>JARWKJ010000014.1:10871967-12071967 GCA_029959095.1 Rhinichthys osculus | reverse complement strand
GCAAGCTTAGCGATAGTTTAGTATCACGTAACGTTAACGTAAGTCAGGATTGTATGTTTTGAGTAGCGGCTGGATGTTAGCTAACTTTGTTATTCAAGATACAAACACCTAACGTTAATGTTACAGACACGCTGTGGTAGTTTTGAAGGTGACTAACGTTACCGCCACCGTGTTGCCACAGTCCAACATTATTGTTTAAATTTCTTTTAAAAAATGAGCAAATTTGAAAGGTGAGACTTTGTTTAATATGTTTAATATCAAAAGTAACCGAAAAGTAACCTGGTCTGTCAGCCTGTTGTCAGTCTCCTCTCTGCTCCGCGATGTATTTTTCACTGCTTGAGAACATGGTGTGTGCGTGAGAGCGGCGTAGCTTGACGGACATAGCGACAGTAACTAAGGGGGGCGGGGTTTAGCCAAAGGTGAATTACTACAACCTTTTGATCAATATTAAACATCACCTGCAAATTATTTCAAACTAAAAGTAATTCCTCTCTTTATGTTTCTTGGTGTTTTAAGGTGCAACATTTTTATTTCAAAAACATAACATATTACTGGGTTTTGAGGACTATCTCAATGAATTACCGCACAGAGATACACAATAATATAAGAATGAGGTTTGCTTTCATCTCTGATAGGCCACCATCTTCTCTTTAATTTTAAAAACATTATATCTGGCCAAGATTCATACATAACTTTTTCCTTACACTAAATGCAAAACCTTATTAAGACCGAAGAGTATGAGCGCAAGTAGTTGTGAGACTGTGAAACAAAGTTCCTCAGTTGTAAGTCGCTTTGGATAAAAGCGTCTGCTAAATGACTAAATGTATGTAAGTAAACATACACACTCGCATTGTCTACATCTGAATAAGGGAATTATTAAATCATAATATTATAATAAATTATAATAATTATTAAATGAAATCATGAAGACATCAACAATAACATTCCACCGGAGGCCTTTGTCTTAATTCGGGGCAATTTACCCCTAAGGGTCTACTTTTCACTTAAAAACAAAAATAATATTTGTATGCAACAAATGTAAATGAGTAACTCCTCCAATTTACTATTAACAAATACATAAAAAGGATGGAATACATTTTACAGACATTGATTTTCAGATTCAAGTCAAGATTAATAAGTTCATAACATCTCTTTCAGTAAATGTGCGGTAACACTTTACTTGAAGGGGTGTGCATAAGACTAACATGACACCTTCATAATCATGACATGACACATGTTATGAATATGAAGGAAGTTGTATGCATGTTTATGACAATTGTCATTAAGTGTCATTCGCTCAGTTATGACATTTTTAATGCAAATATGACATTGTTTGAAATGTCTTTGTTATGACACCTTGACATAAGCAAATACATCATAACCTGTCAGTGTCGTTGTCATGACAACTTGACATTACTAAGACAACACAACCTGTCATAAACATGACCTAGCAGATTAATTATCAAACTTAAGAAACCACTTAGCTTTATTGGTTAACATTACATTAAACTGTCAGGTGGTTGGTTTTGACATTGGCTGTCATGAAGCCATTATAACTTTTTAATGACAAATTCAATTTGTACCACTGTAGTTGAGGTCATGAAATATATTCATGACACAGTTATAATGGCCTTATGACAGCCAATGTCAAAACCAACCACATGACAGTTTAACTTAATTTAATGTCAAGTTGTCATGACAAAGACACTGACAGGTTATGATGTTATGGTTTATGTCAAGATGTCACAACAAAGCCATCTTAAACAATGTCATATTTGCATTCAAAATGTCATTATTGAGCGAAATACACTTAATGACAGTTGTCATAAACATGCATAAACCCTACTTCATATTCATGACATATGTCATGCCATGGTTATGAAGGTGTCATGTCAGTCTTATCCACACCCCTTCAAGTAAAGTGTTACCCAATAATTATTATGGAGTATTTATATCTTGAAATCATATTTGGAAAGGTAGTTTTGCTATAGTGGTTTTGTGTATGCTCGCACGTTGAATTAGTTTAAAATCAAGATTTTTATTTCTGTCAGTTTGTTCCCAAAGGTCCCTTTACTGGCCACTGATGACCAGTCCTGTTTTTAATTACTTCTGACCACTGCTCTGACTCACCTGTGCCTCCTGATCTCTGAGCTATCAACACCAGATCCTCTAACACTTACAGCTCTGAGCTCACTTCACACCATCAGCAAACACTCATTCCGGTGCACTGCAAGCACACAAGTGTACGGAAAAGAACGATTTTCTTTCTTCTGTGAAACACAAAAGGATAAGTTTAGCAGAATAGCTTGATTTACATAGTCAACATTGTTTTGTTCTACAGTTAATCACACATGTAAATGATCAAACTAACATAATGTTACCTATTCTCTTATACTCAAACTCTCTCTGATTCAAGGTGGTCTAGGCCCATCTTTTTGACAAGTACACATCAGTGGGAAGAAAAGAGGCAGACATGAATAACCAGTAGAAATGTATCAACTGATAGAGATTTTGGAGTATCTTCTCTTTCACGGATATGTGCTCACATGGCACTGTGGTGTAAATAATGGTGTTTAAAAAACAAGTGACTTTAAACCAATGAAATGTTGCAGCAAAAGAGAACTCAATTCAATATGTGCGCTGTTTGTGCTAATGTAGTTTGTGAGTACTGAATGAAGTTATTTTTGCCACATTATTGAGCTTGAACGGTCAAATACACACACTTGTGTCAGAATGCCTGTCTTTGCGAGTATCCTCGTAAACATAGTCATTTATGTCTTAAGTGAACGTAAACAGTTGAGAAAAAAAGCACTGTAACAGTATATTAGATCAGTGCATTCGGGCTTAAAGTGACAGCAGCGTAATATACCTGCTGTTGTCTGTGTCATAATCAAACAACAAAAGACAAAGAGAAAATCACTCACTGCTCCTGACGGAATAACTTTTATAACTTTAATAAGAATAAATGTGTATTTAATCTACACAGTGAAGACTATGCAGTGTTTTTTGTATTTAATTACTTACAATATATGTAATATTTCTTAGTAGGGGTGGGGGGAAAATCAATTCACATATGAATCCAATTTATTTTCTATTGATTCGAATCAATTAATACATTTCAAAAATCGATATTCTAAACATCTGATAATGTTTTTACAGGAACGAACTGCAGCAGCCGAACAGTTTAGAGAGCGCACAGGTTTGCAACGGGGGGCAAATGAAACTTACTTGACAACACCGGTTCCACATCAGTATTTTAAATAATGTATAATTACCGTAGTCTGGCACACATCAAGCTTTTTTGTACCTTTTTACACACTTGAAGTGCGTTCGACGTGGACCTGCGAGGTTTGCTGTAGTAGTAAACAAAATGAACATTGTAAAAGCAAATGAACATCCTGTATCTGAGGCTAAATAACTAAATAGTGAGAATGCAACAGCGCTTTTTCAAAAGCCTCTGTTCAATTTGTCACACAGAGATGCATTTCCAAATGCTCCGTCCCCAAGATTGATCTCTTTTCTTGAAGATGAATTCGGTCCACCGCATCTCTGAAAAAGAGGGTGTGGATGGTTAGTGCTGTATAAAAGTGAGAAAGGGTCCCACTGAAACGCTTCAGAGGCTCCTGGGGCATATGGTAGACGCAGCCGCTCGGTTTCCTCCATATGAAGACCGCTTCAGCACTGACTTCACGGCCGAGTCCCGAGGTGGCTGTGGCAGAGCGGCACGCTCCATGTGAAAGCACCCTGCCCTGCCGCCAAACCCTCAGTCCGCAACAGACCTTTTGTTTCCCCGGGCCAACATCCCTAAAATGAGTGTCCATCAATACCGGCTGAGGGGCCACGTACAAAGGGCATGCAGTAACGGAGGTCTGGGCGGCCCTCCGACTGCATTGGCATCCATTGCCTCGAGTTGCTTGCAGTTCATTTCGCTTTGAGACACCGCTACTCAGCGAATTTGTACTGGTCTGGAAAGACAACATTGCGACCGTTGTGCTACGCTTCCCTCCCATGTCACAACTCACCCGCCACCTCCTTCTCGGAGTCAGAAGCTTCTGAGGTCGCTTCATTCCACTTATTACTTCTGCCCTGCTCAATCGTGCTTCTGACGAGCCTCACAACAGCCTATGGCCCAAGGAGAGGGGAGTCTCCGTCAACAGGCGGTCCAGCTGTTTGGGACCACTTCGGGGCCGCAAAGTTACATCTGTTGCCCCTCCGGACTCGTCCCTCCACCAGTTGTTTTTTCTCCTGTCTGAGTGAACATTCCTTGACACAGAAAATATTGTGGCCACAGCTGACCCCGGGGCCCTCACAGAAATGTGTTAAACCCCCAGCGAGCCTTGCACAAGACTGTGCTAAGGTCAGGGAGGAGATGGAGCAGGTCTTGCTAGTTGCCCCTGATTGGCCCAACCAGACCTCTCTGCTCTCGACAGCCCTTCCTGGCTCCTTCCTCTGAGCACTTTCTCAGAAACGGGGCACGAGGCTCCCACGTTCGGACCCTGGAGAGACTCTCAAAAATGAGGCTTGCTCCCCCTTAGAAGTGGAAACTATTCGTTGAACAGAATCTTCTCTCCGCAAGGAGATACCGAATGTTTTCGATCACTTCAGTGTTTTCTTCCTGCTAGATGGTTTGGCATGAGGCTGTCTCTTCCACCCTCAAAATGTATGTTGCCTCTGTATTGACGCACATCATGATGCAGTAGGGTGCAAATCCTTGGGAAGCACCCTATTTGATAGTCAGGTTCCTGAGGGGAGCAAGGAGAATAAATCCTCTTTACCCTCTTGGGATTATCTCTGGTGCTACTGCACTGCAGAGACCTCCCCTGAGCCTCTTCAGGCAGTGAGTTAAAAGTCCTGTTTTTAAAAAAGTTCTCCTGCTTGCTTGGTCTCTACTAGACGGTAGGGACTTGCTTACATTTCGGTCAGCGAATTGTGCCTGGAGTTCGGGCCGGCTATCTCTCACGAAATCTGAGACCCAGGCCTGGATATTTGCCCAAGGTTCCTACCTCTCCTACGGGACCAGGTGGTGAGCCTGCAAGCGCTGCCCCGGAGGAGGCAGACCCAGCCCTGGCTTTTCTCTGTCCGTCCGCTCCATTGCGGTTATACGTGCACAGAATGCAAAGCCTGGACCTCAGACCAGCTCTTGTCTGTTACGGAGACCAGCAGAAGGGAAGGCTGTTTCCAAGCTGAGGTTGGCCCACTGTAGTAGTGGTTGCCTTTATCTTGGCGTAAATTTCCCAATATGCATGTCCCATCCTGGGAGGTGAGCTCCTCCTAAGTGAGAGTATTGTTCCCTCCTAGGCGTTGACACAGAGTGCCTCGCTGAACAGATGTTAAATAGAGTTGGGGGCTGGGCGACACCTATCATGTTCGCTAGAGAACTAGCCTATGTGTCGAACCGCTGCTTCCCGTGGGCTCCCTTCACATGAAGCCAGTTTCACTGTAAGCCCGGTTCGAAGTGTCGGCTTCCCTCCTATGGACTGGATACGTGTGCAATTCTTGCTCCAGTTGAGTTCCCCTTATTAGCCGAACCCTGTCGAGTTCCTTCATACCCATTGACAACGGACGTGGCGGAACGTCCGAAGCCAGGCCAATCATTTGTATGCACTGGTGGAACCTGTTCGGTTGTTCCTCCCCCCTGTAATAGGCTGAAGTCATCCCAGTGACATTCCATATGTTGTACTGCCCAGCAATGTTCCCTCTAATTTTTTTTTCTTGCTGGGCAAAACTTTTTTCTATTGGGCGGACATTTTTCGCCACATGAGCAAAAATATTCTTTATACCTGACCAGTACAGCATACGTAGAAACACAATGGTTTCAACATTCAGTTGTAACTTTTAACTTAAATGTGCCATTTCTATTTTATTTGACCCTTGATGTAACTTATTGGTATTAAATCATATTTTTGAAAAACAAGCAGTTAATTAAGTCACTAAATGAAGCACATTTTAGGTTACCTGATATTTTTTTTACAGTGCTGTTAACTGTACAGTATTTACCAAGAAATCCTATGAAAAATAATTTACAAAATCTTCTGCAGGACAGTTCAAATCTTTACAATAATAGAATATAGTATGAAAGAAAAGTAAGCTGTTACACTGAGATGGTTTGGGAAAACCATAAAGTGTTTTTGTACAGTCAATTAATTGTGTACAGGAAACATTAAACCATCAAAGTTAAATGATTGTTTATTGCTTATGAATTTCAAATATTTTCTTTAGCAGGGGGTTTCAAACTATTTAATGGCAATGTGTAATGACGGGGCGGAGGCAGTCGGATCCATCTGCAGCACTTTATTTAAACAGGTTAGGAAACAAGGTATCACTGACATGAAACATCAAAGAACCAAGTAGCAACATGCAGCGTGGCAAAACAAGACTTTGCAATGAACGAAGAACTGAGCAGTCCAGATAAAGGGTAGGTGATGATTAACAGGTGGAGGTAATGATACTGAACGGGGAAACCAGGCAGGGATGGATCCTAATGATAGCAGAGGGGAATGATGGGAATTGCAGTTCTAGAACTCAGGTGACAAGGAACGGGAGAGACCGGAGAGAGGTGAAGGGGCGCGCTCAGGGACAGCCGCGCGCTCCGTGACACAATGAGCCCTAAACGATACCCTTGTGAGATTCTTTATTTAGGCTTATAATATAATAAAATATAGGCCTAATATAACCTAAACAATACCCTTGTGAGATTCTTTATTTAGGCTTATAATATAATAAAATATAGGCCTAATATGGTATAATATTAAAAAAAACGAATTGAAGTATTTGAAGTGATATAATATATCCGTTTAAATGCTTCAATTTGTTTACATATTATTGTAAAGACTCATGGGCGGATCTAATCCGTGGGGAATTTGCATATCATAATTAATAATTGGTAATTAATAATTATTCATGCATGTTTGGACTAGATCAGTCTTACATGTTAATAAATCTCCCGATAAGGGAGGATCTGTCATTTTACCTGCATGCATGCATGTGAATCCCTGAAATTAACCACAAGTTGATTGCAATTAATTACACGGACCACGTTTCACAAACAGGTTAAATGAATTAGCTCAATTGTCAGGATAATATTTGTGGGATCCACAATATCATCTTACTTTATAGGATTTCAGGAAACGCAATTCTCTGGCCAGAAGAATTGGTTTTCCCGCCCTATAAACACATACTTTTAAGGTATATTTAATTTTAGTAAGCTTATAGCATAAGATCTTTGGCACTTAAGGGACTTGAAACTGAGCAAAGAGACAGCACATCAATCAAATTAATATATAATTAATTTAATAGAGGCATGACTACTTATGTATTTACTACGGTTACATGGGATATAGATATTTACAAACACACAGACAACAATGAACAATACGACATCGATGAACGAGAAATGCGTAAAGTTTGGACAATGGATAACTTACACGCGTGAGCGAGTAAGAGAGAGAGAAAAGGGGATGTGGAGAGAGAGAACAGAGAACATTGGCAGAATTTCATTGGCAGGAAGACATTCACCTCTCCGATTACAACACGAAACATCATCTTAAAACTTCTTAGAAGCTCTATAAAGAGATTATACTTGCACAAGTTATGTTATGGTCTCTCTGTGTTTCGAGACATTCCTGTACGGCCCTGTCTGGCCGCGTGAGCTGAGTCCTTTGTGTGTGAGGAAGCGTCACGTGGGCTGCTTGGCGCGCGTGTTGAACGGAGGTTTAAAGTCTTTGGTGTAACATTTCCAAAGGGAAATAGTTCGGCTAAGTTCGTTTCACTTCGTGGAAGTGAACTGAGTCGACTACGGAAAACAAAACTTTGACTAACAAAAAGGAAATAAAGATCTCTACGGGGAAATCACGCGGAGTTAACGTTACTTCTTTGCATGGCTGGTGAAGAAGCGCGTGCGTCGCTCGGTCCGGCGCGTCACGCGGTCACGTGCGCGTGTTTCTCCTTCAAAGCGAGCGCGCGCTCGTTTAAAGGTCCCTTGTAGATGGATTTGCTGAAGAGATATGTCACGGGGTTTTCTTTTCAATCGTCGATTGGAATTAAACACAGAGACTTATCTACAACTGAAAAACACAAACTAAACTAGAAACAAATAAAAGAAAGGCGAAGAACTCGCCCGGAGGCGAGACGTTACATTATGACACGAGGACAAGGGAGGAAGAGCGTCCAGAGGGAGGTTCAGTCCTCTTTAGAGGAACTGGAGTCCACACCTCTGAGGTGCGAACTGGCCAATGACATTCAACGAAACTTTTGGCGGCCAAATTCTCTTTGTCTTGTCAAAGTTAAACTATGGCCGTGTCCGCCTCTTTTATGACCAGTCAGAATTTGTCAGAATCATTCCACAAGATGGTAAAACATAGAAAACATACATTTTACTGTAATCTTCTGTATCTGACCAAATCAGTTGGAACGAGATAATTAAAACGGTACCAAACAAAACATTTACACATAATTGGAATACGAAGATACATCTTAATACATAACTATAAACTCTCAAGAGTTTCACTGATACGCTAGGAGATCATATCTAGACTACCATGGACTGGGAAACACACAGACATACAGGAATATATCGTATACAATTGGTAATGGCTCGTTTTATGAGTGTAATGTAAAGGTCCATTATGTGTGTGTGTTGGTTTGTGTGTGTGTGTGTTAGAGTTCTGTTATCTCTCTTGCAGAGATGGGGGGAGGGCATGGAATGTTCAAGCATTTTATGACTCTGGCCATTCCTCTGAAGCTTGCGGGCTACAGTCCGGGTGAATCTCGCAGGACATCTGAATATGTCAGTTAATTTGGTGTTTAAGAGAAAGAACCTTCAAGATTTCTTATAACACCCCTGCATTACAAAGTTAGCAAGATGTAATGTAAATCAACAAATGGGAACGAAGGTTGGAGTTTATCGAGACTAAACATGCTACACAGTGATTTCTGTTTCTCATAGTATGCAAGTCACGTCTCAACATTAACCCATTAGAGTTTACAAGGCCACACAGACCAAACAACATAAAGGGAAATCATGAGATGGAACATTAGATGCATGTATCACATGGTTAAATGTATATACATAGGATATATAGGTTTAAACCCGGGTTCGTTACTTCTTCTCAGCAAGAATAAGGAGGAATCCCACTCTCTGGGACATTCCAAGGGTAAAGCTCAGTCTTGTAACAGAACCCCCGTTCTTTGTGTGTGTGTGTGAGAGAGAGAGTGTGTGTGTGTGTTGTACACACGTTCTTGCTTGAGGAAAGGAGGAAGTCAACTGACAGTCCATACCTTACATTATATTATTATAATATGAAAACAAACTGAAGCATTTAAATAGATCTAATAGCTAAATATTTTCAAGAAAAGTGAATGTGAACTCTTTTATAGTAATCTAACCATGCCTGAAACTCCCACACACACACAAAAACATCTATTTAAACTAATGATGTATTTTGAATTTGCACGCGGGTGGGTGTGTAATTGTTACCGTTCTGTGTCCATCAACCGTTATTTCCACCACTTTAATCAAACCACTCTTCTTTAAAACATTATGATGTGATTTTATTTCACATGTCTTTGCGTTTCTCGTTGCCTCTCGTATTGAGCTATTTTATCTGCACACAAGACTCACTGCCAATCACATGTGCTCACATCATTCTCTTTATGGAAACCGCGCACGCGTGCAGCTTAGAGGGAACATTTCTGCCCGGTCATCCGCCCAGTCCATATGTGTATACTCCACATGTTACCTCCCTCCGGGCAGGATGTGGTTTCCGCACCGTCCCTTCCTTCCATTGGCCTAAGCCCTTCCATCTCTGCCTCAAGTTGCGGAAGGTTCAGGAGGCTTTTGCCAGGCACTGGAAGGTGGCAGCACTAATGGAGTTTTCAAATGGTGATCCGATTCAGTCGACATCGACTACATCTGACGTTCTCGACTGAAAGGGAACATCCTGGTTGCGTATGAAGGAGGGAACGGAGGACGTACTCCCCTTGCCACTACTGCTGGACCACCGCTGACTCCAAGTTATGCTCGGCTCCTCAGCGAAAAAGCAACTGGTGCGGGCATCCACTTCTGTATTTATGGAGTGTGCGATGCAAGTCACGCACGCCAAATTCCATTGGCTCGTTCAATAGTACTAGATGTAGATGGGTGGCTTACAAGCAAGCCCCACTCCCCTAGGCTGGGCGCAGATAAGAGTTCTGTCACCTCTAGAGCCGCTGGTGGGCCCGCACCCTGTTAAATCTCAGGGTGAGGTGGTAGTATTCCCCTGTGACACAGGGTAGGTCTGAGTACTTCACTTTCAGCTCTGTATTATACTTCCTCGCAGCATTATGGCTCAGGTCAAGCAGAAAGTTCTAACCTTCACTTCTTTTTGGTTTTCAAAGTACACTCCCGTGAAGCCAGAGCATTGCCATGAGCTGACACCCATGCGTACAGATACTAGTAGGCCTCTTTAATCCTCTAAGTGAATCTCGAGTGACTGGTATACAAACAGCAGTGTTGATGGTCAGGCTCTGACCCATAGCAGGCCTTCCTGACCCTGAGCCCCATCATGGGGTGCTCGACTGTTTTTTCACTGGCCAATCAGACAATTGGCCTCAGTAAGTGTAGAACTTTCCATCAGGTATAACTAGTGTATACATATATAATATATGTTAGTGATAAATGTTATTATTATGTTCTGGGGTATTTGTGAAAATAATTATTATTATTCCAAATGAAGTATATTTATGTTATATTTCATGTTATATGTTATATTCTTACTAGGTTTAGTATTCTTACTATTTGTCTGTGTATGCTTAATTAGTTACAGTGCGCAGGCGTCGCCTTTAGGTTTCATTTTCATTTAGTTGATGTTCAGGATTGGTACGCCTTGCCGGTGAGTGACTATAAACTAGCATTGCTAGTAATTCAGATAAAAAAATTAATATCACATGATTGTGTAAATTTATTAGTTAGTTCTTATTGTGTCTTAAGAGTATACGGTGTATGCAGGCAAATATGACACACACACAACTTAGCGGGATTGCTCTGTTTACTTTCTCAGACATCATTTCCATAACACCGGAACATCCGGAAGCATAGTACCAAGTGCATCATGGGAAATGTAGTCACATAAAGCATTAACACAATATACAACATCTCCTCCCCCCTTACTCTTTGAGGTCACCACAAAGATTACAAATTAACTGTAATATCAGTAGTCAGGAATTTATGAAATCCAACTTTCTTATGAACACTTTTTTTTTTTTTTTTTTTTAACATTCAGCTTTTTGTATTTCCTTATATAAATAAACACAACTACTTCCCTGGGAGTGAGGGTAGACTACCTCAAACCCTAGCTGACCCTTTTGGGGATTATTCTGCCCCGAAACAATAAGGGTAGCTCCTAACTAAGAATAATCCAAGAAACGCTGAGGTGGGTGCCGCTCCCTAACTGGGTATCGGCGCCCTATTTGGTCTTCATTTTCTGTTGGTACAACAGATGATGCCTGTTCCTTTACCGATGGACAATTTGCGGTCTTGGTAGGCTCAGTGGTTTGTACTTCAGGCGTACTGTTACTAATTTGGTCAGTGACATCCGCAACTTCGGGAACATCCGAAAATGCGTTGGCTCCCTTAAGCAACTGATCAGTGTGTCTCCTCCAAGAAAAATTCCCAGCAGTTTTGACTTTATACGAGACTGGACCCGTCTGGGCCTCCACAGTAGCCGGAACCCATTTTGGACCGCCACCATAGTTCCGGGCCAGCACTGGTGAGCCTATTGAAAAGGTTCTGTCCTTGGCTCGCAGATTCCGTCGCTGTACCTGATTCCTTTGCTGTCGTAAGACAGTTTCTTTGAGTGTTGCTGGTTTAAGCAGCTCAAAGCTTGTCCTGAGCTCTCTATTGAACAACAAAGACGCTGGTGACACTTTGGTAGTTGCGTGCGGAGTACTGCGGTAGCACAGCAAGAAGCTATGCAGGCGTTGATGAAGTGTTCCCTGCCCGAGTGAAGCTTTCAACGCATGTTTCATGGTTTGGACAAACCTCTCTGCTAACCCATTTGTTGCAGGATGGTAAAGTGATGACGTGATATGCTGCACCCCGTTTGCTTGTAGAAATGTAGCCATCTCGTGAGATGTAAATTGGGGCCCATTATCGGAGACAAGCTGCACTGAAGGCCCAAATCTACTGAAAATTTCTCCCAGTTTCTTAATTGTCTTTTAGAGCTGAGGTAGATTTCACGATAGCCACTTCAGGCCACTTACTGTGTGCATCCACGACAACCAGCAGCAATTTGTCCTCGACTGGGCCTGCAAAATCGACATGAATGCGATGCCACGGTTTCTCTGGATATTCCCATGGGTGCAGCGGAGCCAGTTGGGGTACATTTCGTATGCGCTGGCATGACGTACATGTTCTTGCCTTTTCCTCAATTTGGCCGTCCACTCCTGGCCACCAGAAGTAACTCCTGGCAATTTCTTTCATTCGGACCATTCCACAGTGTCC
This sequence comes from Rhinichthys osculus, assembly GCA_029959095.1. NCBI lineage: Eukaryota > Metazoa > Chordata > Actinopteri > Cypriniformes > Leuciscidae > Rhinichthys > Rhinichthys osculus. Next base: position 12,059,489 of record JARWKJ010000014.1, on the reverse strand, counting down.
CACATGCAGCTGCTTTAGCACTTGCTTGCGCAGAGCCGGGGGAATGATCACTCTCCTTCCCCACAGCAAGCAGCCTGACTGCACTGAAAGTTCATGACGTCGAGAGATATATGGTTTTAGCTCATTTAGGTCATCGCTCTCTCCTTTTCCTGTCATGACGATATCCATGACCTTGGACAGGACAGGGTCATTGCGTGTGCTCTTTCATACTTGCACAGCTGTTACTGGGGCCCTTTCCACCTGGCTGAAGTAGAAAATTTCTGCAACTTGTGCCTCCTTTATTCTGTCAGCGAGAGGCAATCTAGACAGACCGTCTGCATTTCCATGCAATTCCGCCTTCCGATATTTGATGTCATAGGTGTGAGCAGATAACAACAAAGCCCATCTTTGCATCCTACTAGCAGCAAGAGACGGAATGCCATGGTGTGGGCCAAAAATTGCAGTGAGTGGGCGATGATCGGTCAGCAACGTGAACTTCCTCCCAAAAATGTACTGGTAAAACTTGCGAACTCCAAACACAATGCTCAACGCTTCTCGCTCGATCTGAGCATAGTTCGCTTCTGCTTTACTCAGACTCCTGGAAGCAAATGCGATCGGCCTCTCTTGACCATTTGGCATGATGTGGGACAAGACAGCTCCCACACCATATGGAGAAGCGTCGCAGGCCAGTTGGATGGGAAGAGCAGGGTCAAAATAAGTGAGGGCATTTGACCTTAAAAGTGTCTCCTTTGCACTTTTGAATGCCTCCTGGCATTCAGAGGTCCACCTCCAACTTTTCTCATGACACAACAACTTGTGCAGAGGTTTCAGCAGTGTAGCGATGTTTGGAATGAAACGCCCATAATAATTTAGTAAACCGAGGAAAGACCTCAGCTGGCCTACATTTTCGGGCACTGGAGCATCCACAATGGCCTTAACCTTGGATGGAGATGTATGCAAACCAGAGGCATCAATGACATGGCCTAAGTACTCAACTTCAAACTGGAAAAATTCACATTTATCCTTGCGCACTCTAAATCCATATTCTTTCAGTCTCTCAAGGGTAGCATCAAGATGTTGTAAGTGCGACTCTTCATCAGTGCCAGTCACTAGAATGTCGTCTAAGTAACACACCACTCCTGGAAGGCCCGCCAGAATCTGATCCATCGCTCGCTGAAAAACGGATGGAGCCGAAGTAATTCCAAATGGTAACCGCTTATCCTGGACCTGTCAGTCCAGCAAAAATATCATTAATGTGAGGCAAGGGGTATTGTTCTGCTGACAACACTGGATTCACAGTGACTTTAAAATCCCCACAGATCCTTATGCCTCCATCTTTCTTTAAAACTGGAACAATGGGTGTTGCCCACTTACTCACACTGACTGGTTCCAGCACCCCCTCCTTCATGAGTTCAGCTAAGCTTGCCTCTACCTTGGGTTTTAGCGCATATGGAAGGGGCCGGGCTTTTTAAAATTTTGGCTGGCTTCCCGGCTCTACAGTCAATTTCACCTTGATTTCCTTCATGCTGCCCAACTCCTGCTTGAAAACATCACTGTGTTTTCGGAGAATACCTTCAAGCTCCAGTGTTTTAGGTGTCATCATATGTATGGCCGGCCAGTCCACCTTGAGTTGCTCCAGCCAAGAACGTCCCATCAACGAGGGGTAACCACCCAAGACCACATACAATGGCAGTTTTTTTGTTTGTCCGTTCAGTTCAACTGTTACCTGAGTGAGTCCTTTCATGGTTACCGCTTCCCCAGTGTACGTCTTAAGAACCACATCAGGTGGCGTGAGTGGCAGGTGGCTCAGTATTTCACTGTATACCGCATCCGACACGAGCGACACAGCAGCACCAGTGTCAATCTCCATTTTCACAGGCTGTTCTTCCAGCAGCGCAGTGACCTTATAAGCCTTGGTTCCACCTGCGACAGTGAGAACATGCAAAGGAAATTCCTCATCAGATGTGTCAGTAACCTCCCTGTTTTCCTGCCCAACTGTAAACACGCGTTGCTTTTGCTTCCTTCTGTATACTGGTTGCTGCTGCGTTTTGTCCTTCTTTTCTGTTTTATTTTTACATGCACGCTCAATGTGTCCTTTTTTCTTGCAGCTGCGGCACTCCACATCTTTAAACCAGCACGAAACGGGTGAGTGTCCCGTCTTACCACAGCGAAAACATGGGCCTTTATATTCAGTTTGTTTTTCGGTCTCCATCTTATACACTTTACTGTTTGAGCTCAGTTGCTGTGCTTCCTTCGCAGCCAATTCCATAGAAACACTCAGCTCAATTGCTCTTTGTAGTGTCAGGTTGCTCTCCGTTAACAGTCTTTTTTGTATGCCCTCACAGCGGAGTCCGCAGACTAATCTGTCCCGAAGTGTGTCATTTAGTACTTCACCAAATTCGCAGTGTTCAGCTAATTTTTTTAGCACCGCTACAAACATTGTCACGGTTTCTCCTTCCAGCTGATTACGTCTGTGAAATCGAAATCGCTCTGCAATTACTAAGGGCTTTGGAGAGAAATGTGCTTTGAGAGTGGCCACTATTTGATCATACGTTTTCTCTCCCGGTTTTTCTGGCTGCAGGAGGTTACGCAGTAGTGCATATGTCTTTGGACCCATCACACTTAAAAAGTGGGTACAGCTTTCTCTTCAGTAATAGCATTAGCTGCTACAAAGTACTCAAATCTTTCTGTGTAAGAGCTCCACTGCTCACTACTCTCATCAAAGGGACCAATGTTGCCAAAAACTGCTGCCATTTTGTACCGTTCTCTGTCGTTTCAATCAATTCAGTCACTTATCTGAATCGTTGTCTTTCTTCCCCCTCTTCAGTCGCAACGTGGATTAGCCGCAGGCTCGTATTATTTCTCATTTCCAGCGATCTCGCCGTCAAGCCGCTTCATTTCCGCATTTACATCACACACGCGGATTAACAAGATCCTCGTCGCCAATTTATTGTGTCTTAAGAGTATACGGTGTATGCAGGCAAATATGACACACACACAACTTAGCGGGATTGCTCTGTTTACTTTCTCAGACATCATTTCCATAACACCGGAACATCCGGAAGCATAGTACCAAGTGCATCATGGGAAATGTAGTCACATAAAGCATTAACACAATATACAACAGTTCTGGTATTTGTATTTTCATTGCTGGTTTACAACCTAACCAACGCTAACTGTCACTGATATACAGCTGACAGACTAGCGTATAGCATTCAGGCTACCTTTGTGGATGAGGATTGTGTAACTTATGTGTGCGCAATAAAAGCTCATAAAGTGACTCGAGTTGTATCCGCCGTACTTTTCCTGAAACCCTTCCAGTGGGGAGTTTATTGAGCTATAGCAGGTAGCTTAATAGAGGACTGGACAGTAAGCCTCTCTGGAGGCGAGCCCCGATTACGATCAGCCAAATAGTTTTGACCACTGTCTGGCCACCATGTAGCTCAGTCCCCAACCTCTCTGGTTCGTGGCAGTAAGTTTCTTACATAAGAAGACTTTCAGGAGGCCGGCTTTAACAGGCCGCTCTGAGACTAAGCCCAAGGACTGGCTGGACTTAGCAGGCTGCCCTGGGACTGACACCCGGATTCAGGGTTCATAGCAACCAGTTGTTTAGCTTGCTATCAGGTAGTAGGCCTCTACAGTCCCTTCAGACTGGCACTCTTTTATACTTCCAGGTTGCACGTTAATGAAGTCAACAAAACTTTAAATTAATTTTAAATTAAACCTATGAGTTGTATTTAATATCAATCATTTGGGGGCACAGGTGTTCTTATATATAAGGAGGATTTTAAATAAAATAAAATTCTAAAACAAGTTTAGAATCAAAAATCAATGCATATATTGAATCAAAATTATAGAGAATCGTGACCCAAGAATTTATTTTAGTTAAATCGTGAGATTCCAAATGATTTCCACTCCTATTATTTAGTGCTTGATGTTTTTTTCAGATAGGTCTATTTTACTTTGTCTTTGTTCTATTGTAGTTTGTTGTCCTATTGCTTGTAATTAGTTTATTTGTTCTTATTTTATCACTAACTAGCCATGTTTCCATCCACTTTGTCAATCGAATTATCTGAAGTTCGGTAAAAAACCTCATGCGAATAAAGCTGGTGAAAGTGTGTTTCCATCAAACGGCTTTAAAGCGGATAAAAACCTGTGCGTAATGACATCACATGCTGTTTTGCGATCAAATTGGTATATCGAATTGATTTGAGACATGTTAAGGTGTTTCCATTCATTTTCTCACCGAATTGCACAACATTCAAGCCAACATTTGCGAACAAAGTTTTACTAGGCAAAATGGATTGCACCATAATAACGTTTCCATCCGCGTTTATCGCATAAGCCGTATATCGATCAAGATAAAATCCGATGAGACCGATCGTATTTCATTTGAGTCGATATTCATGAAATTCAATCGAATTTTACTGTTTCCATAAGGCATTTTTCATTCGATATCACTTAATGCGGATAAAACCGTGGATGGAAACATAGCTACTGTTTGCTTGTCTTCTCTTCAGTAAGCTTGAGAGTTTAGTATTAGGCTAGTATTAGATTTTTTGTGATATTGAAATTGGTGATGAGAATTATGAAATTTTAATGGTATCAAATTGTTTATATCATAAAAACCTTATTCAAAGCAAATGCAACTATATTGTGTTATATATTGTTGTTGTGAAATAAAATGACTCAAATCTAGATATAAGATTCATATCCCCCACCCTAACATCACAGTACACTGTGTTCTTTATGTTGTCTCTGGCTTTTGTTAGAATGGAGCTGCCAGAACTGCATCAGGAAAATACACAATAACAAACTCATCTCTGCCCCAAAAAAGCAGCTAAAGCGGGAATGAGGTTTTTTTTCTTATTTCCCATTTTGCCTCTGCTTTCGCCTGCGATTATGTCATGTTATGGCCACTCAGTTATTGGTATTCAGCTGAACTGAATTCATAAACCTTTATATATATATATATATATATATATATATATATATATATATATATATATATATATATATATATATAGGAGTAGCTTTAGAATACTAAAGTTAAGCAAAGTTATTTCATGACTGAGATACATTCAGGTGGGCTGCTTATTGCTGCTGTCAATAATTCTCTATAGCTACTTTGCAGCTGTTATAGTTTCTAACTTTACATTATAAACATTATAAATATTTATAACATATATGATTTAATGGCTATACCAACTTAAAATTGCTTGCAAAAATAAATACTGATAAACTATGCAAAGCACTGTGCTAAAAACTATAAAACATTGACATTTTGCAAATGTGTCTTACAGAATATATAGTTGATATTTTTTTTATACTATAAATTCTGATTGGATGAGCTATGCTGAAATCCTAGAAATATTGAAGTAAATGCATCAGTTTTTAAACTGACAAATAAATACACATAATCAAAATAAAATGTTAAAATGTAATCAAATAAAATAAATAAACAGATGAATCATTTTTGAATGCAAGATTTAATTTTGTAAAGCATTTACAAATTGCTTTTCCATTTGCCTATTGCTTTACTTTATCCTTTTGCCAGATGCTTTTCTTTATTCATTATCCAGTCGAGTAAAAAAAAAATGTCACTGGACAGTTGGGACACCTTTGACAGAATTTTAAGGCACTTGCAAAATTCTTAAAAATCTGTTAATTCTTAATTATTAAAAGTTTGTTAATTGCTCCCACATGTGAACTGTTCACTCAAGCATTTTGCAAAAGAACAAAGAAAAGCTAGTGGCAAATGATTTTTGCATTAAAATTTTTTTTTACATGAATTATATGTCAGTTTGTCAAAAGTTGACAATTTTTTTTATTTAATACTTTTATAATTGATCCCTTCACTCAATTACGTTTACACAACAAGTCAAAAGTTTTGAAAACGGTTTCAAACGTATTACGTGTTCAGACTATAGTGTTTCATTGCCATCGGCAGCAGAATACAGGGTTTTAAGTTGTTTTTGCGGATCCGTGTGAATGGGGATCGTTTTGACAGTGGTGTCGTCTGTACGCGGAAAAAACTCAAAGGAAAAATATCTCAGTTTTAAGCATATCATTGACGTGTAAAAATACTTTAAATGACATACCTAGTCCTCCATAATATTTAAGAACACTTCATACCCGTGGTGAAATCACTGTAACACTGCCTCTCATGTCTTAATGAGGAATTGGAACATTCTTGCATCATCTTTATGCCACTTTAAGTCCTTAAAAGATGTCTTGTAGCCCATTATGACTAAGAGAGAGTCAGTGAATTTATTGTCTAATTTAACGGTTTAAGCATTCATATGTATCCCAGCACTTCAAATTAAGCCTATTATGAGCCTGTTAATTTCACAACTTTTGAAAACTGACCTCATAATTCTATAATAAGCAGAAACCAACTGAGGAGTAAAACATTAACAAAAGGAGCATACAAGTTCAGTATCAAAGAATTATTTAGTTTGAAGGTGCAGTCTATCTGCTCTTACCAGTCACTCAATATCTATTCCAAATCAGATGTACTTTCTTCTGTGCACTCAACAGCCTGAGGGAAAGTGGCATAGAGTTTCATCATTTCATTCCTATATGCCATAGTTTGTATCAATAAATAAAACTCCCACACCTGGACTTGGAAGTTTGGTGAGGAAATTGAGGCAGTGGCCACACCTGCCTCAAACTCAAACTCTGTAATAAATGAAGGTTCTTTGTCTCAGTTAGATTTCAGGAGATGCAACAAGGTTGAGGTGATTTATTGTTCTGTGCTTTAGTGGCAAGGCCTGAGGGTGGGCTGGAGCCAAGAATTACGGGTGAAATTTAATTGAGTTGGATGAGACGTTTAGGTAGCTCACTCTACAGGCATGACGTATTGCCTCCTTGCTTAGAATTCTCAATTAAAACAGAACATCTGCACCTTGCATCCTGCAGCAGAGAGCTGTCCAAGTCTTCTTGTGGTGATGTTTACAAAGTGGAAGAAATTGTGTGAATGCATGTCGATTTCTTAAGAATTTTCTTAAGGTTATTCACTGAAAAAAATCCTTGTCAGTATTTTTGTCTTCAAATAAATGTAGGCTATGTAAACATAAAACAAGAAACATTTCAGAAGCAAACTAAGTGATCTGTTGAATTACGATTTATTTTCTTACCTCATACAATTTTTAAAATATAATCCAATAAAATATAGTTTTTTTTAAACATAAACCAATAAAATGTTGTTAAACGTTTGATAATGAAGTCAAGCAAAAGGCTAATCATATTAATCAGCGTTATGTGTCCGACGTTGTAAAGAGCGATACCATCGTGCAGCGTTTACTACAGTAACTTGACTAAAAGTTGACTGAGTGGATCTCTGAGCTGGTGTGAGTGAGTGGAGGCGGGGCTAATTAGCATATTTATGAATCTGCATATACTAAATGAAGCAAGGGTTTAGAGATACATTCGAGCTATTTTAAGGCATGACGACACGCCTTTTCATAAGAATGTATTTTTCTAAATATATAATTTTGGTGATCAATGAACTCATCTTTAAGGGATACAATTATTGACTATAGAGGGGCTTTAAGATATGTTGTTGTAGTTGCATCAGTTGGCTGTTCCATAGACTGAGTGAGGAGTTTTTTTCTAAAGAGAACTTCAACAGTAATGTCCTGTTTAGTAAGTACCTCAGAGCCAGTCACCTGTCAGTCTGCTGTGAAGAGAACCACATGACCCCATCAGCAGGGCAACCCACCGGTGTGTGTGTGTGTGTGTGTGTGTCTGGCACCAGCTCCATGTGAATTATACTGTGCGTGTGTGTGTGTGTAAGAGAGAGAGAAAGAGTGACATATACTTACCTCTTAGAGACAGATTGATTCACGGGTCTTGCTTTGGTGTTTCTTTTGGTGCCAGGGTCAGATTTGGCTGCTAGGCAACAGCGATGCCCCTGCCCCACAGAAGTTGACTTGAAAAAAAAACCACCAACAGCCCACCACTGATTGCCCTGATTATGGCAATATGTACATTTTTATAGTGATTTAAAAGTCATGCCGTTATTATGCATCACAATACTTCAAAACTGTACATAATCACCACCATCAAACACATGAAGAGGATATGATCAAATATAACATAAAAGACATACAATTAAGAGGCATCGGATAACATAAATCCATACAGTGGCAAAACAAACATGTAAATATTACTAAAGAAAAAATATTGATTTGATGGAGCAATAATGGAGTATTACTGTTTAAAGCACACACATTCACACATTATATACAATGTTACAGATATTCCAACGCATTCTCATCCTTTGGCGTCATATAGGTGACACCATATGACATTTCGTCGAAATCTTACGCACATGGCATCCTTTAGCGTCAATATAACACGCACTGTTATGGGTAGGTTTAGGTCTGGGGTAGGGTACGGTTATGACGCCTTAGGATCTGCGTCTCATATTGACGCTAAAGGATGCCATGTGCGTAAGCTTTCAACGTAATGTCCAAAGCGTCACATGTATGACGCCAAAGGATGAGAACGGGCTGGATATTCTATACTGTAATGTCAATGTATCATGCAAAGGGATTAATTCAAACTATAGTCTCACATCGCCAGATCTATATAGTCTATTATCTCAAATATACTTTATAATCAACCTGTCATCAACAGTGTAATTTTAATTAATCTGTCGACATGATGATGGGGAATTGCACAGCTGGTACAAATATATCCACATCAATATCAGATGCTTTCTTAACTTCTGTTTTCTCACCGCTGTCATTTTTGTTGTGTGTTTATTTTGTTATTAAAAGGAAAGCGTGCAGCACATATTTGCATATTCATCAAAACGTCACTCTCAGCACCGTGTACGGATATTTGTTAACAGTATATCACTGCAAATGTTTTTCCATGAGTACATTGGGGTCTTGCATCACATTCAGCGAGCATGAGTAATAAGTTTACAGCAACTGGTGTCGCTAATACAAATAGCCCCTTTAATTTTAGGTTGATATCTCAAAAAATGAGCTTTCGGTAAGATTTTGTTTGGGCGCAGTACCAAACTTTTTCACTAGATTACAAATCTATAATTTTTTTCTTTATATTTAAAAAAAAAATCAGACCTTTTTTTCTAAAATAATTGAATGGATGCTATCTTTTGAACTCTTGGCATGAAAACAAACTGAGGTTTCTACCCTTCTTTCATGATTTTTCATGTTCATCACTATTTCAAAATAAAGCTCTAAACACGCCTTAGGAGTATGAAAATATTATTGTTGCAAATTGATAAATTACGGCTCCTCTGTAATTTATTTTGAAAATCAATCACCAAATATGGAAACTAGAGATTGTAAGCTTTCAAATGATATATAGTTTGTCAAGATTAGTTTGGGTTTAGTATAGGATATTACTGTTTTAAAAATGTAATGGATGTGGGCCGGTGACACTACAGAAAACTGTTATTTAAATTGTAATACTTTTAACCCAATATTACAGCCTTCGTGAGCATAAGAGACCTGAAAAAATCTTACCAACGCAAAACCAAAGCATCTGTCACTAATTCAACAAACGTCACATTAAAACTAGCAACTAGCAGCTATTTCTGAGAGGTTACGAATGATTCAGTGACCTAACTTTGTTTTGTTACTTAATGAATGAGCGTTTTTGATCGAATCAGTTAAATGAGCAATTCAATAACTCACTAATAAAGACTCACTTGTTTCATTCATGAATTAATAAGCAGGTTTGAATAAATTGCTTGAATGAATTATTAATTGACTCACCCATTAAGACTCACAATGTAACCTGCAGAAAGAATCACTGAAAAATCCCCACCACTACTGATCTAGTCTCGCATAGACAGACCTTCAGACTGATGGCAGAAACTCCCAAAGCGTTACTCATTTTGTGTGCCTTATCCATCAGACGTTCAGCCAACAGTTCTTGTGCGTAACGTCTGGAACTGAGATACTGATCTAACACTATGACAAAGACAGAGGCATACATTGAAAGTCTCAGAACTGTTGGTCTTATAATAGCACTCTTGGAATGCTAATCGACCTATCAGATTTGAAGGCCATAACTATGAAGGTAAAATGATGCCTAAAAGAATCGCGTGCGCAGGGTAAGATTTGTGAAAGTGTACATAAGATTGCAAGCGTAAATTAAATTTGCGTGTGCAAGAGAAGATTTGTAAGCGTGATAATCGCACATCAAGTGTAAGAAAAAAATATTTGCAGCATTTTACTGTTATTGGTAAGTGTAATACATGTATTGTGAAACTGCAGCTTCATGCTAACGCAAAATAAATAGGATCTGTATTCTTCTGACTTCCATTTTTCCGCGCTTACACTTTTGGCACGGTTTTTGCGCACAAATATGCGGCCAAAAGCATTGCAAGCCTGTGAACAGCTATTTGCAACCGAAAACAACAGAGTCAGGGACTGCAAAACAGATTGATCGCGTAAAATCAAACTTTGTGTAAATAAATAAACTGTTGCAAATGTCTAAATTACTTATTGTGTATACATGTGGCAAAAAAGTTCCCGAAATAACCCAATTTGTACAGTTGCGTCTTTCCTTTACCTGCGCTTCCAATTTTGGCACGATTCTCTCACTGAATGAGTTTTGCAAGCGCGAAGAGGAGGGCGGGTCCACCTTCATCATGCAGCCAATCAGATGAGCTTCTCGCTGACACTCGATTTACTCTTATCTGATTGGTTCAATAAACACGTCAGTCTTCAGAACGCATATTTATCTTCATTTGGGTCAGCATCGTTACTTTTAATGCAAACATACATGTTAAATAAATACATAAATCATGATTGTTTAATAACCTGTGCACCATTAGGCGGATTATTTGAGTAAATACTGAATTTAGAGCTGGTGTGTTAAGAAAGAAAATTTCTGTATATTCAGTGCATGTATCCTGCTCATAGACTGTGATCCTGCTCATCATCATCAGCATCATCATCATCCTCCTCAGCAGGCCAGATTTGTTTGTAATGTTGATGCTGCTGAATGTAGGCTTAGTTTTTGTACTGCATGCATCATTTCACCTGTCAATTAATCATGGGCGATTCCAGAATTATTATTATTATTTTACTAAAATTAGTTCTAATAATATATTTTTCCCTTTAACATGCATTTTAAGGTCATCTCTAAATTATGCACCATTTATCACCTGCAATGCCATCGCGTAACCACTAGATTGCTGTATAGCCCTATATATAAACACATATGCTGTGTATTTCCTGGCTGCTGGGTTTTTATTCAGACATAATTAGTTGCTTTGCATTTGATTTTGCATGTGGGTATATATATATATATATATATATAATTATTAAAGACTACTTTTTGTTAAAGTTGAATTTATCAGTTTCAGATTTATCAGAAATGAATCAGTTTTTCATTAGCTACAGTCAAATCTGGACACAGAGAAAGCATTTCATTATACTAGCAACATAATAGCTTGATCAGTCACACGAAAGTAATCAGAATTGTGACTAAGACAATATTTAAAAATATATGTTAAATACCATGAACAGAGACATGATGTGAAAAACACTGCATCAGAATGGTATTATTCGGTATTAAAGAATGGGTATTCAATGTTTTCTTTTTGTTTGTTTGTTTGTTGTAAAGTTTAACATAAGCTCAGTGGTGTAACAGATAGGCTTATAATACCAGGTATATAAAATTTAAATCCAATAACACCGCTCGGAATTCAGTATTAACTAATATAGTTAGCCTAATGGTCCACAGCTTATTAAGCAATCATGATTTATGTATTTATTTAAGATGTATGTTTGCATTAAAAGTAACGAGAACGATGCTGAGCCAAATGAAGATAAATATGCGTTCTGAAGACTGACGTGTTTATTGAACCAATCAGATAAGAGTAAATCGAGTGTCAGCGAGAAGCTCATCTGATTGGCTGCATGATGAAGGTGGACCCGCCCTCCTCTTCGCGCTTGCAAAACTCATTCAGTGAGAGAATCGTGTCAAAATTGGAAACGCAGGTAAAAGAAAGACGCAACTGTACAAATCGGGTTATTTCGGGAACTTTTTTGCCGCATATATACACAATAAGTTATTTAGACATATGCAACAGTTTATTTATTTACACAAAGTTTGATTTTACGCGATCAATCTGTTTTGTAGTCCCTGACTCTGTTGTTTTCGGTTGCAAATAGCTGTTCACAGGCTTGCAATGATTTTGGCCGCATTTGTGCGCAAAAACCGTGCCAAAAGTGTAAGCGCGGAAAAATGGAAGTCAGAAGAATTAGATCCTATTTATTTTGCGTTAGCATGAAGCTGCAGTTTCACAATACATGTATTACACTTACCAATAACAATAAAATGCTGCAAATATTTTTTTTCGTATACTTGATATGTGATTTACACGCTTACAAATCTTCTCTTGCACACGCAAATTTAATTTACGCTTGCAATCTTATGTACACGTTCACAAATCTTACCCTGCGCACGCAATTCTTTTAGGCATCATTTTACCTTCATACATAACTAGGCTAACTGTTGTCTTAATATATAAATAGTAAACTGACTGCTAGTCACTGGATTGACCTTTTGGTCTATCCTCCAAGGGAATTATGCCGATATTTTTTTTTTTTTTTTTTTTTACTACTTGCATGTAAAACAACATACACCAATCACTTAGAGACAAATCTAGCGGTTTGAAGAGCTGACATTTGTATTGTGAATATCAGAAAGACGGTTCTCTCTTACTGTAATATGAACTGACCAGCATCAACAGAGGAGTCTTTACTTTTTACAAGGCAGTGATCTATAATTACTGTTTATCTAAGCAAGAACAGTCAATTTCTTTGGATCACTTTAGCACAGAGAGAAATTGACTTGATCCTTTTTAAACAACAAAATGGAACAATTCTGTCCATTTTGAAAACTATGTAGGTCAGTTATACTACTAGGAATGGTGTGGTCAAGTGGTCAAAGATCTAGGCTGGTAAAAGAAGGGTTGTAATCCATATACCATAAACTAGATGTTCTTGGGCAAGACACTTAAAGATGTTTCAAGGGGACTGTTTCTATAAATGTGCCCTGCAAGCCACTTTGAATAAAAGCATCTGCTACATATCCCCAAATGCAAAGGAATTATTGAATTATTCAGAATTCTGGTTCTTATATAAAGTCTGCAGATATACTCTCCGAATCAAACACTTTCTGTTCCAAAGCCTGAGTTTTAAAGCCCGACTGTGCATTGATGATGTCAAATGAGAGATGTTTGTAGAATTGTTAAGTCTTATGCAATTGATAAAACCTGCATGGAATCATGACATCAAATATTCTGTTTAGTTGCACAAATTACTTTTAAATTGGCTTCTTGACTCTTACATAGTCGTTATTGACTGAATTTCAGAGATAAATCTATCAGATCATGTAAACACTACTAAATATGATCATTTACATACAGTAATTGGCACATAATGTCATCTCACATTATGTAAGCTCTCACAGACTTTGAGAGCTTAAATAATTCAATCTTTGTTTAGAAACAGGGCATAGAAGTGCCAAACCAGAAGCAGATGACTAGTTTCTAACCTTCATCCTTCCTACCTTGTATTTGTGTTTGAATACTAATCGATGAGTCAGTGTTGATCTTCTGTAAATGAACATCGATCAATGTGTTGATGGAAAGTTGATATAAGTAAATGTCTTTAGAGCTGAGAAAGTCTGCTTATCTCCATTGCCAGATTGCTTTACAAAATGGTCTAGAAACTTCATGTGCCGATCAGTGTCTGTGAGCCTTTGAACAACACTTGATTCGTTTCATGGCAGTAGAATTTTGTCATCATACGAATAATTCAGACCACCCTGGTTGTCTGCAAAGCAATTCACTTTTAACACTTTGTGAATGCAATGTGATCCGGGTTCACTTTGTTCCCTTTTGAGTAATTCCAAAAATATTCTAATAGAGCCGGTTCTTGTATTCTGTTATATTTTTTGTTGTTGTATCATGTGTTATTGTTGTTTTTTTCTTTGCATTTTTGAGATAGTATCATGTTCTTAGTTCCAAAAAAGAAAGAAAAAAATGTCTTAAGCTTTAGGAAAGAAGAATTGTCTTCTTGCTTGCTTTCACCATGCAGTGTAGCCGTGTCCAACCATGCTCCTGGAGGATCAATGTCATGCAGAGTTTAGCTCCAACCTGCCCCAACATACCTGCCTTGTACTTTCGAGAAATCCTAAAGACATTGATTAACTGGTTGAGGTGTATTTAATTAGGGTTAACATTACGTTAAACTGTCATGTGGTTGGTTTTGACATTGGCTGTCATGAGGCCATTATAACTGTGTCATGAATATTTTTCTTGACCTCAACTACAGTGGTACAAATTGAATTTGTCATTAAAATGTTATAATGGCCTCATGGCAGCCAATGTCAAAACCAACAACCTGACAGTTTAATATGTTAACCCATAAACCTAAGTGGTTTCTTAAAGGGTTAGTTCACCCAAAAATGAAAATCATGTCATTAATGACTCATCCTCATGTCGTTCCAAGACCGTAAGACCTCCGTTCATCTTCGGAACACAGTTTAAGATATTTTAGATTTAGTCCGAGAGATTTCTGTCCCTCCATTGAACATGTATGTACGGTATACTGTCCTTGTCCAGAAAGGAAATAAAGACATCATCAAAGTAGTCCATGTGACATCAGTGGGTTAGTTAGAATGTTTTGAAGCATCGAAAATACATTTTGGTCCAAAAAAACCCCAAAACTACGACTTTAGTATTCTCTTCTGAAGAATTCTCAAAAGCTCAGTGCCCTTTATGCAAACTAAATATACACTATTTCTAATACAGTTTCGGCATGGTATTTAAGGTTAAGTGTATTCTATCATTCATCATGTTCAGAAACTCACATGCCCGAAATCATTAGAATTCAAAGAAAACTTTCCATGTGTAAATCAAATTAGACATTACATATAAATTCATAGTAAATCATAGTGTTGTACATTTTATTGGTGCAGAGATGAGTATGTGTGTTTTGTAAAATGTTTGAAACTTAGAAGTGTCACAATTTACTAAACATAGGGACTACTGAACAGACATTTAGAAGTGTATTGAAGCCCAAAGTATTGAAAATCAAAATGTGTACATAAATCTTTATAAAATCTGTACTTGCATTTTTGTCATATATCAGTCAATTAAAAGTTCATACGCATCTTCATGCCCACTTGAGTCAAAAATACAGTATATATGCCAATAAGTATGGTCAAGTGCACTTGAAATCATATGATCCATTAACAGTCAAACCATCGTCAGTTACGTACAACACTACACCAACTACAGCATCTGATTCTTAAAAATATCTTTCTCCATTGATGGACCAACATTTGAATTCCTAGGCATTTCATTATATTTTAGTAAAAATCTCTCGAGGTCGGATTCTGACTCTGCAACACACTTTTTTTTATCCGTTTTTTTCCTTGTCTGCTGCATGGCACATCACAGATCAAAATAGTTGCTAGTGAAGGTTTTGAAGCTGGATACATTCTTGTTGTCTTATCAGCCAATCAGCATAATTTTCCTGCAGCTCCAGAGTAATCTTTTTTGCATGGAATTTTCAGCTGAGATGATTGGCTTAAATTTTTCTATGGTACCAAGATGACAGCACTCTTCCATGCGGTCCTGCGTCAGCCGAGCAGCTGCCATTGAGTTAAACGGTATTGCTGGCGGATATCTCCTTGACATGTCGACTAGTGGCAGGAACTAATTGACTAGTCGACTAGGTTATGAGCCCCTGATGCATTTCTATCCCTCCTTTCTTTGAACCTCAGTGCTACTTTATCCCTTCCTCTGCTTCTTAACCTATTCATGCTGTGTTCTCTCTCTCTATCTGTCTTTCTCTCTCTCCCTCCTTTGGATTTCGAATCATGATCCCCTCTGCTGCAAAGAAAACTCCACCTACTCAGAGCTGCTAATGTAGTCACTGACAGTGCAAGCTCCCTCCTGCACACTCTCTCTCTCTCTCTCTCTCTCTCTCTCTCTCTCTCTCTCTCTCTCTCTCTCTCTGTCTCTCTCTCTCTCACACGCTCCCTCCACTCCGGTCCCACATAAATAAATAGCTTCAGAAGGATGTGGGAGAAGAGAGATGTTGCTGCCAGTGGAAAAAGAACAATGTTGAGGCAACTCTCCCCTGTTTATCTTCAGCGCATGCTTCCAGTCTGGGGATTACAGGCACGTTCCCTCTGGATTTCTTGCCCACTGAAGGATGCTCTGTTCTGACGGCGCTCCTGCCGTACACACATCGAGGACTACTGGACTTTTCTCACTGTTTCCACCTCAAAGAAAGGAGGGAGCCACTGATCTTGCCAGTCAGAGGAGCCCATGGAGTCCATCCCCATGGTAGATGGTCCACTCCACATTTGTGCTTGGCAATAGATATAGAGGCAAAGAGATTAGAAACATTGGCAGCCGATCAACTCCATGGTTTTCTGACTTTATCAAGGCTGTGATTTTTGGCATCTGATAAAGAGGTAGGACTTCAAAACATATTTTGTCCCTCCCGATTTAGTGTTTTCCGGGCTTTTGACTGCACTTTTTGTACTTTCATTGCTCATGATGGTTCAGTAAATTTGCAATGTGGTATTTTTGGGATTTTTTTTTTCTTCCTCTGATGCACTTGACCATGACATTTAATGTATTAGATTTAAAATTAAAGTTTGAATGCAATTTGTTATGATACCATCCACCTCTCATTATTCTGTAGCTGTTGTAGAAACTAAGATGACTCCAAAATGAAGGTCCTAACCGCCAAAATTAGCTTTATTTGGTTAGAAGAGACTTAAAGATGTGCAAGAACCCTCATTTGAGCTATATGTGTTGCTTTAAACTCGCCGAGCAGAACCACATGGTGACTGCTTGCGATATTATGGACGCAGGTGATGTGTGATGCCTGCTAAGGTTGCTCATTACTCTGAGCCAAGAGACTGAGGCTACACATCGGCTGAAACCAGTGTTGTTGCTCTGCCAAAACATCTCAGTCACACTCACAAATGCCAAACACGGCGTGGCATATTTCCCATTCACAATGGCAGGCTGTATATCTGGTTTCTGAAACAGAAAGATGTGTTGTATGGCAGAATCTTTGTCTTCAGGGAGTTGTTGCTGCATCTCGATGATCTGGTTTAGCCAGAAGGCACTTTTCTGCCACTTTGGTGTCCACGATTTTTTGGTTTAGTGCCATTCAGCCTATATCCACTCTCTCCTACCCACACATCTCTTCAAGCACCTTATAAAGTATTATATTTCCTTTTTTCTCCAACTTAAAAAGGTGCTTCTGGTTGCCATAAGGTCATTCTGGAGATGTGTAGGCATCTTAAATGTGTACTTAGAGCCAAATGTGCCATTAAATAGTTTGTCTGCAGAGACGAGATGTAGAAGGAGTCAGTTGTGCTGGAGATCTAATGAACACCTGAGGCCAGGTTGACAGACTGTCTGGCCAGGGGATGGAAATATCCCTCTGTAGATTTGAACAGAATTAATTGTCAGAGAAAAGGAAATTAGCTGCTTTTCTCACCTGTTTGTGACTGCTCATAAGCCCAGCAATGGCAATTAAAAATGATCCAACATGAAAACCATCATGTGTTTGCAACATTTGTACATTGAATGTATACTCTGAGAATAAGATTACAGAATATAATTATAAAATGCTTTTTAACTTTTCTTGGCATTACACCTTTCGCCATTCTGAACTGCTTGTGTTACCAAATAAGTGAGCAGGGATAATTTAACACTTTTTTGGCTTATTTGTTTTGCATCAGACATCTTTGACATATTAGCAGTCATTTCTTGAGACAAATAAATGCATAACTTAATCAAGTCGGATACAAAATAAAGTAGAAGCACACAAATGTCAGTATTACCTTCATACCAGCGGTATGTGATGAAAATAAGAATAAATGAAAAAGTTCTGTAATGTGAATAGCACTTGACATAACTTGAGATTTTGAAGGACAGACTTTGATAGTGACTTAAGACTAAATAGAAACACATAGCAAACGAGGCAAACAAGGATTGATGGGAAATACATATTAAAATATGCCCATATAGATAGTTAGACCTTAAAGTAACAGTTATTAATTGGAAAATAACATCAGTGAAATACAACAGTTGGTTGAAAAGGATAGTTCACCCAAAACTTTATGTTCCATCATCTTTATGATGTTGTTGCAAGCTTTGACTTTATTTCTTCTGTGGAACACAAATGAAGAAATGTTATACATATTTAATCATTAAAAGAAAAACCCTGCGGCATTTTATTTCTCAAAAATATTTTCTGTTACGTTTATTAAATGTTACAATTATCCCTGTTGTCCCCTAAGGCTCAGCTATACATTTCAGTCCCTGCTGCTTTCTTTAACTTGTGTGAAATGAGTTCCTGCTGAAATCCCTTATATTAGCCTAAGAGATATGCCACACAGCTCATCTGTGTAAGGGCTTCTATAGCGATTATTAATTCTGTTTGGGTGGGAGGCATGTATATCAACAGCAGACTCCACAGAGACAGGAAACGGGAGGATTATTTTTGCACTCTAATTAGTCTACTACAAGCTCCAACTTAATTTGTGGCCCCTAGTTTGCATTTGATGTGTTGAGAAATGAAAAAAAAAAGGGCTAAAAGGAGGGTGAGATGAAATGAATATGTAAAAAAACGAAACAATCCGTCAACATTCTTTTGAAGTGGCTCGGGAAAAGACCAGGCAGGATGTGAAGCCCGTAAAAGCTTGGTCTGTGCACTCAAATCAAGCAGGAATACTGTTTGAATAAATATGTAATCTGAGCCTATACAGGACCATGATGCATTAAAAATGAGGACATATTTGGGATGCTCAGAAATGTGTACTGAATTTGGTTGCTGTCTAATCCATTTATATTGGTTACATATGTTCTATCGGTTCTAAAATATACAACCTTGAATTCATAAAGTGTCTTTGTATTTGGCCAATTCAAATATGATATCTGGCCAATAAAACCCGACAGTGAAAAATTACTTGCACTTATTACCTGTCAAATATTATAGGGATTGAAAGGCCAGTGGAGTGTCCTGTTCTATAAATCCCTTCTCACCCAAACCTCAAATTGATACGTTACCCTTCACATGAGGTCTTATGTTTGCCTTGGGATTTATTCAGGAGAACAACTTTTGACACATCAGTCCCCCAAAGCGGAGAGGAATGTGAATCCATCTTGACAGTCAAAACTGCCACATTTGTCTATTAAAATGCCTCTACTTCCTGTGAAAAGAAGTCCTCCCGTTCTCTGTTTGGTTATTTAAATCCGTTATCTCGCACAAAGCTGTCCAGCTGCTCCACATGGGAGAATGAAACCTCTGTCAACCTCCCCGTCTGTGTCACAGAGATGCTTGTACCTTTCGGGAAGGCATCACATGAAGAATCACGACGTACAGCGGAGACCGTGTGGGTGCAAACCCCTTCATTATTTGATTGCCATCTTATGTGTAAGGCCTGCTGAATTCTCAGCCATAATAAATGCGGCACGTGGGCCTCCGGCACGGCATTAAGTGCACAATAACTCCGCGTATCGTTTTGATGCAGACCTGCACAGCTGCGCGACGGAAATCGGTAGCTCCGGGACTCAGCTTAAGGGCGATCCTCCGTGACTGACACATAATGTAGAATGAGGGTCACCTTATTATACTGCCGACATCTGCTAGCCTCCAACTACAGGATTTGCTGGGGAAAACGGTGCAAATGAGACAGGGGAGTTTGTAGGGGTCTCACCACCTCAATTAAGGTTTGAACCACCCCAAGGGAAGTCAAAACAAAAGCTTGGAGAATCTTAACGGTGTTAAACTAACAAAATAGGTACACGTACATCACACAAAAAAGGTTTGGTTAACTGTATTAGGGAGACTAAAATACAGTTAGGGTTGCTTGCATGAAACAAGTCTTGACAGATTGAGCCCTATTGGACTATTAGTATTTTCTACATTTTAAAATATAAATAATTTATAATGTTTTTGTAAATTTCAGTTGCATGCACACACAGCACTTCTTTATAATGAGCTGATGGGAGCCCTTTGTAAATACACAAATAATCAGGGGTTTATGCACATTTTCAAGTATGTTAATGTAAGCAGATGGATTATGGATAATATTGTCTGCGTGAGTGATGGTCATATTTACCTGCTGTATGGTCGGCTGCATTGACTAATGAGCTTCTGGAGTTAGATTTATTTAACCCTTTATTCTGCAGGACTGAATGGCTGAATGGTTCAAACAATGGATTACACCTGCAGACTGCTGCTGTGTTTTGCTTCATGAACGCAATTTTGTCATCAGCAGTGTATGTGCAAAATCTGAATCTGAATTCAAAATTTCAATGTAGCACCAATCATTTTATTAAGTCAAATAAGTATTTCTATTTTATAACCAATTATAATACAGGGCTATTGAATGCTCGATTCGGATTGGTTGATGAACGTTGCAATTATTTTCCATAAACGCAGGCAGGTCTTGATCACATCACAGTTATTTTACAGTATTTCAAAGGTCCTTACAACAGCAAATTAACCAAAACTGATAAAGATGCTGACTAAGCAAATTAATATGGCAAACTATCTTCATGTTTTCCCTCAAAATGATGTTTTATCTATGGAAGGCACACTCTCTTTCTCTCCAATACAAATTCAATTCAAAATCTTTTGAAACACTGGATTCAGCATGTCGATAATGTAACCAGTCTGACAAAACAGTTCAAATCTCTGCAGGAGTTTTAAAATATATTGTAATGTTATGCTACAGTTAAATATATATATATTTTTTTTAATGAACATTAGAGAAAACCATAGCTTTAAACATGCCAGTGTCCTCGTGCCATGATCCATGATGGGTATTGGTTGCACTACAGTATTTTGTATGTGTTTAAATTGGATTGCAAAATTAAAATGACTAAAATAATTTTTAAATAAATAAATATATATATATTATATATTTGCTCAAATACTCCATTTTGACTAGGTGGAACTGGATAGTCTGATTTAATGAAATGTGATTGCATGTCAAGCTTCAGAATCACTAGTCTTCGCTGTCAAATAAATAGCCACATCTCTATATATGGTTGCATGACTTTGATCTCCACACCGTTTGTCTATATAATTTGGGAATGTCGGAAACATATTGAAGTGACTGCTGTCTTGTACACTTACATAGACCCATATCAATGTTCATCTGCACCTTCACCCTCAGGTGTCCTGTCTAACTGCTAAAGCCTGTCGGATTTGTTCCAGAGAGGTTTTTTTTTCTTCTTTCAACCCGAGTAAATGTGTGCTAGCCAAATCTATAAATAACACATCTGAAATACAGAGTAGCAACATTGATTGCAAAAGTCATCCTTACTGCAGCTGGGCTGAGTAAGGAAGCTGCCAATTTTTCCACATTACAATGGCACTCAATCAGACGTCTACCTGAGGTTGATGCAGCTTTAGTTTAAAGAACACAGAACAGATGCAAATGGCCTTTACCCCTGGGACAAAATATCTGTATGTTTGAAGACAATTTAAAATGCAGTTAATAATCCTCTTTACTTCTGCAACCTGATGTTTTATCCATCTGAAATTGTCTGGATTGTGAAAAGTGTTACTTATAAGTAAAACCTTTCACAATCCAGACATTTTCAGATGGATAAAACATCAGGTTGCAGAAGTAAAGTGGATTATTAACGGCATAGCTGTATATAGCTGTAAGACCGGAAAAACTGGAAGAAAGAGCTACTCTCTGAAAGAAAAAAGGAAATTAACATTTGAACTCACTCTGGTGCACCATTCGAGACGCAAGTCTCACCTCAGAACCATTCTAATCTACCCCTCTTTCCCTCTACCCCCACTCTCTCTCTATCATGCTGAGATCACCTAAAATTCATCCAAAATCTATATGGTTTTAATGTGAATAATTATCATACAGTATTATACATGTTTGATATCATTTAAAATGTCTCAGTGCGACTGGTACAAAGGTCTCATTCCCAAAGAAGTAAAACTAAAGGTAATAAGGTTTTTAGGAGTTAAGAGATAACCTGTACACAAAGGGGGTGTGTCTTCCAGACAAATGGTCTTCTGCTCTCAAAAGGTATAGCCTCTGAATGCAAATTTCCATTGTTAGCACATGTTTCCATGTGAAAGAAGTTTCTGTCTATATAAAGAAATGCAACAAGAGAATCGGCGCGTTTTGTAACTCAAAATTTGCCTGTGATGCAGAGTGGATGCCGGCACTCCGCATAGTATATTTATAAATGTCCGGTTTAACCTACCTCTTTTACTCATTTGATGTTATTGTATTGATTATCTTCGAATTGATTATGAAATTGGCATGATACATTTACCTGACATAATAAATTGTAAACATTTGATTTTATTCTAACTGGCTTGACATTATTTTCAGTAAAAAGTTAAAAAGAATAGTCAAACATTCGCTCACATTTAATAAAGCCCAGATATCATTAAAACCTTTTCATTTACGGAGTCAGATGAACTAACGAAATAATACATGAGAAAATGTATTTCCTTTAATCAAATTAATATTGTGTTTGACTCCCTTTCGCCTTCAGAATTGCCTTAATTCTACGTGGCATTGATTCAACAAGGTGCTGAAAGCATTCTTTAGAAATGTTGGCCCATATTGATAGGATAGCATCTTGCAGTTGATGGAGATTTGTGGGATGCACATCCAGGGCACGAAACTCCCGTTCCACCACATCCCAAAGATGCTCTATTGGGTTGAAGAAACCAATTTGAAATGATTCAAACTTTGTGACATGGTGTATTATCCTGCTGGAAGTAGCCATCAGAGGATGGATACATGGTGGCCATAAAGGGATGGACATGGTCAGAAACAATGCTCAGGTAGGCCGTGGCATTTAGACGATGCCCAATTGGCACTAAAGGGCCTAAAGTGTGCCAAGAAAACATCCCCCACACCATTACACCACAACCACCAGCCTGCACAGTGGTAACAAGGCATGATGGATCCATGTTCTCATTCTGTTTACGCCAAATTCTGACTCTACCATCTGAATGTCTCAACAGAAATCGAGACTCATCAGACCAGGCAACATTTTTCGAGTCTTCAACTGTCCAATTTTGGTGGGGCTCTTGCAAATTGTAGCCTCTTTTTCCTATTTGTAGTGGAGATGAGTGGTACCCGGTGGGGTCTTCTGCTGTTGTAGCCCATCCGCCTCAAGGTTGTGCGTGTTGTGGCTTCACAAATACTTTGCTGCATACCTCGGTTGTAACGAGTGGTTATTTCGGTCAAAGTTGCTCTTCTATCAGCTTGAATCAGTCGGCCCATTCTCCTCTGACCTCTAGCATCAACAAGGCATTTTTGCCCACAGGACTGCCGCATACTGGATGTTTTTCCCTTTTCACACCATTCTTTCTAAACCCTAGAAATGGTTGTGCGTGAAAATCCCAGTAACTGAGCAGATTGTGAAATAGTCAGACCGGCCCGTCTGGCACCAACAACCATGCCACGCTCAAAATTGCTTAAATCACCTTTCTTTCCCATTCTGACATTCAGTTTGGAGTTCAGGAGATTGTCTTGACCAGGACCACACCCCTAAATGCATTGAAGCAACTGCCATGGGATTGGTTGATTAGATAATTGTATTAATGAGAAATTGAACAGGTGTTCCTAATAATCCTTTAGGTGAGTGTATATGCAACATACACTCACCGGCCACTTTATTAGGTACACCTGTCCAACTGCTCGTTAACACTTAATTTCTAAGCAGCCAATCACATGGCGGCAACTCAGTGCATTTAGGCATGTAGACATGGTCAAGACAATCTCCTGCAGTTCAAACCGAGCATCAGTATGGGGAAGAAAGGTGATTTGAGTGACTTTGAACGTGGCATGATTGTTGGTGCCAGAAGGGCTGGTCTGAGTATTTCAGAAACTGCTAATCTACTGGGATTTTCACGCACAACCATCTCTAGGGTTTACAGAGAATGGTCCGAAAAAGAAAAAACATTCAGTGAGCGGCAGTTCTGTGGGCGGAAATGCCTTGTTGATGCCAGAGGTCAGAGGAGAATGGCCAGACTGGTTCGAGCTGATAGAAGGGCAACAGTGACTGAAATAACCACTCGTTACAACCGAGGTATGCAGCAAAGCATTTGTGAAGCCACAACACGCACAACCTTGAGGCGGATGGGCTACAACAGCAGAAGACTCCACCGGGTACCACTCATCTCCACTACAAATAGGAAAAAGAGGCTACAATTTGCAAGAGCTCACCAAAATTGAACAGTTGAAGACTGGAAAAATGTTGCCTGGTCTGATGAGTCTCGATTTCTGTTGAGACATTCAGATGTTAGAGTCAGAATTTGGCGTAAACAGAATGAGAACATGGAACCATCATGCCTTGTTACCACTGTGCAGGCTGGTGGTGGTGGTGTAATGGTGTGGGGGATGTTTTCCTGGCACACTTTAGGCCCCTTAGTGCCAATTGGGCATCGTTTAAATGCCACGGCCTACCTGAGCATTGTTTCTGACCATGTCCATCCCTTTATGGCCACCATGTACCCATCCTCTGATGGCTACTTCCACCATGTCACAAAGCTCTAATCATTTCAAATTGGTTTCTTGAACATGACAATGAGTTCACTGTACTAAAATGGCCTCCAGAGTCACCAGATCTCAACCCAATAGAGCATCTTTGGGATGTGGTGGAACGGGAGATTCGCATCATGGATGTGCAGCCGACAAATCTGCGGCAACTGTGTGATGCCATCATGTCAATATGGACCAAACTCCCTGAGGAATGCTTCCAGCACCTTGTTGAATCTATGCCACGAAGAATTGAGGCAGTTCTGAAGGCAAAAGGGGGTCCAACCCGTTACTAGCATGGGGTACCTAATAAAGTGGCCGGTGAGTGTATATATACACACACATACACTATATAGATATATTGAAAATATATTTGTGGCGAGCAGGACGAGGCCGAGTGACGTGAGAGCGGCGCGAGGCCGGTGGCGTGAGTGGTAATGAGCGACACCTGTGAGACGCACCGGTCTCGCATCTCTCACGGAGGAGCGGAAGCATAAAGGAGGAGCGACGACGGTGAAGATCGAGAGAGGAACAGGCCTTATTTTATGTTGTGTTTTGTTTCTGTGGCCAGCAGTCATCCGTGAGGACCACTCACGCCACCGGCCTCGCGCCGCTCTCACGTCACTCGGCCTCGTCCTGCTCGCCACAATATTGTATTTGAAGAACTTATGAATCATACACAAAAGGCTAAAAATGTGTTAAAAAGGTAAATTTGCCTATTTACGTTTAAAATACACTTGGATGTGGATGATCTTTTTTCAAGCTGAATTTAACTGCAGTGTATTTTCTTAAAGCTGCAGTCCATAACTTTTTGGGGTTAAAAATTATACAAAATAAATTTTTGAGCAAGTAAATAACCAGCCAGTGTTCAAAACTCTCTGCTTGCCTTAGCTCGATTCAAAACAGTAAGGTTGTAATAATGCACACATCTGTGTGAGGATGTTGGAGGTGGAGATATATAGCCTTTTCTCACAGCACTTGATATAATGAAACTTATCAATTTGATGGCGGATCCAGAAAGGTTCAAACGACAATCACTAGTGACAACTGTAGATTCAGCCGTTGTAAAATGCAAAAGACGTTGGACTTCGGAGTGGCTACAGAAAAAAAAGAGACTGCAACCGGCCCATGCAAAAACAAGGAAAAATATCGGAAGGGCATTAAATGTAGTCATGCAATGCTGATGTTATTAACATTTACAATTTGAGAACAAAGTATAATTTGCACGGTTTGACGTGATATGATAAGCGATTGTTAATCAGCACGATTTACTGCAATGCTTTTTTCCCCTTAGTTGGTCAGAACAAAAGTGGATGTTACTTACTTGTTCAGATGACATTTTCCGGTGAAAATTCGTATGTTGGTCATACTTCCAAAAAGTAGAAGCTGTGATTCTGAATGACAGTATCCACACCGACTGAGAGCCGCACATTCTCCTCAAAACATTGGATTCATCCACGCTGTGCCGTGTCGAGGCACAACTCACGTAAAGTTAATAATTACGCGAATGACTGCAATAGCAGATTTCGAACAGAGATGGCGACAAAGAGGAAAAACTACGGACTGCAGCTTTAAATAATTTTATTTTTTTTAAATTCTTTGTTTATGTTCATCTGAAGAAAGAAAGTATATAATCAAATTTAATCAAATTAATTATTTTTTTGTTTTTTTTTTTTAACCACATTTAACACTTTTTTACGTTTATATATATATATATATATATATATATATATATCAGGGGTGTGATATATCACGGTACATGAAAAAACATCCGAACCGTTCGGTTCGCTTGTCTCGGGTCGGAGCGTGTGTGCGTCTCACGGTTCAACGCATGCGCAATGTAGCCTCGTGCCCGTATGTGACCTCAGACATGTGTTTCCTTTTCGCGCGAAATAAGACGTGTTTGGACATACATATGAGGCTTGTTCGAGTTGAACCAGCGCTGCACAGAGCGATCGCTGAATGACATCAAATACCGCGAGCGCGACGGCTCCGTATGCTTTTCAATCACTCTCGCGGTATTTGATGTCATAAACCGATCGCTCTGTGCAGCGCCGGTTCAAGTCGAACACGCCAGTAAAAGTGGAGTATGGAGTGTCAGGTCACGTCACGCGGAGAAATGGCAAGTGGGAGAGATAAGGAAGGCTAACCGGAGTTGGAGGATGCGCCAGCGTCGTATAAGTCCGGTGTGTGGGAACATTTGGGATTTCATGTTATGATATTTAAATATATAGCAGCTACAGTGGCACTTTATGTTTAGATAAGAACTCCAGTCATATGTTTCCAAATACTGCACTTTAATTTCATGTGAAAAAAGTGTATCCTCACTCTCAGGGAATAGAAGCATTGTTGATACTGCTTTAGTGTTGAGGTTGAACTTATGTTTCACTTTATGATTATGGCCTTTGCTATTGCTATAGCCTAATTATAGGCAATTATGTTTCATGTATTTTTACTTATTTAAAAGACAGAGTTTTAAGAGTTCCTCTCTTTTTCTTTTTAAAGATAAAAATTTTGCAAGAGCTACACTTAAGTTGGCAGTTTGATAAATGCAAGTTAATTTCAATCTTTGTGTGCTAAAAATACACATAAGTTCCTGTAGAGATAGTGATACACATTGTACTTTTTTTTTGCCAAATAAACAAAAAGCATGTCATCAATATCCTCTCTCTTGCTGTATCAAAATCTCACCTAGCTTTCCTCGGAGATGGTCCCAATAATGTGCTTAAAGTCAAGTCAAATTCAGTTTGTGCATGATTGCATGATATAACATTTTTTTTAATACTGTATCCTAAATTGTGGATAATTAAACTATATATCATATGCTGAAGTCCATTTCTGGAGTGTTAAAGATTAAAAGAAAAAATAACAACAAACCGTACAGAACCGAAAACCGTGACCCTAAAACCGTGATACAAACCGAACCGTGGGTTTTGTGAACCGTGCCACCCCTAATATATATATATATATATATATATACAGTAAAGGCTACATTACATGTACTACATTTCCCACTGACAAATCAGTCTTCCCATGAAAAAGCCAACCGTTACCGGTACCGCTGGGAATGCTTTAACTTCACGCATGAGCGAATGACATTTCTGCACAAACCCGGAACATCAATGGGCTGACACGTATTCCTATGCGTTCTCGTCCCTAGGTGTTACAACACTCACTTTACGATGTCCTGCCCTATCACACAAACACATCTAGCCAAAATCCCGCCGTCTCCCCCCCAGGGTCTTCTCAGCCTAATGGAATGTAGTCTTCTCACACAGCAGCGCACTCACAGAGCAATTACGCCGACAGATTCATTTAAGGCCGGCCGCAAGCTCTGGCAGTGGACGTGAGGCCAGCTCTGACAGCGAACAGACAGCCCATTCACCCTTCATCAGCCTCGCCGGCTTTCTCACTGTACAATATCCCCCACAGGAAATGATCATTTCAGTCAGAAATAACAATAAGGACTGTATCAGATACAGGATGGACGTCACTGCATTGTCATCGACTGAAGAAGTATGTTTAGCAGCTAGAACGAGACGCTTTTTAGCCAATTTGAGGCTGTTTGGAGCCAGCTGGCAGGTTGAGTGTTGAGCTTTCAGTAGCTCTTTCGTTTGTCTTGCTCCTTCTTTTTTGTCGAGCCACAGATTCTGAACAAACAGATCCTCTGGGCCATAGCACAATGCTTCTCCAATGACACAACACGAAAGGTGGGAAAGAGGGGGAATTTAGGTTGAAAACTACTCACCTTGAGTATCTTAAAAGAGACAGCCAAACTCCCCAGTGAACGGTGCTTTTTAAAGTCACTGCATTCTGATGGGCTGTCAGGGTTTTTACCATTTATCATCTGGAAAAGAAATGATCTGAAAGTGATTCCAACAATATTTGGTAACATTTTGTTTGGTTACACTTTATTTTAAGGTGTCATTGTTACTGTTATATATTTTATATTTAAAGGGATAGTTCACTTTGAAATACATTTTTGATATGTTTTAGCTTACCTCAAGGGCATCCAAGATGTAGGTGTGTTTGTTTCCGCAGTAGTTTAAATTTTGATATTTTTAGGTCAAACCGTTCTTGTCTGTCAGTCATATAATGCAGGTCTATGGTCACCACCTCAAAGAGCATGCACAGAGAAGTCCAAATTAAACATGATTCAATGACTCGTAAATGTAAGTCTAGAGCCTATCGCCGTTAGGAAGACAGGTGTAATTTCCACAGTCACCTATTTCAGTGATATCTGTCACGTAGGGACATTTCATGTGTGGTAAAAAAAATCACTTACAGCATCTTCAGGTAATGCATTAGTATAATGCAATATCTGGTGAGAGAGTGTAATTCAATATTGCATTGAGACGCATATACCAGGGTGCCTTGACACCTACGTTGTATTAGGCCTTTCTCATCTGGATAATTATGTAACAATGCAATGAATAGGTCTGAGCATATTCATAATTACCCTGTGTAGCCTAGACTTGTAAATTTCCCTTGTAAGCACCCTGATGTCTAAGGATTACTAATTCAGCCTGATGTTTCTTTTCCTTTTCATTGCTTATTGATTTCAAATTCATGACTCCGAAATTAAGGAACGTGTGCCTTTGAGTCCAATTAAACAAGCCTGGCATGGTCCTGGAAGAAATGATTATGGCAAATAAGAGCATTTTCATGGGATCGGTGTAAAGCAGTCATATCACCTCTGGAGGATAATGCTAGCAGGAAAGGGAAGCCGTAAACGCTCCTCTGAGTGTAAGATCGAGTGGCTGCATAATAATCACACAGTTGCTTTGAGAAACTAGCTGAAAAGCCATAAAATATACACACACAGAAGAGGCACAGGGTTTTTTATTATTTGATGAACTGACAAATTGCCTATTCTTGTATCTTTAAGTGTATTGCAATATTTTTGCTTTTATTGTTTTGTTTGTTTGTTTGTTTTCCTTTTTCCGAGTGCACAAGTACATAGTGTATAGTGCGTCATTTGGGACACAGCTTGTGTACTCGGACTACTCTTTTGACGTACTGTTTTTCGCATAGGGTGACTTCAGGGTAATTGGGACACCTTCTGCCATTGAGATGTCCCAATACACCCCTACTGTGTAGTATAGGGACGTGTTTGATTACGGATGCAGTCATTGTCTTATTTGAAGGCACACATAGTTTTGTTGGACTGACATTCATTACATTATGTTATGCAGCCGTTGATTTATTTGGTCTTAGCATTTGAATAAAAACTGCAGAAACAAGTCTGTCTTGAATCAAAAGGTCTGGATCAGGGTTGTTATAGAATTTTTCATTTAGTTCTTATTTCTGTTTTATTTTCAAATAGTCTTTCCAGTTTAGTGTAGTTTTTGTTAGTTTTCACTACATCATTGTTAGTTTAAATTTGATATTTTTCAGTTTACTTGGTTTATATTTAAGATTTATGGTAATATATATATATATATATATACATTTAAATCAACGGCAATAGTGTCCACTGTTAATATGTCATTACTATTTAGTGGCAATTTCATTTTTAATGCATGCAGGTTAAGGGTTTCCAAATTTAGTTTAGTTAGTTTTATTTTAATTTAGTTGTATTCTTTATTATTATTATTATTATTTTACATTTCATGTATAAAATATAACAAAAAATAAAGTTGGGTTCATGCTTAAAATAATAAAAAATGCTAGTGGGTTTAGAAATAAACTTAATTCTATATTCTTATAAAACAAAACCTAATTTATTATGCAATTTTGCTTCGGGTTTTCAGATTGTCAAATCTTTCTTGCTTTAAGCATGTTTTGATATTTTCTCTTGGAAAAAAAGACAAAAAAATTGATTAAGAAAATTGATTGCAAAAATATTGATTGCAGTGTCTTGGAAAAACAGGGATGTTGGTATGAAAACGCCCAGTATTTGGTATTTGTCTGCAGGTTTCAGGCACTGAGGAACCCCAGAGGGTGTGAGGATCTTTCTTTTCTGAATTATGTTGTCACATTTTGAAAATGATGTTTTTCTTTTATCCCTGATGTGCTTTCACAGCCTCCATCTCTGTTTTTCTGGCTCTTGGCCTAAGCCTTTTGATTTCTTCTCATCTCCCTTCCTGTCCTTCGGAGGAGCTCACATTTTACTTTCTTTTTCCCTCTGTGTTCTCTCTCTATCCTGAAGGTCTGTCTTTGTGAAGGATACCCTCTGTCCACTGTCTAATTTCGTTTATGTCTTCTTCACCTCGGCCCTCGCGCTGGTCTGAAGGACCTCAGCTCAGGAAAATGACTTGCATTGCATTGCAAATCTTTTGTACAATGCTATGGAGATTTTAGAATATTAGATTTACTGAAAATGATGATTCACGCATCTCAGTCAAATTCTGTATGTATTGTACATACTTTATTGATGTATAGCAATGGTTCTTCACTACATGGTTTTGATTCACGACCCAGATTTTACAAGATATTACCATGTGACAAACCAACACAGGACTGAAACTGTGAAAAAGTAACACAAATGTAATTGAACATGAAAGTATTGTTATTACCATCGACTGTTTAAGCCAATCAATGTGCAAAATGACTATACCAAACCATATCAAATCAACAGCATAATATCAACATCAGTTTAAGAAAGTATACACCATATGACATTTTAAAATCTTGCCTTGTCATAAAATTAATAATAATGATAATAATAATAAAATATTACTTTAAAATACTTCTACTTGTTATTAATAATAATTTTAATTGTATTATTATCTTCTCTTTTTGTTTTAAAGTAATATTTTTTCAATAATTTACAGTTTTTAACTATGCTTTTTAAGATCCTTTCAGAGGAGATCAGACAAATAAATAATGATGACATATCATAAGAGCAAGCAGAAAGGAGTGATTTAATAAACCTGGCTTAATGGATAGGTGTTACGTTTGATCTGTGAGGCCGTTTACATGACAACGAAAAAAAAAAAAATTCTTTGGCCATTCATTTACACGACAACAGTGTTTTGGGAGTTTAAAAACGCAAAAGTTCAAGTTTTTAAAACCGATACAGTTATCATCTCCATGTAAACTACAAAAATGCACATTTGTGAAATTTGACATCATACGCATGCGTATTGCGTGTTCAACGCGTAGTGTTTCTTTACAAAGTGTCATCGCCAACTACTTGCCTGGCAGGAATATTACAGTCTTTTTAGTGGATCAGTGTGAACGGGAATCATTTTAACAACATTGTCATCTGTACATGAAAAACACAAAGGAAAAACTTTTCCGTCTTTATTACATCGTTGTCTGGTAAACGTATCCAAGAATGTGTTTGCTTGAGTTGGACTTTGAGTTAGTTTTGCACTGTTCCCAGTTCAGTTTCCTTTGTCTCTGTCATCTGTTGGCTCAGTCTTTTATTTTCCCTCATGTGCTACACCTGTTTCTAGTTTATTATCTTCTTTAGTCCCTAGTGTATCTCTGTATGTAGCTATTACAGCCCTCAGTTTCAGTAGCCCTTTGTCCATTATTGTCAATGTTAGATGGTTGTCCTGATTGTGTTTTGCTATTTCTGAGAAGCCTGAGTGTTTTGTTACTTTTAGGGGAGTTTACACGACAACGATGTACAAAAACCGAAACGTTTTTCCTTTGCGTTTTTTGACGACAACGTTTTCAAAATGATCCCCATTCACAAGGATCCACAAAAACGCTGTATTCTGCTGCCAGGCCAGTAGTTGGCGATGTCACTTTGTAAAGAAACACTATACGCGCCTATAGACTGAACACGTAATACACATGGAGCATGTTTTTGTAGTTTACACGGAGACAATAACGGTATAATTTTCAATAAATTGTACTTTGAATCCTGTTTTCAAAAGTTTGCGTTTCTAGGCCCCCAAAAATGCTGTTTTCGTGTAAATGCCCAGACAAAGCACAGAAAAAGTTTTCAGCTTTTAGGTGAAAATGATTTCGTGTAAACAGCCCCTTAGTTTGTTATTATTAAAACAACTACTCCGCATAGATCCTGCTTTTTTTTTGGTTTTTCATCCTTTGCTGCAACCAACCTGTGATAAAAGGATATTATGACATCATCAATCAAAGATGTCAGGTCTGATACCGCAGAAGAAGATTTATCAGGATATTTGTGTTATCCCACTCCCGACCTGTAACATAGAATAAGGTCCATTCCCTTCGACAAGACACTTGATTGACTCTCCCATATCCCATAATGCAGTGTGTGTTAATGACCGTGAAAGTCGGTGATAAGGGCAGATGGGATTTAAAAACGGGTGCCCTGATTCACACAGGTGTGCTAAACGTACACCCATTGTGCCCAGTTGTCAAATAATTAGAATCCCCCCTCCTCTGTAATGTCATACTGGCTTTTATTTGGCATCCATCTTTCCCCGGGAGAGAAAAGAAAAGAAAAGAAAAGAAAAGAAAAGAAAAGAAAAGAAAAGAAAAGAAAAGAAAAGAAAAGAAAACAAGTGGTTGAAGGGAAAAAAATATGTGGAAGATAATTGAGGATAGTGTTAAAGAAAATACAAACCCCAGCAATTGAGAGGGAGGGGAAAAAACATTTCGGTGTCAGCTCTCCTTAGATTTATTGATGGTATTCTCCTGCCTTTCTTTAGTTAATTGGAAGTTTGTTGGTGTTCTCATGGAGCGAGTGAAGAAAGAAAACACATTTTGGCAAAGGCTGACAGAATAGACAATGTGGAAGAAGAACAAATGCTGTCAAGGAGACCACGTTATTTTTACATGCACACCTGTGAATGAGGTACGGTACATCATTTAGCATTTCAGTTAGGAATTGATCTTTTGTGTTACTTTGCTACAGCCCACAGCTAACCATGTGCAGAGATGTTCCGGCTGTGCATTGGGCTTAACGTGATTTGCACAAGTACAACATATTCCTGGAACAACATTTCTTTCATATCAGCTCCCTCTGATTTTAGGGTTACAGTGCTGTGAAAAGTGTTTGAACCTATTTGATTTTCTGTGTTGTATTATATCTTAATGCTGAATTTCGCAACATGCTCATTGGAAAAAAAACGTGCCTATATATTATTCACTGCAGTTTCCAGTTGAAATGAACACTAGAGGCAGTAAAACACCAACTTTTATTCCTTTTCACACAAATTATGATTGCAGAAGCAGATTATTGATTGAACAAGATTTGTAAACTAATACATTTTGGTTTAACATTGCAAGCTCCATATATATGTCTGTTCTGATGTAGTCAACTTGTTCAGTAGCTCACCTGGTACAGCACTGCACTTACAACGCAGAGCGTTTTGTTACGAGTACTGTGAGAAACAAGACACGATAAAAGAGCTCAAAGACAAAGAAGCAAAAATGGCATGGTTGCTTCAGCAAATGCATTTCTATCTCACGTTTGCTCTTGTTAACACGATCAGTTGGGTTTTGGGGTAGGGTTTAATGTAGGTTGTATGTTATTTTCAAAGCGCAATCGAGCGTTAACCTTTAAACTCCACTCACTGGGCATTTCATTTTTGATAGTCCGAAATGTACTGGTATGGTACTGTATGTGGGAGTGCATGGCAAAGTGTTGTAGTGGGCATCATCCAGACGAGTCAGATTCCCTCATGTCTCACCCTCCATCATAGGATGACCACCTGTCCCGCGTCATGCAAGACGTCAGCAGTGTCCCGCATTTGAATAGTCTGTATTCTTCCCTGAACTAACAATACAACAATAAGTCTATAATACTGAAAAATGCGATTGCCATTTTAAAATCCATTTGCACAGCCATTATGTTCTAGCTAGAGCGATAAAATAATCAACCAATGCATTCAAATGTTTTTTCTCCGCTCATGATGAATGTGAATGGAGCAAAGGAACCAGTGTGGACCTCATCAAAACAGATACACCAGCCATGGACATCTTCTAGACATGTACTGGACAACATCCCGATTAAACCTGCAAAATCCATCAAAAAATAGTTCAAGATGCACTGAACCCGGATTTATTGTTTTGCATGGTCTAAAGGGAAATAAACTCGCTACATAAAGACATTTATTTAAGCATAAAATGTGATTTTTATCTACTATCCTGTTTTTCAGTCCATTATATTTTGTGGACCGAATAGGCCCTGTTGAGTAAATCACACTGTATCACTTGAACATGGGCAAATTGAGTGCCAGACACAATTAACAAAGCTCATTTGGCGATTTAAAACAATGCCATCCAATGTGACGGCTTGAATAGGCTTTACTGCTAATGTACATCAATATTTACTATAACAATAGTAAATTTATCTCTCACGCACGTGTCCCGCATTGTCCCGCAAAAAATCACATCTACTGTCCTGCAACAGAGAAATAACCGGGTGGTCACCCTTTCAAACCTCTTTTACTTTCTTTGCACTGTGGAACACAAAATAAGATATTTTGAAGAATGTCTAAGGATTTTTTTCCCCCATACAATAAAGTTAATTGGAATCCAGATTCGTTTTTGGCCCAGATGATTTTCATTATCTTTTGAGGCATTTATCTGTATACAAGATAAGGCATGATTCTAATTGTTATACAAATATTGTGCTTAATGAAATTGAAAAGGACAGATTGCTGCAACATTGTTTGTTGAAGCTAGCGATTAGTTTTCAGATTAACAAGGCATTTTTGGCTTCACCGTAGCTGTGACCGGAATTAATGAACATTAGGTGCAAGGATATGCTATTGTAAGAAATCCCAGCATGCTCAGTAGTTGAGAATAGCTTCGCAATAATTGCAGATATCAAGGGTGCCTTTGAAGTGCATTGAAACAGTTACATCAACAAATGACCTAACAAGATCCATCTGAGAAGGTCAAGTTTTACTTCCTGGATTCCAAAGGAGAAACACGGTCTTTGCATTAGTGAGCTGTCGTCTTCTCTGCTCAGAATATACAAAAATAGACGCTAAGTGCTCAGCGGTTCATCCGGTCACATGTATCACTTTTATTCAGCAGGATTTAATAAATAATATCTGTGATGCTTAATAAAGACGAGAAAGATGAATGACTTTGACAATGCGTAAGCACTTTGAGGCTAAAAAGAAGGAACTTCTGAGTTACAGTACTGTAGAAGTTACTGTAGGTATAGAAGTTATGCTTGACAGTATTGTTTAGACATTGTTTTTTAACATTTTTAATTTATTGATTAATCAGTATAAAAGAGAATAAATAAATATTTCAGTACAATTATCTTAGAGCCTTTTAAAATAATATTTATTTTTAGCACAACAGCGTAAGATAATATAACTTTTTGTCATGATCCTATCTTTAGCTTCATAGTTTCGTTTGGTTTCTAGTTCATGGTTATCACGTGCTGTCTCTGTTTTACCTCAGTTCTAGTTCCTTGGTTTCTATGGATACTAATTAGTTCTCACCTGTTCCTTGTTTCCGTTAATGATCATCTCAGCGTATTTAAGCTTTCTGTTTTCTCAGGGGCCGTTTACACGACATCGTTTTAAACTAAAAATGGAAGACGCATACGCACTGCAAACTGTATGTGTAAAACAGGCGTCCTTCTCGAGTATTAATATGCAGCTATAATGCACGTAGGTGATTTTGAATACATTTTTCATGTCGATATACAATGGTTAGATACTGTTAAAACTAATCGTGGTATTGATATCTTTGTAAGACTGCGACTCAATAGAACAGTGACAAGGGAACCTAACTTTACCGCGCTCTGAGAGCCCCCTAGTGGTTAGGAGCATTTTCGTTGAGGCTTGATTTCAAAGTGTTGTGGCTTGTTTCCGTTGTGTTGTGGCTTGATTTCAAAGTGTTGTGGCTTGTTTCCGTTGTGTCGAGGCTTGATTTTGTTGTGTTGGAGCTTTATTTCGTTGTGTTGTGTTGTGGCTTGATTTCGTTGTGAACTTATGTTTGCTTTTTAAATTTCTTTGTGTTGTGCACTACTGGGCCACCGTAGAAACGGGGATCGTTTTGATAACATTATCATCTGTACAAAGAAAAAAACGTGTCCGTTTTTAGCACATCGTTGTCGTGTAAACGTACCCTTAGTTCTGTGTCCTGCGTTAACAGTATACAGTTGTGTTGTGTTCTTAATATCTCAGTATTCATTATCTCAGTCTCCTTGTTTTGACATTCTGCGTCACACATCTTATTTTCATG
The DNA here is from genome assembly GCA_029959095.1 of Rhinichthys osculus. Lineage (NCBI taxonomy): Eukaryota > Metazoa > Chordata > Actinopteri > Cypriniformes > Leuciscidae > Rhinichthys > Rhinichthys osculus. The sequence continues at coordinate 12,022,838 of JARWKJ010000014.1, read as the reverse complement.
CTGGAATATATCTGTGATTGTTCTTACATCATAAAAACATAATGATAATTGTATTTTCTCAATTTTTGCTGAAGTCCTCAATTCAGATTTGCTCATCTGGTTTATAATAGTGTAGATCTGACTTTTCATAAGGTTTTTTTTTTTTTTTTTTTTGCTTTTGGTCTTTGGAAGGCCATATGTTTGTTATGTAACAGAACACAGCTGTTCATGTCAATTTGCACAGCAATCTAATCACAAGCTGTGAATTATAAGGTACAGTGTGAGGCAAATTCTATATAATTACAGATCACACTAGACTAGAGGCATCAAAGCAAATTTAATACGTTCCCTAGCAGTTAAGAATTTGCTTGACGGCTCTTTTTCTGACTTCTAAACATAGGTTGCAACATTCATAATTTTGTCATTTAAAATTGTTTTATTAGCACCATCTGCAAACAATATTCCACAGGTGTTTATCCCTTAGAGCGCCAGCAACTTTTGGCTTAAACTGGCCAATTTTCTATATCACAGTTTATCCGAACTTGTGCATGTAAGTGAATTTAAAAAATGAGTGGCAAAGTCATCATTCTTGAATTGGAAGTTTCCCCGCATCTGTTTCATTAGTGAGTTTTCAGACAGATCTTGTTGCCAGTCAACAAAGCAAAGGCATTATATCACTGTCTCAGACCTGCGAGCTTTCCTGACAAGCAATTAACTGAAGGAATATTGTGTTGTCTGAATGGAAGTTGGGAGGTATTATGAAACAATGGCTCAGAAACACCCCTCATACATTTCACCTGTCAATCACTGCCCTGGCTGTTTGAATCTATTACTTATGAATATGTATTGCACGGCTCTCCAGTCATGTCATTTAAATATTGATTGATAGAAAATAAATAATCCCAGTTCTGTTTGAGTTAGGCGACCTTTGAACTTATGCATATATATATATATATATTATACCAACTTATATTATATATATATATATATATATATATATATATATATATATATATATATTATACCAACTTATATTATAATATTTCAGGCTTGGTGTGATTTCATTTAAATATCAATATCTCTACATGGCAGAATGCAACCCACATGCATCATAATATTTAGTTTTGAGACTTCTTCTTAATTTGTATCATTTATATGAGTTTTTTTTTTATGTTTGCTTTCTCCTCCAGTTTGTTCCCAGCATGAGAATGTATTTTGTGAATCATTGGCTTCCGGACGATGTGTTATTGTGCTCCCACTCTGGAATGAGATAAAGCGGTACACAGGACAACCCACATATGTAGTGACATTTATAAATGAGTGCTAACTCTATCTTTGAGGCTGAAATTAATTTTCGCTTCACTTTTAAATAATAAAAAAATGTATTCCATGTTAAGATGATGAGGTATAGCGCTGTGAGCCGCTTGGCTGGTCGTAGCCACACTGCTTTTTAGTAGATTGGATATCTGAAGTTGGAAATTGTTCATAAAAAAAAGTCTGCATACCCAATAAGTTCCTGTTTTATTTGTGTGGTTATGGATTTGAGGAAAAATGCATCCCCCTGCTTCAGTTTAGCTTGGAGAGGTGTTGCATTTCCAGAAATCTAAGAAAACTAATCAAAACTTTTGCTATCCAGCACTGTGTTTCATGGGTTTAATATTTAGGAAACCTGCAGAGAAAAATGAATGCAATGAACGATGAATTTACACTGCCACGTTAACCCTTTCTTGCACAGTGGCAACATATAATTCGGTTTTAATAAAAACTGATATTCAGAAAAAGCAAAAATGTGTCTTTTTTTCTCTTCATGTTTGTGCATGTGTGTGTGTGTAAAGGGAGCATTTGCACTCCCTTTACTGCTTAAACTAATATGATATAATATAATAGTCACGCGGGGTCTGAAGAAGATGAAGACGGACAACAGGATTATAAAATATCAACAAGGTTTATTAAACTAGAAGGCAACAGGCGTAACAGTGTGCACTAATACAAATAACAACTGACCCTGAAGCGTGAACAAGGAGGAACTTAAATACACAGTGGTGACAAACTAAATGATGAGCAGCTGAGATGAATGGTTAGTGTCCAAGGAAACAGATGAGTGACGGAAAACAAAGACAAAGAACACGTTAAACTATAAAGAACGGGTCCAGAACGCTGACAATAATGTAATATAATATATATATTTATGTATAATACAAAAAAACTTACTAGTCAAATGTGGAAAAAGCATTAAATTATATATATATAGCAAATATTATATTTGTCACATTTAGAGTTTGTTTTTTATCTGTTCTTTTCATGTCTGTGTTTCTTAGGTTGGTTTTCAGTTTGTTAATTAGCTCGGTTCTTTTACTTTCCCAGCCTGTTTGTCACCGTGGTCACTGATCAGTTTATTTCTGTTCAGGTGTGTTTAGTTCATTAGCCCATCTAATTTGCTGTCTATTTAAGTCCTGTGTTTATTTCAGTTCTTTATCAGTTCTATGTCGTGTTCAGTTGGTTTTTCTTTTTCTGGTTCCTGTTCCTGATATTCTGTTTTGTGAAGATTTGAGTTTATTTCTAAATAAACACTGCTGGATCCCGTTTAATCTCCGCTGCAACCAACGAGTGACTAAATTATATGCTGATCTTTTTGTTTACACAGTTTATTATTTTGCGTTGTAGTGCAAAAGGTCCTTGTATTTTGACAAAGGAGGTAGTATACACTTTTGAAATTGATATTGATTTTACTGAGCCTATCACTTCTGATTGATTGAGGAGATGACCTGAAAAAACAGGATCGATTTCATTTGCCTCGGAGGCATTTGGGCTTTGACCAACCAATCAGAATTCATCTCAGGTTGATGCTACATTTATCAGGTGTAATGACTGGAACATCCCCTCTAACATGTGTTCTTCTGGGTTTTTTTTTTTTTTTTTGGGAGAGTTTTGGCGAGCATTTAATTAAATAAAAGGCTATGAAAGGTTCTCCAGCACAGAGGATGATGCTTATGATATAGAGTTTTACATCAGCTGAAAAAGGCCCTAACACTTTCAATTGAGTGATAATGCATTAAAAAAGGAATTAATGTAACTGTGGTCTCATTGATATACTATATCAACATCAATAACTCATTATTACATGGCTCTTTGGAATACTTAATCCTGATTGATCAGTTGCCACATTCTGAGGTTTTGACATTTTTGCACTATTTAACTATTTAAACCACCAAAGTGGAGAGAGGAACAATGTGTCATAATAACTAGGCTAAACTGGATTCCTACGATCACACAGCAGTTTCCTCCAAATGACATTTTAATGCCTCATTGTGTTCTGTCATTATTTTGCTCATGCTGGCATTGTACATTAGATGTACGTCTCAACAGGCCAATCACAGTATCTTCATGCTGGTGTATTGAAGCTAATGTTGTGCTGGTTGGGCTGACCTGGCTGACCCTGTGATGGTCAGAACAGGAGTTTGCAGGGGACATGAGTGAAGTGCTGGTCCGGCAACACCCACGGCACTTTATCAATCAACAGTGGCATCTATTCCAGCTGGTGCCACCTGGCCCACTCCGTCAGTGACAGCGGTTATTTCAAGACACTGCCAAAAGTAGGGACTGGATTTAGCTGCTGGCGTGTACCAGGGTTCCGTCATGGGTCATTAGATTTTTGGAGTTGAGACTGTTTTCAAAATTATTATGAGGGGTGCCAGTGAGGGGTGGGGTATTTTTGTGTCTTTTCGCATTCAACATTCTTATTTAATTATATCACTGCTCATAGGAGCATATAAAGAGCTGCAGAAATTGGGCTTGCAAAGTTGGCACATGATCAAAGACATGATACAAAATTAACTGGAATCCTTGTGTTCATGTCAATGCCCCTGTAGTTCCTGCACAACATTAATTTTATGTCCGAATTTTTTCAAAAATATGATAAAAAAAATCACTTCATACATACTATGACTTGAATATGTATCTACATGCACATTTGTCATTTCTATATTAAAATTGATTTAATTTTTTTTTTTTATTAAGGGGTCATAAGGTCAAACAGGGTGATGAAACCGTCCTGACGTGATACATCACAAGTCTCTAAAAAAATCATATAATTTGTCCTTTTTATGATACAGCACGGTTAGTTCAGATTGTATATCATGTGGTGTGCCTCCCAAAAAAACTTTATTTAAATCTATCTATAATAACTTCCCCCCCATATAAATTGAAATTATAATGTTTTAGTCAACAAAATATCAAAGGTTAATCTTGCAGTTAATTTAAAGGCTGTGAATCGAATCCGTTCATTTAATGTGATTTAATAAAATGTATATGTATTTTACATCACTTCTCTTCATATATGTAATTGCTGGTTTGTTTTTCTGTGTCTAATGTGATTGTTTTGTGACATCATCGATAGATTACCTGCCATTAGACATTTATTACAGTAATCAGCACAATGTAAATACTGTAATTTTATGATTGCGGTCCATAATTAAACCAATTTATTCCATGTCTCCATCTCTCTCACAGGAAGTTCAGTGAGCATGGGCAAGGTTAACAGCTTTTTGTGATTGCGATTACGCCGTTATAACCCTGTCACCCGATAAGGTAGTCCTAGGGACCGTGCTCCCCATATGGCTCCGTAAATAACATCTTTTCCGCAAGGGTGGAATTATCAGGGTCCCAGTAGGCTCCAGGCAGACTGAATAAACAGCTGGTTGATAAGAAACCTCATTTAAACGACTGTCTTTTTCCCTTACCAGTGTACAGTTGGGGTGCTTCCCATTTCGCTGAAGCTTTATTCCAGATCAAACGTGCCAGGGTGCTGGGAACACCAGAAACCCAAGGGAGTGTAATCATTTTATCCCACCAATTTATTTTAAGGTGATAACTTTGGATGTTGAAGAAGAAAAGGCTGAAAACTGATGTACTTTGACAGATCAACCTCGAAAAAAGTAAAGACTGCACAAGGCAATTTGTGTTTTGGGTTGTGAGGACCAACTACTGTTTAAAAAGGGGTTTATCTTTTGGTTGTTTAAGCCTGTTACCGATTGTTCATACTCAAACAGCAAAGACACCCCCTATGAAGGCAATCCATTTGTAAGCATTTCATTGCTAATTGGATTCAATTAACCCTAGCACTTTGGGCAGACTTATGTAGACCGTCGGAAATTGTTCAGTTAATAATCACTCAGTTTTGGACAAAATGGAGGTGGGATGGGGAGACTCACATAATTAATAAGACAGATGGAATGTTTTAGCACCAATTAAATTCCATTCAGGTCACTACACATGTGAGTCAAATGGACACGGTAGGCTGACCAGATGCAAATAAGTTGTGACTTGTTTGGCAGATGGTGGTAGACATCATCTTGATCGTGCAAAATACACAATTAAAAAAAGCTAAAATATTTCAAAATATTACATTAAAAAGTGTATAAATAACTCGTTTTCTAAAGTAACACTGTTTAACAGCGACACCAGTTACAGCGGGAGTCCTCGTCTCTCTTGCCTCCCATGAACCCATTGAGTTTTAACAGACCCCCTAAAGCATGCCGTGGGTTTAGTGGGGGGTAATTGAGAATGAATGGGGGGAAGTCATGTGATTAGATCTGAATGATAAATGCGATAAATCCTGCCTCTTGTTTTCATGCACGTTCACAAATGAGCAAAATTATGCCATTGATGGAAAGACTGATTTATTTGATTGATTTTTATTTCTGGATCCAAGATGATAAAACAGTAATCCAAAGGATAACATGCTAAAGTAAAATACTTATTTCCAGCACGGTCCTTGACTACTTAAAAAGTAAGTACACAACTCAGACACTTAGATATCAGCTTTATGTCACATCAAAATCAAACTTAAAAGGCTTGAAAACTGTGGGGGGTTTTTTAGTGGCCAATCACAATCAGCTTGTTGAAATTAAAGGTTCTGTGTCTGTGGCCGGTGTTTACCGAGCTTGATGATTGATGATCCGAAAATAAGTTGACTATTAAAAAGAACAGCTGAACATTGGTGCACAAATAAAATGTATTGTTTAAATTGTCACTACCTAAAGTTATTATTTTGGAATAAATGTAAAAACTCTTAAAAACACTAACTTGATTGATACATAGAAAATGACATTGCTAATGTAAAAATACCAAATAAAATTGTATTTGGTAAAATTGCATCATTAATCTAGGCTTCAGTGTAACATGATCCTTTAGCAAACATTATTCTAATATGCTGATTTGCTGCTCAAGAGACATTTCTTATTATCATCAATGTAAAAAAAAAATATTGTCCTGCTCAATAATTTTGAGATTGTGATTCTTCTAGAAATTCTGGATGTTAAGGGTTAATATTTATGAAATCGGTTTTCGAGACAAAGATAGTGTTAACACAGAAACTTGTGATAAAAATCAATATATATACTGTGTAGCGTATCTTTTAATTTAAGCACAAAATATTTGTTTATTGCATGTGCTGTTTTTTTTAATCTAATAATTTTAGTTAATTTTCATGAAGGGTTCCAATAATTTGAGTTGACTGTTACATATATAAAGTACACAATTGTATAATGAATCAATGAATCAATGAATTATAAAAACATAATCCAATTCATTTGACATATTAATGTGTAATAATATTACCAATAAACATGAATATATTCAATGAGTTTTAAATTCTATACTTTCAATTTTATTTTCTTCTGGTGCAGCATATTGTGTTTCATAAGATGGAATTTTGACTCATATTCCTTTTATTATTTAGAAGATCTCTCTGCAGTGGGTGAATAAGTCTTAAGTCATTTGAATATGTTGGTATACGATTTCAAATTTTCCTGCAGGCACTTGTCAATGCATCAGTCAATTGGGTCTTAAATTGCATTGTAAAAAAGTTAGGTTGGTTTGTGAAGTCTTCCACAATCTGAAGGTTGATTATTGCTGTCAACCTTGCAAGTTGCTCCTCATATCATGATATAAAACATTTGTGGTTTAAAAATCATATAACTTCTAACTGATATATAGAGCAACATATAACTGACATAACATCTTTTGCAGAACTAGACAACATTTTAGCGTCAACAAGAATTTCGATTTAGTTTTTCAAAAGCAGCGATTTTAGAATGATTTCATCAATTACTCCCTTGACTATATAAAATATATTTCATCTCAGCCCTTTCAATCTCCTTCAGTTTTGATGGCTGTTTGTCTTTGAACGTATATTTGAGCTATCTTTTAGAGCAGGCTCTGGATGTTGTTGTACTGTCAAGCCAGTCTCAGCTTCATTGTCAGGTTTTTTTTTATGCTTCTTTAAATCCATGTCTTTTCTGGTGAACATCAATGCCAGGTTATAATCTAAAAAGAGAATGACATGACAGGGTGAAAATCTTCAGGTGAAATGAATGTGCAATGAAAGTCACCTACTATGTCAGAGGAAAAGGAAAGAATAATAACAACAGCCTTACATGACCAAGAGGAATTCAGCTAAATTGATTATTTTATGAACACACACATTGCAGTACAGTGAAATCATGTATTGTATAGAATAATTAAAGTTAGGATATCTCTTATTCATTCAATCGTTGTCTGCATCTCTCAACATAACCAGAAGTTCATTACATTGCCGTAAACAAACTCTGAAGTTATTTGATTCCCTCCTACACCCTCAGGCTAAGCCCCCATTTTTCCCCAATATAGCAAATAATCATATACAGAGCATATTCAAATTAGACACCAGTGCCTTCTTGATGCTTTGATGACAAACATGCAAGGAAATATAACATGGTTTTTGATTTACTATTGACATAATGGAAATGTACTATTGATACGATAGAAATGAATTTCGCACTAAATTTTACAAGTTATGGTGTCACCACTTAGGTGTCAAATGCAGAAAATGCATGTTTCTGCAGATCCGGTTGAGATCACAGTCTGAAAATCAACCTGTCTGAAAAATTTCAACCCCCTGATTATAAACCCTTCCAACAGCACAGATCTGCAAAACAGGTGTGGTCTCAAGCAAACCTGATGTAAGGAATCAAGGACTTCATTAGTTGCACCAGGTGCGCTTGAGATAGAACACATGAACTATCTGAACTGGCTAGGTTTGTTGAGTTTCACGTTTGACTGCCTGTCAGAAATAAGTCAAGAGAAGAAGGAACAGGATACAAAAAGATAGTGAAGGCACTAAATGTTCCTAGAGACACCGTTGGAAGCATAGTTCCCAAGTTCAAAGTTAAAGGAACAGTTGTTACACTACCTGGACGGGGCAGAAAAGGGAAGCTTTAAATGTCTGCAACCAGATTTCTGAGAAGGCAGGTTCAGAAAAACCTGCGAGTGACTGTAAAAGACCTGCAGCAAGACTTGGTGGCACCAGGCACTGGTTTCAGCTTGCACAGTAAGGCGCATACTAAACGCATGCGGTTTCCGCCGGGAACTTTTCAGCCCTATGGATCAGCGGTATGTCTGGAGGAAGAATAATGAAGCATATGCCTAAAAGAACCATTTACCTACTGTTAAGCATGGTGGTTCTCGCTGATGCTCTGGGGCTGCTTTGCATATTCTGGCACTGGAAACCTGCAGCATGTGGAAGGCAAGATGGATTAATTGAAGTATCAGGAAATCCTAGGAGAAAACATAATGCCGTCACCGAGGAAGCTGAACCCAAGCATACCTCAAATTCCACCAAGATTCTTCAGTGGCCATCACAGTTACTTGACTTGAACCTCATAGCAAATCTCTGGTGGGATTTGAAGAAGGTCGTTGCAGGACGCAAACCCAAGAACATTACTGAACTGGAGGCCATTGCTCATGAGGAATGGGGTAATCCTCAGAAACGCTGCCAGAAGCTGGTGTCTGGTTATACATCTTGTTTGCAGCAGGTCATTACAGCAAAAGGGTGTTCTACTAAGTACTAAAGATGTTTGCCATGAAGGGGTTGAATTATTTTGATTTTAGGTTTATTATTTGCATTTTCAGTTGAATTTGGGGAAACCACTTGAAACATTTGTTGTGTTGAGCTAATTCAATTACTTTTGTTTGATTTGTCAGGCATAATGAGTCCGGGCAATGGGTTATGGGAAATGCAGTCTATAATGAGATAACTAAGACTAAAGGAGTGCCCTCTGGTGGCTGGCAGGCGTGACAACTTCTAAGTATACAACACACTTGTATAGCAATTCGTAACTATTTCACGGTTTGGCGAATCAGTGGCTAATTCATACAAATTTGTACGATCTTATGTTTTTTTTTTTTTTTTTTACAATCTACTTGCATATTGATTGTTAGATTTAGGGGTGGTAATGCTTAAAAAAAAAGATCACATGCACACATTCATTTAAAATCACCACTTCATAAAATAGTTGTTTTCTCATGAAATTGAGTTAACATATAACAATGGATACTTATAAAAAAATATGTTTAACATCACAGTGGTTGTTTACATGGCTTGTATTCTATAATGTAAAAATGGTTCATCATCATCTTTGTTTTCAGAAGTTTTCAGAGTTTCAACTTAGTTTTCTCTATCAGTAATTCAATTCAAAGTGTTTTAAACAGTGCAATGTACTTATCACTGCACGTTGTGACTTTTGCACCTTTTACAAATGTATTCTTTAATCTTTTTTGTTTACTTTATTTTTTTTTAACAGTACCTATCCAAAATCTCTGGCAAGTGATGCTTCCGAAGGTTAACATCTAAGTTTATCTGTCATATCTGTTACCTTTGGGCAATATTTTCAGTTTAGGAGGAAGAGCGTTTGTGCCAAATTTAAATATATGAAAATGCAAGCGACTGCAGGTGCGGAGGGCCGGTTCCACATTATTGTGAGGGAAATCTCTCATCCCTCCATGCTGTTGCCTCCACACTGAACTTACATGCAAATGAGCATCTGTAGAACCTTAGATAGAGAACATCCTATCTAAATCCAATTTGGCAATGCGTATTTATCAAACGAGGCGAGAAGCGCACCTCTGTTTGCCAAGCCGGCAGTGGATCCCACTTCATAGCATCCTAACCCTGCCTGCTTGTATGACATTTGGCGGGTAATCTATGCCATTATTGTTTCACCAAAGCTGAGTTTTATTCAGCACTGTGTGGCTCAACATGGTGTTTGCATAGTGCTTAGTGTTTTTTTCAACTGGTATTAAGCGCCTTGTACTGTCAGCATTAAACAAAGCAGGTAGAGCACTCCACTTTGCTTGTAAATTTTATGCAAATATTAGGATGAGATGAATTAGGGTGTGAAATCTATCATGAATGAAACTGTAATACCTGAGATGGTACAACTTGTGGGTTTCATGACTGTATTTGAACAGCAAGTTCCCTGAAGGGAAAATTCAGGGAGGCTATTGACTTTGGGCCAGATGGGGCCAGCTAATTTTCTGCTTGATATCACCCACATTATTGCAAATGACATCCTCCAAAAAACATACAGTTACTATTGCAAAGTGTGTTGATATTCTGGAACCTTAACAGATTTCCATGTAATTTTCTTCCGACTGTGTGAAGGGGAGTCTGGGACATGCTAATCAGACATACAGAATTCATTCAGCACACTGCTATCATACAGTTCATCATTTTGGTCACTTTTTGAAATGTTCTCATGTTACATATTAATTACAGTGTAATAATAATAATGAAAAAGTGTTGATATCAAGTACACATGTAATTGCTGAAACAAGGACACTTTAATGCAAAGTATGCTGTCTGTTTTGTTCATGAAAGAATCCTTGCAATCCTTTTATTATTTTGTTTTGTCCATTCACATTTTTTCATCTCTTATGTCTCCATATTTCCCTGCTCTGAATGTGTGAAATCACCCTGAGTTCTCTATGACCCTGGATACTTTCACACAACAAAGCCTTTGACAGAACAAGCAGTGGGCCCACAGCACACTGAGGCTTGTTGATGTGAGTCCATATTATTCAAATGCCACAGCCCACTGGGATCTTGCTCTTGGCCTTGTTTTAATTCAACTCCCTTTGAGTTGCAAAGACCCTTTGTCTCCATAACACTTCGTTTGATTGGGGTATGGCCTATGGGGCATGTAAACCCCTCACTCGGGATGTTTGTTCCTCCCCAGCCTAGATGTATTCCAATCGGATGCCTTTCTGTAGCTCCAGCCACCATTCTGTGGCCCCAAACTTGTTGACTTTCAAACAACTCCAGAGTTTAAATGAAGGACCTTAGTGGAGACAGCACCAGCCTCTGTCTGCGTTTTATTACATGGCAGGACGACAGGGCCTCAGGTCTAACAGGGAAGGGTCGTGTGGACGAACAGGTGGGCTATTACTGCCTCGCGATCCCCCTGCGCTGGGTGGACGGCTACTAGGTCATCCAAGGCCAACATGGAGGCGGGAAAGAGTGAGTGAGGCTGTTTTTCACTTTGGTTTTAATTATTGTGCAAGATCGGGTATAGTAGTCACCTTCTGGGTAATTATTAGACATGGGTCGTGAGCTATGACTGGTTAAACATATTTGTGCTTGACACAGTATATAAATATAGATAGAGGAGTGTCACAGAACTTAATTCAGAGGCATTTTGTCTCACTGTATACAATATGTTACAGAAATAAAATGCAAAATGCAAAGTTCTCCACCCTTTTGCTGTCTTTTATTTATTTTGTCTTTTGTCTGTAACTACAAGATTCTAAGCAAAGCTTGCAATCAAATTTAGTCAGTTCATATGTACTTTGACAAACCATATTTTTTTTGTTTTTTTTATATTTTCTTACTAAACTTAAACTGTACAAATACATACATACACACTACTGTTCAAAAATGGGATCAGTATGGGATCCATTAAATTGATCAAAGGTGGCAGTAAAGACTTTAAAAAAAAACTATTTCCAATAAATGCTGTTCCATTAAACTTTCTATTCATTAAATAATCCTAATTACTTCAATCTTACTTGAAACTAAAGACAGGAGTAATGATGCTGAAAAGTCAGCGTTGGCATCAAAGAAAATGTATATATTTCAAAGTATATTAAAATAGAAAACAGTTTTCAAATTTGACAGTGTTTAGTGTATTTTTTTAACAAATAAATTCAGCCTGGGTGTGCATAAGAGACTTCTTTTAAAAACATTTTAAAAGATTTACTGACAAATCTTACATTTTATGGTGTTTACTGATTTATGGATGGATGGAACATGTTTTCAAAGGTATGACAAATGCTTCCCATATCTTTTATTGTGGATGTCTAAGATCCAATTTAACTTTGCTGAATTTTGGCACAAAGTCATCTGTCACTTGGCAGAAGCAGCTAATTAAGCAGATGCAAACACAGACTATTTGTCTGACACTCTCGTCCTCAAATGCCATGAACTAAACTATGCAGGGTAAAATAAATATTAATAAACAGTTTGTTTTAAGAATGTTTTAGTTTACTTTTGTATGATCATTTCAATTTTGGTACAGTGTTGGTCACTACTTGATATCTTATGTCAGGTCGGTCTAGTAACCGCATAGATTGTCTCATATTACAAGAAATAGTGACCAGAGGACAGTGTGCACAGGCCAGTGGTTAGGGGAATTAATCAGAAAGGTCAGGAAATTTGGAATACGGTCGTTGTTTCGATTTGGCAGGACACAAGTGCAGCGGCCACTCAAGCTTGAAATGATGTTTCCTTCCAGAGCTAGATGTGTACGTGTCCCATCCTCGCTCACTGTAGGTTAACAGCATTTTTTCTTTCTCTTTGTGTGAATGAATATCTCAGTTTTAGGAAGACTTCCTCATCTTCAAGCCTGTTTTTTTTGTTATTTCTTGAATATTCCTATCCTAACAGCGCTTCATGAATCTCAAGAGTACTCTGACTTTCTCTGTGGTGAAATTAATTGTCATGAGCTGAAATGACGCATATTTGGTTTGTAAACATTGTTGGCTTTCATTATCTCTAGAGAATGAGCGCAACATTATTAAGAAGACAAATAACAGTCTCAAAATAAAAATCATCAAAAATCAGCAGCTTACTTCGTGACTCACACCTCATTCTTGACTTCTGTCCCCAAAGCATTCAAACTAACATCATGAACCTATTCAGATGTGTCTGTTTTGTAATCCAGACAACAGTCTTTCAAACTTAAATAATAAGAGCGTCTCTTCTTTCATTTCAATGGACAATTGTTCTGTTCCTAAAGGGATAGTTTGTTAGGGCACTGCGTCATGTTTCAAGGGCTTATGTCCCCTTTAACTAATTTAACTCTGTGAAATAACCAAGAAACCACACTGCGAAATGGGCGCAGTGTGCATTGTCATATGTCAAGTTTAATGGTTCATGAAAAAACATTGGTACAGTAAAAAATTATAAAAATTTGGATTTTGTTAAATTTCGTTTACTATTTTTTTTTTTTTTTTTTTTAAATATATCTATATTGTTTTTAGTTTCACAAGTTAGTTGTCTGTAAATTTTAGTTTATTTAGCTTTTGTTTTTAGTTTTTGCTTGATTTTAGTACATCATGATAAACTAAACGGAAATTAAATAAGTGGCTGTCTTTATGAATAAAATACGTAATTAAATTTCAGTTAATGATTGTGTTAGTTTTAGGGTTTTTTTATGTTTTAATTTTTAGTTAATGATAATAACCCTGGCCTTAATTGGCAAGTACTGTAACTGAAATAAAATGAGTTCATGTTCAAGTTGTCACGTTTCCCTCTGGTCCCTCACTATTGTCAGGGGCTGTAAAAATGTAGTTTTTGAAAACGGGTTTCGAAGTGTACGTTTTTGAAAACGATACCGTTATTGTCTCAGTGTAAACTACAAAAACACAAATTTGTGAAAACGGTGATGTCATGCGCATGCATGCATATTACTTGTTCAGTCTATAGACGCGTAGTATTTCTTTACAAAGTGACATCGCCAACTACTGGCCAGGCAGCAAAATACAGATCCGTGTCAATGGGGATAGTTTTGATGACGATGTCATCATAAATGTTGACTACTTTGTTTTAATGACTGTAGGAATCCTGCACTCTGCTTGCATGCACAGTGTGATGCTGTAACCTGTTGAGATATTAGCACTAAAATACACACTACTTACAGCTGTCTGAAACAGACCAGGGATTTCTGAAATTCTGAAAAGAAGAGAGAAGGAATGAGACATATCTAAGTCCTTCAGACAGGGATGTGAGAAGGGGGGGAAGTTTCGAGATTGGCGCGACGAGGCAGAGTGACTCCATTGGCATGCGGGGCAGACGGAGTGATGGCCGGAGTGTTTGTGTGGCCATGCAGAATGAGAGCGCGTCTCAGGCTCTCCTTCCACTCTGAATGCTGCGCTGAATGTCGGGCACATACTCTGGGGGTTTGCTTTTGCATCTCATTAGGAGCTCACAGACAGAATGAGAGAAGGAGACGACCAGCTGTGCCAGGAAAACAATCAACATGAACACTTGTTGGGCTAAAACACAAGTGGATCTATTATTTGTTAGCCAGAAGGAGAGACTGCAGGTATTGTAGACACTGCAAATTGCTGTAGATCAGTCACATGATCCACATGATAAACCAGTAGTACAGTCAGGCAAATATAGTTCTTATAACATGTAGGAAGAAATATTCGGTAAATTATTATTATTAGTTACCATTCTTATTAGTATTACTATTTACTGATACATTACATTATTTGTTAAAAAAAAATTAAATCGAGAAATTACTGTAATGCCTTTCAAGGATTATAGCTTGAATAGAGTAGAATAGAATAGAATATAATAGAAAAGAATAGAATAGAATAGAATAGAATAGAATAGAATAGAATAGAATAGAACAGAACAGAATAGAATAGAATAGCCTGCTTCTCCGTCAAACTACAACAGCAATGATCCAGTATTATAAATTATTCAATGGATGTTTGGAAACAACTGTATAATAAAATTGTTAGGGGTAATGAATATTTGTCCTTGTATCGGTTCAATATTGATGTAAACTGTCAAATGAACTGGGTTGCCCAGGGACAGTTGTTTTTCCTAAATATCCACCGAATGATGCACATACTGTAAATAATAAAAACATAAAATAAAATAAATTTCTACAACTTTAAGAAATGAGCTACTGTAATGTGTTTATGAGTTAAGCTGGGTGTCGATGAAACATCTGCTCTACACAAACTGAATTCTGCTTCTACATCAACTTAAACACAACCCCAGAACGTCAAAAAATGAATGATTTTACCACCATAAAGAGTTTGGAAGTTTGGAAGAAACATTTACTACCAATGCACTAGAAATGATAGATGCTATTTCTGTCTCTGTGATGCTGCCATGAGCTCTAGACAGGCTGTGCTCGTCTTTGAATGTGTGCCAGGCTTAAAGCACACCTGTCACTCTGCCTCCCTCCTGACTCTGCACTCTGGGGCCTTTCTACTTCATTTAGAGGCTCTGCCTCCACTCTGTGATCTGCAGTCACCCTGAACGCATAAGTCTTCTTGCTTGTTTATTCTCTGACAGTCAAGCAGGAGCCATTATCTTCACATTCGTACTTTCCGTCATTTATAAGTATGCTAAGCCCCTCTCTTAGCTGAAATAAAAGCGGCCATAAAAGCAAACTGAAATGGGATCCACCATAAAGAATGTCACATTGGTTCAATAGATCCAGCAGTAGAAGTGTGTTCTCTGCACTAGTTAGAACCCAAATGTCCGAGCTGAATGTTCCTCGGTGACAATCCAGCATCATTGAGTCATCAACACAGAACTGAGCCAATGGCAATTTATTTGATTGGGATCGATACCTCTCCAGCCGCTGCACTTATTTTCTTGTCGTCGATGGAGCTTGCCAAATGGTGGGCTGATAAACAGCTAGCAGCTTTTAAAATCTGCTGCCTCTGAAGTCTATTTAGTTGAGCAGTTAACGTCCGGTGGACTTCATCAGAAGTTGTTTAGTTCCTCAACTGGTGGGTCATGACCCAAAAATGGGTTTCAAGTCTGTTCTGATAGGTACTAAATCAAATGCAAATAATAAGATGCAGTTAACCACACAATCTTGAAAAGTTAAGGGCAGCAAATAGATCTACTTTTTAAACCTTTAGTTTAGTAAGTGCTATAAGAAAGTTTCATTTATATTGCTAGTTACTTTGTTCTGTCAAGTTCCAAACGAAGTCAAAAAAGAATTCGTTACACCTTCGAGTGACACAGTGTTTTGTTCCTGAATGAATCAGTGTATTTGAAAGAATTGGTTAATTGAATAATTCAATGGCTCACTCATAAAGAAAGTCACTTGTTTTGTTCCTGGAGAAATCAGTATATTTGAAAAAATTGGTTAATTGAATGATTAAGGCAGTGGTTTTCAAACCCTGGGTCGCGACCCTCGGGTGGGTCGCGAGAATTAAAAAATGGGTCGCCAGTGATTTAAAAAATAAATAAATAAATAATTCCGTTTTCTAACTAAATTAATATTAATAAGAATAGCTTTGAAACAACGAAACAAACTGAATGCTTCTCCTGACATGCGTGTTGCCCTCTCGTCCTGTGAACCGGCTTGGGACCAGATTATGCAGAATAAGCAGGCCCTTCTCATTAATATACACAAAACACGCACTCGTTCGCTTCACCCGCAACACACACACGTTCGCTCCATCGGCAACAACACACTAACACTCGTCGTTCCTTTCTAGGGCTGTCAAAATTAGGCTACTCAAAAATTACGTTCTAAAAAAACACATATGCTATGCTATATTCGAACTATTCGAACATCTGGTTGTGCATTTTGTCAATGACGCTCATTACGTCAATAACAGGTCAAATTAATACAAAGAGACATAACTACTTGTTTAGGTAGTTTATTTAAGTTTAAACATATTTGACAACGTATTACCTACACAAAAACAAGTAGCCTAAATCAACTAATGGCCGAGACCGCAGACCTCACTCTCGCTAGGCACTCTTTCTCTCTCTCTCTCTCCCTCACCTCACGCTCTCTGCGCATAACGGTTTAAATGAACAACAACAACAATAAACAAATGTTGAGTGCTGATCAAGAGTTTTGTGCAAGCAATTTAAGGTCGCGACTCTTGTCCCAAATATAGCAGGCTTCATTCAGTGATTGAAACAAATATTATTAACATTAATTGAAGTTTTAAAGAACCGACATTGAACGCCCCGAGCGAGCTGTGCTGTGGTAGCCTAAACTTGGAACTTTTCCTTGACATGAAACGGTAAATAATCAAACCAGTGAAGCCTGCGATGCATGGAACTGCTGTATCTAACCTACCTTATTCATGCAATAAATAAGAATAAGAAATAAAAAACTTTCAGCTGTGCCAGTGCGACTCTTGTGACCTGTCCCTGATCCCTCAGGCAGCGCCCACTCGCAAAGCAGACACCCGCGCCTCTGATACCGCGGGCGTGTTTTTCCACATTCAAATATTAATTTTCACATTCGAAATTCTGTTTTTTAAAACTATTCGAATATATAGGCCTATTCAAATTTAGAATATTCGTTGACAGCCCTATTCTCAGTTGAATTATAAATAAGTTTGCTTTTAAACTGTGTGTGATTTTGGTTGGGTGACAGATTAAGTTTGACAAGAGTTTACAGTTTGACAAAACCACAATGTTGTGTTTTAACAATGTTATGTCGAGTGTACAAAAGTATAAATAAACACTTTGCAGTTTGAATGATGTCCTGTATGAACGACGGAGTATATTTTTTGTTTCCAGTGCCGCGCCTCACACACACACACACACACACACACAAATACACCATTCCAGGCTTGACATCGCAGCCTGTTCATTATAGCCGAAATAAAAATATCCCAGCTAGACATTTTTTGTTCCAAAAATGTTCTGAGAACATTACCATGCAGTGTTCTAATAATGTTTTCAGCGGGTAGTTTTATTTTGGTTCCCAGAATGTTCTCCTAAAAGTTCTAATAACATTCTTTAAAAACATTCTAAATATGTTTAATGCTAACATTGTTAGAACATTATTCCCTAATGTTCTTATAACATTTTCAGCGGGTAGTTTTCTTTTTGTTCCCAGAATGTTCTCCTAAAAGTTCTAATAACATTCTCTAAAAACATTCTAAATATGTTTAATGCTAACATTGTTAGAACATTATTCTCTAATGTTCTTATAACGTTTTCAGCGGGTAGTTTTCTTTTTGTTCCCAGAATGTTCTCTTAAAATATGACATAACATTATCTAAGAACACTCTGAAAATGTTTTGTGATGACCTTCTATAAAGGTTTAATCATAACATTTTTAGAACATTATCCCCTAACATTCTTATAAAGTTTTTAGCGGTAAGTTTTATTTTTGTTCCCAAAATGTTCTATTAAACATACAAAAAAATGCTTAGCTATAACATTGTTAAAACATACAATTTTATTAATCTCAAAACTAAAACATCAAAATCTAACAGGTTTATAAATGGCATCCACATAAATTATTAGAAGTTCTGCATACAGTAAATGCCCAACACTACATGAAGAACTCAGTAAAGTCACTCATGCGTCTTGACTGCTGTGTTTGCTCAGAGCGCTCATCATCAGTCTTTGCTTGTCTTGGTTCTTGCAGAAGAGTAATCCAGTCATCTGTATTAATAGTGTTCTACTGTTCTTCTCTTCTAGTTGTCCAGTTGCTCGCCCAGTTAGCAGCATTGAGCTCTGTTCTCTGTGTGTATGGTAGAGTTTTTCCTCATAGCCTAAAAAAGATCATGCAAAAGTGTAAACAGAAAGAATACACATACATTAAGATCACAAGCAATATTGACATTGAAAACTTTCAAAATTAGCCAGCCTAATTAGTAATCAGAAATGATGTAAAGACTAATTTATTGAAAGTATAAATATGATACCTTATCCTTATGAGTATCTTTTTTTGTTTCTGTAATTTAAAACATATACTTAATCCATTATATACATGTTAATAACACAACTAGAGGCTAAATTATGTGAACAAACTTTGCTGTTGTCTTGAGAAGCCTGAAGCTGAAGCAGGACTGGAGCTCAGGTCGCCGTGAGCACAGCTCCAGCACGTCACAGCGCTCGCTGCCCACGAGGCTAGTGCTCTCATATAACAGCAGTTATAGTGTCTATGGATCGGTACATTTCTTACAGATTTCTGCTTGTTTTAAATCAGATACAGATAAAGTAGCACTGCATTTGAATGCATTGGCGAAAGAACAATTTCTAGAGTGAATTACAGGGCTGCCAACTTTTGAGTTCAGCTTAGAGTGAGATTGTGGGGGGCGGGGCTTGGGTTATGGGGGAGGGGCTTATTGAGGGGCGTGGCTTGGTGTGGGGAAAAATACAAACACAAAATCCTTGCATTAGCAGAAGTGTATTAAGTATATATTGATTGTCAAAGTATTTGGTATCTGTACAGAATTTCTTGGGAGATTTACATTACATTTAATTTTTAACATTTTAATTGACATTCTGTTCTTAGAAAACAATAATTAACATTAACTACTAGGCATGTCCAGATATTTGTCATCTGGAAATGCTTTTGTACTGTTTTTATGATAAAGTTATGTAAAATAACTGCTCAGTGCTGCAAAACAAACAACTCTGCTATTGCTAACTTAATTCTATATAAACTATATAACAGGCCTATTAATTACCAGCCTAAACAGGACGGAGACAAGGAGCGCCCTGTAACTCACTGACCTGCCTGCGTTCACAATTCACACAGTGCAGATGGGAGGGAGAACGGCTGACTACACAGTTTATGGGAATAAATTGTGTATTTCCCTCACAATTGTCACAAAAAACTCACACTGTCTGTCTGGTCTCCAGAGCCTGTCCGAGCCTTTTGGGGGCCCTAAGCAGAATTTGATTTGGGGGCCCCTCCCACTACGCAAAGTCCCCTGTGCTTGACGATTATTGACACAAATGTCACGCAATAATGATACATTATGAATGAATACAGTTATGTATTAATACAAAATAAATAGGCCTACTTAATAAAAAATAGATGCCTACTTAAATAAAAAAGTTGTAACTTTTACTTTACTCTTTTACTAACTCTTTAAAACTTCTTCAAACAAACTGTCTTGTCTCAAAACATAAAATAAATTATTTGCTAAAATAATGACAAAACTGAGAAATCAGAAATATAATAAGAGCAAGGGTTCAACAATGACAATTATTGTTGAAAACTGTAAAAATATTATTATTTCTCAACTGTCTCAATACAGTGTAACTGTCCACTGGGTTGTGTTGCGAAAGACACGCAAGCTCGTTTACCTCTCTGCCGTCGTGTGCGCGTGCGCGATTAGGAGCGCGCCGTTAGGAGCTCAACACATCTGTCTCGCATGCACGCTCGCTCGCTATAGATTACAGGATATTTTAACTAATTTGCGGTAAAACTAGTCGATCACGAATGGCTCAACTGGTAGATCTATAGATAAACTTATCTTTCAGGCATTTGACCGACTGGGTTGACACTTCAGCGTGAGAAATCGGGGGTGTGGCGTGAGAGCGTGAGAATTGGCTCAATTGCGTGAGTCTCACGGTGAATGCGTGAGAGTTGGCAGCCCTGGAATTAGTCATTCATGTAAGTGAATTAGTGAAGCTTCATGTATTAGTGAAGCTGTAAGTTTTAGTTACTTCAAAAGCAGAAATAAATATATGCTAAGCTAGTTATTTTAAAGCTAGTTATTTTAGTCAATAAAGTTTTAAATATGGATATTTTTCTTACACAAATGCATCGCTTCGCTTCAAAGGGCCTTTATAATCCCGCCAGAGTCGTGGGCAGCACTTTTATCATGGATGGATGCGCTTTTATAGACGGCCATTCACTGCCATTATAAAGCTCAGAAGAGCCAGGACATTTTTTTAATATAACTCCGATTGTATTCGTCTGAAAGAAGAATGTCATATACACCAAGGATGACTTGAGGGTGCGTAAATCATGGGCTAATTCTCATTTTTGGATGTCTTTTGGATGAGATCCTTTATGGTCTGTGTTAGGTGCTTTTAGCACTAAAGCTCTAGGAGTTAAGAGTTGAACATTTATGTCTCAGAAATCATAATAATAATATTTAGTTTAAATAGGTTAACAATATGTTGGCTTTCTTAAACCAACAAAATTATTTCCTAACATTTGAACAAGATTACTATAATCTGTAGCCTACTATAATATAAAGGTAATTCTATGAAGATTTACAACAAAAGTTACAAAACCACTTACCAGTTATAAGGCTCTTTAGCTCCCATATCCATTCACCTCTGCAGGTTTATGTTTGTTTCAATAGTTGCCAGATTGTGTCCTATACATGGACCATCAGCAGAGTAATTACCTGAAATATTTTAAAACATGGTCTGTCAACACACAACGATATTACAAGCACATACAATATTTGCTAGAAACACAAGTGACTGAAAATTGTTTTAGACTTAA
This sequence comes from Rhinichthys osculus, assembly GCA_029959095.1. Taxonomy (NCBI): domain Eukaryota; kingdom Metazoa; phylum Chordata; class Actinopteri; order Cypriniformes; family Leuciscidae; genus Rhinichthys; species Rhinichthys osculus. The sequence goes on along the minus strand of JARWKJ010000014.1, from coordinate 12,001,551 downwards.
TGCTCTTTCCAATTTTTTCAATTACCTCTTTATGAATTACTGAAATAATTATTATTAACTTTTACTTTCAAAAGACATAAGATTAACACTTTTAAGTAGCAAAAATACAGTATTCGTATGCATAGAACACAATACCGGTATTATAGTAGGCTACCTTTGTTGTAAATGGAGACTTTGTGTCATCGGTGTTATAATCATCTTGAAACAGGCAGTTTGGAGTCTGCATTAAAAAAAAATCTAGCTGTTATTCAAAAGTAACATACACTCAAATTTATTGCGACTGTCATACAATTCTAAGAAAGTAAGATCTAATACTGAAAGTCATTGATATATCAAGGATAAGAGAAAGCTATGTAAACTGAAAAAATACACAAAAAAAACTTACAGATGTGAAAGAGTTCAGTTCCGTTGACCAGGAGTTCTGTTGTTTTGGGCCAATGTGTCAAATAGCCAATTTAGACAACGGACATTTTGCGCCGCTTTCTTCAACAAAAACGTCACTTTATTCGCGCTGTTTGTCGATTTCAAATGTTCTTACGTCATGGGAAAATCACGCTGTGATTGGTGGTTTTAAACGTCGATCTACAGTGGCCTCCAATCAGCTTCTCGTCTCTTGTAAACACATTTCGCGCAACAGTTCAAACAGTTCAGAGTAATCCTCAAAACACTTCACGAATGCTGTTTTGATAATGTTCCTCTTTTATTATGGAAAATCATGCCAATATTTTATAGGTTAAAATAATTCTACAATCTGTTACCTAAACAGCTTCCCTAAAATATCCTTACAATTTTATGAGCTTTTGTTAACACATTAGGCCTGTGAGAGTTTGTCATCTCAGGCCAATAATGTCCTCAAAACATTTGATGAATGTTGCTTTGATAATATCCCTTCTTTGTTATTGTGCCAATGATTTATAAAAGATAACAACATCCCTAAAAAATCCTCAAAATGTTTCATGCAAAATGTTCTACTTTTGTTAAAAAGTCAATTAAAAGGAATGTTTTATTAAAAACATTTTATCATCTCAGGACTAAATAATATCCTCAAAACATTTTATGAACGTTGATTTGATAATGTTCCTCCTCTGTTATTATGGAATGTTGTGCCAATGTTTTATAAAATATCATTCTACAAACTTTTACCTCAACAACATCCTCAAAATGTTAAATTTAAAATGTTCTAGTTTTGTTAACACGTCACATTACAAGAACGTTTTATAAAAAACATTCCGTCATCTCAGGCCTCAATGATATCCTCAAAACATTTTGCGAACGTTGACTTGATAATGTTCCTCCTCTGTTACTATGGAACATTGTACCAATGTTTTATTGAGAACATTGTATTATCTGTTATCTCAACAACATTCCCAAAACATCCTCAAAATGTTACAGTTAAAATGTTCTAGTTTTGTTAACATGTCAAAATTACAAGAACATTTTATAAAAAACACACTGTCATCTCAGGCCTCAATGATATCCTCAAAACATTTCGAGAACGTTGATTTGATAATGTTCCTCCTCTGTTATTATGGGACATTGTGCCAATGTTTTATTGAGAACATTGTATAATCTGTTATCTCAACAACATTCCCAAAACATCCTCAACATGTTACAGTTATAATGTTTTGTTAACACGTCACATTACAAGAACGTTTAATAAAAAACACTCCGTCATCTCAGGGCTCAATGATATCCTCAAAACATTTTGAGAACGTTGACTTGATAATGTTCCTCTTCTGTTATTATGGAATGTTGTGCCAATGTTTTATAAAATATCATTCTACAAACTTTTACCTCAACAACATCCTCAAAATGTTAAATTTAAAATGTTCTAGTTTTGTTAACACGTCACATTACAAGAACGTTTTATAAAAAACATTCCGTCATCTCAGGCCTCAATGATATACTCAAAACATTTTGGGAACGTTGACTTGATAATGTTCCTCCTCTGTTATTATGGGGACATTGTACCAATGTTTTATTGAGAACATTGTATAATCTGTTATCTCAACAACATTCCCAAAACATCCTCAAAATGTTACAGTTATAATGTTCTAGTTTTGTTAACACGTCACATTACAAGAACGTTTTATAAAAAACACACTGTCATCTCAGGCCTCAATGATATAATCAAAACATTTTGCGAACGTTGACTTGATAATGTTCCTCCTCTGTTACTATGGAACATTGTGCTAATGTTTTATTGAGAACATTGTATTATCTGTTATCTCAAAAACATTCCCAAAACATCCTCAAAATGTTACAGTTAAAACGTTATATCTTAGTTTACATTTAACCTTATAGGAACATTATTTGAAATGAGAAAACATCCTTAAAACAATCTTTAAACATTACATTCAAATGTTTTCTTTAAAACATTAACCAAACTTGTAGGGAATGTTAGCCAAAGTTCTGAGAACGTTCCCTGCTAGCTGGGATGACAATAAAATAGTCAACCTAATATAAAAATCACACTGCTCTGTTTAAGAAGTCAATTCGTACCATTCAGCATAAGCACCGCTCAACTGTGATGTTTCCAAGCACATTTTTGCGCATGTGAAAAGGATGATTTTTTTTCTTGTCGATATTGCAACGTGAGTGAAGTTGCTACAACACCTATAATAAAGAATAGTTTACCATCAAATACATCGCGAATGTTAAAATATTTTGATTCTAATGAGAGAGTTAGGCTACGTGAGCATAATGCCCCTTTTACTTTCCCTTTAAATTATTTCGTTTTAGCTTGTTTAGTTATTATTATTTTTATTCTTGTTCTGTTCTGTATATAATGAATATTACATTTAAAGAGTTTGTTGTGGAATATGTTTTGTGTATTTGTATTTTTTAAGCATTCAGCAAACGATAAGCTATTTATTGGTTAAAAGTCCTGTATGTAGGCCTATAGCTTGATCAAATTATTTCAGAATCGACTTTGCGTTGCAATCGCGTCAAGGATCAGCAAGTGCACGTGCATCATCAAAAGTAAAGTGGTTAAAAAAAGTGCTTAAAGAAAGGTTAAAGAAAAAAAATTCTGCGCACAAGCCTATGGGTCGCGTAAAAAAAAAAAAAAAAAAAAAAAAAGGGTCCCTCTTGAAAAAGTTTGAAAACCACTGGATTAAGAGACTCGCTTAAAGACAGTCCCACTTATTTCATATCTGTTTTTGAACAAATTATCTAAATGAATGATTCAATGATTCACTAAAATGATTAATTGAGTCAGCCATAAACCCTAACCCTTCCTCTAACCCTAACCCTAACCCTAACCCTAACCGTGATAGGCGTCAAAGCTTACACTATTCCTACATTTCGTTTCTTTTACCGTAAGTCGACATGCGTTGGCCATCTGCCGGAAGCTAGTTTTAGTTTTAAATATGTATATTTTTCTTGCACAAACACATTGCTTCGCTTCAGAAGGCTTTTCATTAACCCCCCGGAGCCGTGTGGATTACTTTTATGATAGATTAATGCTCTTTTTTAGGGTTCAAAATCTCGTCCTCTATTCACTGCCAAAGCTTGGAAAAGCCAGGACATTTTTTAATATATCTCTGATTGTGTTTGTCTGAAATAAGAAAGTCATATACACCTGGCTTGAGGGTGAGTAAATCATGGGGTAATTTTCGTTTTTAGGTGAACTATCCCTTTAATAATGCACATTTCAAAGGCTACTTTTGTGTGATAAACAAATGTAAAAATTTTCATACAGAAGCAAAAGCATGAGAACCATAAACCAATGTTGCACAGTTTTTGCACTGGCTGTGTGGCTTTAGCAGCCCTCCTTTATAGGAAAAAGCTGAGTTTAGTCAGTGCCAGTACTTGGGCTTTTCCCAAAGTTAGACAATGCTTCAGAAATCACCCAGAGCAAAGCGAGAAGCTTTTGAAGTGGATGCTGTTCTAATTTCATTCCAAAAGTGCCTTGCAACAAAAAAAAAAAGGGAGCAGAAATTGAGTTCCGTAAAGGCACAAAAGGTTTTGTATATGTGCGGAATGGCTGATAATGTTGTCATAATGAGGCACGGTTACGCTCTATAACAGGATTAGGCGCCGAAAAATAAGAACGCAGCATTTTCCAAGGTACAAATTCAGGGCAGCAACAGAAAGTTCACCCCTTGATTTCGTCTACTGCACATCCTTTATCTCCAAGATCCTGTTGAAAGCAGCTAATACAGTAAAAGAGCAATTTAATGATAATTGTCTAATGATATATTATTTGAATAAAGTGGCACCTAATTCAATACTTCTGATTATGTGATGATGAACTGAGTGCAATTATGTTTAGAGGACTGGCTGAATTTAACCAAATCCATCAATATTATAGTGAGACTGTGGCTTTTTCTATTACTTAGGATCATAAGGACATTACAGTGGCAGATTCTTAAGCTTGCACATCTAAAAGCACATTTCGAAACACAGACACTCAGGGAATGGAGAAAACATTCAAAGTCAAGGATCGCAAATTGTCTACAAGCTGGTCGGAGGCTGATTAGCTGCAGCAGCCATAAACAGTATGCTCTCTGAGAAGGTGCCAAGCTTGTTGATGCACATATGCATTATGCTTGATTAATCTGGGAATTGCTTTTCCCTCGACAGTTTAAAACAGGTCTGTCTGATAGAGACAAAAAAAGTTTTCTGGCCCTTTCTTTCTCACTTCAGACAAAAATAAACAGGACCAGATGCTATTTATCAAGTGCTATCTATTTGCGGGATATTTCTTTCTTCTTCTAATTGACAGAGAAACATGAATTGGGTTTGTAGTGTTATGGCTCAAGTTGACCGTAATTGAATCAATAAGCTCCTTTCCACCCTCAGTGGCTGATTACTCTCTAATTATGAATTTAAGTTACATGCAAATGAACAGAATATTTCTAAAGCTATTATCAGGTCCAAAGATCCAACGAAATTGTGCACTTAGCAGAGTTTACTGACCCTTATAAAAGAATGGCGCACAGACCAATAAGGTTAACAAGAAATTAACTCAACAATCTGAGTTCACATGCTCACCTATTAAGGGGGTCATGTCATGGTAAATTGAATTTTCCTTGAATTTTCCCTGATCACACTCTAACTTTTAAACCTTTTCAGAATTTGGATATTCCGCATTCCATAAATGGCTAATGAGGAATAAGAAGGATAGAATTTAAGATTTAAATGTCCCTGGTTAGTGTTAGTGCACATCAACTGTGGCGCTCATGTAACTGACCATGTAAAATTTAATTGAATTTTGATGTTAGAATTGACTAATATTGAATGGATTTCTTAAATATTGCACATAAAAGTCCTTCCTTACTTTCTAAAATATTTTAGAAAATTCAGAAAAATAACTTTTAAATGGAATCCTGGCAAAGATGAAGCTCTAACATTATTATGTGGATACCTTGCATGAGAAAGTCCCATCCATCAATTTTGGTACATGTCATAAGCCGAAACTTTTTTGCAGCAAAAGTTGGGATTGCTGGAGGAAAGAATGCAATATTAAGTTCAATATAATTTGTCTTCATCAGATTCACGCAAGACAGTGAGGCTTTAGCAGCTGAAGATGGGAAATTCCCTTCTGAACTAGCTGATGTTTGAGTCAAAATAATCATGCACTTCAATTCTCAAGTAATGATCCCAAACTGTTTTTTCCTCATCTTTTTCTTTGTGGATGGGCAAAGCATCTGAATAGCATGTGGTTTATATTCTTGACACTTCTGCTCCACTGTTAGAATTGCCATGGTGCTTGTCTCATTAATTGTTTATATAGGTGCTGTAGCTGTTATGTTCTGTTCCCCTTTATGGTGCAAAGTGCATTAATATTTCGTTACGCTTTAGAGTTTGTGTCAGATGGATCACATCACACTTTGTTCTATCATGAACATTGTAAGTTCAACAACTGGGACTGGTAATTATGTTTCTCATTTGTTAAACACCCTGTTTTGCTAAATTGAATCCAACCAGCTTTCTTTTTTTCCCTCTTAGTTTTAGTTAACTATAATAACCCTGCAAAGAAAGTCAAACGGGTTTGGAATGACATGAGGTTGAATAAATAATGACAGATTTTTCCTTTTTGGATGAACTATTCCTGGAATGGTGGTTTTGATGCTTAAGGTGTTGAACAATGGCTGCAAGGTGATTCATTGCAGTTATTTTGAGGCAAATTGGAAAACTAATGGGTTTCCAGAATTTTTAAACAATGTGATAAATGGCTGGTAGATTGTTACAAAGTGTCTCCTAGATATTCTTCATACTTACTTTCTGATGAACACACATGCACAATAATATCTGTATGTCTCAATGTCGTATTAGTGCAGTGCAAGTGGTGAAACAAGACAGAAAGGTCACTATGCCCTCGATTTACAACAAAAGAATTGGATTTTCCCATGTTAGAGCTTTTTTTAGGACTTCTGTACCATGATAGAGGAAGGTCAAACATGGTTCTTGGCTGATTACACCATGACTGCGCCATTAATCACGACTGCACCCAGCAGTGAAGTCCTATAGTTTGGAGAAGCACTGAGATAGAACCGAACTGTGGAGGACAGCGATGGAAGGGCAGCTCGGTTTTGCTGTGATTGACAGCTGGACAACGGAGCAGATGTTGGCAGCAGTTTAGAATAAAAGGATATAAGAGGGTGTACTGGTTAGTACTGTAAAGTGTCGAACACCCTTCCTACTGTTCACGCTACTCTAAAATAGTGCAAGGAGACATGACTTTAAGACCTACTGAGGTGAACATGGCCAACTTTAGAAGAGTAGACAATAGAGAAGCTACATGCAATCACATTCATTTGGATGTGGCTGTCACTCGACCGAGATGTCACTGCTTGGCATCTGTTGTCGTTTGTGTCTTCCATTCTCGGACCACCCAGTGGGAATACTGAGAGGTCCCTGACAGCACTAGTAGACAGAAAATAAGTGCAATGTCGGTTTTTAAGAGAGCAGTGGTGCATGAAATACGGTTTTAACCTTCCCTTTGAAACCTAAAGATAGAATGCCACTTGAAGACTCTCAGGCAAAAAGTTACATTTTATGTTGATAAATGAACTTTATATTTCTGTCCCTTCTATAATATGAAAGCTCAAACTGTTGTGAAATGCTAGTGAAGGGAGAATTGAGAATAAAAATATTTTAAACTACAGGCATGTCAGAATGCATCATGCAAGGAGCTGGAGGGGGAAGGGGGTCGGTAATTCACAATTCATATGAATTAGTATAATCTCATTTGTGCGTTTTCGTACCGTCTGCTTACGCCCCAGTAAGTTTTATGGTTTTTATGCTTACATGGAAAAAACGTACTTTGAATTTCTGTAATTTATGTCACAATGCTTCCCTGTCATTGACGAGCGATTCAGGCAATCCGTGCTTTTACTATTATACAGTAGGGGACGCTGTCATATTTGCATTTAATTACATTTGTACGTCGCTTTGTAAGGAGAACAATAGAAGCAATCAAGTCAATCTTAGGGCAACACTATGCAAGTGCTGTGACTAGTCGCAGTTAGTCTATAGCACACGTAGCAAGGTTTATTTTTTGTAGTAAGTGTTAGTATTAATGGGTCAAGTGTTGACAAAAAAAGTGTCTTCAGTCGATTCTTGAAAATGGATAAAGACTCAGCAGCTCGGTTTGAGTTATGCAGGTCATTCCACCAGTTTGGAACAGTCCAGGTAAAGGTCTGTGAAAGTGATTTTGTGCCTCTTTGGGATGGCACTACAAGGCGCTGTTCACTTGCAGAACACAAGCTTCTGGAGGGCACATAGGTCTGAAGTAATGAGTTTAGGTATAGGGGTGCAGAGCTAGTGGTTGTTCTTTTGGAAAAAACATCAGTGCCTTAAATTTGGCTGCGTTTACACTTGGCATTAACATGCGATCACCGTGATCCGATCAAGCAGATCGGATCATAAGCCAAAGCCAGTCGGCACACGGTGCGTTTACACCTGTCCACATAAAGTGGCTTCTGTATCTGGATAACAGATCGGATCTCGCATTCCCGCAAAAAAGAAAAAGGATGGCTCCAATGCAAAGTCGACCTGAAGTGGTGGGTTTTCTTTTAAAAAAAGTTTTCAGTCGGATAACATTCCGATCAGAAGCACGTTTACACTTTTCTTTTTCAATGTGTATGTGGACAACATCCGGATACAGGTCGCATGTTAATGCCAAGTGTAAACGCAGCCTTTGATGCGATCGGCGATTGGCAACCAGTGCAATTTCATGAGGAGAGGAGTGTGTTCACTTTGGCTTGTTAAAGATCACTCTAGCTGCAGCATTCTGGATCAGTTGCAGAGGTTTGACAGTGCATGCTGGAAGACCAGCCGGGACAGCATTACAATAGTCCAGTCTGGATAGAACAAGAGCTTGGACAAGGAGTTGTGTAGCATGCTCCGATAGGAAGGGCCTGATCTTCCTAACGTTGTATAAGGCAAATCTGCTGGACCGGCCATTCTAGCAATGTGGTCTATGAAGTATAACAGATCATCAATCACAACTCCAAGGTTCTTGGCTGTCCTGGATGGAGTTATGGTTGATGATGGTCACATGGTTACGGATCTTCTGAAATAGTACAGCATCTCTGGATCCAAAAACAAAGGAATAAGATCATCTCCATTAACCAGGGCTGTGTTTAAGTCAAATTTTTCATGCCTTTCCCTCGCTAACTTCTCGTTCATTAGGATGGACGTCATTGCTTACGTTGCATGAGTGCCCACTACTGGCGGAACCTTTGCAATGGGTTTAACCTTTACACACGTACGTTTAAAATATTCTGGCTAACCCCCCAGCAAGAGTTTTTCAAGGCAACTGTTATTTAGAACCTGTCACTTTATTGTTTCCATGGTGACGCGTCATTGCTTGTCACGTGACACACCACAACCACAACAGCACTGAATGAATGATGCTCTGCTGTTATGTTATTTTTCCTTTTTTATTCAAAATATTCACAAATGTATTGGCTATAGCATGAAATATCTGATATTCCGATTGTCAAATATGTGCAAGTGGATGTGTTTTGTTGTTTAAACACCTTTATAACGATTGCGTTAGTTGAGCTGTATGTGCGATGAGCGCCGGCATGATAGTTTGTGCCACAGGTCAGAGAATCGGATCGGTTGGATTTACAAAACGTCAATTCATCCACTTCTCCCGAAATAGAGAATAGAGCTTACTTACACAATGTGTATCTGATATGAATAAAACGTATCTTCTAAATATAATGGAAAGGATTATTATTTTTACAAACTCAAATTCATTCTTTTGCTAGTACTTATGTGATTTTAAATGTTTGAAACCTAAAATAAACATTATGTGGTTGAAAACACTGAATAGTTGTGATATTGGCTCAGCGGAATCCGCAATGAAGCTGATTTAGAATTGACAGTTTTTTTCCTTATGAATTTGTTTTACGCACCATTCTATAGGCATTTATTGGACTGTTGGAAAAAATATCAAAAATCACACAAACGAAATTGATAACAATATAATCAATTCTAACAGTGAGCTTAAGGTAGCTGCAAGTATTATGTGGTTGAGAGTTGTGTGGTGTGGGGGGTAGATTAAGCACGATCTGCTGTGACGTCACAATCATGTTGCATTGTGGTCTGGATCTGCCTGAAGTGTACATGTTGAGTAGACTCACTCCCTCGGTCAAAATCAAAGGGGTCGAGGGTCTGTCCAAAAACACTTCCCTCACCAACTTGACAGTTGAACCCACTTCAAAATGGCGGTGGGGATTCCGCTGAGGAGAATTGCTTAGGGAGTGTATGTCTAAAAGTAGAGTTAAATGCAGCCCAGAAGGAGCGGATAGTTGTTTACACACAAGTAAGCTAACGTGATAACCAAACATTCATAAGCATATAAATCAAAACTGCCTAACATAACAGAGAAAAATGGATCCCATTATATGAATTAAATGTAAAATAGTGAAAAATAGTAGCATAGTTTTCTCATGAGATCAAGCAGTCTTCAAAAGTAGTTGTAACCACATGCAACCATATTTAATTTCAATATGTATTTAAATTTAAAATTTAAAATACATTACACATATTAAATATAGAGTACTTTATATGAAAAGTCTTTATTTTTTAAAATCATAAAAGTTCTCCTTCCAAGTCTGCATGTTAACTTCATTCTTACTGTTTCCTGTTAAATTAAATCATACAGTATAAGCAAACAGCTTATACTAAAAACCCTGCACTGCACAAAGGGAACACATCGGTTCTTATGACCCCCATGAAGGTTAAGGAGTGCTGTAAAACAATCTTATAAAAGGCGCATGATAGCCCCTCTCCATGCCACCGGTGGGGTTCATTAACGCGGTCTTCCAATGCATTCATTCATTTTTATTTCCCCCTCACTTCACGCTTATTTATTTGTTTTCCAATCCATTAGGTCAGCGGCCATGACAGCTTCTATTTTTGCCTTTACTTCTCCAGTCTCACTTTACGGTGGCACCGTATATGCTCCTGAGAGAAGAATATATTACTGGAAGCTATCTCCGTGTTGCCCTGGCCCTTGTGTCTAATCACATCAAAGGACAGCAGCACAAAGAGCCATTGATATGTGATCGTTATGATTCGAAGAGAGTGCCCTCATCTAAGGGGGCGTATTTTCCACTTCACTCGCTGTAGGGTCTGATCTCTGCCAAACACAGAGGTACCATTGAGGGTCTCGATGTTCATGTGGAAGATTGTCTAAAACATAAAATAAAAATCCTCACAAGTGAAAATCTTTTGTGGAAACAATAAATAATTTACAGTTTGAGACAGACAGCTGTAGCATGATATGCGTGAGCTAAAATGATTCAATAATATTTATTAAAATAATGTAGCAGTGTTTTGTGCAACTGTGGTGGGTGGGCCTCTGTCCATATCGGGGGTCCAGGCAAGACATTTGTGTAAGTTTTTAAGTTAAATTCATCATTATGGTGCACTTTGAGGGTTCAAAATTAAGAGGTCCAACCCATATTCAGTGTGCAAATTGAACAAAGAAAAAAGTCTGTGCATTGACTTGAACTTTAAAGGGGACTCAAACCTCTTTTTAGTTGTGATATAGTGTCTCAGTACATTACACTACAGTGACAGTCATTTTTGGACAGGCCCTTTCACATCAAAAGGAGAAGAAAGTTTAACACTCTTTCTTCAGCAATAACAATAATAATAAAAAAAGGAAACACAAATGTGTTTATCTAAAGTAATTTTTGCTTATTGGTTGCTCATCGAATGGCCGCATCAAAGAAATTGTAAATGTAAAATAAAATTGTATTACTTTACTAGTTACTCAAAAAAAGTTATCTGATTACAATACATAACTCACATTACTGGTGAGCACAATTAGTGAAACTAGACGTGGACTAAACAAGGGGACTAAACAGGAAACAAAGAGGCGGGACATGAGGAGCACATGGCAAACACAGACAGAGCCATGTGCTCAAACACAAGACAAACATAGGCCACATTTACACATAGCCGGCTATTTAGAGAAAGAAATATCCTCCCCCCCCCCACTCCCTCCGTTTTCAATAATAACATCGTGCACACAACATCGTTTTCAAAAAAGTTGTCATTTACATCAACCCGCATAAATACGCCGTCGACCGCCATCATGATTATGCCAAACCTATGGACGGCAGTCTAGGGAGAAGGATAAAGCCATGCAAGCCAATCAGAATCCTCAGAATCGACAACATCGAATAACCGTTTGAATTCAACTTCAAACACAAGTCAGGGTGGATAAAATGAGTACATGAGTACCACCTTAACAGCATCCATGATCAGTAGCCAAACAAACTGTAAACATAGGGCGCTCACATGACGTTAAGCATTTTCTGGGGCATAATGTGACGTTTGAGAACCTAAAACATCCCAGTTGACACAGCAACACATAACCGGCGTCATCAGAAATCTCCACTTTGGCCGGAGTTTTTAGAAATAATTGGTTTCTGTGATAAAAACGGGGTTTTCGTGTAAATGAGAGGCCAAACCGCAGGGAAATATCTGCGTCTTCCCTTCGTGTAAACGGGGCTTTAGAAACATGAAACACAGACAAGGCTGCCAGGGCAGAACCCTGACAATTTGTGCCATCATTTCCATCTCAACCAACAATTTAATAATAGTGTACCTGTGCATCAAGGAGTCAACAGCATTAGTATGAACAGTGGGCATTATTAATTATCAAATTATGCAAAAAGTGGAAAATATTATTGAACTGTGTATAGAATATATAAAACGGAACATGGAAAATACAAAAAACTCTACTTTTACAATATTTGAAGCATCATTTCCACCACCATCATTTCAACCACAAATTTATGTTAAACACAGTGTATTATTTGAGGTGTAAATGTTAATGACTTTAAAGGTGAAAAAAAAACCCCAGAAGAATTAAACAAATAAAATATATAAAAGTGAGATTGTAAAAATTGGGTTTTAAAAGAGTTTATTAGTTTATCCAAAGGGCCACAAGAGCGCATCGTAAAAAAAACGAACAAAGAAAAAACACCCAGAAGGTTCTGCTGCTTAACAATTGTGTCTCTTTGTAAAAGAAAGGGAAACAAGTTGTATCAGCTGTAAGAGTTTTGATTGTGCTTGCAACTCAATAAACACAAAATGAACAGTGTAAAATCAAGTGTTAAAGTCTATTACAGTACCTTTCAGAAAATCTTCATGTTAGATTAGTATTTGGTTTTGTTGAGATGAATTGGATCATGTTGACAAGCCCTCACCCAGCAGGGCACTCTCTCTCCATTCATAACCGCCGCGCGACACTGATTGCGTGACACGCGACTCAGCTGGAAAGCAAGAACTAATTACCCAAAGAAGAAAAACATTTTCTCTGTATTCAGAAAGATACTGAGCCACGTTAGATGTCAGTTTACTCTCTTTGCGTCTCTCAGGGAGGGATGTGTACATTTCAGAGCCGAGACAGTGTCACCTTTTCCAGGCCGGTCTCAGGTTTGGCTTTTGATTTGGTCCGTAGGAAAGGTCTTATGACAATCTGGTGCGAATGATGTTTGTCTTTTGTTTTCATCCACTATGACTTTTGACATTTTCACATTTATTGGACATCAAAACAAGGATGTTTGCTTGCCTTCCGCGCCCCAACATCGCAAAACAAAGGCTTTGGAGGATCTCTCAAAAGTTTGCGAACACATGCAGGCGTGGAAATGTCACTCCCCTCACATGCGGATCAAAGCTGAGAGGACGATGACACATGAAGGCATAATAATAAAGACGAGATAGAGTGAGAGGAACGCCTGCACCCTATTCATGCACCCCAACATCCTGGCCTTCTATCCCACAATCCATCACTGTGTCACAGGCTGGGCCACCCAGTACAGTGACAAATCTGCCTGTCAGGAGTACAGGGTCTGCCTTGACAGGCTGGCATTTTAACTACAAAGATTAATTTTGAAACTTACCAGCTCTTTCTCCAGACAACATCTCTATGATTAATACAGCAGGAAAAAGCTCATGACCCTATCAGAGTGCAAAGACTAGATGTTGTAAAACGTCAATAAAAAACGAACTGGCATAAAATGCACTGGAAGTATGTTGTTTGCAGAGACAATAAAGTTTTGACTGAATTGACAGCTGAACTTATTATCTTTCATCATCCATGAGATTGTAAGAATTGCTTTAAAACCATCAACATCTGACTTACCTGAAAAACTTAAAGCCCTGTTTATTCTATTGTACATAGTTTTTTCTTTTTTGTATTTTGTCATTTGTTTCTTTGTTCTCATTTTATAACTGACTGTTTACTTGTTTACTTCAAAAATTGTCAGGGAACTTTTTTGTATTAGGCTTAGCTTTTGCTGAGGTGTCTAAAATGGTGTCAAGAATGTTATATTTGCCTGGCATCTATACAACCATACCATAACAAACCTATTTTCGGCAAAAATAACAGTCCCACTTAATATTAAGTGTCTTTTAACTACTATCTATTAAGATTTAAATGAATAATTTGATACAACGCACATATTTTGCACATACATTTTCTCTCACTAACGATTATTTTAGTAAACGATAAAATTGTCAATTATTTTGACGATTAATCGAGTAATATCTTTCTTTTTTTGTGGTAATAAAAATAGACCTAACTGAACAATAACCATTAAAACGACTTAAAATACATAGGTATAATGACAATGAGCAATAGTAATTGGTTCAAATAAAGGATCAAAAGCAAGTAATCATATGGTTTTATTGAACATTATTTATTATAACAAATGCCTGCAGAGGGCGCCAACCATAAATACACATACATAGATGCCTCATTAGCCGCTGTTTATATCTCAGGATCAGCATCTCCACTCCTACAGAAGGCTCCTCCTTCCTTCCGGATCCACCTCTGTCCTCAGTCACACCAGCTCCACCTCAGTCCTCAGGCACTCTGGCTCTGCCTCAGACGCTTGTTGCCGCGACTCCGCCTAGGTCTCCAGTGCCAGCGGTGTTGCTCAAGTCCATCTGCTCTCCGTCTGCGCCCATTGGCTCTCCCTCCACCCGGTCGTCACCAGGATGTCACCATCCCTTTGCTGCCAACTATCACCATCCCTTTGCCATCTCCTGTCACCATCCCTTCGTCCGCCTCCTAAGCCTCTCCTCTCCACGTCACGAGGTATCGCCTTCCAGGAGGTGGGCGTTCTGTCACTATGTCAGTTGTGTTTGGAAGTTTCGTTTTCATGGCCTTTTAGTTTGTTTTTATTCATCACGTGTTCATTTGTCAGAATTTTTCCGCCACTCATCTGTTTCTATGGACATTAGTCATCACAGCTGTCCGTCATCTAGTTCAATCACCATGTGTAGGCTATATTAGGGTACGTTTACACGACAACGATGTGCTTAAAACAGAGAAGTTTTTCCTTTGAGTTTTCCGCGTACAGACGACACCATTGACAAAATGATCCCCATTCACACGAATTCAATGGACCCTGTATTCTGTGGCCAGGCCTTTAGGTGGCGATGAAAGACTATAGACTGAACACGATATACGCATGTGCTTGACGTCTTCGTCTTCAGAGGTTCACGTTTTTGTCGTTTACACGGAGACCGTTTTCAAAAACTTGCACCTTGAAACCCGTTTTTAAAAGTTTTTAAATAAAAAGTCAAATTAAAATAAAAAGTTTGACATTTTTAGTTGAAAACGGTGTCTTGTAAACAGCCCCTAAGTTCCTGTGTTTGTCCGGGCTCGTTTAAGTTAGCACATGCTGTATCTACCCGTTGGATGTTTATTAAACTTTACATTTTAACTTATACTAATCTTCTTCATCTGTCTGTCTATATGAATATTTATTGCCCCCTACTATGATTCCCCTTAAAGAATAGAGAATCAAATCATTAATCGAAGTCGAATCGAATTAAATTTCATTGTGAATCAAATTGAATCATTTTGAATTTGCAAAAATTGTTCCTGATTTGAACCGAAAACATACACTGAACAAAATTATAAACGCAACACTTTTGTTTTTTGCCCCCATTTTTCATGAGCTGAACTCAAAGACTTTTTCTATGTACACAAAAGACCTATTTCTCTCAAATATTGTTCACAAATCTGTTTAAATCTGTTTTAGTGAGCACTTCTCCTTTGCCGAAATAATCCATCCACCTTAGACAGCATGATTAGACAGCATGATTATTGCACAGGTGTGCCTTAGGCTGGCCACAATAAAAGGCCACTCTAAAATGTGCAGTTTTACTGTATTGGGGGGTCCGGGGGATTTGTTTGAATATGAGAAGTACTTCAATGGACAAGTAGAAAATATTGTTACACACGTATGTCATGCAGCATGGTGAAAGTTGTTAAATGATTTGTTAAAGTTGTTAGATGATTGAAGAAGGAATTTATGGAAATTTTGTAAAAGCATCCCCAGTCAAAAAAAGTCTGGACACACCATTCATCCTCATCCACGTGACACTTATGTAATTCATCAAAGGAAGTGCACAGGTCTAGTACTCTCAGTCACATTGTTGCATGCTGAAAATGAAAGACTGGTAACCTCTATTGCTGCTCAATGACTGTCACAGCCTCTGGATCGATGATAATCCAGCTAATTGAAACGGTCCGGTTCTCCCACAGATGACGGACTCTTGTAACCCTCGTCCAGCAGCAGAGAAAAGCCAGCCGGTCATCTGCACTCGCTAAACTAAAGCTGTCAGCTGCCGGGCGGTGGGAGGCTTGACAGTGACCTCTCTTGATAGCTCCATCGGTCCCTACACAAGCTCTTTGCTGAACCCATTTCCTCCACAGATACACAACACATTGACAAGTGAGCTGGAAACTCTCTGTGAATGATATTGCAGCAATTACACTTGACAGGGCTCAACAGACCTAGCCTTCCTACAGAACAGGTCACACAGGACTGTTATGTTCATAAGCCTGATTCGTATTCGGTGGACAACTTCTACCCTGATAATCAATACTTTATGTTACTTTTGAAAACTGTTAATTGGTTAACAGAAAGTTTCCGTACTATACACAGTAAATAACTGTGATAGATCTAACGGTACATTTAAATGTGCAGTTTTTGGAAGTTGACATTCACACAATTCCCTGCGTGACACTTCACATTTGATGTATTTGTGTTGAAATAACTATGTTTCTTCATAGTTTTTTTTTTTTTTTAAATCAGTTATGTACATTAGGGTTTAATGTTACATTTAATGTTGTTAAATGAATGTTTATTGCATTTTTACAATTTCATGTGTTATCATGATGGTGTTTAGTGTATGTGTGAATGACACTGTGCAGCTTCTATGTATTAGTATTAACTTTCTTGTGGAAGAGGTGCTTGTGATGAGCTTTGATTCATCATGTGACTCATCGCCATTGCGATGGGTGGTTGTCAGTGTATTACATATACAAAACAGATATTCACGAGTTCACACTTACAAATAAGTCAGATAGAATAAATGCATATTTGGCGTGCTGTCCGAGGAGAGGGCTCCGGGCTCGGTATGCGGCCCGAACCCATAGTACTCCCCCCGTTCCTGACTGTGGAAGAATGAGCCAGGAGTGAGGAGTCGGGTGGTGGAGGGATGCTGAAACTGTCAAGGAATGTTAGAAGAGTTGACAGTGGATATGTATATATGCTTCCTCTCGTGCTGATAGGGTAGACATGTAATAGTTTGGTGACGAGTTGATTGGTATGATTTATTTGAACGTGCTCCTCCCGAACCTTGTTTATAAAACATCATTTAATACTTCAATAGGTTTAAGATTTGTTTTCTTTTATGATGGGCACTCTTATTTGTCACTGGCCATATATTTTATGAAAGGCAAATGCAAAATGTAACATGGTGTTCTGATAGGGTCAGTATGCATGTTAATACAAACTGAAAATTAGTCACTTGTTGTCTGTGGTAACTGACAGCATTGCCACAGCACCTGAGACTCTATTTTGAAAATAATCAGAAAATTCCTTTAAGGTTTATAGAAGAAATGGGCTGGTTTGAACAAAGCCTGTCAAAGACAGTGTTCAAATGAATGACTGCTACATGTGGACGAACAGACCTGGGACCTATTCAGGAGCCTAGCGCTCATAAATCCTAAAAATCAATAATGTGACAGCCCCAGGAAATCAGTATCAATGATTTCAGATGGAGACGGGGAGGAGGCTAGGACCTTCTGGATGTAGAGAGCTTCACCTGTAAAAGGTGCACAGGAGGAAAAAAAAACATCTCAGTGCATTGAGCAGCCCTACTTTAACCAATTACACAACATGGAATCTGAAGTGCCTTGAAATCCTGAAAGGGCTTTGTGTTTCATGCATATATATATATATTGCCCATTCTTGGCACTCTTTAAAGGCTTTGGCCTAGTAGCCTGTCAAGCTTGAAGCTTCTGGGACCTTCTGTGGGTAAATGTCAACAAATAACATTTTGTCAATGTTTTAAACATTTATCTGCTGAAATTCTACGGAGCGCACTGTTGCCACCCTTGAGGCTGCGAGGATGTATTTTAAGCCGCGATAAAGCCTAATGCCTTGTATTCACTGCGCGCATATAGTTTCCAGGCATTCATTGCAGCGGACAGCTTTGGCATGCACAAGTTAGCACTCGTTCAAAGACTCTGACCTGAAATGTTCCGTTCGCTTTAGTTCCACTGTGCACAAAGACTCGGTCTTCATCGTGCAGGGTGCTGGGAAAAATCACCAGCACATAATGGGACGCTGACGTAAAGAGGTGATTGTGTCAGTTTGCTGTGAAAGGTCATTGGAAAGGCCACATTAGTTGAGGGTGTCGTGTAAAGCCTTCCTGCAACGGCTGGGATTTTTGGAGTGAATAGAGCAAGATGATTTAAGGAAAGCTTCTTCATTTCCCTATGGGCTAGCAGTAATCTCCCGAGCCATATGATCGTGCGGAGAACGAAGCCTCCCAATTCGGTGCCTTCTATCAGTGACTGAGCATTCAGGCAAGATTACTCCACATTCAAAGCCTGCTTCTAACTTCTGAACTCTATAATCATCATGCCACCCTGGTGTGGGTAGTATGATTGCCATCAATATGCCTTTCCAAAATCAATGGCTCAAGAAACAACAGGGCTAGTTAGGCTTACTGTTACAAAAGACACTCTACGAACCTCAAAGGCTGGGCGTTATTTAAAATATTGATTGTCTGTGTGAATGTGAATTGCAAACACAATACAAGCAATTTCTCATAAAACCACCTTCTTTTGTGAAAAAACAGATACTTGTGTATGTAATTATCTTGGATAGTCGTAGTTGGCAATTATATGATGTCTAGGAGTCAAGCAAATCCTCTACATCTTTTTATGGTTGACATTAAAGACGATACAAAGACCACATTGACTTCTAATGTGCCGTTAGGGATGTAAGCGAATACCTTACTGTAATAATGATCAACATATATATATATTTTTAAATGTACGTTAGACTGATTATCAAATAGACTCAAGGATAAAACTGTATTTTTAATAAACATTTGCAATTACATCATAATGGTGAGTCTTTAAAGCTAGTATGAGTAAAGTTTGAACACGCGCAAGGTGTGATTTCAAGTTCAAAATGGATGACCTGGTTGCAGCCTCTTTTTATTGTGCGTTTCTCTGAAATTTTATCAATTATTTGCTATAGGGAAACTATAGATTGATTACACTAAAGTTGGGCCTTTTAATTTGCTGATGCTGATGAATTATGCTTGATAAGTCCAGGGACGTTTAATAACACAGTTTCAAAGGATCAGCTCGGATTTCATGTTGTCTTTAATACTGAAGATGAAATATGATATTTCCGAAGTTAAAGCCAGCTTCTGTTACTTTCTTTTTCAATCAATCACGGGGGAAGAACAAGGAGGGAAAAAAGTGCGCGCTCAGAAAGGGTGATTAACTTTCATTTAATTTGCATTTCTGCCAAAAGGAATTTGCAGGAATGGACATCTGATACAAGGCATTGTGAAAGCTGTACTGCTTTTATTTCCTATCAGGCCAATCAATTTCCGTCCCTGAGCGAATGACTATAACTCGGTCTATTATTTTTGGTTGTCAGATCTATATCCATTTCCTTTTCCCTCTATATACCACTCTAAATCCCCAACACTGCTAAATCAAATCAAATATTTCTCCTTTGAAAAGGGAATTATAAGCAATCAGGGTTCGAATCGGTTGTGTTCGGTCGCCGTCATGCCATATTCATCAAAAGGTCAGCACCGGAAATGAGAGAGAACAGCAGTTCCAGCTGACACTCATTGTCTCTGGCATTTTGCTTAGCTTGACTACCCATGGTTCACATACACCCAGTGCTTTTTGCTCATTGTCTGGCTTTCTTCTACCAGTCTGCTGCTTTCTTTCAGTAGAGTCCTACCTAATGACTTCCTATCAGCTGTATCAGAGCTGAATTTTGGCCTATCTGAGCTGCTAGGCATGTCCTGTGGAGAGCTTCCTCTTCACACAGTGCTTTGAGAGCTTTCCACATACCTTAATTAAGGGGTGGGCGACCTATGAAAAGGCTGAGGTATGAAGGCCGAGAGCTCTATTTAGAGTGGCAAAGAATTACATTTTTTATTTCGTATGTATCCAACCGCCGAAGCTATGGCAAGCAAAGTGAGGATGTAGAGAGAGAGAGAGAGAGAGAGAGAGAGAGAGAGAGAGAGATAGAGAGAGAGAGAAAGGGCTCTTTAAGCAACCCGATCACACTAATTGCGTCTCTATAGCACGCAGTGTGTTTATCGTGTAATTTATACGCGAAAATGAGTTTTTACGTGCATAGGATACGCATGGGTTGGTTAGGGTAGGTTTAGTAGTGGTGTGGGGTGCGTGTGTATTATACGTTTGGGTAGAATTAGTGGTGTGGGGTGCGTGTGTATTACACGCAAATGAACTGCGTATCAAATGCACGCGAAAACTGCGTATCATATGCACGTAAAAACTCATTTTCGCGTATAAATTGCACGATAATACACAATGCGTGCTATAGAGACGCATTTACATGAGAACAGGCTGCTTTAAGAGTTAGAGAAGGCTATTAAATATATTCTGAGAGGGACTCTCTCAGCCTCTAACTCAAGCCCTCTTTGTCTTCGACCAGCAATTTTGTGGTGAAATTCAGAAGAAAAAAAAACATCTAAAGGTTTCTGACAGAATGCAGAAAGCGAGAGGAAACTTGTAGGAAAGGAAAATCATATCACATCTTGAACATCTCAAGAGTTTCAAGACACGAATGAAATGGAGAGCAAAAGCAGATCTCATGAGAAAATGACCCCAGTAGACTTGCATATACATAGGCTCGGAAGGGACATGAGGAAAAAAAGAGAACCTTTTGCATTCGCTGGCAAAACTTTTGCGTTCCCCCAAGAAACTTTTTGTTCGCTAGCAAACTGTTTGCGTTCCCCCGAGAAACTTTGCGTTCGCTCTCGAGCGAACTTTTGCAAGCATGATCAATGTTCTGTTGTTGTATGGAAAAGAGCTGTGTAAAAAAAATTCTAATAATAAATAAAACTTCTCCTTTTCTGTTCCACGGAAGAAAGCAAGTCACACAGGTTTGGAACTATGTGACTGAGAAATATAGTTTTATTTTTTTTGGACGAACTATTCCTTTAAAGCTGAAAATTAAAGTTCTTCAGTTAATTAACCGTGTTCTTCAGTAAATTAATTCTCTGGTAACTGGTGGTAAATAATTATTTGTGTTAATTTGTTTCTTACACAAACAAATCTATTCTTATGAGTCATAAAGCATGAAAGTAGCTATTAGCTGTTAGTAACACACATGCGCTTTTCTACAGAAAAATCAGCACTTGGTCCACCGAAATGAGCTTAATATAGTCTCTGTCTTCGATTACTATCACAAATATACATGGTTTTGGTGTCAATTTCGAAAGTCATTTTCATTTATGGAATTACTTTATTCTTACAATCATATGTGTGCCATCTTATACCTTTCAATCTTCCATAATGTAAAAAAAGAAAAGAAAATAAGTTTAAAAACACTTTTAAATTGTGATTTGCTCATGCTTAATAACCAAAAAGAATTTCCTAAAAAATATTATAAATTTTATAAACTGTACAAGGCATATTTGCATATTAGCTATAGGGAAGCATACATGGAATAGACATGAATGAATGAATGATGGATGGAAGGAAGGAAGGAAGGAAGGAAGGAAGGAAGGAAGGAAGGAAGGAAGGAAGGAAGGAAGGAAGGAAGGAAGGAAGGAAGGAAGGAAGGAAGGAAGGAAGATGATTTATGCTTGATAAGTCCATGGATTTTCATTAAGACAGTTAAAAAAAGGATCAGCTTTGATTTTCATGTTGGTTTCATGAAATATGTTTCTGTGCTTAAAGCCAGCTTCTGTTACTTATTGTACGGTTTTAATCAATCACTGGGGAAGAACAAAAGAAAAAGGGTGAGTTTTATGTAGTTGTGATCATCATATAATGCAAATACATTTGCATTTCACACGATGACAAATACCTGTACTGATATGCAATATAATGATTACAGAAAAAGCCAAACACTGCCTTTTTTTCTTACACTGTCAGCTTTTTCAGCCTGTTTGACTTTACGACTGTCGCATATGAGGAGGAAAAATGATGAGTCAACAGCAGTTATAACTCAATGACATGCAGACCTGCCCCTGCGTTTTCATCAAATTCTTCCAAAACATCAAAATTTCTGGTTACATTCCTTTCTCAAAATAATAGTTACCCGAATGCTACAATTTAGATGTTTTGAAACTTTTATTGCAGACAAATTCCAGTATTTGTCTTGTTTGCATATATGCCCACTGCCTCGTTGCAGTGATTCAGCCTGTCTGAGATGAGAATAACACTTGTCTCTATCGGACAGCTAAATGGTGATGCCACAATTATCAGGCAATAAAAGACTTGGACGACTCTAGACAGTGTTGTTCATCAAAAGTCTAGACTTGTTGTGATGTTTTAGTTTGGGAATCTTCTACACCATTTAGGGTACACAAGGAGTCGATATTCTCAACAAGAAGTTGTTTCTCCTGAGGGTAAAAACATGCGCATCTACGAGACAAATGTTTTTTTTTTTTTTTCTTATCTCAGGTGAGTCATTAGAAGGAAACATCAGCTTGTGTTGTGGTACAGCATTCATTGCACCTTATTTAATAGCTTTTGCCTCCACTGGGTTTGATAAAATTGTGTTTCTGACAGCGGTATGGTTTACCAAATGATTAAGCAAAGGGAATTTCTAAGGAGGAAACTCTACAGACTCAGTCTTGACTTAACAAAGAGTCCCGAGTGTGTTTCCTAATAGTCAACATGTCAGCGGGACTTTATTAAACTTTAAAATTTAAAGACGATGGCGTCAACACCAAGCAAACAGTTGTAAGATGCCTCTGGTTGTTTGAGTGGCAGCTTGATGATCCTAATGGTGATGTTTAAGTGACTTCCTATCTGGGACGGCATGGTTTTGTTCGACACTCCCTGGACATGCCGATGGGAGAGGCAGTTTTGAGGGAATAAGAGCGGTTTTGATCTGCATGGGACTGGAACGGAGCAACAACTATCAGCATCAGGCCGGGCTGGAGCTGGAGCACTACTGAGGCGGTGGAGAGACAGCTAATGAGGCCACCAGAGAAATAGGCAAGAAAAAAAAAAAGAGCTGAAATTGCACTGCCTCGTCTCACTCGCACATGCCAGTCTAGGCCACTTTAAGGTGGAGCCTGCCTAAATAAAACCAAAGCTGCTTTATTATTATTTGTCCTTACAGACCCTATAAAATCAACAACACAGGCTCATTGGAAAACCGTACGTGTGGCAACATTTTTGCAAAATAGTACGTACATATTACTGCAGTTTCCAACATAAATTAACACCAGAGGCAGTAAAACAGCAAGCACTTTTAACCGATTTCACACACTATGATTACAGGGGCAGATTATGGATTAATAAAGACTTGTTTTCACGCGGCTCCTTGCACAATTATGTTATGACCTCAAAACATCACTTAACGAGCTCCATATATTCGGCTTTTCTGTCATGCTAAGCTTGCTCGGACAGCCCAGTCTCATCCCAAGACGTCATCTGTCTGACGCTTTTGACCATACGTCAACATCCGACGTTTTAGGGTACCCAATCCTAACCCTACCCCAGACCTAAACCTACCCGCGTCATCTAACTGACGCTAAAGGTAAAGCATCAGTTAGATGACGCCCTAGGATAGTCATCTAACTGACGTTAAAGGGTACCCTAAAACGTCAGATGTTGACGTATGGTCAAAAGCGTCAGACAGATGACGTCTTGGGATGAGACTGTGTTAGCTCGGAAGCTTGGTTTAGTGTAGGTGTACCTTCTTTTAAAATGTAGCATTTTAGCGCCACTCACCGGACATTTCATTTCAGAATTGCTGTGATATGTACAAACTCCAACGCAATACAATTTTGTTATATTAACGTTCATCAATGTTAAAAAAACTAAACGTGCCAGTCAATGGACATTTCATTTTTAAACTGTCGCGAAATGTGCACGACGAAACGTATTTTGCGTTTTGTAAAAATGTTGCCACAGGCACGTTTTTCTAATGAGCCTGGGCTGGAAATCAAGCCTATGTTGGCTTTTAGTCCATCTTTATGATAGCATACTCTTCTAAGTTGACCAAATTGACTTTTAAGGAGGTGTGTTTCACCATCGTGGCTCGTGTCCATTCAGTTCTGGGTTCATTTCTGAACCAATCACCTGAACTATAAATATCATGTGACTATTACAGTGGAGCTACAGGAAAATGAAGGGTATGCGCGTGACGTCACCGTCGGCCAGAGTGACTGCGGTCACACCAATCTTAGTGGCAGAAACACTGAGCGGCAGCATTGGTTTTCAGCATGAATGCAGCGAAAAACACACAAAGTACATCTAAAACGATATGCCTAAATATAACATTTATATAAGTGAATCAATCACCCGGACTTAGACCTATACCTACTATATTGTATTAAAGTATATAAAGGGTTCACAGGCAAATTTGAGTTATGTATTTCCCCAGCGTCGAAGTCATGCACATATAAATGTCAGGAAACACGATTCCTGGTTGCATGTCAATATCCTTGGATCACTGGATCTTTGGTAAGTTGTAGGAACACTATATTGAGTCCAACCTTTAGTTTAAACTTATAATCCCTCGTTTTACTCACGTTTTCGCAGTTTCCCCTATTAAATCCAGTCATGCAGCAGCTCTTCTGCCACCGGCTGAGGAAGAAGGGCGTGTTCCGGCGGGAAAGTGACGTCAACGCATACCCTCTATACTGGTTAACTACGTCTGTTTTATTTTTGTTTTTTGTTTTTGTGGCATCAGCTTTCATTTACAAAAAAAAAGTTTGACACTACACAAAAACTTTAATCCTTGCACATTTTTAATACTCATAAGAAGCTATGGTATTTAATAATAAAAAAACGTAAAAATAAAAATTATTAAGATGTGTATACTCACATGTATTCAAGGTGTAAAGATAATACGTTATTACTTTTTACTTGATGGTTGCACCATGTCATTTTTAGGGATATCTCACTCAAAATTTTAAATTCTGTCTCATTTACTCACCCTCATGTCGTTCCAAACCTGCATTCATTTGTCTTCTTATGTGAAACACAAAAGAAGATATTGTTTAAAAAAAATGTTTCAACAGATTTTGTCCATACAACGAAAGTCAATGGGGTCCAAAACAGTATTGGAAACATTTTTCAAAAACATCATCTTTTGTGTTCCTCAAAAGAAAGAAAGTAATAGAATGGAGTGACTTTTGACATAACAGTGTAGTCTAAGGGGTAAAGCTCCGGTTAGTAATCAAAAGGTCGTGAGATCAAACATTGTGATCCTGAACAATGACTGTGCTGTTTTTATTGTGGTGTTGTGTTGCCAAAAAACACTCATTTCACTGAACAGTCTATCTGTCATGAATCTTTATGGTTTATTTTCTGAAAGGTCCAGTCTTTCAGTAATACTTGAAAGCTTTAAGTTTAGAAGCAGCTGGAATTCGCTCTGCAGTTCTGGGTTCAACCAGAATAAGAATAAGCCTGTAGGTTGGACTTCCAGCTGTTTCCAAACCCTGCTATGTAAAGCCTATTAAAGCTAGCTCACTTCACAGCTAAGTCTGGGAAATAGCTTTGTAAGAAAAAGATACATTTTTTGACACTGCAAAAATTCTCATGAAACCTTGGTTATTTCATCCAGTTATGTTTTGCTGTATTGCTAGACCTACTGTTAACTTTTAAAAGCTTACAGATATAGAGTCATACAGAGAGACTCCATGCAGTATTTGGACACTTAAAGTCCCCATTAAATCACAAGTGAAGTTGTTTGGCTTTTAATAAGTTAGCCTTACTGTTATCTATATGCTAGTGTGCTCCGAAACAAGGACAATTTGCATTTAGAAGACATAAGCATTCAAAACTTACAGTCTCTCACTTCCTCCAATATGGATCAATGATTTTGATGACATCACTCTGCACTTCAGCTTCTCATCAGATTTCCTGTCCAATCAAATGCTCTCTAGAATCTAGAGCGTCCCGCCCCCTACATTATAAATAGACGCTGAAGTGGCGGCTTAAATTGGTCACTTGTTCACACATTTACTATTTTCTACATGATGAACGGCACATGGTGCACTATATAGGGCAGGGGTATTCAATTAAATTTCCAAGAGGTCCGGTCTCTATATTTCCTTCCCAGCAGAGGTCCAGACAATGCTTTTTTGGAACAGTTATACATTTCCATTGGGGCAGCTGTAATACTTTGTAAAAGAAAGAAATCCTAAACACTCAAAATACGTCAACACATTGGTTAATGCTGTATTCTCAAGGTTTTTACAGAGGGGTTTGTTCTTAATATATATATATTTTTTAAATACTTTGTTGAAGCCACATGTTGTTGGAACATGGTAATGTGCTTTAAGGCCATGACACACCAAGTCATTGTCAAAATATAGGCGACATATGTGCGACAAAAGCTGTGTTGACTGTGTTGTCGCCTCTGGGCCAAAAAGCTGGGCTTAAACATTCCACAAAGACTATAGGCAACTGCCAACAACTACCTGTGTTATGCGCCTGTGTGTAAGGAAATAATCTATTTCAGCAGATATCAATAGTCTATATTTGTCATTCAAAAAGGGAAACCGTAATTAGGACTGAAGATATACAAACTGTAAACAAAGCAGAGTTTGCTTACCATTTTGAATATCAATCATGCTGATCACTTTCTTCATTCCGCCTGGAATTATTATTACAGTATTCGCGTATTGGAATGCTCAGGTAAGATGACGTAAAATTGGAACAGCCTTCTGCCTGTGCCGCTTTGAAGAGGTTGTGCTCTTTCATCACTTTGATTTTTATTCTCGTCTACTCATTAAGCAAAAATTTAACATCCAATCAGAGTGATCTCTCTCACCGACGCCAATTCAACATGCTGAAATGGGAAAACTGCCACCGAGGTGAGCCCGACTAAAGCTGACATGTGGAACACACCACAAAAACTAGCCCGACGCACGCTCACCAACAGCCCGAAGTTGGCCAAAGGCTGTCGCGACGCTTACTCGGAAAACTGACCTTAAGCATCCACTAAAAAACACCAGTCATTGCGAAAAGGGTTCAGAAAAGTTAATACCGAAAAGCTCATTCTTTTCAGATCTAATGCATGTCCAAGTCCATCTTTGATGAAATGGTTTTGCAAGTGTGTTTTTGTCAAGGTCCACTGATGCGCTGCAGTAGATTAACTATCTGTTTGACCTTTATATATAAGCTTTGATTCATCCACTCAGCCTCTGTCTCACAAGATTAAGCAATTCAATGCACAGTAAGGTCAAGCTTTCTATTGCGTATGTGCCAGACGCAAAGCGACAACATTGGGGACGCGGCCTGGTGGGAGATCTATCTCTTCAGCAAATGAATGTGGATTCTCTTCTGCTTTCCCTAAGTGTTCCTTCCAGGGCCTGTCAGGTTGGTGGAAAATCTCCCGCTCTGCTCTCCCAACCAAATTAAGTTGAAGCAAAGAGGGCCTCTCTAGAGTGACAAGAAGATGGAACTGTAACTGCCTTAAAGGGCAGTGGTGAAGAAGTACACTGACGTGTGTCGTGTCCCACTGAATGCACAAAGAGTTATTGGCAGGGAGAGTGACAGTCAATGAGTGTGTGTGTGTTTTGTTCTTGAAGACAACACTCCCTCAATGCCCAGGGGTGGTCTGGCTGTGAAGTCCTCTGGCTATTAGGAGGAAAAACTCATCTTACAAGTCATATGTCATCTCAAGGCATACCTTCTCAATGTCACACCCCCACCAGAATAAAGTGCCGAAACTGCTCCACTTTGAGACCTTCCAAACACACCGAACCCTGATGTACAATGAACACACATTTCATTTCATTATTTAATTTGTCAGGGTAAGTTCTCATCGCTTATCGCAAGTAGTGTTATTTTATGTTATGCGATCTGTCAACACAAATGTTGTTATTTATTTTTGTGTGTTTGTCAGTACTCTTTTGCATGATTCTAATTGGTTAATTTCCCAAACATTGTGATAATCTGAGGTATTTATTCTATTTAGTGGTGTTGATATTGTTTGTTGTAAAAAGTTGTGTTGTATTATGGCAAATGCTACTTTGCAAGTTGATGGATGGACGGATGGATATAATTATTAGTGTTATTAAAGAGAAACTTTAAGTGAGTATAAGATGACAGCAAAGGTAAAAAAAAAAAAAAAAATTATTGATCGGTAAGTGATAATACCAATATACTGTATACCTGATAATAAATAAAATCGATATAGTGTGCATTAAATCTATCAATTATGCCATTTTTAATGCAAATATGACATTGTTTGAGATGTCTTTGTTATGACAACTTGACATAAACCAATACATCATAACCTGTCAGTGTCTTTGTCATGACAACTTGACATTACCAAGACAACATAACCTGACATAAATATGGCCATTATAACATTTTAATGACAAATTCAATGTGTAGCACTGTAGTTGAGGTCAAGAAAAATATTCATGACACAGTTATAATGCCTCATGACAGCCAATGTCAAAACCAACCACATGACAGTTTAATGCAATGTTAATCCATAATGCTAAGTGGTTTCGTAAGTTTGATAATTAATCTGCTATGTCATGTTTATGACATATTTATAACAATTTATGTTGTCTTGGTAATGTCAAGTTGTCATTACCAAGACACTGGCAGGTTATGACGTATTGGTTTATGTCAATTGTCAGAACAAAGACATCTCAAACAATGTCATTAAAAATGTCATAATTGAGCGAATGACACTTAATGACAGTTGTCATAAACATGCATAAAACCTCCTTCATATTCTTGACATGTGTCATGTCATGATTATAAAGGTGTCATGTCAGTCTTATGCACACCCCTTCAAGTAAAGTGTTACCCAACCAGTTAACTGTAATGAAACAGTTAAGTTTACACACCTGTTTTCAATCCTGTCACACTTGTAATGAAAGTTTGCATCATATTCATGGTTTGCCATGAGGAACAACAATCACAGTCGTGCAACTCCTCTAGGAGACACAAGAAAAACAAATAATCTCCCAGTTAGCTGTAAGGTAGAATAAACACAAGCATGCAGAGCATTAAAACAGAACAGTAATATCGAGGGTGTTTCACTTAGAATTAACCAGCCAGTTCTCATCCTTTGGCGTCATACATGTGACGCTTTGAACATTTCGTTGAAATCTTACGCACATGGCATCCTTTAGCATCAATATGAGACGCAGAACCCAAGGCGTCATACAGGTGACGCTCGTCTAAATTCGACGCACATGGCATCCTTTAGCGTCAATATGAGACGCAGATCCCAAGGCGTCATAACCGTACCCTACCCCAGGCCTAAACCTACCCATAACAGTGCGTGTTATATTGACGCTAAAGGATGCCATGTGCGTAAGATTTCGGCGAAATGTCATATGGCGTCACCTATATGACGCCAAAGGATGAGAATGCGTTGAATTAACACGTTTTGGACTGGCTAAGTGCAAATGTTACAAACCCACAGATAATTTATAATGCAGAAAGGTCGACAGTGTGTGTACTACCTGTCCGCCTCCAGACAGTTTGTCAGGTTTCTGAACTGTCTACCTTTTTGGGATTGACATTTTATGCAAAACCGGCATTACGGATGAGACGTCCAGCACACAAGCTCAAGAGTGGTCCAGGTTTACCGTCATGATGGATGGATGGATGTGCAATGATTTGGCACTTGGCAGCTCAATTGTGACAGACATGTAGGACTACCATTACCTCCTTACAGAAAACTGCAATTATCACTATTGCATTCATGCAATACAAACATACGTTGACTCATGACCACTTTGACTTCCCTACGTGCTGCTCACAAATGATTCCTTTGTACAATGAAAAAAAGTCAAGCGTTTTCTGTCAGGCAGCATAACCGTTGCTCTGTTCGCTTTGATCTATCTGTTTGTCTGTCAGTTTGAAAGTCACCTGCTGTCGAAATATTTGGAACCGTAGACAGAAATAACAAATGGGATAGGAAAAGAAAATACATGCTGGTTAGAACGTCTAGTCTTTCGTCGGAAAATAAAGGAGAGCACTTTGTAAAGAGGGAAAGTAGTATTGACCAAGTGTAGGGCCCTATAAACGATAGAGAATTCCGAGTTGTAGACAGGTACAAACAACAGATGATTGCCAAAATGCCTTTGCTAGGAGAAGATAAGAGGACGGCAGAGATGTGAAAATGAATCTGAAAAGCATCGATTTTCCCTTGATTGCTTTTTTGTTTTTGTTTTGCGATTCAGCCTCGTTTTGACACGGTGGAGTTCGAGGAGGCCGAGTTTGTCGCTGTTTGCAAATGTGCAAGCGTGGTTCAAGGACGGGCCAGAGGATATGAGAGTTTAACTGTAATTATGTGGAAATTGTATTAGTGTAATAATCGACCTTGGGGGTCCTTCTTCCGTTGTGCGCAATGTCACCTTCCCCGTCCCAGGAAACTAATTCACTCAGCAGAAAGATGAGCAGTCTCGGTCGTGTCATGTGTGCCATTAATAGATTATACTGTAGTAGTATTCATGTCCAGACTGGTATTACGAATATATTGCTTTGTGCATGTACTGGCAAAATAGTCATAGTACCCTAACGATCTTGATTAAGCATTCAACGAGTTTGCCTTCTTGAAATAAAGCAGTTTTATGGAAAACCTCAAATTAATTTTATTACACGGATAAAAAAAACGGTCTTTGCAAAGGCTCATGTACTTGGCCAATGTCCAATGTCAATGGAATATATAACTCTTAACGCTTTAATGCATGCGATTAATTGTTTTATACAATTATATACAATGAATACCAAGCGGTAACCTTCCGGTCTCAAAGGGTCTCACAACTGTGCGGGGGTGATTTTTTTTTTATAACTCATCCATTTATATTATATTAAGCCTTAAAGTTCTGCATAATTAAGGGCGTGGCCACTTGAGTGACAGGTGGATTTTTCTGCTGTCTGTTAGCCGTCATGTCATCTCAGCTAATTCCAGCCGCTGAACTTGGCATCTCTGCCATGTTTGTACACTCCAGAATCCAACAGACTGTGATTAGCTGTAGGCTGAAACCATAGACCACAGACCGTTGTCATATAATGTTACTCCTGCATTTCATAAATAGCGTAACATTTACTAACATAGACTATATTGGAAGTATTTGTTTTAATTGTTGATATATCCTCAAAAATATGTCTCGGAAATACGCCTGTAATTACCATAGATGGTATAAAACCAGGCACCTCAACTCCCCCCAAATCCCGCCTCTTTGCCCATTTTTGGTTATCCGGGAGTGACGCGCTGCCAAGATGGCGACGGCTGGCTCCTCCCACTTTGGGCTTCAAAAATGCTCTTCAAAAACCTACGGGTGACGCCACAGACACTAAATCCATTGTTTTATACAGTCTATGGTAAATACTTGCAAAAAGTAAATTGTTCTAATTAACATACATCCTACAAATATATTTCAGCTATAATTGAGTGCATAGTTCAGGTTTTATTTTACCATAAAATGGCATTAAAGAGAAGTTTTCAGAATTTACAAGAAGGCCATACAGCGATTTAGGCGGTAGGGTGAAATCAGGTAAACTTTTTGATCAGAGGTTCCCAGTCTTGTTCCTGGAGGGCCAATATCCTGCAGAGTTTAGCTCCAATCCTAATTAGACACTGAACCAGCTAATCAAGGTCTTCAGAATTACTAACTTCCCTCATGTGTGTTGAGGCAGATTGGAGCTAAACTCTGCATTGGCCCTCCAGGAGCAAAATTGGACCTCCTTATTTTAACAGTCAAAATGTGGCCCAATTTACCCAGATCCACCCTAATGAAAAGATACTGGGTACAGCCACTGATGACATCCAACATTTCCAACGTATACAAAGCATCAAAACATGCAGTAACAGTATAAAGAGTGCAAGGTTCACAGAATCTAAGTTGCCTTTCAATATTTCCAGAATGACTAATGTCTTATGATTTAGGCCAACAAACCTCTTTCCATTTATAAAGCAACTACACTGTGAAAACAGTTGTTCTAACTAATACTTTTTAGTTAACTTTACTTAGTCTTCACAGTTATTTGGTTTCAAAGGAAGGTAAGTACTTTAAAAGATACCTTACTTCTAACTAAATCATTAACTAGTCTATTTTTTCATGTTGAATAATTATCTTTTACAATTTAATTGCTAACACTTAGGTTATAAACACCTTGTGAAACTTGTAACTGGGTTGATATAATCCCTCTATATTTGTAATAATTTCTTGCAATTAACCATACTTGAGTCTAACTCAGAAAACATTCAGCATGCAAAACACAACAATGGTAACAACAATGGTAGCTATACTAAGTCAAGAATAAATCTAACGCCGTGTCCTAACCAGATGCGATGCGATAAGATTCCAGCGACAAATAATTTGTCTGTCCACACTAGACGCAACACGACTGCGAGATGCGTCAAAATCAATCAAAACCCACAGCCAATCAGAACAGTGTGTGGGCGGAGTCTTGGGGCAAGTGCACAGCACCAGAGAGTAATCTTGACAGCACTCGCAAGAAAATGGATAAGTAGCTACATAATCAAATTCACAAATATTACACAATTTAAACATTATTAAAAATACGTAGGTTACTGAGTTACTAAAACAATCTTTGTCAAAGAATACACTTGTTTGTTTACACTTTGAATGTTCTTTCCATTTGTTTAATTTCAAGACCTGAGGTGAATTATCCATTGTTGCTTTTAAAGCTACAAAGCTGGGAGCACTAAATGATATTCAAAGTCACATTACAAGCTTTTAACATTAAATAAAGCACATAAACAGTACCTGAGATTATAATTGCCACACTTTGTGTTTGTTGTTCCAGCGCGACGTCGCAGAAAAATAGAAACCGTTTCTAAAATAGAATCGTCGTGTGTCGCCGTCGTGGCTGGTTAGGACAAAAACTCTGATTAACATGGAAAAGATAACTTGTATCGCGTCGCG
This sequence comes from Rhinichthys osculus, assembly GCA_029959095.1. Classification (NCBI taxonomy): domain Eukaryota; kingdom Metazoa; phylum Chordata; class Actinopteri; order Cypriniformes; family Leuciscidae; genus Rhinichthys; species Rhinichthys osculus. The sequence goes on along the minus strand of JARWKJ010000014.1, from coordinate 11,968,635 downwards.
GCATCGCGTTGAATGGAAACTGTGTAATGTAAATTATCAAGAACTCTCTACAGTTCTTTTTTAGTAACTAGATCTCTCATGTAAAGGAACTATAAGCATTCGTCAGTACAACATAGGCTACTACTATTTCACTTTACTTAGTTTTTTAAGGCAACCGCTTTGGGTGCTTTTTTAAGTAAGTTTACCTAATTAGATTTTACAGTGTTTATGTGAATGTTATGCGAACTCACACAGGAAGAGAGAATGAATTAATTCCAACAAATATTACTTATAAGCGCCTTTTGAACATCTTGCCATTGAATCTTATTGTTGTGATGAGTTAGATATAAACACCCCCCACGCATAGAGGGCTTTCAGATGTGTTGAAGTATCAGAGGGAAACTTTCACAGCACACTGCATTCTTCAGCATTACCACGTTTCAGAGAGGAAGAGTAAAAGAAAGAGAGCAGAGTGTTATTATGGCTCAGAAATAAAAGCTGTTAAAAATGCCCTTTAGGACAAATCCACTTGAAAGCTGAATTTCTAATGTGCTTATGTCCAAGGTTACTGAGGGCTTCTTTAATTGATGCATCATCATTTATGAAATGTCTGTTCCAGGTTGTTAGTTTGCTGTTTGGGGGCGGTTCTAACTGTCATCCCTTACGTGATGTTTATGGCCGTGCTGTAATTGGTTATGTCACGTGGTGTTGTAGACAGCGGGAAAGTATTGCCAGTGGCTTTAAGAAGTGGCCTGGAAATGAAGGACCTTTGAAGCCCTCAGGAAGAAAATATCACTTCTGTCACCCCCGATTCTGTCCAAATACATTTCATGTGCCTAGACAAGAAAAACAAAAACAGCAGACCCACATTGAACATCCTGTGAAGTCAACCTTAAATCAAAAACGACCCCATTTACTTTTAACAATTATTTTGTGCATGATACAATTTGAATTTTTGGTAACACTTTATTTTACTGTGTCCTTAAATATGTTACATGTACTTACCACAGTAATAACAGTCAATTATGCATAATTACATGCAATTAACCCTCAACCAACTCATAATCCTACCCTAACCCTATAGTAAGTGCATGTACAGTAGTTGCTTAATATTACTCAGTACTTAAATATATAATTACACTGTAACAATGACACCTTCAAATAAAGTGTAACCCACTTTTTTAAAGGTTATTTTTTTACAGTGTAATTACACAAATAAGTACTGAGTAATATCAATTAACTGCATATACTATAGGTTAAGGTTAGGCTTAGAGTTACTTGCTTTTAATCATGCAGAATTTAATGTGTAGCTATGACATTAAAATAAATGGTAGCACTTTATTTTACAATCCTGTTCCAACTGTTCATAAATTATAATTTCCCTGTACTTGTTATAGTTATTACAATAACTGGGTAATGATTAGGTACTAACCCTGAACCTACTCCTAAACCTAACCTTAACCCATGTAGTTACCTTCTATTTCCCATACTTTCTTGGGTAAGTACACTGTAATTATACGTACTGTAAAATAAAGTGCAACCAAATAAATTATTATTCTCAATTAAAAAAAGTTAAAGATTGAATATTTCGTATTCCTAAAATCAAGACCTGCCTTCATTAACTGACCTCATATTTTTTTCTTTTTTCTTTCTTTTTTCTTTCTTTCTTTCTTTCTTTCTTTCTTTCTTTCTTTCTTTCTTTCTTTTTCTTTCTTTCTTTCTTTCTTTCTTTCTTTCTTTCTTTCTTTCTTTCTTTCTTTCTTTCTTTCTTTCTTTCTTTCTTTCTTTCTTTCTTTCTTTATTTTATCACCAAACCATTGAACAACAAATAACCTATAAACAACTATATATATATATATATATATATATATATATATATAACATTCTTTTTGTGTATTAAAAAATGTAACATTTTATTTACTTTCAATTTATTTTTGAATTAATTTTAGACAAATACATTTTTTGTCTTGATAAGCTTTACTATCCATTTGAATATTCTGTGTCACAATAAAATGTCATGGAAGTTAAATGGATTTAATTTTTCTGCATTGCAAAAATACAACTTTCTTTCTTACAATCTTGTTTTAAGAATGTTTAGATTTTTTACAAGCAAAAAAAAAAAAAAAAAAAAAAAAAAACAGATCCAGAAAAGGATTTTTGCAATGTGGAATGTTTCTTCATTTTGCAGCAATGGAAAATGATTGACATATTTTATACTGTGGAACAGCTGTGCAGCTCAGTGAATTCAGAACTTTTATGTGAAAAGAAAATGATTCCAGCAGCAAAGAGTTAGACAACTCGCTTGGATCCTCTCATAACATGCAATCACCATTCAGCCTCAAACTCCACCAACTCCCATTTCCTTCCTGAAGATGCCAATGTACCCGTGCAGGCGGCCAAGTACAATCTGCTCAGCCTTTTGAGGCTCGGTGCAGTCATGGTAATCAATGTTTTGTCAGCAAAATAAACACAAATCAATCTTGCAGAAGGTGATTAAAGCCGTCAGAGAGAATGAGGCTCTCTCCTGTATCACTCAAGCTTGTGTGATTCAAAGTCTTTAAAGGCCATCAACAGAGAAGAACTGTAGTCTGTCTTCAGGCTCAATCAAGCTCTGATTCTCCTGGTGTGTAATAGAGTCTAATTACAACCCTTGGAGGCAATGTGGGAATTTTACAGTGCTGCTCGTGGTGGGAGGTTATAAAGAATGTAGAGAGAGAGAAAGGTAAGAGATGATGAAATCAAGTGTTACTAGTAATTAGACCCACACTGAAACGGCACACATCTTCTTCACTGATTGTCTGAGAAGCCGGTTTAAAATACATACATATTCACCTTGTATTTAAACATGTAAACAAAACTCATCCAAAATGCAATTAAAGTGTGAAAAAAAATGAACAAACTTGCAAGGAGTCGAGTTTTGTGGACTGCTTGGCTGTATCCGAAATCGCTCCTTATGCCCTCATTCACTATTCCCTACATTAGTCCACTAATATAGTTCACTTGAGAGGGTGAATGAAAACGAGTGAGTGAATTCGGGCACTGAGTGCGCTAGAGGGGCTGCCAGTTTTAACAACTGTTTGAAACTTTGCAAACTGGCAAAGACTGTTGTGGAAACTTTGCATTAACATTATCATCAAAATAAATGTATACCTGTATGATATTACGCTCTGGCCACATAAGACCAGCGGTTTGGAAAATGGATGGATGGATATTTCAGCTGCGGGTGGAATCTTCATGTCAGACGCGGGAATTCATTCGGTATGCGACTTTCAAAGTGGATTATGGATATTCTCCAAACGTTGAGTGTACATTGGTTGTACACTCGTTATTGCGGTGCATTGTGGGTCTCCTTTTAAATAGAGCCCTATTTAGGGGTGTAGAGGGCGATTTCGGACGCAGCCAAGATATTCTTGTGGTGCCATCAGATAATCACTGTCATGGCATCAGTTTCTTCATCTCCAGAGTGATCAGTCATGTGGCATTTATGGCTCAGGTGACTAGCTAAAAAAAAGCCAATAAGCCAAGATGACAGATTTCAAATTGTGTACTTCCAGGGGAGCCTGGCCCAAGACGAGCAACTGTCAATGGGCTGTTTGTGTATACTAGTGGATTATTTTCTTCAGGTATTATAGATAGGCTCTTGCATCAGCTTTTTAAATAATGTAAATATTTGGTAACACTCTATTTTGATGGTCCTTTGAACTATAAGTAACTTTTCAACTACATGTTCACTAACTCTTTAGAGTGTTAGTAGAATGGGTGCAACGTCAACAGAATGTGTTAAAGGGACCATCAAAATAAAGTGAAAACAAATATTTTTGTATTTGCACCTTAGACGATATTATTAAACTATTTTATTCGAGTTCAGAATCCTGCTATTCACATTTATATACCTCTGAGCTGGACTTAGTTATGTTGGTTTTACTTAACGAACTAAACCCTAAAATAAATAAAACTATATCGTGGGTGGTTTAATGAATAAAATGCAGGTTTTTGTGCTGAAAATACCATGTGCAACAAAGCACAACTGATTAGTGAATCCAGTCCTCCATTTATATGAATATTGCGCATACAGTATGTGTACCCTTGACCCTTGATTATATACAGCCTTGCACAGTTGTAAGTACTGTTTGTCCCAGCTGTGCGCTTACCTTTCTTAGCTACAAAACACATGCGGCTGAGTGCACTGAGCTGAAGTGTAAATGGACTAAGGACCTCATGCCCCAGGGAAAGCCCTATGGCATTTAGGCAGCATAATATCTTTCCTGTCTTTATCCACCAACGGGACTCCTGTTTACACACCGCCTGCTTCTCCAGGGTCTTTGTTAACAGTTCCACTCCCTTCCTAGCCAGCCCTCAATTACCTATTGAATGCTTATAGATGTGGCAGTCGGTTCTTTTGACATGGCCAGATTTGTCAGACCACTGCCAAGCAAATTTGATGCCAGAGATGCTATTTGCTTAGCAATCGATTGGCCCTTTTCAACTATATCGTGCTCCCCAGGCTCCATGTGATGTCCGTACAGAAATCAGATGTTGGGATAATGGTGTGTCAAAATATGTAGGCCCGGATATATGCGTGTGAGTACATGTGACCCGATCTGGCGAAATGAGTCGGAAGTCGCAACGTTCTATTTTAAGATATGGGCCGATTATGTGGAAAAACAATGAAATAATAGTTTGGTTTTTTTTGTGTTAATTTCAAATAACAGACATTCAAAAATAATCTCCCAAAGTTTCGTAGTCCAGATAATTGAGTAAAGGTATTTAAATTACTATTAAAGTTTACAAAGTTTACTAAATTCGCTGGAAATGAACATTGCTTTTCTCAACTCCTCTCGTCACCTCTGAGCATTTCCCGGGTATCCCCTGAAACGTCACTATCTCTGCTCTTTAAATGGTGTTACACGTTGTATAGAACCAATCAAAAAGCTAAGAAATGTACACAAATGCTGATCATTTGTCGATGGGAAGCCGTTTCGACTGACAGGCACGCGATTGGTCCAGCCACCCTCCTGTCAGACTCGCAGCGAGCGCTCTGTGTAATAAACAAGCTAGCAGATCTCCTCAGAAAGATTAAATATTATTAATTTGAGAAATGTCGCTGTCAAAAGCGAGCAAAGTTGCCAAAGCGTCATCAAGCCCCCTGGCAATTGCACACTGAGTCCGCGTTTTTTTTCGTATGCGTTTTTTTCGTATTGATTCGGTGGCTCCGAATTGTCAAAACACCATTCAAACTGCTTGCTACGGATGCGAAAAACTTACGATTGTTTTTATATAACGGATGAAAGTTTCGTAGTGTGCAAGCGTGATTGACAAATGTGAATGAGCTATTTATCTGCAAGGAGAATCCATTAATGTGTTTGATTAACCCAATATTTGTTGGTATCTCCGTTATGAATTTGTTACGCTGTTATTGTCAACTAGCCTACACTAAGATATGATTGCATAGACTACATTTACATTTACATTTACATTTAGCTGACGCTTTTATCCAAAGCGACTTACAATTGCTATATATGTCAGAGGTCGCACGCCTCTGGAGCAACTAGGGGTTAAGTGTCTTGCTCAGGGACACACTGGTGTCTCACAGTGGATTCGAACCCAGGTCTCTCACACCAAAGGCATGTGTCTTATCCACTGCGCCATCACCACCCCCAGCATAATTTGATCTGTTTCCTTGTCTAGCATAATTTGATCTGTTTCCTTGTCTCTCTGCCTCTCACTTTCTCTCTCTCTCTCTCACACACACACACACACACACACACACACACACACACACACACACACACACACACACACACACACACACACACACTCACGCACACACACACACACACACACACACACACACACCCTCTCTCTCAAACAATGTAGCACCTCTGTTCAATCTTTCTGATTTTAGTACATTTTTGTAAAAGGTAGGCCTACTGTTAAATTATTTATTCAAATAAAAACTTTAAAATAATTTGAGCTTCAGCCTGGTTTAATAGCATTTATATATTAATGTCTTTGGTCAAATTAAGCTGTAAAATAAATAGTTTATCCCTTTAAATGTAATGGATTTTGAAAGATATCAACAAAAAACGGGCAAAAAACTTTAAAAGCGATTTTCTCAGGTTTTCAATTGGAAAAAGAGGGCAGACGACCATAATTCAAATGTGTATATCTTTACAACCATTCAAGGTATGAGTTTGACTAGGATATCAATTGAAAGCTTAAGGTCTTCTCTTTCCATTAATACCAAAATCTAAATTTTTTAATTTGGGTCACTGTGACTCATTTTGCTGGATCAGGTCACATATGGTTGGGGCAGATGGTATGTTACAACTGCTCCAAAACCTAGTAAATTTATTAAGGCATCTTAGGCATGCTTTTGGCACAAAAGCTGTCCCAAATGTTAGGCAGCATGATTATACTGCCTTCTAAGACCTCATTTTAGCAAAATTAGGCAGAAGTAACAGCCCATTCTCATCCCTAGGCGTCATGAAACTGACGCCTTGGGAATCATTTTGACCATGCTTCAATATTCGACGCTTTAGGCACCCTTTAGCGTCAGTTACATGACGCGATCCTAGGGCGTCATCTTACTGACGCTTTACCTTTAACGTCAGTTAGATGACGCTATCTAATCCTAACCCTACCCCAGACCTAAACCTACCCGCGTCATCTAACTGACGCTTAGGTAAAGCGTCAGTAAGATGACGCCCTAGGATCGCGTCATGTAACTGACGCTAAAGGGTGCCTAAAGCGTCGAATATTGAAGCATGGTCAAAATTGTCATTTTAGTGACGCCTTGGGGTGAGAATGCGTTGGAAATAAATGTATCCTTTCTACAGAAGGCAGTCACGGAATGCAAATAGCAACATACCAATGCTAAACTCTACGCTAAACAGTTGAGTTTCCTGCGCGTTTATCACTCCAAATCAGTCATCTGGTTCCATGGCGGTTAGGATGCCTTTAAAGATAGCAATGCAGATAACTAAGTTTCCTCGCCACGTCCTAAAAGGTCCTCTCTCATTTGTAGCATTGGTATGTCATTTTAGGGTCATTAAATTCTATGAATCGTTAATGAACAGATTCAGAACAAAAGATTCGCCAATTCGAGCCCTTTTGTTATTTGTTCACGTGGTTTTGTAAATTAGGGTTTCTCTTTTGGCTTTAGCTTACTTTGAATAAAACAAAATGACAATAAAAAGCTCTGAAAAGATGCATGAAGGAAAGTAGGGTATAGTGAGTGTTCAAATATCTGTTCAGCCATCCGTGCACGCATGAGTAAAGTCCAAAACCTGAGGGGTGATCCCTCACCCTTATAACGATCAAGTCAATAAAAAAATGTTTTGACCCACTGAACAGTTAAACAATAGTTACAGTGCCCAGGAACATTTAACAGCGGCTTCACTCGCATCGGATGGGTGGGTTTTTCAAGCCCTCCCCTTTATCCTCTCTCCCAAGACGACTTGCCCGCAGACCCTGCCTTGTCTTGCAATGCCAGACTCGTCATGTTGATCATTCACAGCTTCTGAGGAACAATCAGCACTTCGACCCAGAAAAGCGGCTTTGCATAATGACAGCAATATGTTTTTCCCAAACTGTGGGAGGAATGCTTGATGCAGTGGCAGGCGTTTTGATTAACACAGGCTAATAGCATTTCAACCCTGCAGGATTGTTTGGATAGAACGGCCGAGTTTGTGTCCTCAGCTGTGCTGATATGAAATCTGTCTTCTATGCGAGGCAGTTTTGCGCCGTATCGAAACACAGACATCAGATCTGATAACTGTTTTACTCAAAGTAGCTGCGTGAATGGTTGCTCAACTTTGCAGAAGTTTTCCGAGGGAATTCAAATGTTAAACAGTGTCGCAATTCTTCTTGGTAGCGCTCGACTGCGGATCAGTAGACATTTGTCATAAAGTGTTTGTGGCTGCATCAACCCAGACTCATTGGAAATACATGCCTGTGGCGACATTTGTGCAAAATTACATTACGTTGCTTTTTGGACATTTCGCGACATGAAATGTTCAGTGAGTGGTGCTTAAAGTTGTATCCAGAAACAGATGAGTGTGAATGTAACGATGTTTTATTACTTCAGTTGTGGTATGTTTTGCAGCAGTTTGGAAATGACATGTCAGGTGAGTGGCGCTTAAATGGTTAATGCTTTTTTGCGTCAGGAAATAATATACCACTTACACTTAACCCTACCCTGAACCAACTCATAGTGTTAAAAAAAAAAAGAAAATAAGGGGGGGGGGGGGGGGGGGGGGGGGGGAATGCATTTGCTGAAGCAACCATGACATTTTTACTCGCTTCTATGAGTTTTTAAGCTCTTTTATCAGGTGTTGTGACACGTGTTTTGTGGGACTCTTGCCCGAGCGCTCTGCATCATAAGTGCACTGCTGTACCAGGTGAGCTATACCGATCAGGTTTACTATGTCAGAAAAGACACACGGAGCTGGTTATGTGATGTAAAAGTCAAAATATTCAAGTTTACAAATCATGCATGGGTGGTTTCCCTGCACGCTTAAAAAAAAAAGAAAAAAAAATATCCAGCTGGTCCAAAACACAGCAGCTAGAGTTCTTAGAATCAGGAAGAATGACCATATTAGCCCGGTTCTGTCAAAACTGCATTGGCTCCCTATTAAACATTAGCATAGTATTCTGCAAGGAACTGCATGAAAAAAAGTATTTAATCAATAGTCTGTAATCATGATTCGTTTGAAAAGGAATAAAAGTTGTTGCTGTTTTACTGCCACTAGTTTTGATTTCAGCTGGAAACTGGAGTGAATAGGTATGTTTTTGGACTTTTGCAAAAATGTAGGTATAGGCACGTTTTTCCAATGAGGCTTTTGCACTGCTACACACACACAACAGCACAAACAGGACTAATGTGTGCCCCCTGCGGTACCACTGCGGTAATGGAAAGAGGCCGATTTCATTATGCTGAACAAGTGAGCTCCCTCACTGGTAAACACTGATTTTTTTGTTCCCCTGGTCTCCTTAAGTATCATGTTCAGTGCACTTTCTGGCCCCCATTCATCCCTGCTCTTATCGCATATTGACGTTCTTGTGTGTTTCATATCAAGATTAACATCGCAGATCACTGCACTGTCACACCCTGGTCTAGCAGTGAAGTAAACCATTGTGTCACAAGCTAATGTAATTTAGATAATGTAATAGCTGGTAATACATTTACTTGTTCTTGATATAAACACTTCACATAACAATTGTACTAAACTGCAGCTGTGATCCTGTGGGAATTGTTCTGTTTTAGAGAATAACTGAGATGTGAAACCAAAAGCACCAAATTTTACAGAAGAATAATTTCTCACATTTAGTTGTTGATGGCCTAGTGCTACTTTTAAACCACAAAGGTCTACAAATTAATATGTTTAAAATATGTTGCAGTCTACATGCAGTATGAATAGTGAATAGTCGGTGGCCTATTTAGTTCATGACAGTCAATGTTCTACAGCAATATACACAAGATACATTTACTTGTACACGATATAAACACTTCCTGACACTTTAGAAAACAATTGTACTATTGCTAATTGTTCCTTGTAAACTCCATCTCAGTTGGTCCTCTGAGTTTGGTTTGTAGTGTGATTTGCATATAGTGTACACTATGAATGCAGAACGCTACAGTTTTACTTCGAACACCTGGTTTGAAATGGGAAGTGTATGTATTAAACTGAATATCATTAGTAAATTCTTCAGAAACTCTGCTGTATGATAATATATATTAATAATAATGATAATAATCGAATGAAAACCTATCACAACTGAACTGGAAAAAGAGTAACAATGTGAATACAATGAGAACTGGGTGTGAAGAGAAAGATGTGAACACTTTTGCAGTGTCTGCAATTTTGTAGTATAAATAGAGTAATGTGTTCACACTGAAAATTCCAACAAGAAAGTACATTTCAAATTATGCACTTTTTTTTCTTTTTTTTTTTGAAGTGGAATGTTGGACACTTCATGCACTTAACTGTCACAGCTTCCCTTAAGCGTTGATACACTATACACGAATCCGACGAGCGTTCTGTGTAGGCTGCCATCTTGTGGCGACGCCATTACTGAGCTGTTACCGGTATGTAAACAAACCTCCGTGATAACGCACCCTCGATGACAGCTACAGCCAGGCAGAATGACTTGTTGGGTTGATGATGTTAGACAGTGGCCTCCAGTCACAGATGAAGGTACAAACGATCTTACAGATTATTTATGAAAATAGCTTGGCAAGCTAGCTAGGCTAACGTTAGCTAACGAGGAAACTATAAAAAGATCTGTCCGTTTGGCAACAATAAATAAATGAATGACATCAAATAAACGAATTCATGTTTTTCATTTGTGTCCATTATTTATCTCATTTTCACATTGCAAAAGGCAAGGGTAAGGTACAGCTAGAAAGTATACATGATATCGACCAATTTGTGTTTTTAAATCATGGAAAGAGGTCAATATAACAGCAGGAGAACAATTATGTCACATAACGTTACATTTAGCTCAGGAAAGCCATTTAATGACCAGCATGTTAATTGAATAGAAAAAATAGCTAGAGAGGAGATTTTACTGAGCACTATATTACATATTTATTATATTTTTTTACTTATGTCATTAAATAATTGTTATTATAACAAAAACTGCATTATATTTAATTTACTTTGTTATTTTAATTTGTTATTTAAAAAAAAATTCTGTCACAGTCAAGCGAATCAAACATTAACAACAGACATAACAGTAATGTTACTAACGTTACTGCCCCAATGCGCCCTTTACTGCCGCCATTGAAACAATTTAAACCGGAACATGTTTTCCACTCGACATTATAAAAGTTGTAACGTTAGTGACAGTCGTAAATCGCGGGCTGTTTATTCCAGTGGACGCAAGTTGCAAATAAAACAATAGGATGCAATGGCGCAACGCTACCCAGCAACAGCTCAGTTATGGCGCCCGCTTACTTCCGGTAGTTTCGCCGGATTCGTCTATAGAGTGCGTTGTATAAGCGCATATTGTATAGTGGATAATTTGGGACATACCTTAAATCTTTGCAGCAAGCATTGGGACAACTTAATTTTGGAGATAAAGGGTATCGCTTGCTAGTTTGTAGTTCTTACATGCCCTATTTAAAAAGAGAGCTGTTGTTTCAGTGTGATTTTATGATTTTGTCAAGTGTTACGACTGACTCAAGGCCGAAACAACAGAGGGGAGACCATGCCACAAGCAAACGGTGCAAAACATAAGTTTATTGTGTATCTAACACAAATTTAAACAACAGAACCAACAATGTGGTGTGAATGTCAGTATCAGTGGTGTAAGGCAGGTGCAGGGATGTGTTGTATGTGTGGGTGCAAGTGTTGGTTGTAAAAATAAAAGACATAAACTCAAATAAACTTAAATGTGCATCTCTGTGAAGTCCTGGCTCCCCGAGCAAGGCATGAACCCGGGCAGGCCAACCGAGCAGCGTCTGAGCCTCTAGTTACCAGACCAGCGCAGGAAGAGAGACCAATGCAGTAAAGAAACTCCTATTTAAGACCCATCTTCCCAGGTGTCAGCAATTAGGCCTGAAAAGAGAGGAGGGGCAGGAGAACGACCAGAAATAGGCCAAGGGCCGTAACATCAAGTCAGATCATGTTATGAGGATGAGGAAGGATGAACCCAATAGCAGACAGTAGTCAAGGCAACACGATTTATTAAACAAATAACTGGGAAAACAAAGCCCACGAGGGGGCAAAACAAGACAGGACTATAAGACTAACTAGACTGAGACAGATAACTATAAGGACACAAATAACCTTTACAGGCAAAAGTGCAACAGGACTAAAACTCTTGACAAGATACTCAGACTCTGACAAAGGTTTGACAAGGATTAACACTCAGGTAACATTCACAAGTAACATTTGGCAATGAACCGACCAAAGACAGCAGATACAAGAGGATTAAATAGGGAACACTAATGACGAGGACAGGTGAAACTGACTAGACAATAATCACAAGACGAGGATAACAAGGGGGCGGGGTAACGAGACGAGACAACACAAGCACATGGCCAAACAATTGGCCATGCGCTTGTACACAAAACATTGGTTCTGTCATGATCCTGCCACAAGACTAAGAATAATCAATAACATGATGGCAGAATCATGACAGAACCCCCACTTTAAGGAGCGGCTACCAGACGCTCCTCAAAGAGACACTAAGCACAGGACAAGACGGAACGAGACAAACAAAAACCAACAAAACATGGAAAACACTAATAACGGCAAACAGGAATAAACAACAGGGTTCGGGTGAAAAATCAAAAACAACATACAAGGCAAAGGAGGTGGAGGAAACACAGAGTTCATGGGGGGAGGTCCAGGGTGGATGGGAGGACTGGGGGTCTTGGGTCCACGGGAGGAGGGCTGAGGACGAGAACTCCGGGCAGGCTTGGACGGGGACACATGAGTAGAGGTCTTGGGAGAAACAGTCCGGGGTTTAATGGTGACAGGGGAAACAGACCGGGGACAAGAGGAGACAGGAACGAACGGTGAAACAGTCCGGGGACTAGTTGAGACAGGGACAAACGGGGAAACAGTCCGGGGGCTAGTGGAAACAGGGACAGATGGGGAAACAGTCCGGGGGCTGGTGGAGACAGGGACGAACGGGGAAACAGACCGGGAATTAGCAGCAACAGATTCAGATGAGGACACAGAGGATGCGGAACCGGGGCTCCTGACGTGAGACATAGCAGGCAAAGGGGCAGGACAGGGTGCAGCAATAACAGCGGCAGGCTCGGGTGCGGCGCTCTCGGCGGCAGGCTCGGGTGCGGCGCTCTCGGCGGCAGGCTCGGGTGCGGCGCTCTCGGCGGCAGGCTCGGGTGCGGCGCTCTCGGCGGCAGGTGCGGGGACTGAGGGCGAGACAGGACGGACAGGGACTTCGAGGATCTTGGCTAGACACGACAAATACTCAGACAGGGTCCTGGCAGCTATGATGACAGGCATCTCATGTTGAGACGAAACAGACTGTAAAACTGCACCAGCCGCTCGATCGGCCGCGGCTCTCACGGCAGGCTTCACTGGAGGCTTGGGCGGTTCGGACGCAGTCTTCACTGGAGGCTTGGGCTGTTCGCCCAAGCGTGCCGGGTGAAGACGATATAGTGGGGACCTGCGAATCCTTCCTCGACAAGCAGGCCACCATATCCAGGAACGGGCGGCGAACCAGACTCTCCCGTTCAGCCAGGGGAGGCAGAACATTTAGGCCCGCGATGAGGTAGCGATTTACAAGAATCTCAGGCAAAAAGAACCGCCTCTCCTCCGCGACCCGGGCGTACTGTCTCAAGGTCCGCTCACCCTGGGAAGGAAACGGAAGTTTTCCATTCCTGGAATCGGAAATCGCCTCCTGCCACCAATGTACAAGATCTTCAGGATGATTGTCAGGCATACTGTCTGCGGGGTTCAGTTTTGGGGTCGGTTCATTCTGTTATGAGGATGAGGAAGGATGAACCCAATAGCAGACAGTAGTCAAGGCAACACGATTTATTAAACAAATAACTGGGAAAACAAAGCCCACGAGGGGGCAAAACAAGACAGGACTATAAGACTAACTAGACTGAGACAGATAACTATAAGGACACAAATAACCTTTACAGGCAAAAGCGCAACAGGACTAAAACTCTTGACAAGATACTCACAGACTCTGACAAAGGTTTGACAAGGATTAACACTCAGGTAACATTCACAAGTAACATTTGGCAATGAACCGACCAAAGACAGCAGATACAAGAGGATTAAATAGGGAACACTAATGACGAGGACAGGTGAAACTGACTAGACAATAATCACAAGACGAGGATAACAAGGGGGCGGGGTAACGAGACGAGACAACACAAGCACATGGCCAAACAATTGGCCATGCGCTTGTACACAAAACATTGGTTCTGTCATGATCCTGCCACAAGACTAAGAATAATCAATAACATGATGGCAGAATCATGACAGGTCAAGTCACCTTTATTTATATAGAGCTTTATACAGTACAGATTGTTTCAATGCAACTTTACAGTGACAACAGGAAAATTATGCATTTTGGCTGTTGTTCAGCTGAAGGCAGTTCAGTGTTGATTTAGTTATGTCGTAAAGATTGTAAAGATCAATTATTCAATTAGTTAATTTCATAAAGCAGTTCTGCAAAAAAAATATGTCATCGACCAGCTCAGTTCAGTTTTCATACAACAATGTCAGTACAGCTAAGTCAGTGCAGTCGAACTAAGGAAGCCAGAGGTGACAGTGGCTAAGTAACCCAAAATCCATCAGGTGACAGAATGGAGAAAAAAACCTGAGAGAAACCAGGCTCGGTCAGGGAGAAGGTTCTCCTCTGGTCAACAAACAAAAACAGTGTGATTATGATTCAGGCTGCATAACAAGTCAGAATTCAGATCCTGATCGGTAGCATTCAAATATCCATCCAGATCCTTTTGTTGGAAGATCTGTTTCATCACGCCGGAATGGAGCCGAAGCTGGTCATAGGGTCTGTGCGTGGGACCTGTCTGGTTCTTGTGGTCTTTGCTGAGGATCTGTGCCGATGGCTGTCATGTCGACGAGGGTTTCACAGGGGATTGTCTAGACATGGTCTCTGCTGATATTCAGGGCTGGGGTTTGGTCGTGTCTAGGTGCAGGTCCACCATCTGATCTGAATATGGACCGGATCGGGCAGACTACGTTAACCTTAGGATAAGGATGAGACCGACAGACTAATATTAGTGTAGATACCATTCTTCTTAAGATTTGAATAATAGAAATTGGTAATGTGTTATGTGTATGCCAGGTTAAAGAGATGTGTTTTTAGTCTAGATTTAAACTGACAGAGTGTGTCTGCTTCCCAAACAAGGCTAGGAAGACTAGACCAGAGTTTGGGTAAAAAAAAAGAAAGAAAAAGGATCTACCGCCTGCAGTTGATTTTGATATAGGTATTATCCACTGGCCAGAATTTGCAATAGAGTATAATGCAAAAGGACTATAATGCATTAAAAGCTTGTTCAAGTACTGATGAGTTAAACCATTTAGTGCTTTGTAAGTAATTAGCAAAATTGTCAAATTTATGCTTTTATGCTAATGTTTAATAGGGAGCCATTGCAGTTTTGACAGAACCGGGCTAATATGGTCATTCTTCCTGATTCTAAGAACTCTAGCTGCTGCGTTTTGGACCAGCTGGATTTTTTTTTTTTTTTTTTTTTTTTTAAGCGTGCAGGGAAACCACCCAGTAGAGCATTAGAAAAGTTGAGGTCATGAACTAACCTTTCTGCATTGGTCATTGAGAGCAAATGTTATAATTTAGAAGATGTAAAAATTTGGTTTTACAGATGCTAGAAATGTGGCTTTCAAATGAAAGATTGCTATCAAAGAGCACACCCAGGTTAACTGATGACAAAGAATTGACACAACAGCCGTCAAGTGTTAGACAGTATTCTAGGTTATTACGTGTGGATGTTTTTGGTCCAATAATTAGATCCTCTGTTTTCTTTTCTTTTTTTCAGAATAAAGCGATAGAAAATTACTAGTCATCAAATTTTTGATATCAACTATGCATTCCGTTAATTTTGTGAATAGGTCATCAGGGCGCAAAGAAATATATAGATGAGTATCATCGTAACAGTGAAAACAAATGCCATGCTTCCTAATTATATCTCCCAAGGGTAGCATGTACAGGGTAAAAAGCAATGGTCATAGTACTGAGCCTTGCGGTACTCCATACTGAACTTGTGGTCGATATGACATCTTTTCATTTAATGCTACAAATTGATAACGCTCAGATAAGTATACTATAAACCATGCCCATGCAATTCCACTAATGTCAACATTTTCAAGTCTATTCAAAAGAATGTTGTGGTCGATAGTATCAAATGCAGCACTAAGATAGAGAGATAATAGGGAGATACAACCATGATCGTACCAATTTTGGTTCTTTTAGTCTTGATATCAAAGCAGGAGTGATATGAAATCCTTAGTGTTTATCATATCACAATTCAAATACCAGTTGCAGTTTTTGTAAACAATATAATTGTTTGAGCAAATAGTAACAGAGAAAACACATCTGTTTCCCCACTTGCTTTGCTCCAGTTCTATTTACTTTTGTTGTATTGGCTCTGCCCCTCAGAGGACCTCTTGGCTTCCTGGTTTTGAAGGCTATAGTTATTTTTTTGGAAGTAGAAAATATTATTCAGACAGCAGTACTATTGTTGGCAGTCATTCAGCAGGTTTCCATAATATTTAGTGGCAAATAAATCATATTAGCTGGACCTTTATTTACTTAATAATAGGTGAGTGACAAAACTCATACTAAGGAAGTATAATCAGGACATTGTTTGTTTTTCTGTTGAGTGTGTCTATTTTGTGGTTAAGCGATAGTTCTGGTCAAGTCAAGTCACCTTTATTTATATAGCGCTTTTTATAATACAGATTGTATCAAAACAGCTTCACAGTGATAACATGAAAACAATACAACAAAGTTTGTTTCTAGAAGAAAATTGTGTCATCGTCCACCTTAAGTAAGGCAGATCGATAATATAGTTGAATATTAAATGTCCCCAACTAAGCAAACTAAAAGCCAAGGCAACAGTGGCAAGGAACCAAAACTCTATCAGGTGACAGAATGGAGAAAAAAACCTTGGGAGAACCCAGGTTCAGTCGGGGGCCAGTTCTCCTCTGGCCAACGAGCGAACAGTGTATGATTATGATCCAGGCAGCATTACAGGTCAGAAGACATGCTGGTGAGTATTTACAAGTAAAATCTAGGAGTCACCTCCACCAAAACAACTGCATGCAGAAGGTTTGGTGGTGAATTTATTCGACACAACCTCAACATTATTCAGCAAGGTTACATGGAAATGGTGCCTCTAACCCCTGATTCAGAATTCTGACTCTAATTGGTTGTTTTCGAACCCTTGGCAAAGAGTGTGAAGCTAACAACAACTGCCTGAATAAATTCAAGCCCAAACATCCCAAACATAATTCTTTGTCACCACAGTAAGGTAAAACACAGTATGAATACATTTATGGTAATGCTTTGTACCCTAACACACACTACAGTCCAGCACACCACCGGCGTTAGCAATGAACATGTTGATTAATCGTCCTGGGGATTCTGCATATTGATTTCGCACGTGGTCTTGGTTTCACTCTCCCCATGGTACGTCCTGCTAATGCTGAACTGGCCAGTTAAAGGAAGCGACCTAAACAATGATTACTATTATTCATCAGTCTGATGACTTCATGCCTGCAGAAAATGCTGCGTAGGAAGGGCTTTGTGGCAATTTTATCCCTCATAGTCAGCCCGGCAGGAACATCAAGTAGAAAATTAAATGCATTCCCAATTCCCATGGCTGCATGCTGAAACTCACACACACACACACACACACAAATGGAGGGTGAGGGGCTGTCCTAAAATAAAAACCCCAGACATCAACCCCCTAACTTCCCCCATGTGTCTCCTAGTGCTATATCTGGCCACAAACCAGGGGGCAGTTACTCAGGCAAACGGTAGCAGAGACTCAGTCGCTGTTCTCCGTGGTTCTGCTGCAGATACCAGACTAAGAGTCCAGGAAATTCCTGCAGACTCTGAGGCAGGGATTTTGGCTTGCGCGTCTGCTATTGGAAAAGCTGACAGTGTCGGAAGGGGGGATTGTAACTGCCTGAAGTCGGAAAAAGAAAGACAGAGACAGAGAAAATAGGCCTCATGCCATCTTTAAGTGGTGTCTCAGTCTACTTTTATCTGCCTGTCACACCCTGTGTGCACTAGCTTGGACTTCAGATTGAGAGCCATGGTCAGGATGGTAAGTTTTAAACTCATTGTTTCTGACTTTGTGCTTTGTGCGAGGAAACGCATGTGACATCCTGGCAGCAGAAAGACAGGGTTGCGCTTAATGTGAACTGCTACTTCATTTTTTAGGAAGTTTTCTGTCTGCGCTGGAGCAGTTGGGGTTGCTGCGTTATTTTTGTCTCTTTCTCTGTCTCTCTTCCTTTCAGTCCCATTGTATTGGAATATTCTGGCAGTGCGTTGGGCTCTCCAAATAGAAGTTCTGTATTAATTGGAAGCCAAAAAGTTTGTGTCCCGACTGTAGACAAAGAGTTTTCCCGCTTCTCTCTTTTTCTCCTGTCCAGATGTTACCGCTGCTCTATTTCCCCATCTCACTGCCTCCACACATTTGGTTTCAATTACTCTCGCCCTCTGGGAAACATGCTACTATAAATAAGTAACAACGGGGTTCGCTGTGGAAAGATTGCAGAGATATCGACAGGGTTCGCGGTGCTGTTTTACGCTCACTCTCCTCTGACGAAAGGACACTGTTATAAAGTTGATTGTTGTGATTCTCTGTGAGGATGCCATGTTGGGAGTGGGAATGGCAGATAAGTAGGAAAAGAGGGGGCAGGACTTTGGCTGGAGAGTGAAGGAAACAGCTGTGAAGGTTATGGGACGTTTGGTTACAGTTTGCCCTTTAGTGTCCGAGTCAAAAACAGCTTTCCCCCGCCCCAGACGTGATCATAGGCCTCTGAGAATTTGAACCAGCCTGAGATTAGCCTATAGAAGCTTTTTAAGATTCCACTAAGGTTTGTGGTAGAGAAACGAGCAGAATGTGGAAGCCTGGTAAGGGAAATGAAAAGATCCTGCTGTAGATTTTGTTTTGAACTGTCGCAGCCATGCAACTAAACACTGTGTAACTAAAGATTCTTAATGGTATCTGAGCAACATTGCCAATTAGCCGCATTAATATAGAATTCAACTGATGTGTGCACACAGATGTGTGTGTATTGGCTTTATACAGCAAATGTGGCTCATCCATCATATTTATAATGTAAAAGCCTACTGTTTTAAGTCTTTTGTTTTTAACTCAAGTGTTACATAATGGGAAGCTGTTTTTGCAGTGATGCCAGACTTATGTTTTATGAACAATCCAATAATTTGGTTCACGTCGTTAAAGTTCCGAAATAAATAAATTAAAATAATATAAACAAAAGAGGAAGAAACTTTCTTTTGTAAAATAATAAATTCATTGCGTTGTCATGTGCGTATATATAGGATAGGACAGACATTAGCACTGTAAGATAAAAACTTCAGTCCTGTATACCATGTAAACACTATCCATACTATTTGGGAAGGACTGCTACTATGCATAGCCAAACATGACTATTGTTTACTTATCATTTTAAGTTTTAAGAGACATACTTCAGGATTTGCTGCCATATTCACTTGGTCATCAGCTCCATTTTTCAGTCATTAACCTAGAGAATGAGAAGAAATAGCGAGGACTCATTTTAAATTCAGAGACATGTAGCACTGAAATCAAGCTGAGTAAATCCATGTTGCACGATTCCAATTTCAGTTACCCGACTGAGTTCTAATTTACTAAAAGCACATTTTATTTCCCAACAAGTCAATTTTAATCAGAGCCGATATTACCTGTGGAGTGCAACAACATTAGCTAAAACACCAGTTTACCTTGGCAAACAGTGAGGCTAATGAGCCATATTTACATTGGATGCTTTGCAAAAGTACTCAAATTGTCAAGCAATTCATTTGTCCAATAAAATTAAAACACTAAAAGATGTTTCGCATGAGTTTACGCAAAACATTTGCTTTAATGATGAGACATTTGCCTTGCAATTGGCCTCTACCTGTGAATCATTAAAATAACAAGCACATTTGCTGAACCCCCACAGTCATGGGTTCATTATGCTGCTTGTGGATCTGTTGTGAAGGACAGTTGTGAAAATGAAGAGTAAAGATAGGTATGAACTAAACTAACCCAGAGTTCAGTTGCATTTTTTTCCTGTCATTTACAATTGTTGCTTGTCAGGTTGTAGGATACTGTATGACTGCAGTGGGACTGTGTCAAGCCAAGTCAGACTGTGCGACTGTCTGTCATGTCAGGATATATTAGATACATTGTAATCTGCTGGGCTGCTCATTCTTCACAGTAGAATGAACATCATTCTCATAGTATGATTATTATGATGGTTTGAGTATGAGTGGTGTTTCTGAGATTAAAAATAGTGGCTGAATTTACCACATTTTTTCGCCATTTGCAAGACTCAGAACTGTATATTGAATAGTTTTATTTAGCATTTAAAAGTTAGGGGTCAGTACTTTTTTTAATGAAACTGCGACTTTTATTCAGCAAGGACACATGATCAAAATTGACAGAAATCTTTTGTAAAATTATGTCTTCACTATTTCAAGTAGATGTTCTTTTGAAAGTTCTAAGAATCTTGAAAAAAAAAGCATCATAATTACCACAAAAAAATTAGGCAGCACAGCAATTTCCAATATTGATAGTTATAAGAAATGTTTCTTGAGCAGAAAATCAGCATATTAGAATGATTTTGTAAGGATCGTTTGACACTGAAGACTGGGGTAATGATGCTGAAAATTCATTTTAATTTGTAAAAGCCCTAATAATTCTCAGTATTACTATTTTTATTGTATTTTTAATTAAATAAATGCAGCCTTTGGTGTGCATAATTGACTTATTTCAATAGATTTAAAAAAAGATTCTGTAAAATATTTGGTACATGCATCTGTATATTATATATGGATTGCAGTAGGCTATATGTCTCCACGGGCTTCTTTAACTTTTATGTTGATTCTAAAATTTGAATGAACCTGTACTCACAAAAAAAAAAAAAACTTTTTTGCTTGAAGTTAGCAAAAAAGATAGAAGCAACTTTATAGGCCATTGGGTAATTTTCTGCCTCTCTTTATAACCTCAAATAAACAAGACTTAGTGGTCTCTTAAACCCAATATTGATATGGTTATGATGATATTTTGCAGGGATCACAACAAAGTCTACCGTGAAGGCACAATCACAAGACTGTACAGATGACTGGTTTATAGCTCAGAGGAAACAAGTGGCCTCACGAGTCTCTGTGACAAAATCGCTGTAAAGCTAAATGTACAAACAAACAAATACACTTTGTGCTTTTTAAAAACCAAAGTAGATGGTTTCTGTATTTGCTTTTGGCTCTAAGCGATGTATAGAAACTGAGGAATGGATGAGGGTATGACAGCAGTGCTCCTGCAACTCTTCTGAGCTGCCAATAAATGCCGGCACCAGGGAGGGAGGCTAAACTACAAGCAGGTGTTTCATATTCTGCGGCTTTCTGACAATCCTCCTTTTTTTAGAGCCAACAGTAAAGCATCATCCTCTCTAAAATCTCAAGCGCTGCAACCTGCCAGACTCACAAAAAGAACAAAGGGAACATATGACATTTGTTATAAAAGCAGGATTTAGTCTTAAATCCTGAGCCTCGATGCTCCACACTGAGCCTTGAAAACAACTGTTAGTGTAGTATTCAAGCTGTGCCCTGCAGACCTGTGTTTTATGGTCTCAGCATATTTAAAGAAATATGACCCTATTTATTTTCTTAATGCATTTTACTGGTGTTATTGTTCAATATTTTTTGCATGTATTTATTTTCTTATAATAAGACATTCTGTAAGACGTATAATAAGACACTAATAGGGTCCTATTTTAACGATCTAAGCGCAGGGCGCAAATGCACTTAGGGTGTGTCCGAATCCACTTTTGCTAGTTTAACGACGGGAAAAATGCTCCGCGCACCAGGCGCGTTGTCTGAAAGGGTTGTCCCTATTCTCTTAATGAGTAATGGGTGTGTTTTGGGCTTTAATTGCAAAAAAAATGATGTGAAAATGATAACCGCGTCGGGGTGAAACTAGCAAAAAACACTTGCGTCGCGCCTGGAGCCGCATTGTGCGGGTGTATGATAGGGCCCATGGTGTGGTTCAATTTGTTGACATTAGTTAACTAGATTAGTTTCCATGAACTAACGATGAAAAATACAACAACAGCATTTCGTAATCTTAGTTCATGTTAATTCAGCCTGATCTCATGAAAATGCGTCTCTAAAGACGCATTGTGTTTATCGTGCAATTTATACGCAAAAATGTGTTTTTACGTGCATTTGATACGCAGTTTTCGCGTGCATTTGATACGCACTTTATTGCGTGGAATACACACACACCCCACACCACTACTAAACCTACCCTAAACCTACCCATGCGTATCCTATGCACGTAAAAACAAATTTCCGCGTATAAATTGCACGATAAACACAATGCGTGCTATAGAGACGCATTTAGTGTGACCACATTATTAAATTCAAAAGTGGTCTGTTAATCTGGTAATATTATTTAATAGACCTGAATTAATATGAACTATAATGAACAGTTGTATTTTTTTAAAACTTCACAAATTCTTAAATATTCTCAAACCATGTTTGCACATTTAATTTCATTTGCATCTACAGTATTTTCACAGGTAACATTACAGATACCATTTGTTTTTTCTTTTAACTTTTTTAATGAATTTTTTTTGGGAACGACCCAACAATATGGCAGTGATTATTGCTCTCTCTTTGAAGCGCCCTGTAAAGGCATTATTTATGCCATTTGGAATGCACTGTTTATGTGTTTCTGAGCAATATGAAGAACAGGGAGTGTGTGTATTGTTCCGTTGTGTTGGGAATTTGAAGAGTTCCTGTTATGTTGAAATTTTAAAGAGTGGAGCTTACAATTAACTGCAAGAGATTCAGTCTGGTTGCTTTGAAATGTATCAAATTTGATCTTAATTACTCAATTAAATTTCTTTTTTGGGTAGAGTTTAGTTAATAAATAATGTTACAGGGATAGTTCACCCAAAAATGAAAATTCTGTCATCACTTACTCACCTTCAAGGTTGTTCCAAACCTGTATGCATTTTGTTCATCTGCTACAATAAAAAGAAATTATTTTGAAGAAAATGGGGAACCAAACAGTTGATGGACCCCATTGACTTCCATAGTAGAAAATGGTGCCTATCAACTGTTTGGTTACTGACATTCTTCAAAATATCTTCTTTTGTGTTCAGCTGAGAAAAAAAATTCATACAGGTTTGAAACAACTTGATGGTGAGTAAATGATGACAGAATTTGGGTGAACTATCCTTTTAAGAAAATGTTTAATGTTAAGAAAACGTCTCAGGTTACTACTGTAACCATAGTTCCCTGAGAAAGGGAACGAGACGATGCGTCACTTGACGCTTTGGGAACGCCCCCAGCGTGCATGCGTCTGACCATCAATGTCAACTAGTCCAATGGAAAGAATGAGCGTCACGGGCGGGTGACGTCATGACCAGGAAGGGATAAAGGCTCGCCCGGTGAAACGCGGCATTAGCTTCAAAAAGTCGAAGCAAGCCGATCACAGGGAAGCAGGAAGTATGGCAGGGTGACGCATCGTCTCGTTCCCTTTCTCAGGGAACTATGGTTACAGTAGTAACCTGAGACATTCCCTTTCGAGGGAACTCGCGATGCGTCACTTGACGCTTTGGGAACGAGAATACCCAAAACGCCAGAATTCCAAGTACCTGAGTGTCAGTCTGTTGGAACTAAGCACTAAGCACCTGAGAACCTGGGGCAGCATCCAGGTCCAAACTGTAAAACCTGACGAATGTGAGCGGTGAGGACCAGCCTGCCGCATCACAAACCTCTTGGAGGGAAACCCCAAATAACAAGGCTTTAGAGGCCGCCATACCCCTCGTTGAGTGAGCTCTGACCACCAAGGGACACGGATGGTCAGAGTACTCGTATGCAAGTGAAATAGCCTCGACTATCCACTTGCTAACCGTCTGTTTAGAAGCATGAAGACCCTTCTTAGGTGATCCAAAGCAAATAAATAACTGGTCGGACTTCCTCATAGAAGATGTCCGATGAACATAAGTATCCAGTGCTCGCACTGGACACAAGAGGTTCAGCCTTTCCTGGTCCGCAGATGTAAAAGGAGGAGGACAGAAAGCCTGCAGCACAATAGGCCTCGGAATCAAGGTCGGCACCTTAGGGACGTATCCCTGTTTTGGATATAAGAATGCCTTGACCATCCCCGGTGCAAACTCAAGGCAAGTGGGGGAAACCGAAAGGGCCTGAAGGTCTCCAACTCTCTTAAGGGACGAAATAGCTAGCAGAAAGATAGTCTTAAGGGTAAGAAATTTCTCTGAAACCGAATCTAAGGGCTCGAATGGAGCCCTAGACAGGCCTTCTAGTACTATTGCCAAATCCCAAGCTGGCACCCTAGTGCGAGTTGCAGGCCCCAGCCTCAATGTGCCACGAAGGAAACGTGTAATCAGTGGGTCTCGACCCAACGATGTACCCCCAACCAGGGCGTGGTAAGCCGCAATGGCCGCCACGTAAACCTTAAGTGTGGAAGGACATAAACCTGACGTAAAGCGCTCCTGCAAGAACTCGAGTACTGTGTTCACAGAACAGTTAACCGGATCCCACTGATGTCGGTGACACCATACAGAAAAAACTTTCCATTTCAGCGCATATAGTTTCCTAGTAGCTGGAGCTCTGGAGCTTAGGATGGTCTCAGCAGCCTCAGCTGAGAGACCACTCTCTATGAGTTCGGCCCCCTCAGAGGCCAAACCCACAGGTTCCAAATCTCTGGTCGAGGGTGAAATATTGTGCCCCCGGCCTGAGACAGAAGGTCTCTCCTGATCGGGATCTCCAAGGGAGGACCGTCTAAGAGATGGATCAGGTCCGCAAACCAGATCCGACTCGGCCAGCGTGGTGCTACAAGCAGTAGGCTTATTCCGTACTGGCGGACTCGTTCCAGAACTCCTGGGAGCAGAGCAACAGGGGGAAATGCGTACAGACGTAGCCTCGGCCACGTCTGCACCATAGCATCCAGCCCCAGGGGGGCTGGGTGAGTAAGGGAGAACCAAAGTGGACAGTGCGTCGTGTGCTGAGACGCAAACAGATCCACCTCTGCTTGGCCGTAAAACTCCCAAATTTTCTCCACCGCCTCGGGGTGGAGTCTCCAGTCCCCTGGCCTCAGCTCCTGCCTCGACAGGATGTCTGCCCCCACATTCTGGTCCCCAGGAATATACACTGCCCTCAGGGAGAGTACCTTCCCCAGAGACCACAGGAGGATCTGGTGCGCCAGTTTGCAGAGCGGACGCGACCGCAGACCCCCCTGACGGTTCAGATAAGAAACCACTGATGTGTTGTCTGTTCGTACAAGCACATGATGGCCCCTCAGGTCTGGGAGAAACTGTCTCAACGCATTGAAGACAGCCATCATCTCCAGGCAATTGATGTGCCACGAAAGATGATGACTTTTCCACAGACCCTGAACCGAGCGGCCTTCCATTACCGCTCCCCAGCCGGTGAGGGAAGCATCTGTCGAGATCGTAACACGATGGCAAAGAGCTCCCAATACCGGACCCTGGGTTAAGAACCAATGTTTCCTCCATATAATCAAGGCACGAAGGCACCGCCGCGTGACCTTGATCATACGAAGTGGGTTTCCCCTCGGGGAGAACCCTCTGGTCCTTAGCCACCACTGTAGAGGTCTCATGTACAGCAGGCCAAAAGGAATCACGTTGGACGCTGCCGCCAAGAGACCCAACAGTCTCTCGAACTGTTTCACAGTGCGTGACTGGCCTAGCTTTAGCTCTTTGGTGGCTGTCAGGATAGCAGCTACACGAACGGGCGATAGAGTGGCCCGCATCGTCACTGAATCCCATACCACACCAAGGAAAGTGGTTCTCTGTACTGGAGAAAGAACACTCTTCTTGGCGTTGAGCCTCAACCCCAACATCTGCATATGGGCGAGAACGACACCTCGGTGTCGAACCGCCAACTGCTCTGATTCCGCCAGAATCAGCCAGTCGTCGATGTAGTTCAGAATACGTATGCCCTGAAGCCTGAGAGGGGCTAGAGCTGCATCCACGCATTTCGTGAACGTGCGGGGTGATAAAGCTAGACCGAAAGGAAGAACCCGATATTGGTATTCTTTGCCCCCGAAAGAAAACCTTAGGAACTTCCTGTGCTGAGGGAGGATGGAGATATGGAAGTAGGCGTCCTTCAGATCTATCGTGACAAACCAGTCCTCGGATCTGATTTGAGTCACGATCTGTTTGAGTGTCAGCATCTTGAACTTGAGTTTCTGTACTGAACGATTCAACAGACGAAGATCTAAAATGGGACGCAACCCCCCATCCTTTTTTGGAACAATGAAATAACGGCTGTAAAAACCCGACTCTCTGTCGGGTGAGTACACCTGTTCTATAGCTTCCTTTGCTAAAAGGGCCTTTACCTCTTGCTCCATTACCAGAGCCTGCTCGGGATGCACCACTGTGGGCAGCACACCGTTGTAACGAGGAGGACGAGAACCAAACTGGATTCTGTATCCTTTCTCTACAATCTGCAGGACCCAATGAGAAATATTCGGCAGAAGCTTCCACGCTGCCAGAAAATTTACTAAGGGAACCAGCCTCTCGAGGCTGGTCTCTGGTGTTATCGAGACAGCCAATTCCGGAGCCTGAAACATAATGGCAGGAACTACCTGAACTGGCCGCTCTAAGGCCCCCCTCAGAGGGCGCGAAACCGATGCTGTGCCGCAGCATAGCATCAGCGACTCGCTGGAGACCGCTGCGCCCTGAAGCACCAAGGGTGGCAGGGTTGGCAGAACGGTCTCGTGAGGACCCCGAAATGGAACGGGCACCGTATAATGAGGTGTACACCGCTCCACTTCGGTCGGGGCTGTCCTCACAGGCCTGATGCATGAACATCAGGACCTTTTTTTTTTTTGAACCGAAGTCTTCTTCGCCTGAAGAACGGTCCTCAGATCCGGCTTCGACTTAGAAGACTTCGGTTGAGAGGGTTGCGTCCGTCTCCAGTCTCTACGTGGAGGTGCACGAGACGCAACACTCTCTTTCTGATGCACACGATATGATGAGCTCGACGGCTGGGGCTGCTCACGCCCAGCAGTCCCAGGGGGCTGGACCCGGCGAGGGATAAACTTTTTAAAAACGTCCGCTTGTTTCTTTGACTCCTGAAATCTCTCGACGACCGCGTGGACTGCATCGCCGAAGAGACCAGAAGGTTCAAGCGGAGCATCTAATAAAAAAGCTCGATCTTTTTCTTTAATTTCAGACAGATTTAACCACAAATGTCTCTCAGTAGCTACCAAGGCTGCCATAGACCGCCCAATTGCTCTGGCGGTCTCCTTAGTAGCCCTGAGAGAAAGATCGGTAGCCCGACGAAGTTCACGAATATCGTCATGACTGACTCCCTCACTACTATCCAGATCCCCCAGCAGGTCAGCTTGATAAGCCTGGAGCACTGCCATAGTATGCAGACATGCTCCAGCTTGACCTGCTGCCGTATAAGCTTTGCCCACTAACACCGAAGTGGCTTTAAGCGGTCTAGTGGGCAAAGCCGAGGCTTTCAGAGATGATGCGGGACCAGGGGAAAGATAACTGGCTAAATTCTCTTCCGCCTGGGGCATCGCCTCATAACCATACTCTTTCAGCCCTCTTATTCTCGAATAAGTGTTAACATGAGGGCTGAAAAGACGTGATGAGTATGGTTTATTCCACGATTTAGAAATTTCATTGTGCAAATCGGGAAAAAATGGAAGCCCTCGTGGTGGAGATAATGTGGTGGAAGATAAAAAGCGCTCATCTAATTTGCTTTTAGGACGAGCGCCCTTCTTCTCAGATGGCCATTCAATATTTAATTTCTCTACAGCCCGCGACATAACATCCACCAGCTCATCATATGCTGGGGAAATAAATTGTGAATCTCTTTCCCCCATGTGTGTGCTTACACTCTCCACACTCATCGCATCAACCTCCTCGGAGGAAGAGCAATAAAGTAATGGAGGGCTCTCTCCCCGGGCGAAAGAAACCGCAGAGCGTGCTTCCGACACCGGGGAGAGAGCACTGGATCTCTCGGGTAAGGAAGGAGAAAGAGCCCTCGGACCCGTCTCCAACCCCTCCGAAAGATCCTTTTGCGATCCCCAGGAATGCATTCTCCGCGCTGCCTCAGCAGACGCGGGTCCTGATCCCTGTGGATCGCGAGCCTGCCCACTCTCTTTATCAAAGAGTGACAGGCGAGAGCGGAGCATGCGAAGCTGTAACATCTCACAATGCTGGCACTCAGCCCCCTCGAAGGCTGAGACCGCATGCTCCACTCCCAAACAAACGACACAAAGCTCGTGTGTGTCCACACCCGTTAAATAACGTGGGCAGGGAGAAGCACACTGTTTGTACACTTGTTTAGTTTCCATCCTTTTCCGCAACAGACAACAGTAAATAGACAGAGACAAAATGACACAGATCGCTTGCTGAGACGCAGAAGCTAATGCCGCGTTTCACCGGGCGAGCCTTTATCCCTTCCTGGTCATGACGTCACCCGCCCGTGACGCTCATTCTTTCCATTGGACTAGTTGACATTGATGCTCAGACGCATGCACGCTGGGGGCGTTCCCAAAGCGTCAAGTGACGCATCGCGAGTTCCCTCGAAAGGGAACTGTTTAACTGTCCACAACTGAATTAAATTCAGCCAAGGTTTTTTGTTTCTCTCTTTTAAATTCAGAGAATGTAATAAAGAAAAATGGTCTTTGGAGACCATAATAAACTTAATTTCAAATCGTTTCAATGTTGTAAAGAAAGGTTCGGATAAATTACAGTAATATTCTTAGAGTGGCTTAGTGTATTTTGCTCTATTTTGAAGTTTTCCTTGGTCTTTAACTGTAAGTCCTTTTCCTCCTTATTTTGTTACCAATCCCTGTTACGATACGGCTAACATCTGTAGTATTTGCCGCTGACAAGGGTAGGACACTAACACTTCAGTTCACAGATGAGTAAGTTGCCATCTCAGCTTCTCCCCGAGGAACCAGCAGTGTAGTGCTTTCACTTCACCTGACCTGTCCTTCAGCAACTCCCTTTACAGTTGTGTGAGCCCAGGCTTATCTTCAGAAACAGGAAAGACACTGAGCTTTGTATTTAAATCGTCCTTTAATTACAGGCTAAGTTTTATAGTGGATGGTAAAAGCCTGGCTGTTGTTTTCAGCATACCAAGGACATTTTGCAGAAATGCAATTGAGCTTCCAGATGATTATGAAATTATGAATGTAGTTTTATTACTACACTGAACATTCAACATCAAGGTTAAACTGGACTGGAACAAATACAGTTTCTGCATTGCTGTAATTGCATTTTGTGACCTGGTAATTTGTTAAACAAATATATTACAAATGCAATTCACACGTACAAAGACTTGAATGCAGGAGCAGGACTTTTAATTTCTGACAGGATTATACAACTGTAATCTGAAGAAGTTAAAGAATGAAATGCATAAAAATGAAAGCTTAAGTAGTTTGGCATAATCTCATATAAGTGGAGCACAAGCCGCCTCTGTGAGTCGCAAGTACCGAAATAAATGGCTTACTGCACTTAAACGGTCAAATACATACACAATTATGTCAAAATGCACGTCTTGGCGAGTATTCAGTTAAACACAGTCGGTTTTGGAACATAAATAAAATAGTTTAAAAAAAAAACTTAAAAAAAAACTCCATCAAGGTCAGCCAGGAACCTTGGAGTTGTGATTGATTATCAATTGAACTTTACAGACCACATTGCTAGAACGGCCCGGTCCTGCAGATTTGCCTTATACAACATTAGGAAGATCAGGCCCTTCCTATCGGAGCATGCTACACAACTCCCTGTCCAAGCTCTTGTTCTATCCAGACTGGACTATTGCAATGCTGTCCCGGCTGGTCTTCCAGCTTGTACTATCAAACCTCTACAACTGATCCAGAATGCTGCAGCTAGAGTGGTCTTTAACAAGCCAAAGTGAACACACTCCTCTCCTCATGAAATTGCACTGGTTGCCATCAAATTCAAGTCACTGCCTACAAGAACAACCACTGGCTCTGCTCCCTTTTACCTATGTATACTCATTACTTCAGACTTACGTGCCACCCAGAAACTTGCGTTCTGCAAGTGAAAACTCTTAAAGTGACAGTAGTCTAATATTCCTGTTGCTGTTTGCCATGTTAATCTAAGAACAAAAGACAGAAAATCTCTCTCTGCTTTTGACTTGAATTGTAAGCATTAATCTGTATTTAATTTTTACAATGAGGTCTATGCAGTGTTATTTTACATTTGATTACCTTAATTTCGGTAGTATTTCATAACCTGTAAGACCAACCTTAAAAACGTAAAGCCATGTTTATTTTATAGCTCTCTTAATACTATTGCATTTATTTGTGTGGTTGTTTGAAATTTGTTTATTTGTTCTCATTTTATTACTGACATTTTACTTGGGGTTTATTTATTAAAAAATAATACTTTGCATTGAAGAAAAAGTTGATTTCTTTAATATATATAATGTATAATGTTTAAGTGTACACACATTCAAGGTGGAATCACAATACTGTATGTTATTAATGTGTCATTACACCACATGACACTAAATATCAGTAAATGTGGATCATTTAGATGAATTTGAAGGGTGTTAATTGGTCTCGCCCTGCATTGTGTTGGTCTTGTCTTGGTCTCAACCCCTCAAAGCTTTAGACTTGTCTTGGTCTTGACTTGGTCTCGGTTTAGGTGGTGATGACTACAACACTAAATCGAATATGGTTATTGATCTATGGTCTTTTCTGAGGTAAATGTCATGACATATTGTTTACAAGCTGTTTTGTTGATGTCTTTCAGCGGTTAAAACACTGATTGAGCGAATACACAAGAGATTTTACATTTCTGTATCTTTTAAACATACCTTCTGGTGTAAATTCATGTTTATTTGGTGGTATAACTAGAAATAAAGCTGAAGAGAAGCTTGTTTCATGTCAACAAGCAAGCCCAGCCAGGGTAGAAAAAATTATGCAAAAATAACCTAACATTACTTAACTCTTTCCCCTGAAATTTCAGGCTTTCTGTGTTTGCACTGTTGTACGGTAGGGGGGGGGGGGGGGGGGGGGGGGGGGCTATGACACATCTTTTGAAAGAGTACTGAATCTCCTGATCAAAAGACGTGAAGAAGAAGCAGAAACAAGCATAGCATATGTAAGCTGATACATACTGTATGTAAAATAACGCTATCATCAACATTGAAACAGCATATAAATCAAAACTGAATGAAAGGTCGACCCAGGACGAGCTGTAGGACTGTGCAAGCTTTGGGGATGTCGATGGACTCGATCAACTTCATCTATGTTTTGATCCTTGCTCTGAATCCGATCTGGATGTAGTCTTTGACTAAAACACGTTTTCTTAGCTTTTTGCTTAAAATGTTCCTGTTTTTGTATGAAACCTGCCCTGTTTTTTAGAGGCCTCTCTTTCTTTCTATATATTGCATGTTCAGATATTCATACAACAAAATATTCTGGGGGCCATGAAAACTTTGTGAACATGATCAAAAATGTTAGTGCTGACCGGCAACTTTTTAAGAAAAACAAAACAAAAACACTGGCAGGGAATGTAAGTAACGCAATTACTTGTTTAGGGTAATGCAATATTGTAACACATTACTTTTAAAGGTAACTTTCCCCACCACTGCTCATGCTACATTAAAGAGTGTGCCAAATCCATATTTATTGTTTGAATGACAAAATTTGAAAAGCTTTGACTTATTGTAATTTATCGGATGGGACATGGGAGGGGAGCTATACAAACAACCCAGGCAGCAACATATAGATTCCACATGGTCCAGATGTGGGCAGGATCTGGGCCGACACTATGTTGCTGTCTGGGAATGTTTAGTGAAGTTTTGTTCACGCATCACCTAAAAGCAGCATAGACTAAAAGATTGATCCTTGGGATTTAAGAAGTGAAATCGGTCCACCAATATGAGAATCTGTTCAATTTGAGGTCAATCGAATTGAAACTTTTCTTGAAAATGGAATTAAAGATTGTTCAAAACCATATACTGTATGCAACATTAACAGAAAGACTGCATTTCTAAGAAAGTTATATTTCTTTTTTATATTTTATTTATTGTTGTCACTCTTATACTGTATGTCACTGACCCATAAACCATATATTTTTTATAAAAAAAAGCTTTGTTTATTTTACTCAAATGTAGGGAGCAGTCTTCTTCCTGCTGGTTAAAGTAATGCACAACTGTTTGCCTTCCCCCTTGCAGAGGAGTATTAGCAAATTAATTATGCTGTTTTTCCTCGTTGAGTCCCATTAATCACTTCACCTCTTATTTAGGTTAAATCTTTGAAAGCCTCAGAAACCCCATTCCTACAGACACGCTGAACATCAGAATAGCCGAAGGACGTGCAATTATTTATGTGCATATTTAGAAAATATCACAATGATGCAAAGAGGTTTTTATTCTTAATTATGGAGACACCAGATCATTGACTTCAATTATTTTCAATAAATGGTGCATATACGCTTGCCTGTCCTAGGAAGAAAAGATTGCATTTTACCTGTTATTTTTATTTATTTTTTAAAAAGCAATATGTTATTATATATTTTTTTATAATATAATTGTATATTCATTAGAGATAATCAATGGAATGTTCTTGAGCTTGTGTTAACCACAGACTTAATTTCAAGCATTTAACCAAAAACCTATAAAAAATAAAAAAAACATTGACTTGAGGACGATGGACCCAGAAGAGATAAATGCTCTGTGGTTTGGCCATAAAGCCTCTCCCATGCCTCATGGGATAGTAAAGTGTTCATTAAGTGTGCACTCCAGAATCTCGGCGGAAGTAGTAGATTACTGTTTTTCCAAAACGGTGTATTTGGACGTACTACTCTTTTTGCATAACGTTTTCCTCTTACTATTTAGTAAGGAAATATTTGATTTCGGATGCAGGACGGTTTGGGAGTCACACCTGTAAGTTTCTAACATATATACCTCATTTAAAACAGATTAATCCAATATAATTCCATAAAAACTGGACCCTTGCTGTATTACTGATTATTCTTCACCCTTCTGTGTCCTGAATCAGTCACCTACTTACTCATGTGAAACTGGTAGAAATTTAGAGATAAAATGTAGGTTTTAGTGGGGAGTGCAAAAAACATAGCAAACTTTTCCACTGACTGGGTCAAACTCATATCAGAATATCCCACAGTCAGTGTTTCCATGCTGGCTGAGCAGAGATACACTTCCAGCCCACTGATTTCCCTTTATTGACCTTCATTTATTTTGTAACCAGCGTAGATGGTTGTCTGAGTGAATGATTTCATTATAAATAGGGCAAAAGTGACAGACTATCCCAAAGGCACTGTCTCTCAAAGCATTATTTTCCATTGTTCTGCATTGCAGTGTCTTTACTGTACACATTTTCTCCTCCATCTAAATCTACAAAAATAGGGTCAATGACATATAAATCTTTTCAAAATCTACTTTAAAACACATAAATGCCAGGTACTTCCACTTATTTTGTAATGTAATATGTGTATTCATGTTGGTTTCATATGGTTTAAAAAAAAATCTTTTTTACCACTTCCAATAAAAGTTTAAATTTAATGACTTTTTTAAAAGTTTAGAGTTTTAAAGTAAAAAGTCATTTATTTTGCTTACACCTTGAATACATGTGAGGGTACACATCTTAATATATATATATATATATAATTATTAAGATGTGTTCAAGATAAAAAGTATTTTTAACAAATAATGACATTAATGTTTCATATATATCATTGCATTTTTGGGGAGATGCACCACATCACATTGTACAACTTGAACCAACCTGTTGTAAAAATATAAAATTATATGGCATTAATATATTTTTCATTACTGACCTTTTTTTTACTTACCTGCTCTCTGTGAATAATTTCATGTTCTGCATGTTTCTGCATTTTAGTTGGATCACATGACTTTGTTGGTCACACAAACAAAAATGAAAACAAAAAAAGCAGCATTCTCAAGTAATTGTATATGATTTGCATTTGTACGTACTTTTGAATACATGGTACATTAGGACAAAAAAAGTGTCATATCACTGACCCCTAAATCATGTTTCAATGCCTCTAACGAAATCCTTCAATTACCGTTTTATTTGTGTCTTTTTGCAGATGACCCAGGAACAGTGCCCTCATAGGAACAATGTCCAGAGTACTGAAAAACCGCAACTGTATAAAGTGGGGATCTACGGCTGGCGGAAACGTTGCCTTTACTTCTTTGTCCTCCTCCTCATGATCCTCATAGTGGTCAACCTCGCTCTCACCATCTGGATCCTCAAAGTTATGAACTTCACTATAGTAAGTTCAGTGTTTTACTCTGGGCTTCGTTACCTGCACTGGGCATCGATTCTTTGAACGACTTAGATAGAATTGGCGGATCGCTATGACGGAGAGCCGTTATTTCTGTTTACTTGTGTGTATTTCCTGAGCTTCAGCCAGGCTGCTTTCATTTGCCTCTCAGTGGTCGATCTGTTAAGGTTTTCGCACGTAGAGTCAGTTCTCTGAGGCCAACTGCCTTCCCTCCCTTCATGTGTTTACTGATCTTTTCAACTTTCTCCTACTGTGCTTTGGGTCCTGATTAATTGGATGTACAGCAGGGCCCGATCAAAGGAGGGGCCCGAGGGCAGAACTGTCACAGGGCCCCAAACCCACCCAGCGACTCAACGCCCTCTGTAAACAAACTCTCCAAACTTTCATGTAACATTTGTATGGTTATTTATTACTTTGTAGGATTTATAGCCTTCCATGATTGGTACTGGGGGATGAAGAGGAACTGGAAATCTGTTGCTGTCTGTTCATGTTTGCTAATTACAAATATTTGGACTGGAAAACAATTTACATAAGATTGTTGTGGAAGTACACCATTTTATTGTAATAATTATTTTTTATGTGCGTACATAAAATGAGCTGGAATGTGGAGTGTGTATATGAGGACATGACAGGATGATTGACAGGCCAGTTTATGGTGGCAGGATGCACAAAGCTGTCCATAGTAGTATGTCCCAAAAATTGCCTTCTCTATAACACTTTATTTTGATGGTCCCTTTTGAACATTCTGTTGACTATAAGTAACTTTGCAACTACATTTCAACATATTATTATTCTAACCCTACCAGTCTACTAATACTCTACTAACACTCTAATGAGAGTTATAGACGGTGGGCCGAGGCCCCGTATCTGCTTTACTTTTCGAAATGAATGATCCCCATGGAGGGAGAACCTGAATTTGTAAAGTTGGGACGGTTGTTTTATCCTCAACGATATGAAAAGTGTTGCCACTCCCATTTGTTGCACATTTTCCCCCGAAATCATAATGCACGACCGTAAATATGCAGGCAAACGCGGTTGCCTACTATATCAGTCGAGCCAATAGCGTGGCAAGATACTGACATAGGATTATTATTAACCAATCAGATGTAGCTTATTTAGAACAGTTGTTACGCGGATGATTCAGCTGTCAGACACGAACAGCATCTGCGGCGGCAGCACAGTGACAATCGCCAAGGACATTGTTTTTGTGATTGTAAGTATTCATTTAATTAGAATATGATATCTATGACAAATGTTTGTTTTGTACACTGTGTTGTTCAAACGTATGTAAGCGTCTCGTTAGTGTCGTTTTAAGTAGGGTAGTTTCAGCTGGCTAACTGACATAGTAGCTAGCATGTCTAACGTTAGGTCACAGCTCTGAACCAAAACTACAACATTACTAGTAGATTAATGCATCCTTCATTTTAATTCCAAAATCTAAACCAAGCTAATCTCCTGCATACGATCTCTTGCGATCGTATGCATGAGATTAGCTTGGTTTAGATTTTGGAATTAAAATGGATGTAAGCGTCTCGTTAGTGTCTTTTTAAGTAGGGTAGTTTCAGCTGGCTAACTAGCAGTAGCTAGCATCATGCGATTACATATTTGATTTGGTGTAAAGTTTTTAGTACTTAATTCTAACGGTAACACTTCGTCCAACTCACATAGGCTACAGCTCCACTGTATGTCCCCGGATAATTACCTCAGACTGTTTTGCAAACGTTCGCCAAAAACTCAAGGTAAACATGAACCTCTTGATATATAAAACATATTTAATTATCAGTTATATCTGACATAACATTAAAGGGTCAGCAAGCAGCCAATATTATAACCAGAGAGCTAAGAGCTCAAGAAGAACGGCATGTAATAGAAATAAGATTAGACTATCAAAGAACATATGCTATCAAACAGAGCAGAGTTATAATGTACATAAACATCGTACAGATTTACTTCTGCTGGAGTAGCCAACACACACACACACACACACACACCCCTCCCCACATGTGCATTTACATAACCACATGTGCCCTAGTCATCTTCAAGTGACTTATTGTCACAGTTTACACACTGACAGAGGTTTGTACATGGCAGCTCATGCAGTTTACATGTGCATCTACCCCCTTAACACAATTTGTTTTTTTACATGAGCAGTGCACAAGTTCCAGAATGGCCTCTGGAGCTGGCGGAAGTGTCATCCAGTCCACTCCGTAGAAATCCCCTACCATCTTCCAGCCATGATTTACAGGAGGAGGAATGTCTGAGGCATTAGACCTCAGAGCCCGTGTTTTTACTGGAGTTGCCTCACCATCCTCTGCCTCTACCACTAAAAAAAGTGTAAAACAATAGATTGAGGTTCTGCACCCTTCCCCACATCACTGAATTAAGAAATGGTTTGAAACTTTAGGCAGGGGAAAACTCATCCTTCATATATTGGTTTCACCTGTTCCCTTAACATGGTTAATAAACCAGTTTCACAGCGTTCAGGTGTCTGGCCTTGTTGATGTTAATAATGCCATAATTGGAAGGGTACATTTTTGCAGGATGTTTTTATTATATACAGTGTATTAACAGTAATATATTTATATTATTTGTACTATTATACTGTTACTGCTATTACACTGCACATAACTGTATGTGTTTGATCGTACTGGAAATCCATATCTATTACACTCTTATAAGGCTACTGCTAATACATTGCACATTTATATTTAATTAATATTACTGTAAAACATACTACTTTCTTAAATGTATACTACTGTACCGAATGTCTTATACTGCGCCACCTATCTATACAATATAATACTGCACTGTAATATACTGCGCCACCTGTCTATACAATATAATACTGCACTGTATGTCTTTTACTGCACCTCCTGTCTGTACAATATAATACCAACCTTCATTTGCAGTTTCTTCAACTAATACTGCCTTCTCTCTTCTCCTTTGTGCTCGTTCTATCTTCGTGATATTTGTAAAATGGCTGTAGCACTCCCTGTGGTAGCCAATGTTAGCTGGTTTGACTAACTGGTTTGTAGGTTTCTGGCTTTGTAATTTGTATGCCTGTACTGCCTCTTCTGCTATAATACTTTCTCTGCATTCAAGGTCTTTCCACAGAAACACAGATTTAATAAATTTCTCCCAACTTATGTCTGTGAAGGGAATGGTGGGTCTATTTCCCTCACATATATGCATGCAGCACTTCATGTTTTTGCGATTTCATCCATAGTAAAAATGTGCGGGAAAAAGAGAAATGTGCGTTTTTATCATAGACATAATCAATACATAGACGCCCAATTGCCCGCTGGAGCGTACGTCAACGGTGCGGCCATATTGCGGAGGGCAACTTTCCCATAGATTTCATACCGGGAATTGAGAAAAATGTGTTTCGTGTGCTGCTTGGGGCTGTACAAATCGCCACACAATTGAAAACAGGTCTCGAGCAATTACTTTTCACAAGCAAGACTGAAAATTTGTTTCTGGTTGTATTTGGCCATTATATAATTAGAAATTTCAAAATACTACTGTTATTGTGTCACGAAATGTAGTTTTAATAGTTTTTCAGTCGACAATGTAGTTGTCTAAAGCTCAAATCTATGGTTTATTCGTAAAGATAGAGCCTATTTAAAATTTTTATCTGACGTTTTTGGAGTGAGAGATCCGGGCGCTCATGTACCCCACCTGGAACAGCCTTACCTCGGCTATAGTGCTTCTGACGTTTGCCGCTGGCTCTGATGTCTAGTGGTTAAACATGATATATAATTCGACTTGTGTATATCTAACAGGTAATCTTTGGTCTCATTAATCTATAATTTGTTCCTTGGCAAATCGTTTTGGCTGAGGGCAAAGTAAAGTTTCATAACTTTATATTTAGGCTATTTTAACGTTGTATCCTGCTGTAGATGTCTATGGTTTTCATGATGTTGTGTTTCCAAGCAATACCATGGATTAAATGTGTGAAATCAGAACGGTATATTTATTAAAGATTACAACGAAATGACAGGACATCGTATGACAAAAGATGGTTACATAAAATAAAAACAGTGACAATGCATAACGTTACCTCTGCATTCACATTTTGTGTCAAACTGAATACGTAGCATAAGTGGGCAAAATTAGTTAACAAGTTCAATCTTTCCTGGGCTAAAATCACTTCTCGAAAAGATGTGCACAGAGCATAGACTGTAGGTCAGACAGCAACTTCATATCAGCGCGCCCGTGTGTTGACAAACGCGTCACCAACACCGACACTTTCCCACGCACGCTATTGGATGAAGGCAACAAATACGTCACGCATGTCGGACCCAACACGTAGCCGCCTGCTCTATTCGCCGGGAAAATAACCTGGACAAAGTTACCGATATTATAGTAATGTGCAAAGTATGTGAGTGGCAACAATTTTTATTTGCTTTGTTGAAAAGTGTAGTGGTTATATATAAAAAACTGGGTTATCCATCCCCAGAGATCGTCTGAAAACACGAAATCCCCCCTCGGCCCACCGTCTATTAGTAGACATGTAGGTGCAAAGTTACTTATAGTCAACAGAATGTGTTAAAGGGATCATCAAAATAAAGTGAAACCGCCTTCTCTTCTGCTACACACTCAAAAGTATGTTGTCATATTTGGCCATTTTTGGGACATACTACTATAGACTGCTTTGTGCATTCTGTCACTGTCTTATTTATGCCAAACTTTACAAGGTAAAAATATATATACACTCACCTAAAGGATTATTAGGAACACCATACTAATACTGTGTTTGACCCCCTTTCGCCTTCAGAACTGCCTTAATTCTACGTGGCATTGATTCAACAAGGTGCTGAAAGCATTCCTTAGAAATGTTGGCCCATATTGATAGGATAGCATCTTGCAGTTGATGGAGATTTGTGGGATGCACATCCAGGGCACGAAGCTCCCGTTCCACCACATCCCAAAGATGCTCTATTGGGTTGAGATCTGGTGACTGTGGGGGCCATTTTAGTACAGTGAACTCATTGTCATGTTCAAGAAATGATTCGAGCTTTGTGACATGGTGCGTTATCCTGCTGGAAATAGCCATCAGAGGATGGGTACATGGTGGCCATAAAGGGATGGACATGGTCAGAAACAATGCTCAGGTAGGCCGTGGCATTTAAACGATGCCCAATTGGTGCTAGGGGCCTAAAGTGTGCCAAGAAAACATCCCCCACACCATTACACCACCACCACCAGCCTGCACAGTGGTAACAAGGCATGATGGACCCATGTTTTCATTCTGTTTACGCCAAATTCTGACTCTGACCATCTGAATGTCTCAACAGAAATCGAGACTCATCAGACCAGGCAACATTTTTCGAGTCTTCAACTGTCCAATTTTGGTGAGCTCTTGCAAATTGTAGCCTCTTTTTCCTATTTGTAGTGGAGATGAGTGGTACCCGGTGGGGTCTTCTGCTGTTGTAGCCCATCCGCCTCAAGGTTGTGCGTGTTGTGGCTTCACAAATGCTTTGCTGCATACCTCGGTTGTAACGAGTGGTTATTTCAGTCAAAGTTGCTCTTCTATCAGCTTGAATCAGTCGGCCCATTCTCCTCTGACCTCTAGCATCAACAAGGCATTTTCGCCCACAGGACTGCCGCATACTGGATGTTTTTCCCTTTTCACACCATTCTTTGTAAATCCTAGAAATGGTTGTGCGTGAAAATCCCAGTAACTGAGCAGATTGTGAAATACTCAGACCGGCCCGTCTGGCACCAACAACCATGCCACGCTCAAAATTGCTTAAATCACCTCTCTTTCCCATTCTGACATTCAGTTTGGAGTTCAGGAGATTGTCTTGACCAGAACCACACCCCTAAATGCATTGAAGCAACTGCCATGTGATTGGTTGATTAGATAATTGCATTAATGAGAAATTGAACAGGTGTTCCTAATAATCCTTTAGGTGAGTGTATATGTTATGTTTGCAACAGAGCTCTCTATCAAAGAAGTTTTTTCCTCTTGCCTGCCTCAACATTCCTCCTCTGCTCTTTTGTTGTGATGGTATATTTCACTGACGGGTGATATTGTATACTTGTTGAGCATCGATGATAATTAAATTCCACCTCACAAAGAATGTTAATGACTTAATTTTAGTTAACCGTCCCATCCGGGACGCAGTCTGATTGATTCCGTCATATTAAACAAAATGTTGACTCGAATTAAACCCCTTCATTTAGATGTTACCACAGGAAGCATATATTTAGGTTACCTGACAAAACATTTTCACTGTGCATGCCCGGGGCCTGATCCCTAAAACTGTGACTAAAATGATTTTGCAATGCAGATTTATGCAGATGAAATGTGATGTTTACGTGGGGTGATACGTTCAACTCATGCTTCTCGTTTTCGTCAAGATTCTTAGCCTTCCTGTGAAAGGAGTGTTAAACTGGAGTAAGACGGTGTGAAGGGCATTGGGCTCTCAAGGGACCTGTGGAGATCAGGTCTGTGAAGAGTGAAGAGTGCAGATGCAGATGAGCAGCTGGATGTTTTGCTGATTTATGTCACCTCAGATTGCAGGATGCCCGATGTGTCAGGGCTGGAACGGAATTAAATATTTAGTGTCCTCAGATGCCAAAGGACGGTGCGTATCAGTGTTGACATCACGGGAGAATGCGTTAGAAATTGAGATTGCACGTCTCTTTCCACACAATATTCATTCTCTAGACAAAATGTAATTAGCATTATATCATTTTAATTTGATTAATATAGTACCATGCAGAAGTCTTAATGTCTTCATTTCATAGCTATTTGGCAGTGAATGCCCATTTCAGGACTAATGAGGCATGTTTTACATCTCAGAGGTGATTTTATAATATTTTTTTACACGTCTCTGCGCTCAGTCAATGCTGAGATTTCAGCTTGGTCTCCACAGTGTTCAAGTGGTGAAGTGTACACATACATTTTTATGTTTGGATAGACACTTTTCACTGTATTAAAACAGCACTTAACACGTAACCCATTTTATACATGAATGTTAGAGACGTACAAATCTTCAGGTCTATTCTCAAATCTCTTGTAGTACTATTCCTGTTTTTTACTGTATTTTTGATCAAATAAAAGCAGCCTTAGTGAGCATAAAAGACGTATTTTTACAACCACACCGATACTAATACGATTATATTGGCTTTTTCAGACCTAGGGCTGTTTGAACAGCATTGTTCTATGCATCCCATGGGTTCAGTTATCAGAGTACGAGAAGACTCTAATGGGGGGTGGGAGGGTTGGACTCTAACATGCATTAAACAAAAAGAAAAGCAATTGCATCTTCACATTTCTTTTGAGGCAAAAAAAAAAACACAATTAGGCTACAGGATTTCAGAGTGTTCCTCATAGATCCTCTGATTCTGGCAGCTCTATTTATATCAATACAACTGCTAGCTTGTGCTGCCTGCTCTCATTCAAGCGCCGCCTCGTTGACACCCTCCAAAGCTATTATGGAAATGTGTGTCATGACTAACTCTGCCATTTTGTAACGGCCCCACCAACAGCCTGTCACAAGGGTTTTCTGCGAGGCACGGGTCAACCGTGAACATGAATCAGTGAGCTCTAGAGAACTCGCACACTCACATTGCAGCCATCTTGGCCTGCGGCTGATACTCACACCAGAATTAATTGAACTCTTGGGGGGAAACAGTAAGTGTCAGTTCAAAAGCTGGTGTGGAGAGTCTCTAAATGACCAAGTGATGATGTGATGATGTCCCTGTCCTCTCCCTGGAGGCCTGCCCTCCAATGTCAGTACTTTGAGCTTTGAGTACGGGAAGAAAGTTTTGCCCTAACGAGTATTCAGTCAGACCTGCCTGTTTCAGTAAAGCCATGTATCATTTCACTGCCACATGCATGTTTCTGCTTGAACTCAGTGTGATTTGTTTTTTGAATCATTCAGATGGCTTATGATCCGATTGAAAAGAAATCAAAAGAACAAAACTTTCTGAATTACCATATTGATTCGAAAGATCCTGGTATAGTCTGTGCTTATTTTAAGCAGCTTAGTGATATCATATTTGTATTCATTTGATTCAGTTTAGTGAATAATAATTTTCGAAAAACAGCATCAATGTACAAATGACACTTTAGAACACTCTTTTTCTGAGAATCAAAAATATACAGTGTACAGCCCGATTAACGAACAAATGACACTTAGCCGTGCAATGTGACCAGTGTAGTCTGATTTATGAACGAATCACTGTTATGTGCTGGTTCTTTTTGGTTAATAAAAACATGCAACATGACCAGAGTAGTCTGATTCATGAACAAATGACTTAATGAGTCGGTTCTTTTTAGTGAATCAAAAACATTCAGTGTGACCAGAGTAGTCAGTGTAGTCTGAATCATGAACGAATCACTGTTATGAGCCGGTCCTTTTTACTAAATCAAAAACACGCAGTGTGACCAGTGCAGTCTCATTCATGAAAAAATGTCTGTTATGAGCCAGTTCCTTTTAGTTAATTAAAAACATGCAGTGCGACTAGTGATTCATTATGGAACAACTGTTATGAGACGTTCTTTTTAGTAAAAAAAAAGGGAAAATAGCAGCATTTTCTTAGCAATATGCTATTTACACTAAGTGAAAAAAGAGATAGATTATATTTACACTATGTAAAAATAGCATTTTCTTTGCAATACGTGTAGCTATGCTATACTTTTTGCAGATGAAAGATACTATTTGGTATTTGCACCCTGTAAATTAAACTGTATGCAAAAGAGTGTAAATTATTATATTTATTAAAATTATTAAATGGATGCCTCCTTATGGGACAATAAAGCCCTCCAGACACCTACACCTAACCGATAAACACTTTATTAATGAACACACGTTAGACACTTTATTTCCAAACATCAGAGGGTGGAGTTAGAGGAAAAAAAGCGGGCTATTTGTAGACACTCCTTAAAAGGCATACCAAAATAAATCAGAATCTAAATCAACAGTTTGTGAATTGCACTCAAATTGAATCTAGCCCTAATTTCAAATGAAAAGTGAGAACTTTTGTACTTCCCTTGCATTTGTCCTCCTGTTCCTGTATGGCACTCTGTATTTTTCTCCCAGTAAAAAGCTAACGTAAGCTGGAAAAGAATGGCTCCAACACAATAAAAAGCGAACACATCCAACATGCTGTGCCAAAGCCACAGGCTTTTCCAGGGCCCACGAGGATAAAAACATAATTTGCTAAACCTGACACATTAAGCAATGGCGTACTTGGGTTAATAGAATGCAGCACCATTTTCAACCTGCCGACAAACATGAGCTGCCACTGTGGCACCTCAACGCCATCCATAAACTGAAAATAACACTGAGGCTGTAGCTTCTGCACATTCACAACCTCTAAAGCCCTCCCCTACAGGGCTAGATAAGAAGTTCACACACATCTCATAAAGCTCTTTTTACAGTGCAGTCATCAATGCGGTAGTTCGAAATTGCTCATGTGCTGCCTTTACATATACTGTAAACTCTCAGGACACAGCAGTTGAACATTTAATAGCTCTTACAAATCACTAATTAGCTTTATGCAAGCAGATATTATCTTTTTAAAGCTTATTTAGCAGGATTCATATGGTATAGGTCATCTGAAGCCAAAAAAAAAAAGCCCTGCCCTGTATTAATGAATAAAAATGAATGTAGTGGAAACGGCAGTACAAAACCCTGATATACTGATATAAGAAAATAACTTAAGA
The DNA here is from genome assembly GCA_029959095.1 of Rhinichthys osculus. Classification (NCBI taxonomy): domain Eukaryota; kingdom Metazoa; phylum Chordata; class Actinopteri; order Cypriniformes; family Leuciscidae; genus Rhinichthys; species Rhinichthys osculus. Next base: position 11,924,910 of record JARWKJ010000014.1, on the reverse strand, counting down.
GCAGAGCCTCTAGTGAAGATCTGATTGCTAAATGGGCGTTTGGGGCTCATACACTCTTAAAAATAAAGCTTCTTTATTGATATTTATGGTTACATGGAACCTTTCCATTCCACAAATGGTTCTTTATAGTGGAAAAAAGGGTTATTGATTATTGAAATGCTCTTCACAAGAACTGTTCATTGAAAGGTTCTTTGGGAAACCAAACATGGTTCTTCTATGGCATCACTGCATCACTGTTCCCTTTCGTCCTGGGAACTCCAACGTGTCGTCGGGGAGTTCCCTGACGAATTGGGATCACGCTAGGGAGCCAATTGCCTTCGAGAGAATTAAAACGAGCCAATGGAATTGGCATGCAAGATTTGCATTCCGCAGCCCGCCTACCAGCGCGGGTATAAAAAGCGGAAGTAAATATTGCGCAATGCTTTTAGCTTCGGAGCCTCCAGTGTGTCTCTTTGAGCTGCTGTGTCCTTCGAGAAAGCTACATTTAAAAAAAAGGAGAAGAACGAGTCATCTTTGGAAGGAGAGAGAAGATCCTCTGTTGCTGGTGTGACGGCGCTTCGAGTGACCATCGCTTCCCGCGGCTGGCTGGCTTTAAAAACAAAAGCTATTTTAATGGCTGGTATTGGGTGGTGAGTGCAGCACTCGGGCTTGCAGTTTCCCCGTCTGTCTGCCGCGGTGGTCCCTCTGTGCCTCGGCACGTTAAAGAGTATTTTTCTTCCCTTCTGAAAGAGCAACACGGGTGTTTCGCGTCCTTTTCAGGATGTCGTTTCACCCGTGCGTTTCTGGATGCGGTCGATCTCTCCCTCAGGAAGATGGCCACAAACACCTGGTGATGACTCGGCGGGACTGCCCCCTTCGGGTGTGGTGGTTCAGGCTGAGCCGGATCCAGAAATGGCCGCTATGCTCGAACGGGTGGCCGCGAATGTCGGGCTTGTGTGGAACCGTCCACCGGGTCCCCGAACCTTCGCGGCTGGATGATTGGTGTCTTGGAGCGGGCCGTACTGTTGCCTCACGGTCTGCTCCAGTCCCATTCTTCCCTGAAGTGCATGAGGAGTTGAGGAAGTCTTGGCTGGCCCCTCTGGCGACCAGGCGTAGACAACCTCGCCCCTCCCTCCTCACCACCCTGGACGGCGGAGCGGCGCATGGGTACGAGGGAATCCCCCCAGTGGAGCGGTCGGTTGCGATGCAGTTGTGTACAAAGACCGCTTCCACTTGGCGGGGTGCCCCTTTACTCCCCTCCCGCGCCTGTAGGTTTTCCTCCGGTCTAACCGGGGATGCCTACGTGGCGTGTGGAGACGCCGCTTCCACCCTGCATGCCATGGCGCTTTTGCAAGTCCATCAAGCGAAGGCGCTCCATGACTTGCAGGCAGGTGGTCCTGACCCAGCTCTGTTGCAGGAGCTGCGTGTGGCGACGGACTTCGCCCTCCGGGCGACGAAAGTCGCCGCACGTTCGCTGGGTCGGGCGATGTCCACTTTGGTGGTCCAGGAGTGCCACCTGTGGCTGACCCTGGCTGATATGCGGGAAGCAGAGAAGAACAAACTTCTCAACTTCCCCATATCCCAGGGCGGCCTCTTCGGCGACGCGGTGGAGACCTTGGCCCAAGAGTTCTCCGCCGCCCAGAAGCAGTCGGAGGCGATACGGCACGTCCTGCACAGGAGGCGGGCTGCTGCGGGTCCGTCTTCTGCTGCTGTAGAACCTCCTGCTGCTTCCCGTCGCCGAGGCCGTCCTCCGGCGCCAGCTCCCCCTCCAGCGCAGCCTTCCAACCCTGGAGCGAGGAAGTCTGGTCGTAAGAGGACGGCCAAGCCCGCTCAGACGCCCCCGGCCCCTTCCCATAAAAGGAAGGGAGGGAAGCGGCCCTGAGACGGGCGACCTGAAGGAAGACCGGACAACTGCTTTTCGGGAGGGTGCCCCTGCACGCCTCCTTCCCCCGGGGGAGGGCCGGGCGGAGAATTTTTTGTTTCGTGAAATTTTTCTGTTCCGCCGCTGGCCACTCGGTCAGCGGTACCCAAAAATTCATTAAAAGAGCAGTTTCTCCTTCCTCCTTCAGGTCATCCTCGGTCGAGACTGATGGGCACACAGTCTCCTCCACCCAAGAGGGTCAGGATGGCAGTGGATGCTGTCACCGAGCAGCATCGCTCCCGTTCCCCTCTTCCCAGTCTGCAGAAAGCAGCGACGCTTCCTCGGTTGCGTCGCTCCTCTCGGCGGCTGGGCCCAGAGGGGCAGAGACCAGCTCACGAGGAGGCAGGGCCTCGTACCTCGTCTCTCCCCCTCCCCTCGCCACGGGGCAGCCCGCAGCAGAAAGCCCACGGGCTCTCTCTGCCGTCTGCCCCCCGGTGGAAGCAGGTCTCTGGCGAACTCCACGCCCCTCCGCGGGTACGCCGGTGGTTCGGGTGGGCTTATTGGGTCGGTACCTGGAAGCCTGGCTAGCGCTTCCGGGTCCGTCCCGATGGCTCATCCGCACCATTCGGCTCGGCTATGCAATTCAGTTTGCACGCCGGCCTCCCAGGTTCAGGGGCATCCACTTCACCCGTGTGCGGTCAGTGGATGCCCCTGTCCTGCGGAAAGAGATCGATGTCCTGTTGGCGAAGGACGCGATCGAGCCGGTCCCTCCTGCCGAGATGAGGTCCGGGTTTTACAGCCCCTACTTCATTGTACCCAAGAAAGGCGGTGGGTTACAACCAATCCTGGACCTGCGAGTTTTGAATCGGGCCCTGCACAAACTCCCGTTCAAAATGCTCACGCAGAAGCGCATTTTCGAATGCATCCGTCCCCAGGATTGGTTTGCAGCGATCGACCTGAAGGACGCGTACTTTCACGTCTCGATTCTTCCTCGACACAGACCATTTCTACGGTTTGCTTTCGAGGGTCGAGCGTATCAGTACAAAGTCCTACCCTTCAGGCTGGCCCTGTCGCCCCGCGTCTTCACGAAAGTCGCGGAGGCGGCCATTGTTCCCATGAGAGAACAAGGCATTCGCATTCTCAACTATCTCGACGACTGGCTCATTCTGGCTCACTCGCGAGATGTGTTGTGCGATCACAGGGACATGGTGCTTCGGCACCTCAGCCGGTTGGGGCTTCAGGTCAACTGGGACAAGAGCAAACTCTGCCCCGTGCAGAGGATCTCTTATCTCGGTATGGAGTTGGACTCGGTCGCCCAGACTGCGCGCCTCACGGAGGAGCGCGTCCAGTCAGTGCTCACCTGCCTCAGGTCTTTTCGAGGCAGGACAGCGGTTCCACTGAAACAATTTTCAGAGGCTCCTGGGGCATATGGCAGCCGCAGCCGCAGTAACGCCGCTCGGCCTGTTACATATGAGACCACTCCAGCACTGGCTTCACGATCGAGTCCCGAGGTGGGCGTGGCAGAGCGGCACGTTCCGGGTCAAAGTAACCCCGCACTGTCGCCAAACCTTCTCCCCGTGGTCGGATCCTGCGTTTCTACGGGCCGGAGTGCCCCTAGTCCAGGTTTCCAGGCATGCTGTGGTTTTCACAGATGCCTCTGCCATGGGGTGGGGGGCCACGTACAAAGGGCATGCAGTCTCGGGTCTGTGGACGGGGCCCCAGCTGCATTGGCATATCAACTGCCTAGAGTTGCAAGCAGTACGCTTGGCTTTGTGCCGCCTCAAAAGGCTTCTCAAAGACAAGCACGTACTGGTCCGTACGGACAGCACTGCGACCGTTGCGTACATCAACCGACAAGGTGGTCTACGCTCCCGCCGCATGTCGCGACTCGCCTCCCACCTCCTCCTATGGAGTCAGAACCATCTGAGGTCGCTTCGCGCCACTCATGTTCCAGGGGAGCTCAACCGTGTGGCAGACGAGCTTTCACGGTTGCCTCCCCTGCCAGGAGAATGGCGACTCCATCCCCAGGCGGTTCAGTTGATCTGGAGTGTTTTCGGAGTCGCACAGGTAGACCTGTTTGCCTCTCCGGACACGACCCATTGCCAGTGGTTTTACTCCATGTCCGAGGGGACCCTCGGCACGGACGCCCTGGCTCACAGCTGGCCCCGGGCCCTGCGCAAGTATGCGTTTCCCCCAGTGAGCCTTCTTGCACAGACACTGTGCAAGGTCAGGGAGGACGAGGAGCAGGTCCTGTTAGTGGCGCCGTATTGGCCCACCAGGACTTGGTTCACGGAACTCATGCTCCTTACGACAGCCCCTCCTTGGCCGATTCCTCTGAGGAAGGATTTCCTTTCTCAGAGACGGGGCACTCTATGGCACCCGCGTCCAGACCTCTGGAAACTCCATGTCTGGTCCCTGGACGGGACGCGGAGGTTCTAGGTGATCTACCACAGGCAGTGGTAAACACCATCACTTCTACTAGAGCCCCCTCTACGAGGCGCCTCTATGCGTTGAAGTGGAACCTATTCGTCGAGTGGTGTTCCTCCCACCAGGAGGACCCCCGAACTTGCCCGATCAGAGTCGTGCTTTCCTTCCTACTAGATGGGTTGGAGCGAAGGCTGTCTCCCTCCACCCTCAAAGTGTATGTTGCCGCAATAGCCGCACATCACGATGTAGTAGAAGGTAAGTCCGTGGGGAAGCACGATCTGATCATCAGATTCCTCAAGGGTGCTAGGAGGTTAATCCACCTCGTGTTTTGCACTCTGTACCCTCTTGGGACCTAGCTCTGGTACTGAGAGCTCTTCAAGGTCCTCCCTTTGAGCCCTTGCTGACAGTGGAGCTTAATATCCTGTCCATTTAGACAGCGCTCCTGTTAGCATTGGCCTCTTTTAAGAGGGTCGGGGATCTGCAGGCTTTTTCGGTCGACGAATCGTGCCTAGAGTTCGGGCCGGGCTTTTCTCGTGTGATATTGAGACCCCGGCTCGGATATGTGCCCAAGGTTCCTACCACTCCCTTCGTGGATCAGGTAGTGAGCCTGCAAGCGCTGCCCCAGGAGGAGGCAGACCCAGCCCTAGCTTTTCTCTGTCCAGTCCGCGCCCTGCGGGTTTACACTGACAGAACGCAAAGCTTCAGGACCTCAGATCAGCTCTTTGTCTGTTACGGAGGCCAGCAGAAGGGGAAGGCCGTCTCCAAGCAGAGGTTAGCTCACTGGTTAGTGGATGCTATCACCCAAGCGTATGAAGCTACGAGTGAGCCTTGTCCTCCCAGGTTGCGTGCTCACTCTACGAGAGGTGTTGCCGCCTCCTGGGCGTTGGCTCAAGGCGCCTCGCTGACAGACATTTGTAGAGCTGCGGGCTGGGCGACACCGAACACGTTCGCTAGATTCTATAGCCTACGTGTGGAACCTGTTTCCTCCCGAGTACTCGCTACGGCCAGTGGTGCGAGGGAATAGGTTGTGTCGGCTTGCTACGCCACTCCGTGCCTCAGCCGGATACGTGCGTCTTCGCTCCGTTGGCGCCCTACGTTGGTTAGCCTCGTGAGTTCCTCCATCACCCCTCCGGTGCCAGGCGTGGCGGACCGCCGGCGCCAGGTCTACTACCTCTAAGGGAGTTGTTGTGTAGACTGGGTGTTATGTTCAGTGGTCTCTTCGGTGACCCATTATGCCACGTGCAGTCCAGCCGTGTCTTCCCCTTGACAGACTCGTTCTGTCGTCCCTGTTGAGTACGCTCCCACTCCCCTTGGAGGGGACTACCTCAGGGACTGCCATATGTTTCACTATCCCCCTGGGCTAGTACATATGTGTATTCCAGGCCTTCTTCAGGCATCTGGCTTCCGCAGCGTTCCCTTCCCCTTTTTACGGGTTGGGCACGCTTTCCCAGTGTTATCCAATGTCCACTGAGTGGGTCTTGCGGAACAGCAGTGTGACTCCCTAGCTAGCTCCCACAATTTGTGAAACTGCTTGGGTAGCTTAGCTGGGCGCTGGAAGGGGCCAGCACCATGGCGTTTTGTTAGGGATCCCAATTCGTCAGGGAACTCCCCGACGACACGTTGGAGTTGCCAGGACGAAAGGGAACGTCTCGGTTACGTATGTAACCCTTGTTCCCTGAGTACAGGGAACGGAGACGTGTCGTCCCTTCGCCATGTTGCTGTACCTTCGCGGAGGACTGGACACTATTGTCACAAAAGCATTGCGCAATATTTACTTCCGCTTTTTATACCTGCGCTGGTAGGCGGGCTGCGGAATGCAAATCTTGCATGCCAATTCCATTGGCTCGTTTTAATTCTCTCGAAGGCAATTGGCTCCCTAGCGTGATCCCAATTCGTCAGGGAACTCCCCGACGACACGTCTCGGTTCCCTGTACTCAGGGAACGAGGGTTACATACGTAACCGAGACGTTTTTAAGAGTACAAGGCAGCGTGAAGCTAGATGGACCAACCTTTTTGGTCTTAACCCTCTGGGGTCCTTTATTTCAGAGTCACACTCAGGGATTAATATTTATTAAAAAAAATCATAACTTTTTTTTTTACTTGTTTTTTATAATATTTTTTCTTTTCTTTTTTGGTGTTTTGAGATAATTTCAAAAATAAAAATGATTTATAATTAATATTAATCCAATAATTATGACCCATTTTTTCCCCATTGAATATAATAGAATTTTTTTTTAGAGTCAAGCCTAGGCCTCATGAAAGCAATTTTTGAAATGAGATGGATGCCATCTGGTTGTAGAGACTTTAAGGATGAACCAAACACGAATTAATCTTTCTAATCTCTCATGGGATTCATTCAAATGTGATTCAGCATTTCGGATCTGAATACCACATTCCAAAGTCACAAGACTGGCTCCAAATTGTCTAGAAAACCCCCCAGAGAAGTCTTTTATGGCCCCGCAGGCATCAGAGATAAGCCTAAACAGGAAGAACGTTGTCACTGTTTCATCCTTAAGCAAGACAAAGCTGCTCAGAAATGGTGAGACCAGGCCTGACCACCAAGGGGCCTGATCACCTTTGACCTCCCTCAGCATCACCACTGCTGAGCAGGACAGCGATGTAAGACAGACCACGCTTCCATGGAACGTGAGAGACTTACACAGACTTTACATATCAAACCCATTAAAACTCACGCAGAACAATGCTCCGTGGACTTAATCAAACATCATAATTCTTGTTGTTCCTACAATTCATGTTTGTATTATGCGTAGATCACATATAAATCATGTAATTGTGATATAACTGTGTGTATGGATGAAAGGGTATCGTGCTTCCAATCAAAAGAATCGTATGCCCTTAATTCAAAAGGTGGCTTGTTTGAAATCTGTGTAAAATGTTTTGTATGATTATAATAATCTATAATGTTTAAACTGGGGTCTCTTGTTTCTCTGCTAAGTGCTGGAACCCAAGCAGATCCCAGATAACGATAAGTAGGAACGATCCACCTCCTAAAATGATGCCATTGTCTCATTGGTCAGAATTCTCTGAAAGAGGTTGGACTAACGTTTAAGTTAAAGACCCGAAGAAAGGAGTTAGAGTATGTTGAAAAAGAAATTCGGTTCAGAGAGCAGTTCGGGGTTGCCGTTTGGTTTTGAGTTCGGTTCGGTGTTGAACTAAGTTTGCGCCTCTCTCTAGCAACAGCAAGAGAGTGTTCCTGTTCGTGCTTCTCTCTGAAAACAACAAAGAGCGTGTTCGCATGCTCCTACATCGACCAGACCAAATTAGACCAGCAGACAAATAACCCATCAAGATCGGGGTTGAAACAACTCATTCAAGCCATCTAACTCGTCTTACTTTCATTTCTTCCTTTATTTTCTTTTTTTTCATAAAAGTCTCGGTTCAACGTTAAGTTGCTGCGAAGTTCGTTTAAACGTCTCTCCTGCAACGCGCTTCGAACTGTAAAGACTCTTATTCGCCTGCCAATCACACGTGACTGGCAGTTCAGAAACTTCCATCCAGGCACTTCAAAGACAACCAGCCACACGGACCCGGTCGGGAAACCCCTTTGACGAAGCACCGCAAAAAGGGAACTCCCTAAGCAACGTAAAGACAAGCAAGTAGCAGCTACTCCAGACTCTTAACTGAACTGGTGCAAATGTAAATTGAATGACCTGTCTAAGAAAAGAAGGTTTAAATTAATGCTTGGTGGTTCGTTCAGGTCATGTCTTACAAAGTGCATCTCACTCTGAAAACTCTCTCTCTCTCTCTTCCTCTGCGCCTTGTATGAATGCGTGTGTGTGATTGTGTTTAGACCTTAGTTTTATGTGTTTAGAATAGTTAATAAAGTCGTCAATATATTTGAAAAGATATTTGCCTTGTGTTGTGCTTGCACATTTAATGTCTTGTACTGTCGATCTAAAGTTACCTTGCTAATTTATAGTGTTTCACTATAGATTGGATATTCATATCTGTTGCCAAGGTTATAATTACGGCCTGTTCAAATGAACTCTAAACGAGTCATTTGCTCGGTTCCATAGTGATTCGGTCAAGATTCATTGCAAATCGATGAATCATTCCTTTTGAGCTAAATTGGCCTTCCGGCCCCCCTTAAATACATTTTATGTATATTATTATTGTGTGATTCGTTACATGGTGGACAAACTGAGCATTTTAAAAATTCAAAACCCATATGTAATCTGAATTTATTAGTGTGTATGTGTATAAAAGTGTGTTTGCGTGTGTGTGTGTGGATGTGTCTGTTTTGCACTCTTGATGTTTTATAGATTCACCCCTTCACTGTTGTGTGCTTTTTTTCTGGATCGTGGCTGATTTGTAGATTGTACGCACAAAAAAAGCTGGCAGTGGATTAGAAAAGACAGCAATGTCCCAATTTGGACAGACCGGGGAGGGTGAAATAGAGACCACTGACTGAATTATGTCAGCCAGTAGCACTCGAGGTTATTTGATAATTCACAAAAGGATATCAATTTTTTAAGCGTACATCATAAACCACTACTCTGGCACTATATGCACACTGGAGTAATTCTGTTCTGTCTCTCCTTATCTATTGTTAAGTTTTGGATGAAGCAGAGGAGGAAGCAGGATCCAAGTCCAGTAGTCTTTTATTAAATAAACTCAAAACTTCACAAATACAAGCGCAGACTCGGGCGAGGAATAACCACCATAGTGCAACGATAAGAACTGACTAAACACAGGGCTTAAATACACAGACAGTCAAGCTTAATAAGATAACAAGGCGGCTTGGCTAATAAGAAACGCCTGGGAAAACTAATCAACATTAAACATATCAAGGGACTGCAAAACATGGAACAAGACTGGGGAACACAGGTTGAAATCAACATCACATCTATAAAGGTCTCATTAAATCAAAATGAGTGTTTTATGGCTTTTAGTCCATGTCTAGCGTTGATGGCATATGCTTGTGTACATCTAAAACCTGACAAAAATCATTTTTACAGAAATATGCATTTACACGTACAGTCTTTATCTTCCTGGAAAACAGATCACAGTGTATTTTGCAAAAAGATTCAGTTAAATGATGATATTAACTAGTATTGTTTAGTGTAAATGCATATTATGTTGTTTTTGAATGTGTTTTATATTAAGTAGCTGAATCACAGCTCAACTGGGACAACTATAATTACAGTAAACTTCCTTATAAATCAAATGTAATAGAAAAATCATAATATCAGCAACACTGTATGTGCTACATATTCATCTAAATATGTAAGAGCATACACTATTGTTTTAAAGTTTGAGGTCAGTAGTTTTTGAAAGTTTGCTCACCACGACTATTTGATAAAACAAAAATACAGTTAAAACAGTAATATTATGTTATGTGATAGAATTTAAAACAACTGTTTTCTATTTTAATAGAAAAGCTTTTCAGCAGACATTACTCCAGTTTTCAGTGACACATAAGCCTTCAGAAATAATTATAATATGCTGATAAAAAAAAAAAAAAATATTCTTAGTATCAATGTTGACATCAGTTACTTTTTCAAATAAGTATGTAATGCAAGTGATTTTGCATTTATTTCACTTTTGGTGTGAAAGGCCCTAATAAAACTTTTTGTTTTAAACCCCATGTGAGAAAAAGAAATGCAAAAGTGACATAACACTACTTTCCATAAAAAGTAACTAAGTAAAGCAGTTTGTTTATTTTTTAGGGAATAACGCAATATTGTAATGCATTACTTTTAAAAGTAACTTTCCCCAACACTGCATATTACTACATCATATCATGTCTTTGATGAACTTTGAAACATAATAATACAACGATATATATATTATTTATGGCAGGTTTAATACAATTGGTTAATTTGCATTTGTAAACACAATTTAATATTTCAGTGCTTCCAGAGTGTGTTAAAATCATAGTGTGTCCACTGCCCTAGAGGAAGTTGCATAAGATATTAGTTTTATAAGCAGAAGAAAGTGCAGCACTTTCAATAGAGTCTGATTGGTTTTTGTCCATTTTGTTTGCCTGAAAGAGAAAAGGACCGATTGAGAGATAGAGAAATAGCATACAAAACAATACTTCTTTCGAGAAGCTTGTTGACTTTATTCGGAATGAATGGGTCCGATTTGCATCTAAAGAGCTCAGGCGCCACATTGCTGGATTTAGTGCTTTTTCATTCAGAGCAGTTTCATTCATTTTTCGCAGTATCGCCGCCAATGGTTTTCGAAAAAAAGATCCCACTCAGCAGCAGCATGAAAAGGTCAGGCGTGGGAGCAAAAGGGAAATGTTACAGATTTTACTCCCCTGACAAAAGTAATTAATTGTTTGGGAGCTAAATGGAAATGAGGAGGTTGAACAGCCCAGTGTAGCATTCGAGTTTCAGAACGACGGTTATGGGTGGAATGTCAAGGGTGTTTGTCATAATGGCAGACCAGATGCATTGCAAATGAACAATCCTCAGGGAGACTATCAGATGGCTTACAACATCTGTTTACATATGACAATTGTTTAATTTCAGACACTTTACCAAATTAATGTTCATGTCCAGGTACACATTTCTGTAAATTGCAATTGCAGAGAGTTTGAAAAGTGTGTTTACTCATCAAATAACTCGGATTACACAATGTATGCTCTCTAAATGCAAAGTAATTCATTTAACCTGAGAAGAACAGGGAGATTAGAGTTTCTCTGATATTGAAACTCTGTAGAGAATGGAAGGTATAGGATCCATTAGTGTTGGCAGGACATTTCATGAATGTCTTCTTACATTACACACTGTAATAGGCTGCTAGTGGCTTGTTAAGTAGCTTTTGAGGTTTAAAGAACAAAGAAAATATCAGATAGATTATTGAACAGCACTCCTTTTAATGGCAGCTGTTTGAATCCTTTTTCACATACTAGAATTCCATGTCATTCAGTGTTAAATTTATTGTGCCAAACCACGGAACAACGGGAATTTTGTCATCATTTGCACACCCTCAAGTCATTAAAAACTTGACTTTCTTTTGTTAACACAAAATAAACTGGTTCATTTTCACCATGCAAAGGTATGACAACTGAAGCTTTCAAATTTCAAAAAGAATGTAAAAGCACAATAAAGATGTTATAACAGTAGTCCACATTACTTGTGTTTACATTGTGTTTTGAAGCCATACGACTTGAGAACCAAATCATTTGTGATCAAATTTTCCAGACCTGAATCATTTTGAACTGAATCAAATACAATATATATATATATATATATATACTGTATATATATAAATAATAGTTGTATCTTGTTTTTAAAACATTTTTACTGGAAAACAGGCCAAATGCTAATTAAAGGAGTCATAATGTGCAATTTTCACTTTTCAATGAGAATCAATGTATGTTATGATTGACTAACGATTATACATTGGCCGGGATGCCGATATTCAAAAGTGAAGCGTTTGTTTACCCCAGGGTTCTTAAACTAGCCAACGTGCACGCGCACTCAAATACGAGATTTCAATTTCTCCCCCGACTTGACGTCAAGACGGGGCCGGATATACCATATATGGACACCGCAGAGGAGGCCCGCCCTGCCCCTCTCCCCATCATATTCAGTCAAGAAAGATGCAGAAACGTAGTGCACACGTGAGTTGCTCTGTGGTTGACTACCATAATCCACATTCTAATGTTTTTTCTTTACCCAAAACTGACCAAACTACAAGGGACAAGTGGATGAAATTTATTTTCAATGACGCTGTTCCAACAACCATCTCAACTTGCTCAACGTTAGGTGTCTGCGCTAAACATTTCACAAAAGAATCTTTTACAAATTTGGGGCAATATCAGGCGAAGTTGGCATCGAAGCTACGTTTGGAAAAAGGTGCCATTCCAACAATCAGGGACTTGCCTGAATTTGAAACGGTAAGACTGTGTTTTTATTACTATATTTTGTGTAAATAGCAGCTAACTACTAATGCGGTTAATGTATGTGATGTAAACACGGGGAATGGACTCTACGAATGCTAGCCACATCTTTCCACTTTAAACAGACTAGAAAATGATACAGCTATTATTTAATATAATCGTATACAATATAACAATGACAACATATCATTGTATTGATTTTTTTATATAAAAGATAAGGATAGATACATTTAAAAAACAGTCAAGAATTAATAAACATAAAGAAAAACATAACGTTACATGTCTGCAGATGAAAATTATTAAATATCTAAAAAACCACAACGTCAAAAAAGGCAAAAACAACACATTATAGCAAACGTTAATCTCTATAACCACTGTAAGCTGAAAATAAAGTAGACTACATCTCCGTTAATGTAATCTACATTAAATTAAAGCTAAACTTATGTGGGAGAAAAGAGCAAAAAACGTTTTAGCTCGTTACTGATGTTGTATGTCTCAGTCAAAAAAATTGTCTTTACCATTCAGAGACATGTTGATGTAGACGTCCTTCAATTGACTGTTGTTCCTCTTCCGTTTCCAGCTCTGGTTCAGAGTCTGGCTCAAACATACGGTTGAATCCCGTAGGTCGCGGCCAGGTCGGGTTCATTAACAACTTGCTCCATGATCTCTTTTTGGAATGATATGCTGAAGTTACCTGCGGTGTCAAGCCCCCTCCGTCCTGCCACCAATCAACGCGCCCCTCATTTGCATTATTAAAATGACCGTCCACGACAGCCAAAACCTCGCATCAGATCTCGCGAGACAATAATGCATTCAGAAATAAGGGTCAAACGAGCTCTGTGTTTATTTTTTTCCAATTTTTCTTTTTTAGAAGGGCATGAAATGACTATAATAGAGCGTGGGTATCAAAGTTAATACTACATTATGACTCCTTTAAGAATATATTTTTTGGGGGCAAGGCTGGACAAGGCAGAACACAATGGGGAGCACACAAAGCAGGTATCACGATGCACAATAGACAACAATCTGCAACAGGACTGAGAACACAGGGAGAATAACTAGGGAAGGAAAACAGGAGGGAAACAAAGTAGGTGGGGCAAATGAACCAATAATCAGAGAACAAGAAGGGCAGGGTTAAGACAATAGACAGGAGAGTACATGGCACATAGAAACAAACATGACAAGCCATGTGCTCACACCAAACAACACAAAAGGCTCGTTTGAGATGCACCTGAAATTTAGGGGCTATTTACATGACACGGGTTTCAACTAAAAATGTGCAACTTTTTTTATGCGCTTTGGCCATTCGTTTACCCCAACGGCGTTTTGGGTGCCTGAAAACGCAAACTTTTGAAAATGGGTTTCAAAGTGCACGTTTTTGAAAACGGTCTCCGTGTAAAGAACAGAAACGCGAATATCTGAAGGCGATGACGTCATGCACATGCGTAGAGGTGGGAGTAAGTCACTAAATGCAAGTCTCAAGTCAAGTCCAAGTCTTAACATTGCAAGTCAAAGTCAAGTCAAGTCATTCTGTTGTAAGGGTCAAGTCAAGTCAAGTCGCAACTTAGTCATCAAGTCATACCAAGTCGCACACAGGCTAGTTTTACACATTTTTTAACTCTGGGACTTTTATTACTTATTTAGACACAGAGGGCTGATGGGTTACAAAAATAAATAAATTAACTTGTGTGTAATAAATAAAATATCATTAAGAAGCACTTTAAATGCTCTAAAATAAAAATAAATTCAATGAACACAAGTAAACAAGAATTAATAAAACTTTTCCCATCTTGTAGAAAAAAACAACTAAAAAGATTTTGCATTCTAAATTAGTATGCCAAAGTTTGTATGTTCTTACTCTAAATATGCAGGTGATTTGATCCCATAACACAAAATATTATATGGAAATTTTAAGAAAACAAATCTAATAATTTAAATGATTTAAACCCGACTATTTTTTAATACGTGGGTCGTTATAACTGACGTTCTCAACTACTTTCTATATTACTTTCTACCGCCCGCAACATTTATGTTTTGTCCCGCTCCAGCCCACAAAAAGACTTTTTTCTGTACCTCCAAATACTTTCAAGTTAGCCTACGTGTCGCCACCATACACATCAGCATAAATGTTCCTGATAAATTATTTGTTATTAAAGCATTAACACACAAACCACTGTTATAACATAAAAGCAAGCAGCTCCTGCGTCCATGGTTTGGCATGACTGTGTGCAAAGTGCGCTCCCTCAATAATTCCTAAAAAGCTGACATCAGTTCATCGCGATCTCGGTTCGCGGTTCATTACATCTCTGTTAATATCAATGAAGTTTTCATAATATATACACTTTGTTTGTTATAATTAGAGGATTTGCCAGCATACAGAATTGAGCACTGAACAAAAAGTCCGTTTTGAGCGGTGAGGGAAGTCTATCGTAAATGCTTGTGATTGGCCATTGCGTTCCTAGAAATCAACACACATGTCTGTGATTGGCTACATCGCTCAACGCTGCAAACATGTTATAAATAGACACTCTGGCCTGTAAATCGTTTCTATTTTGTTTTAGTTGTTCTTATTGCTTTTCTGCAACAGATGAATAAAAATGTATTAGTTTTTATGTTTTATTCATAGATATGCCTATTTCTAGTTTGCGGGAGTCCCGCGAATCGTTTTATTCTCCCTCAACCCGCACACACACAGACACACATTACCGCCCGCGCTCCCTATTATGACGTCTAAAAAAACCACAATAATTAAAAACAAAAAAAAATTCATTTCAAGTAAATAGGCACAAGTCATTTCAAGTAAAGTCATTTCAAGTAAATAGGCACAAGTCCGAGTCAGGTCACAAGGAGCAAGTCTAAAGTCAAGTCGAGTCTTTTCAGAGATCTAGTCAAGTAAGTCTCAAGTCCAGAAAATTGCGACTCGAGTCAAGTCATATGACTCGAGTCTCCCACCTCTGCACATGCGTATTACGTGTTCAGTTTTCCATCTAATGGCCTGGCAGCAGAATACAGCGTTTTTAGTCGTTTTCGCGAATCCGTGTGAATGGGGATCGTTTTGACAATGGTGTCCACTGTACACGGAAAACTCAAAGGAGAAACGTATCTGATTTAAGCATATCGTTGTCGTGTAAACGTACCCTTAGGCAAGAGTAGGGGGCTCCAGTGAGAAGAGGAGTGAAAAAAGTGCAGCCAAGATGGACAGTTCTCACTTTTCATAGTGGATCAGACACCTACAAGATCCAAGCCATATATTGCGGGATTCACATTCATGCACTGCGTTGCTAATAAACTGGATGTAATTTAAAGGATTAGTTCACTTTTAAAAAAACTTTTGCTGATAATTTACTCACCCCCATGTCATCCAAGATGTCCATGTCTTTCTTTCTTCAGTCGAAAAGAAATTAAGGTTTTTGATGAAAACATTCCAGGATTTTTCTCCATATAATGGACTTCCATGGGAACCAGACGGTTCAAGGTCCAAAAGACAGTTTCAGTGCAGCTTCAAAGTGCTTTAAACGATACCAGACGACGAATAAGGGTCTTATCTAGCGAAACGATCAGTCATTTCAAAAATAAATAGAAAAGTTGAAGTTTAAAAAGCACAAATGATACACGTTCGTGACTCTCCTGTTCGAACTCGTTCATCAAAATGAACAAATCTTTTTTCGAGTCATTTCGTTAATTCAACGAAAGAAATGAACGAAATGACTCGAAAAAACATTCGTTCATTTTGATGAACGAGTTCGAGCAGGAGAGTCACGAACGTGCATCACAGAACAGAGCAAGGCCAGCATATTTGTGCTTTTTAAACGTCAACTTTTCTATTTATTTTTGAAATGGCCGATCGTTTCGCTAGATAAGACCCTTATTCATCGTCTGGTATCGTTTAAAGCCCTTTGAAGCTGCACTGAAACTGTCTTTTGGACCTTGAACCGTCTGGTTCCCATAGAAGTCCATTATATGGAGAAAAATCCTGGAATGTTTTCATCAAAAACCTTAATTTCTTTTCGACTGAAGAAAGAAAGACATAGACATCTTGGATGACATGGGGGTGAGTAAATTATCAGCAAAAGTTTTTTTAAAAGTGAACTACTCCTTTAAGGTTGTTGTTTTTTTGTGTTTTTTTTTAAATAAATATGATGAACAAGACACCCGAAGTACTTGTTATTTATTTAATTCCATTCAAAAGATGTTTTCCCTCAATTTTTAGTTTCATATAGGCATATTTTAGTTGTTTTAGTTTTTTATATGACAACATATCACATAGAGAGATAGCAATTTCTGAGAGTTTGGGAATATTCACGCATAATTTATACACATTAACACATATCACAGTTTCAAAATCAAACATTTTAAAAGAGAACAATACATCACGGTTGTGATAACCAATAAGCATTAAGCTGTGCCATCACTGTGCATCAAGCTGTGCGTTTTGTACAGATTTTGCTCATCTCAAACGAGCCTAAAGTGAACACAATCACAAGCCATGTGCTAAAACAAGAAACGAACACCCATCCAATGAGATCTCTTACCGACTGCGTGTTCACACAGAAAATGACTACATGAAAGCACACATCCTTTGAAAAACATGAGCCATGTGCTACGTACAAGACAAAACATGACAACATGAAAGCACGCATCTAATGAAAAACATGAGCCATGTGCTACACGGCACAAGACAACAAGAAAGCACGTGGACGATATAAACACACTTCACGCTTACAATGACAAGACCGCAGTGTCAGGGCTCAAGAAACGAAAAACAAGACTGACGGGACAGAATCCTGACAGAACTATTAAACCTCACGTTATGCTAGCGTTAGCATTATTTAACACCTGCCTTCAAATGTTAACCTTATTTTTATGCTTGTGTACTCTGAGGTTTTTTTTAGATGTTACTATAATGATATGCTCTTGCACTCTCCCTCTAATCAAAAATAAGAGAGTGATGCAACTGACTTCTTTTGTTCTATCACAGGCCAACATTAGCAGGCGGGGCCGTTAGCCTGTCTCTATGGACAAACAGAAGCACAGAGGGTAAAGCGCAATGCCTTTTTGTCTCTTGCAGAATACAATTCCATTGATCAAGTCTTTGTTTGTACCTCCGAAAAAAGATTATGCATTATGAAAAGCATAAAAAAAATTGATAGGTAGGCTAGAGGAGCTGGGGTAGGTCAGAATGCCTTTGAAATGTGGATCAAAGCCGGTGGGAGACTCCCGGGGGAAGAAGCAGTTAACCCCTATGTGTTGAGACCAACCTGAAAAACCTTGAGAAAGGATTCTCTGTGAGCCTGTCAAAAGTGGTGGGCTTTTTATTTTGATTTTTTTTCATGAAATACATTAAAATGATTCAAAATGATGCAAAATGTTTTGTTTTTTTTATAATATCTAGATGTGCAGCAAAGCCATTATCTTTTTGTACCTGTGACAAACTTGTCTGCTTCTGTATTCAGATCTAATTTTGGCAGGGCTTAAAAAGTATCTCGAAACTATTTCCAATGCCCATTTTAGATGTAACTTTATCTTCATTTCTATATACCAGATATGCCGTGTGTAACTAATTATAATTATAATTATTTTCTTTTTATAAGATTTGTAAGATTTCTTCAGATTCCTTCAGATTAGTTTACCATCCTTTTCTGCAGGTTACATCTTTACACCAGTAGGTGTCGTTCAGTTACATTATTTTTGTGCCACATTTCTGGAGAAGTCTTTGAATTATTCACTCGATTCGTAAAAAAAAAAGAGGAAAAAAACCTGTGTAGTTTTTATGTTAGAAACAGGAAACAGGGATTTGTTCACGAATATAAAACACGACTACGTGCAGCCTACACTGAAAAAAATAATTGGGTTACACTTTTGTAAAGGGTTAAGAAATGTTGGTCTCATTTTAGATTAGGGTCCAATTTTCACTACTAACTAACTATTAACTATGACTTTGTGTCAATCAACTCCAAATTACTGCTTATTATTAGTTAGAAAGGTAGTTGTTACAGTTAGGTAGGACTTTGGTAGGATTAGGGATGTAGAATAAGGTCGTGCAGAATAAGGCATTAATATGTTCTTTATAAGTACTAATAAACAGACAATATCCTAATAATATGCATGCTAATTAGCAACTAGTTAATAGCGAGAATCAGACCCTTAAAGGTGCTCTAAGCGATGTCACGCGTTTTTTAGGCCAAAACATTTTTTATCAAATACAGCAAACATCTCCTCACTAACCGCTGGCTGCCTGTCCCCTGAACACACTGTAAAGAAACGCGATCTCTGTAGACAGCCCAGGCTCCACAAACAGCAACAAAAACAAACTGGGCTTACCCGCTCCACGAAACATGACAAACAGTTCCAGCCAATCACCGACAAGAAGGACTTGGGGGCGGGGTTTGGGGGGTTAGTGTGCGGATGAGGAGGAGGGAGGGTCTAGCTAGCCTCCGTTTTGTTTGACAATACTTTAAACGTCAACAAGAAGTGACGTCACCCGACATCGCTTAGAGAACCTTTAACTAAAGTGTTTTATTAAATAATTAACTGAAAACAGAAACCTCCCCTTTTTTTCTTGGGAACACCAATAGATTCCACCGTAGATGGCACCTAAGCACTCTTGTGAAGCTCACAATATAGGGACTAGTTTTCTCCTCCCACATCAGCATAGTGTTGACCCAGATCCGGCCCACATCTGGTACGTGTTGAATCCACATGTATCAAATGTGGCCCGGATCTGGGCCGACACTATGTTGATATCTGGGCTGGGTGCGAGCTCAGAAGTAAACTGACGCGCCAAGGGAACTTTGATTGTTTCACAGGTAAGGCACACAGTGTCTCACTGCCTTGTGTCCTTTGCTGCCAACCCAGATATCCCCTTAAGTATCCCCTTATACAGTTAAGTACTGAGTTATAATTATTAACTACATGTACTTACTATAGGGTTAGGTTTTGAATTAGGGTTTAGTTTAGGGTTCGTAGCATGTAATTATGCATTATTTATAGTTATTACTATATTACTTGTAATGTGTAACAAAGGCAATGTAAATAAAGTGTTAGCAAATTTTGGTGTAGGATTTACTTTGAAAGAATTTTTACTCAGAAATTGCTAGTAAGTTTCACAAATAAATACAAAGGAACAGCAAGTAACACATTAAATAAGTGTGACATTTTGAAGTAGAAAGACTGAAATGGTTGTAAAACACTCCAATAATCTCTGCTCTATTTACAGCTTAGAAAAATCTTTTTTTACAGTGTACTTGAGACACAGAAACATACACTCTCAAAAAAAAAAAAAAAGGTACAAAAGCTGTCACGGGGGCGGTAGCTTTTCAAAAGGTACACTTTTGTAACTAAGGGTGCATATTGGTACCTTAAAGGTACATATTAAGGGAACAAAGGTGTACCCTTTGAAAAATATACCACCCCAGTAATCTTGCTCGGAAGGTTTAAACATTGACATAAATTTTTTAAAATGGTGACAATTATTATATATTTTTTTAGATGCACACAATAAAAGGAGACTGCAACAAACCCATGTTTTCTAGTTTGTCATTAAGTTTTGAAGTCATTATTCCTTTTCTGATGAGGTATTCAGCTCTGTGCACATCTCTAATAATGTCTATATTGTGTTTCTGATTATGTACGGTATTATAATTTGTTATTGTAGTCTGTTATTAAATACCTTTACATCAAATCAATATGCTAAAAGTAAACTTAAGTGTTGTAACGTGCACACTGTTTGATTATCTATTATGATGATGGCGACTGCAGCAGCTAGGCAACTGGTAATATGCTTTTACTGTCCTCCGTTTCCATCTGAAACCATCTAAACCACTCTCAACTCCGGTTATAAAAGCACCCGGCAGTTTTAAACCTACAGAGGTTTACAGTGGCCACTCGGGCAGCATTGATATAAAGTAAACGGTAGAGTGACATTCAAAGAGTAGCTGTTATTATGATTATTATATCTGGTCCGATGGGCATAGTGACTTGTTTTCCGTACTGTTTAATGGGTGAACTGCTTGTCTGCAGTTTGAAACTCTTATGTGAGCTTTTGATATATATGGACACCAACACACTCTCATACAGTGTACACTGCCAGGGTTTGGGTTCACTGAGATTTAAGATCTTTTATTCTGCAAGGATGCTTTAAATTGCTCAAACGGGACAGTAAAGACATTTATAATGTTACTAAAGATTTCGGTAAAACTTTACTTGAAAGGTATTCATAAAGCACGATATAATGCTTAATATACTTTTCATAAATAATTGTAACCAAAGTTAAAATCCATTGTACTATTTGCAGATTTCTTGTTACGTCTTAAATTGGTTGTTTGCCATGTGGTTTAATGCTTTATACTTTCTAAAGGTATGACAATAGTTTGATACTGTAAGTATTTTAATGTAATATGTGCATTATGAGGTGCATTACAGGGCATAATTAATGCATCAAAATGTATATATATATATATATATATATATATATATATATATATATATATATATATATATATAATGCATTATAAATAAAGGCTTCAAATAAATTGTTATCAAGATTACTATTTCAAATAAATACTGTTCTTTGGAACTTTATATTCATCAGAGAATCCTAAAAAAAAAAAAAAGAATCACTGTTTCCACATAAAATATTGAACAACTAAGAACCAAGTTTCTTGAGCACCAGATCAGCATAATTTAGAAGGATTTCTGATTAGAAGGATTATGGAAAATTCAGCTTCACAGGAATAAATTGCATTTTTCTTTAAAAAATATTTAAATTAAGATTTTTTTTTTAAAATTGTAATAATATTTCACAATATTGCTGTTTTTACTGTAATTTGATCAAATAAATGCAGCCTTGGTGAGCATTAGAGACTTCTTTTAAAAACATTCAAACTTTTGGTATGTATAATAATATATAAAATAAGACTTGCACCCTTGCAGGAATTGTGGACCAAGTCATATTCTATTCAGGTTTTAGATCTTTTGGGTGACCTAAACCAAATGAAACATTTATCACGGCATAGTTAGTCTGATCCATATCAGTATACAGTAGACACACTTGGTGTATTCACCTTCGCAGGGCACGCTGAATGTGCGGTCACAGTGACGACCCAGAAATAAAAAGATGAAAGCATTAAGTTGACAGCCACTGAGTTACACCCCCTAGTGAGTGGAGGAATCTTTTAAAGACCTTGAAGTGGACACTCTTCTTTAATGTTGTTCCTTGAAAACAAGGCTATTCAATCTCCTCTTGCCCTGATTCAATAAAGCTGCCTGCAGTGTGGTGAGAGAGCCGTAAATTTGCCACCCACAGAATTTTAAAAGATCCTGATCGTCCGTCCGTCCTAGATCGAAAGGGGAGAAAGACCTTATCGTACGTGTCTTTGGCGAGCGGACACCTTAGTCAATGTTCTTTCCGCCAGAGAATGGAGGACTGCCGACCACATCCGAACACAAGCAGGACATTGTGTCTCATCAGCGGCCTTGTCACTCAAAGTCCACATGATTGCTTTCTGCGGTTTGAGAGACTTGAGCGAGACCAAGCTCACCTGCTGGCTGGAGCTCGGTCAGTCAGCAATAATTTGCATCAGGTTTGAAAATAGACCTTAAATCTGTGCACCGCTGATGGTCAGTCTACTTCATAATCCAGATGATCATGAGTGTCGGTAAGAAGATTGAACTTCTGTGAGGCTTTCAGATAAAAGCCCAGCAGAGCTCTGTTGACTTTGCAAAATATGTTCACCAGTGGCGTAACGAGCCAACACCGGGCCCTTATGCAGGATTATCAAGGCGGGCCCCCTACTACAACACGTGATGACGCAATGTCCACGAGTAGGCTTTTGCATGCAATATGCAAGGAACTGTTTACACCTGGCCACTTCATGCTTTTTCTGTGATCGTATAGCTATCCGATCGTGAAAAGACCAGGTGTAAATTCCCTTCGAAACGCATTCGAGACGGATTTGAATCCGGTCGCTCAAACCACTTCAGGAGGTGGTCTGGGCCGCATTCCAGACGACACTGGACAAGTGTAAATGCATCTGGTTGTTGAAACCACATATGTCAATTTTACTCCTCTAAAAATGCTAAAAAAATAAACGTGTGAGAGCGTGTTATAGGCTATATGTCATAGTCAGATATGACGACGCTTCTGCAACAACACGCATCACCGCAGATGAGCATCTATTCATCAAGCCACGCACAAACTATCGCAAATCAAAGTGAAAGTAAGTCGCAGACGCTCGCTTAACACACAATCATCTTCATTAAAAGTAAAGAAACGAAATGATCTTACCAGTACTGTTGCCGCTCTCTCTAATTGCGGTCTTCGATTTAGAAATTTTAGCTGATCAATAAAATGCAGCTTATCTGTTGCTTTCGGTGACGTGAACTCTGCACATAGCGCGGAAATTGAAGATCGGATTATATCTGTTTTGCAAAAACACATTTATGTGACCAGCTGTAAATGGAATCGTTTTGATAAATCAGTAGCTATCCGATCTGAGAAAACGCATGAAGTGGCGCGCGCGTGTAACGTTAAACAGCCGACCCGGGGATTCCCCAGCCCAGTCCCAGCTCAAAACAAATTACACCAAAATCCATGATTGTTCGTTTCACATATGTATTTAATGATCTGTAAAATATGTTGTTGTCATTATTTATTTAAAACAAAATCGTGATAAAGTAAAATGCGATCAAACTAAAAGTAGTAATATGCGATAGGGGGCCCCGGCTGTCAATCAATATCTTCCAGTCAAGCGGGCCCCTGATTGGTCCGGGCCCGTAAGCAACCGCGTACCCTGCTTACCGATAGTTACGCCACTGATGTTCACAGTTCTTTGATATTAAAAATGTGTGTTCTGCAATCGCTTGATTTAGCGCTTCTATAGGCAGCCTGAGACGGATCAGTACAGTCCAAAGTGATATGAACTCTATAGGAAATCTATGAGGGCTGACAGTGATTGGTGGTGATGGTGGTGCCCTGGGGAAGCATTAATGAAGCTGCACTCATCTATTGTATGTGGGTCAGATGAATCCCTCATGTTTATTCACCTGGCTAATTAAAACAACCTTTAATCACTGGGGGGTGTGCCTCCACCTAAATGTTTTACAAAACTCCAAAAACATACCTACACACAATTTACCGCGGTTTCCAGCTGAAATGAACAGTAGAGGCAGTAAAACACCTAATGTTTTTAATTACTGTGGGAGATTATCGATGTGCATGTTTCCTTGCTCAATGTTATGACCTCAAAACACTTTTACCATAGTGCATGATTTGTAAATTAATAGTTTGTGATGTTTTCATCATATATCCAGCTCTATAATGATTGTTCTGATGTAGTAAACTTGCTCGGTAGCTCACCTGGTACAGCATTGCAATTGAGATGTGCTTCAGATCAGTATACTGTACTTTACTGTTTTACTGTACTTTATTTTATTTTTTATTCTAAACGGTTTTAATTATTTCCTCCTATGTAAAGCACTTTGAATTACCATTGTGTATGAAATGTGCTATATAAATAAACTTGCCTTGCCTTGCCTTCAGAAAATGCATTTTTATGTCACGTTTGCTTTGTTTTAACCCTATTGGTTAGGTTTAGAGTAAGATATATGATAGGTATTTCCAAACGCGACAGAGCATTAACGTTTTAGCTCCAGTCATTGGACATTTCACGAACTTCTGCAATACGTACAATAACAGGGACAGTTTACCCCAGAAATGAAATTAATGTCATAATTTATTGTTTGCCTTTCTGTCTTCCGTGAAACACGAAAGAAGACATTTTGAAGAATGTTGACGCTGCCCTTTTCCGTATAGTAAAACTGGATAGGGACCATGGATCTGGACATAAAAGCACAAAAAAAAGTATCATAAAAGCGGTCCATATGACACTATTTCAAGTCAACTGAAAGCTTTTTGTGAAGAACAGCCTAAGATTGTTATTCTCTGAAAAATGATTATGGCAGCCATGGTCAACTTTTGCTTTTATTGACATTCTGCTAAATGTCTTTTGTTTTTCACGGAAGTAGGTTAGTCATACAGGTTTGTATGGAAGCTTGTTTCCGCCACAGAATAAAACATTTTAAACGATAATTGCGACTTTTTATCGCTCAATTACAAGTTTATATCTCGCAATTCTGACTTTATAACACTCAAATGGGAGTTTATATCTCGCAATTCTGAAAAATTTTCCTCAGAATTGTGATATAAACGAGTAATAAAGTCCAATTATAAGGAAAAAAAGACTGACTTTTTTCTTCAGAATTGCGAGTTTATATCTCACAATTCTGCATGACTTTATAACACGCAATTGCGACTTTAAATTCTGACTATATAACAAGCAATTGCGACTTTATATCATGTAATTCTAACTTTATATCTCCCAATTGTGTGTTATAAAGTCAGAATTGCAAGATATAAACATGCAATTCTGAGAAAAAAAAGTAAGAATTGCGAGTTTATTTCTCGCAATTCTGAGTTTATAACACACAATTGGGACTTTATAACACACAACTGGGACTATCACGCAATTATGACTTTATAACTCGCCATTTCGATTTTATATTTTATAAAATAAGTTGAATTGCGAGATGTTAACTCGCAATTGTGAGAAAAAAGTCAGAATTGTGAGATAAAAAGTCGCAATTACCTTTTTATTTTTTTTATTCTGTGGCGGAAACAAGCTTCCAGGTTTGAGATGACGTGAACCTCACAAAATAAATAAATGCCTGGACATGAAAAATGTATTAAAGACAAAACTATTTCATAGTCTTATCTGTATTATCTTACAGATTCTGCTAAGACAAAATAATCAAGATGACAACAGTTTTGTTTGTGTAGAACAAGAGAGAACGAGTGCACAGTGTGATATGAGAGACATGAAAGTAGCGCCAGTTTCAGTTACCTGGATAAACACATGATTTACTGTTTTGCCAAGGACAATGGCAAATATTAGGAAATATCTGGCTTCTAAATGCCACTTATAAATTCATTTGGATTAACTATTCCTTTAAATGGAACAAACATCTCAGTCTCCACCACTTCCCTGTGTTCTTCACATTCTTCCGTTTCTTCCTGCACTCCTGAGAAATGCCACGTTCCTAAGGTAGATGATCTAAAGGCGGCTTCTCCGCCTTTGAAGAACTCGATCAGATCTCGAGATGGAGCCTCCAGCAAGTCGAGAGGCAATTCCATCGATATGCATCTGAGGGTACACATGGGCTACAGCAGGGATATGGCTATCACCTGTGATCCCAGCGAAATAGGCTTCCCATGTTTTTAGGTTGAGTCCGAGAGGGTGCAACTTCTTATCTTCTCTTTAAGAAAACAATTTACCTGACACCAAGATACAAAGAAGCAGCACTTGTTCTTAAATATACAACCTCTAAATTATTGATTTTTTTATTCTTTCTTTCTTTCTATATTCTATTTAATTTGGGCCGGACAAAACAACATTGGATTACCCTGCGTTGGGAGTTTGGAGCAGTCGTCATGTTTTTCCTCCTGACTGTTCTCCTCACTATCCTCTTTTCTTTCAAACATGGTAGATGATGATGATGATGATGATGATGTTTTTTTTATTAACATTAATGACACAGACAACAGCAGGGATATTATGCTGCTGTCACTTTAAGACCGAATGCATGTACACGTACACTAAACCTTAACCTAAACCTAACCGATAGGGTTAACAAAAGCAAACGTGAAATCAAATCACATTTGTTGAGCAACCATACCATTTTAGCTTGCTTCTACAATGGTTTATCATGACTTTTGTCCTTGGTTTCGTGGGAAAGTGCAGTGCTGTACCAAGTGAGCTACCAAGCAAGATTACTAGGTCAGAAAAACTATGCAGCTTTTTATGTGATGCAAATCTCAAAAATGTATTAATTTACAAATCATGCATTATGGTAAAAGTGTTTTGAGGTCATAACATAATATTGTAAATAAGTGTGAAAATATGTATTTATTAATTGATAATGTGCCCCTGTAATTATAATTTGTTTAAAAAGGAACAAAAATGTATATTATTTTACTGCCTCTAATGTTCATTTCAGCTGAAAAAATGCAGGGAATTGTATGTACATGTACGGTTTTGGAGTTTGGCTAAAATATAGGTAGAGTAGAGGCACATTTTTTCCCAATGAGCTAAAGTTTGAAAAGAGGACATTTTGAAGTTTGAATCTTTTTTTTTTTACTTTAATATCTTCTCTTCTGCGGCCTGCATAAAATCACAGGATGAGGAAAGTTATACTAACCTACAACTATGCATTATTTATGATCACACATTCTCCATTAGCTTAAACCGAGACTGGATTGGCATGGAATTAAATGTTGTAATCCCTCAGCATATTTAAATGCTGGTTCTTAATCTGAACAGGATTCAGACCAAATTCATTTCCATGGAAACACTGACACCTAGCTTTGCATGTGTCACGTCATCTTAGATATTTTTCTGCTTGGATACACAATTTCTTATTGGCAGCATCTTTCCTTCACCATAAATGCAAAGCAATTAATATACAAATTAGCAAGGTGTAGCATCATCCGCACTAGGTTGCTGAAGTGACTGCTGCTGCCTGAAACATAATTAAATGTAACATAAAAAGAATGTTTTAACAAAGCAAAGACAAGTGAGCTAAAGTTAACAGGTAAAACAGACATCAATAGAAACATCATTAGCATTGCAAAGGTGGTGTGTTTTGAAAATGTCATTTTTCACTGGTGGCATTTTGCGGACTTACTGAATGCAATTACACTGAAAAATCCAAATCGATTTGGACACCGATTAACCCTGCTAATTTACTTTGTGAATATGTCTCCCTGCGAATGAAACACTAGCGTACAGGTTGACCCCGTATGTGCAATTCCGGCTCTTTATTTGTTCTTTATTTCTCTCCTCAGGTAAAAGGGAAACGTCTCTCTAATAATTGTTCACCCTCTTGCTCTGACTTTCATGATTCATAGCGATTTTGAAACAAAGATGCATTTGAATCTCTCAGTGTGAGTCTTTTTAGGACGTCATGTTCTGTGGAGAGGTCGCAGTTCTCTGCAGAGCTCACTGGGTGTTGACGTGCGCTGTGTCAATGGCATCAAAGCATGCACATCAAGTAAGTGCGGAGCCTTGTGTGACTGTAATGCAAATGAGTGTCCGTTCCAGATAGAATCACAGGCTTTCAGTATCACATCTGTAAACAAGGGTGTTCTGGTTATGTAGGCTAATGTGTTGTCCTCATTCATTCAAATGTGGACTTTAATCTATAGTTTAGACTACACTACATTTTTGTCTGTTACGATAGTCACCGTGTCAGACAAGAAACACGCCAGACTACATGTTGCTTTCCGACAAATCAACGCTTGCCGTCTTTAACGTCATCGAAAAGGCCAAACTAGCGACTGACTTCCGGAAACAAGAGCGTTACCAAAGCAACATTTTAGCTTAATGCTAATTGCAGTACTCACCGGGTTGCTGAAGCACCTCATATCTTTCGTCAGCATTTATCTTGTTTCACTCATTTGTGGTAGTTCATGAAGTCTGGAGTATGATTGCCATAGTTCCACAAACCTTTCCTCCATTACATAATTCCAACTAGCAGAACCAATATCATCTGTCTTTCATTCCGCCATGCTTGAAAGCTGTGTACGAAAGAGCTTCTGTGCTCCTATTGGTCCGGGAAAAAAAATGCTAGTCTTTCTCCCGTGACACTGTGAAGCATTGGTTGTCTTTCACTATGACACACTATGGCTACCAGATGAAACGCTTGATTCTTGCGTCCCGACACCCATTGTCGTTTACGTATCACTACGACACCCTACGTCAAACGGATCGTGCCAAAATTGGGCTTATATTGTGTAGTCTGAACCCGGCATAAGGGACAATACAATAGTTATTTATTCATTCTCATGTTGCTCCAAACCTGAATGCTGCAAGAGGAGATTTTTGGAAGAATCTTTACAGTCAGCATGAAACGGAAGTTGCAATAGTCTTTTCTTCCCTATTGTGATGCATATCCATGTGAAACAGCTTCTGGAACAAGAAAATGTAGGACTGTCCATCGGGAATTAATCGGATCATTATTGTTTGCTATTGCATTGATGTCATGTGAGTGACAGGTTGCCCCGCCCTCGCATTGAATCAGTAAACATCATCAGAGAAGAGAAGAGATCCAAAAGAGATGTCGCTGCAAGATAGATAGATAGATAGATAGATAGATAGATAGATAGATAGATAGATAGATAGATAGATAGATAGATGCGCTGCAAAAAGTTCACCACACAACCAAATAGCACGGAACTTGCACAACGGAAATGTTTCCTGGGGACCCCAATAAGTGACGAACCCGGCTAGGACGTGCTCACAGCTCAATGTCTACTTTATTTTATTTTTTGGAAAACATACAGAGATGACATGTTTATGACATACAACTTTGTATACAATATACAAAATGTATTAACAATATATCCAATGTTATCAGAATACTAATAAGAAAAGAACAATGAGCTGAAAACTAAAATAAATAAAAAAGATAGAGAAAAAGAACACAAGGGAAAGATGTTAATCTATACACCAGTTACATTGTACAAATGTTGTCATTTTATGTTTAAATACGTTTCATAAGAAATGTTAGGTAATGCAGGGTCCAAAGATGAGACACTCACACACAGATATATAACGCATATTTTAAAAACTTTTTTGTATAAAATGTATTTGTTTTATTTATTTATTTGCAACAGTTATGTTAACAGAAATAATAAGATATGTCTGGTAAGAACAGCTATTCAGCTGATGGACACTGTGCTGCATTGTCATGGGAACATCCCAGGTGAAAATAATGAGGAAATTATGTTGTCTTTCGTTGCTCCTTCATCAAGTGCGTTCCAAACAGCTACACAATGGCACACGAGTGCCCTGCCCCCTCCAAAGTCCCCATTTCAAGGGCTCTTCCGTCTACCCTTCGAATGGAGTAGGGCATAGGGACGCTCACGAGCAATAAGCACGTCCCAGCCGGGTTCGTCACTTATCGGGGTCCCCAGGAAACATTTTTGTTGTGGTCTGTGCTGCTATCTGCAGCCCGTTTCTTTATTTGGTTGTGTTGTGAAATTTTGCAGCGCGTTTCTTTATTTGGTTGTGTTGTGAAATTTTGCAGCGCATTTCTGTATTTGGTTGTGTTGTGAAATTTTGCAGCGCGTTTCTTTATTTGGTTGTGTTGTGAAATTTTGCAGCGCGTTTCTTTATTTGGTTGTGTTGTGAAATTTTGCAGCGCATTTCTGTATTTGGTTGTGTTGTGAGTATTTGGAGCACACATGTGTTGTGAAACTGATGAAGATGTTTTCTTAATTTGCGGGTGTTTTTCTTTTTGCATGTGTTTTCTTCACTTGCACCGCGTTGAGCTCTCTCGGACACCGTAGAATTCTTACACGTGAGCAGCTTATTTTCTGACAGCGTTTCCAGCGGCAATAAGATTGCAAAAATCGCAATTTGTACAGCCAAATCGTGCAGCTCTAGTTTGTGTACATGATCACAAATGACATATGTTGAGATAGCTTTGGTAATGGAAGCTATCATTTAGATATAAATGAGATAGCTTTGGTGGAGGAAGCTATCTCATGGCTTTACAACCTTGGCGACAGAATGACTTTTAAATTGTGGGGAATGAAGATGGTTGGATTGTAATGTCACTATATGGTGGAGACTGGGCTCATGAATATTAATTAGCTTGCGCTGACATTGCTTGGTAATCTTCCTAGACCATCCAGCCATGTTAGCTAATTAAGATTCAAGAGCTAAACTTCACCTTCTACTGTTTCAAAATTGCTATCCTGTGGAGTGTGCAGATGTGCTTGAGTTTTACAGCCTTGCATAC
Source organism: Rhinichthys osculus (assembly GCA_029959095.1). Classification (NCBI taxonomy): domain Eukaryota; kingdom Metazoa; phylum Chordata; class Actinopteri; order Cypriniformes; family Leuciscidae; genus Rhinichthys; species Rhinichthys osculus. Next base: position 11,894,908 of record JARWKJ010000014.1, on the reverse strand, counting down.
TTTCTGTGTTTTTTTGGCATTGAGATACACATATTAAGGCAGTTTTATGCTTACTCGGATATTTTTTTTATTTTCTCGTTATTACCTTTTTGAATAATAATGAATAAATAATCAAGAGATTATGTAGTAGAGCGCATCTCTGAGGTGTCAAAACACAAATGTCAATAAGTCAACATAATAATCGTAGTCCATCATAATAGTCACAAACTTAGCACTGCTAGAACACGGGTTCTGAAATTGGGCTCTGTGGAAAAGTTAATAGAAAACGGTGTAAAATAATAATAACAATAATAAAATTAGCTAAAATTTGCAGAATTTGCATTATTACTGTTTAACAGGTTCTGTTTTTTAAAGACTGGTTGGAAATCATGACATTACCCCTTAAACCCATAAGATTACGGGATGTTATTCACTACCCTTCCCCTCATTCATTTTTTTAGAGTTAGAACATCAACCTTCTTAATATATTACTGAGTCTATTCAGTATGAACAATACAGAAAAAATACAGTAAAAGTGTATAGGGTCGCTAGCATATGTAATGTAAGTATATATTTTCTGTGCAACAACAATTGGATCTCTGAAACTATTGAATGACTCAATAAGTGCAATTCACCTTTATTCCTCAAGGTGGAAATGCCTGATACACAATGAAGACGTGATGTTTCGCTGATAATTACCGCAGGCATAAAACAAAAGAATAGACAAGTATAATCAGCAAAACTTGAAATGGCTCAGCGAATTACTGCAGAGCAAGTATTGTACGCAAACAAATTTTAGTGTCACTGTCAATAGCTTTATGCACAGCTCCACTACTTCCTGAACTTCAGCCAGCTCCTTTGTTTCCTGTCTGCCATTGTTGGACAAACTGATTAATCCAGGTGTGCCTGGCCTCAGTAACAATAATCAGGCACATCTGGATTAATCAGTTTGTCCAATAATGGCAGACAGGAAACAAAGGAGCTGGCTGAAGTTCAGGAAGTAGTGGAGCTGTGCATAAAGCCTATTGATGGTGGATCTGGTGAAGAAGCTGTAAGTGATCAAAATATTGATTTTGAAGACGTTGAAAACGATAGCTTTGAGAATATGGTTGGGATTGCGAATATGAGCCAGATGCTGAATGTACTGGGAATGAGCTCTGACGAGGACAGTGATGATGGTATAAAACATCTGCTCAAACTGAACCCTTCTAACTTCCAAAAGTTAGAAATGTGCTTTATTTTATTCTTTTGTAAGTGTTATTAAAATATCAGGAGAGTTCTATACTATTGCGGCAGTTAGAGATCCATCCGTGTTAGATATAGATCCGGGTCAGTAAAGACCCAATGATGTAATAATGATTGACGAAACATTTATGCATTAAAGGATTAATCCCAAATTATTTTATTATATTGATAGCCTGATGACTCAAATTCACAGGTGAAGCGAATATCATTGATCATCTTCTAACAAGGCCACATATAAATGTCTAGGTAGATTAATTGGTTGGCAAACAATCAGTTCTCATAATCAACATGTTGAATGCAGGATAAATCTGATTTTGACAAGGGACAAATTGTTATGGCAAGGCAACTGGTTAGAGTATCTCTGAAATGGCAAGGTTTATGTGTCAGCAGTGGTGAGAAGTTACCAACAGTGGTCCGATGAGGGATAAACCATAAACTGGCGACTGGGTGTTGTCAAGCTCATCGATGTGCATGGGCAGCGAAGGCTACCCCCTATGGTCCGAGCCAATAGAAGGTGTCACACGGCACACAAAAATGATGGTCATGGGAGGAATGTGTCACAGTCGTATGGGGCTGTGTAGCCGCAGACCAATCAGAGTGTCTATGATGACCCCTGTCCACCTTTGAAAGGGGCTACAATGGGCATGCTATCATAGGAACTGGGCCTTGGAACAGTGGAAGAAGATTGCCCTGTCCGATGAGTCACATTTTCTTTTAAATCACATGGACAGCCGTGTACGTGTGTGCTGTTTAACGGGGGGAGTGATGGCACCAGGATGCACTGTGGGACGACGACAAGCTGGAAAAGGGAGTGTGATGCTCTGGGCAATGTTCTGCTGAGGAAACCGGCCATTCATGTGGGCGTAAATTTGACACGTGCCACCTACATAAACATTGTTGCAGACCTGGTACAGCCCTTCATGACAATGGTGTTCCTTAGTGGCCTCTTTCAGCTGGATAAAGCACTTGCCACACATGACGAGTTCAAGGAGTTGCCCTGGCCTTCAAATTCCCCAGATCTCAATCCAGTTGAGCATCTGTAAGATGTGCTGGACCAACTTGTTCGATCCATGGCGGCTCCACCTTGAAAGCTACAGGACTTGAAGATGCCAAAACGTCTTGGTGCCAGAAACAACAGGACACTTGCAGGGGTCTTGCAGAGTGCATGTCTCGGGGGGTCGGTGCTGTTTTGCCAGCATGCGGAGGTGTATATATCATGTACAATCATATTTCATCTACAATACTTTATACATGAAAATAAACAGTTGCTTTTATATTTTAGAAAGGGGGTCCCAACCGTCCCATCATAGCCCAAGGGGAAATGATCACACTTGGAGGTCTGGAACCTAGAAGTAATTTTTCTGCTAATTCCACAATAGCTTCTTCACAAGATCTGTGTCTTTCTCCCTTCTTTCTTTCTTTCTTTCTTTCTTTCTTTCTTTCTTTCTTTCTTTCTTTCTTTCTTTCTTTCTTTCTTTCTTTCTTTCTTTCTTTCTTTTTAAAGCACTCTAAACTGTCCCTCCCCTCAATGTCACAGCATCAGATAAAGGAGATTGTTTTTTCACCCGACCCCTCTTTGCAATTCTTGTCTCCTCTTTCTCTCGTCTCTCACACATTCTCTTCCACAATAAATATCAAACAGCCAGTGCAGTGACACTGGTGGTGGAAATCAATTTACTCCTTGATGCTGCATAAACTGTGGCACGCCAGAGGAGGTTTGTTGATTCCGTGGTACCGTGCGGAAACACACCTGAGAGTTTTCGGCCTTTCTGTCAGCTGCTGCAAACATGCCTGAATAATTCATCATATTCTTTGCCTTTCCTCTGCCCATATACGCCACTGCTTTGATTCGTGTAGAGAAAGACCTGGAAATATTCAATATCATATGGGGCCTAATCTCATTCTCCTTCCTTCCCCTTCTCCTGTATCTTTACTTAGTTTGCGTTATATCACAACAAAAGCCAAGTTTTACTTCCAAGCTGCACTAAATCTCTTCTACTGAAAAAATAATAAATAAATTTGGGGGTTTTGGATCTGGTTTTGGAACATGATAGTTGGTTACAAGCTGCTAATTAGCATGATGATAATTGTAATGTTTGTTTTTTAGTCCTAATCAAATGACTTTTTTAGTTTGTTGGCATATTTAGTCAACCTATCCTGTTTTTTGGTTTGTCAAGTTTTAGTTGACTAAAATTCTGGAAATTTAAGTATATTTTTTATCATTATTTGATTCTCTTCTTCCCCTTTTATATAGGCTACTAAGGTACCAAATAGTAAACACTGTGATTCCACACACAGACTTTGATTCCTATCCACATGCTAAAGTGTCTTCTCAATCCAAACAGACCTGCAAATTGCAACCACATGACTCAAAGAGTTTGTTACAGACTTTCATAGAAGTCAATACAACTCATTCCCCATATTTGCTCACGTTAATGGCAGTTGTGCAAAGAAAATGGCCAGCAGACCAAAGCATCGTACAATTGTGACAGGCACTTTGATCCTTTGATGTGAACGTTAATAAATATGGTGATAAAACCATGTGAGGGATAGGAAGTGGCAAAAGATTCCTCACCAAAGGCTTCAGACTTCAAAGAAAACAGTCTATGTTTACTGTAATAGTAATGTTAAAATAACAAGCTGAGCTAGCTATTGGGACCCTGTATCATGTATTTAATGCTCAGTGCAGGCCCGGAGTGGCCACCGGGAGAATTGGGAGAATTCCCGGCGGGCCACCCTAAGTATTGGCTGGCAGGAACCTTCATAAACACAGTTTCACATGGGACGTGGAAAGCATGTCAATTTTCAATGAGAGACAAACAAAATCGTCAATTTGCGGGCGGTTCTAGCGGCAAAGACGATGTGCAAGCACTGCTCGTACACCCGAAAGCCTGTCACTTGCACGTGCAGCTCTTCGTAGTTGTTATAAATATTATTATATGTGTAAATATATTACGCACGCAGTAAGGTGAGCAACATGACCTCTCCCCTGCTTTCTCTCCATGCGTCAAATGCATGGTATATAAAGCAGCGCATCAGTTTATGCTATGCATGAAAAAAACTTCACTGTCACTTGGCAGAGAGTATGCATACTCTCTCTCTCTCACATGTGCATACCCAGAGATAAAGAGTGAATCCGCATAGGCCTATCTACCATGTACAGAACAGATAATAGTTGTAAAATGCAAGTTTAGGTGCTAGGTTTAAATATGTTCTTTCTTGTTCGATTTTGTTTTTTCCTGACAAACTAACGTAAAATTTTGAATTATCCGTCAATGTTTTTAAAATCTCAGTAAACGATTGGACATTTTTGTGAGGCAAACATCCTCCAGTTCAAATCATTTAAAAAAGGTCATCAAGATCACGTTTTTTTATATTAAATAATTATTAAATATTTGTATTTAATTATATGTTTATTAATGTATTTAAAACTTGTTGTGAAATGAGGGTTCTGGACCCCAGTTTGAAAACATTATTACAAGCTTACCGTTTTGAATCGACCTAAGGCAAGCAGATAGTTTTGAACACTTTATGTATTTTCTCAATTCATTTTGGATCATTTTTAACCCAAAAAAAGCTACGGACTGCAGCTTTAATTTAATATATATTTTCTGAAAACAAGTAATAATATTTGACATGATTGTAGTTCTCAATTAATATACAGTATCTTCTTTTAAGGGTGTTTTCATTGGAAAATAAGAAAACTAAAACACTGTTTAACCTTCTTTTTTCTACAGTGCTTTATATGATGTCAATGAGACATCCCTCAGATGTTTTTCGATTATAGATTTGTAAAACAGTGGTTTTTAATTCCAGTGATAGGTGGATTTCCACGGGAGATTCTAGCATGCCTTTGCGTCATTACGTCACATCTGTACACACACATCTGTACACATAAAGAAGGAGTCTCGGCTAGTCGGCTATTGCGTGTGAGGATGTTGGAGGTGGAGATTTATAGCCTTTTCTCACTGCACTTGATATAATTAAACTTATCAATTTGATGGCGGATCCAGAAAGGTTCAAACGACAATCACCAGTGACAACTAGAGATTCACCCGCTGTAAAATGCAATTTTTTTTGCATTTTGTTCGGACTTCGGAGTGGCTACAGAAAAAAAGAGACTGCAACCGGACCCATGCGAAAACAAGGATACATATCGGAAGGACATTAAATGTAACTGTAAATGTAATTGTTAACAATAACAATTTGACAACAAAATATAATTTGCATGATTTTACGTGATATGATAAGCGATTGTTAGATTTAATCAGCTCGATTTACTGCAATGTCAGAACCAGAACAAAAGTGGATGTTACTTGTTCAGATGACATTTTCCGATGAAAATTATTATGTTGGTCATAATTCCAAAAAGAATAACCTGTGATTCTGAATGTCAGTATCCACACCGGCGCGGTGACTGACAGCCTCACACTCTCCTCAAACATTGTGTTCATCTGCGCTGTGCCGTGTCGAGGCACAACTCACGTAAAGTTGATAGTTCCGCGAATGACTGCAATTGCAGATTTTGAACAGAGATGGCGACAAAGAGGAAAAACTGAGGACTGCAGCTTTAATTTGATTCTTTTTTACCTCATTGGAATTTTTTAAGCAAAAATGTAAAAAAGTTTTGAGAGGTTTTATATTAATTGATAAACAGTCTTCCTTTAAACGTACGTATCTTTTTAAAATGTAATATTGATTGTAATTTAAATATTATTTAACGAATGTTTACAATTTGTTACTGGACAAAAATACAGATTAAGATATATTTGTTTAACCTCTTAACCTGTCATGGCCCATTTGCCATTGCATGTTTAAAACAATAATATCTTAGTAAAAACCTAAAGTAATATTGCCAAACTATATATCATTTAAAAAGCTTAAAATCTCTAGTTTTCATATTTGGTGGCTGTTATCTAAAATAAATTACAGAGGAGCAGAAATGTATCAATTTGCAACAAGAATATTTCATATTCATCAGGAGTATTTCGGCCTTTATTTTGAAATAACAATAAACATGAAAAATCATGAAAGATTGGTAGAAACCTCAGTTTGTTTTCATGCCATGAGTTCAAAAGATAACACCAATTCCATTTTATGAGAAAAAAAAGAGTCTGAAAATGTTTTAAATATAAAGAAAAATGTATGGATTCTCGATTTGTGATGCGGCTGCGAGCTATATCGCTATAACGTAGTCTTTATGCATTTATTAGAGGTTTAATTCAAATCAAATACTGCCAAACCACCCATACCAAAATTATGGAAATACATGGTTCAGATCACTCAAAACATATGAAAATGGAGGCGCCCTTATATGGGCAGTAATGGAGTCTGGTGTTCACCTAGTGAAAAAGTTGGGTACTGTGCCCGAATAAAAATTTACTGAAAGCTCATTTTTTGAGATATCAACCTAAAATTTGGAATACAACTTGTTCAGATTTTTGTCTTTAATTTTCTTGCAGTTTTAGAGTAAAATATATTTTGTAATATATATATATATTTTATATAAAATATTAATCATTATATTTTTACATTACACAATTTCATAAACTCAAACTTATATAACTTTTTTTCTGTTTCATTTTTTTACAATTTCTAAACTTCTACAATAATCTGGACAATGTCTTCTTTAAAACAAGACCAGCCATAGGTCTATATTCCAAAGCATTCCTGAATTACAACCATTTAAGTTTGGATAGTGATTTTTATGTCTATGCAAAAAAGGGGGGTGACGGTTAACAGGTTAAGCAAAGATTCATCCATTTATTGCAGTGAGGCAAATTCTAATCAATTACTTCCAAATGACTTCCATTTAAAAAATGTTTGAAGGAAAACTCATGAGCATCTTTTTTGCATTCATGTCATTAACCTGTTGTATTTCTCTCTCCCTTTCTTTTCCTCTCTTTCTGTCCACCTCTTTCTGCAGGATGGCATGGGTCACCTGCGTATCACAGAAAGAGGCCTGAAACTGGAGGGCGATTCGGAATTCCTTCAGCCGCTGTATGCCAAAGAAATCCAGTCCAGACCAGTAAGTGCACATCAGGGCCTGTCAGCATGGTGTCTGCGCTATAGCAAGGTGGACATACATTCTCTCTCTCACACAATGTCCGGGCGTAATAATATCAGTGAGGCTGCAGTGGATGGATGGCTTGATAATGTGTAGGGTGCTGGCGTTATCTCATCTGTCTAGCACGAGTGAGACTAGAGAGAGTGAAAGACAGAGTGATAGAAAGAAACAGACAGAGGAGATGAGGTGAGGTGAATAACAATGGCCTGATAGGACTGATATCCACTGCAGTAGGAATAAAAGGCTCACTCCAAGAATTAGACAAACACCACATGCTAAGATGACACCAGGAGAAATAACCAACTTACAAATATTCATATAAGCAGGGGTGCACATAACTGGTGCACGTGTGTGGTAAAAAATAAACGATGAGCAGCAGAAAGCGCTGTTGAGTACCACCATTTTGGGCATTTTTGGGGTTAGGGACACGTTTACTTACTGGAGTAGGATTGTTCTCCATCTCTGGTAAGATATCAATCATGATGATAAGTGTGTTCATTAATTATTAGGGGTGCAGCGGATTGCAGTTGATCCGTGATCCGTACGGACCTGGCCCCATGGTTCAGCACGCATATGATTTGCGGATTAACTGCTAAGTTTAACCATCAAAGAGTGAAAGTTTCTCATTTGGACGTGTTTTTCCTTGCCAATTTACACGTTCATACGACTTTAAATGTGGCAGCAGAGACGGAAATCGTGACTCGCGCGCTGTTATCTGCACACACCCGAAGCGCGCAGCAAGAGAGAGAGAGAGAGAGAGAGAGAGAGAGAGAGAGAGAGAGAGAGAGGCACGTTTCAGAGAGTGCTCGAACACTATTGTTTCCTCTTTCTCGTTTACTTGCGCTTGAACGGAAACATACACACAAAATGATGTCAAAATACCCGTCTCGGCAAGTATTCTCTCGGTTACGTCATAAGTGAACAGTTGAGAAAGAAACCGGATGCGTGTCAGGATATTTGGTCCGTGCATTCAGTCGTAAAGTGACAGCAGCCTAATATTCCTGCTCTTGTCTGTTTCATTAATGTTAATAGAATAAAATACAGCTTTAACAAAGATTAACCTATTTCATTTCTACAGTGAACAAATAGTGTTATTTTACATTTAGGCTTCTTGTAGGATAAGTGTGCCGCGTAAAGTGTGAGAAGCAAGCAGCATCTCCAGGTGCTCTCTTGAGAACCAGACCAAAAAAGTTATGTGCACCCGTTTATAAATGTGTGTTGTTCTAAAACGTAAATTTTCATGTTTACATAGACTCTAAATGTACATTATTAATATTTGACAGGTTTGAAAACATAAGCATTTTACTTATTAACAACATAGAATGTTTAATTAATTAAATAAATGGGTTGATTTCATTGTATTTAATAAATGAAATTAATTAAATGGTATTACGTTTATTTTATGCATTTACCAAATTATCTATCTATCTATCTATCTATCTATCTATCTATCTATCTATCTATCTATCTATCTATCTATCTATCTATCTATCTATCTGTCTGTCTGTCTGTCTGTCTGTCTGTCTGTCTATCTATCTATCTATCTATCTGTCTATCTATCTGTCTGTCTGTCTAAACTGTTTTTTTAATTTACATAAAAATGATTGCTCTGAAATAAAACGATTTAATATTGATTTAATATTTTAATTTATATTAATTTAAATACTCATGGCATTGCACTATACCAGCACAGATTCAGTTGGATTGGGGATGGTTTGTGAATATTGTGCAGGTTTTGATACTGAAAAAGTGCCACGAATTAACCTGAGATGTTTCATAATTCCATTTAAAATAATAATAAAAAAATGTTTAAACCTAAATTTTCAGATGCTTTCATTCAAAACAAGTTGCAGAAGATGCATTGCAGTAACATTCCCATAAAGTGTCATAGGCACAGAACTGTAACCACAGTAACTCACCAGCTGTTGCCACATTTCTAGTTCATAGCAACCTGGGGATGCATCTACCAACCAATTGATCCGCTAGTGCTTAACTGACTGCCCCTTACTGAAGCATACAAATGTTTAATGTAATTTTACTTTTTAAATAAAGGATATCAAATAATATACTATAATTATATCAGATTTCTTGAAATAGAAAGTAAACGTTCACTACTACGTCTATAACATCGAAAACGTACATAAAACATAAAACGAAAAAAAAAAAAGGTTTGAAATATTAAATTTGAAGCATCATCACAAAAGAGAGTGTGAAATAATGAAGAAATTATTTCACACTCTCTTTTGTGATGATGCCTTCAAATTTAATATTCCAAACCTTTTGTTTTTTTCGTTGTATGTTAGATTGTACATTTTAGATGTTATAGACGTTTAGATGTTTTATTCAGAAGGTCACAGCGTATGAATAATTGAACACCTGTTGCATTCCTGATGTTTCTCTGTGTAAACAACTCTCCACCAGTATCAGCATATGATGAATCTGGTTCACATTTCTATTACATTGAGACTTTAATGTCAAAATGAAATCAGAATTGACCTTGTTTACTTTGTCATTGCACATTTTAGTTTTTATTCTGCACGATTCACACACACAAAAAAAATTCTTCTTTAAAGGTGACATATTATGCTCATTCTCACAAGATGTATTATAAATCTATGGAGTCCCCAGAATGTGTCTGGGAAATTTCAGCTCAAAATACCCCCCAGATCATTTATTATAGCGTGTGACCAAAATCGCGCCGTTTTTGTGTGTCCCTTTAAATGCAAATGAGCTGCTGCTCCCCGCCCCCGTTCAGAAGACGGACAATCCTTTACACGAGCTTCGGATACTCTGGCAATAACAAAACACGCGAATTTTCAGTCGAATCTCAGAAATAACCAATGGTAATCCATCAGCCGGAAACTGAAGTCTCCCCGGGCGCCGCCATTGGCTAGCAAGCCTTCACCTGCTGTTAGCATTCCATTGACTCCCATTCATTTTGGCGTCACTTTAAAGACTCCATTTGTCCATTGTTTATTTCTAAAGAAACATGACAATGAATAAAAGGCTCCATTACCTTGTATCTTACGTTATGGCCCCGTAGAAGCAGTTTTTGTAAAAATAGGCTAACGATTGCGTCATAACACGCGACTCTCTGTCGCACAGTACAGAAATTACCGTATAGACTGGAGAAGAAGCTCGCGCACAATCGGGAGACGTGGAGGCATAAAGTCAAGGGAGAAGCCCATAGAGAGTCATAAAGTTGCTCCTGCTGCGAGCTCATGGACAGCTAATACTCACGCTCTCCAGCTCTGCAAGATTCGGAAGGGAATGATTCAGATTCCCCTTGGCACCGCTACTAGAAGATGTACAACTGTGAGACAGGTTGTTCACGTCACATCTACGTTATCAAGCCTCTTCTCAGTACAAAATTGAGTTATTTTTCACTGCTTGTTGCGCTTAAATAGTCACACACAAAGTAATTTCAAAATGCCGGTCTTGGCCAGTATAAACGTAAACATACATGTTTTTAAGTGAACGTAAACAAACAGTTGTGTAACAGTATAGGCTAATGGATCTGTGTGTCAGGTCTTAAAGTATCAGCAGCCGAATATACCTACTGCCAAATAATGAGATTAAATTAAATTATCTATATGGAAGTTTTTCCCCATGGTATCGTTGTCAGAATTGTGGACAATGAAAATGTTGAGTGGCTAGTAACTTTGGAAAACCACTAGCCACAGTGGCTGGTGAGCAAAAAAGTTAATGTCAACAACCAACAACAAAAAAAAAAAAATTTAGAATTTAAGATGTAATTATGTATTTTCCTGATTTTAATTACCTCAATGACAAGGAGTTTAATGAAAGATAAGTGCAAGTCATAGAAAATATAGCTTGTGTTCCTCTTAATTAGCCTCACACAACTGCAGTAGACTTTTTTTTCTGTTTCTGACCTATTTCTGCAGATGTTCTCACAATAATGAAGAGCATCTAAAAGAAAGCATTTTACACTTGAGTAAATACAGAGCAGCAAAACTAAAATGCATAATTTAAATTAGACCTATCTCTAGCTTTTAATGTGCAACACAATAGTATATTTATTTAAAGAGTCAACTGGAGCATGAAATATTGTTCTAGATTATGACAGATATCTGTATTTTTTTGTAATTTTTTTTTTACTATTTTCAGCTGTATGCAGATGGATGCCTTGTATTTTATTTAATTGTTTTATCTGTTCTTGGAGGAGACCATCTGCCCAACACTTAAATCAACCCAGACATGCATGCTGTGTTAATTTTTGATCGGCCCCTAAGCATAGAGAGAAATCTTTACCAAGTGTTTGCACAGTACCCTGCCTAGGAGAGAATTCACAAATGCTTATATTGTGCACTCACAGGTGAACGTGTAACACTGCAAAATCATTTTTAACGAGAATTGTCTTATTTTCCTGATACAATATTTAAACAGCCTTAAAACAAGACACATTCACCTGATAAGCATGACTACATAAATTATTAAGACTTGTTTTCAGAGAGTATCTTGATTGCGTGTATTTTGTACTGGCTGATTTTTTCAGTAGTTTTAAGCAGAATAACAATTGAACACATATACATACGTATATATATATATATATATATATAGAGAGAGAGAGAGAGAGAGAGAGAGAGAGAGAGAGAGAGAGAGAGAGAGAGAGAGAGAGAGAGAGAGAGAGAGAGAGAGAGAGAGAGAGAGAGTATTCAGGTAGAAATAGCTCTTTAAAGGTGCAGTAAGCAATTTCTGATAAACACTGTTGAAAGTGGATTGGACCGATCACCACAACAAACTTGTAGCCAATCAGCAGCAGGGAGTGTATCCACTCATGATGGGGGAGGAGAGAGAGTGAGCAATAGGGAGATTTGAAGAAAGACTGTAGAAAGAGAGACGGCTGAGTGACATTACATTCCATGTCGTTAGTGCGTCATCTTCGGTTTATTTTTCACAAAGCATTATTTTGCCTTGCTTGTACTATGATAAAGAGACATCTACTCTTGCATTACATGTAGGGATGCACCGATACCAGTATCGGTATCAGGCCCGATACTGAGCTCATGTACTCGTAAAAATGTTTCGATACCAAGAACCGATACCAGGCAGCGTTTGTACACTGAACACGGACAACAGAGAGTATAATGGGGATAAAATAGGGCTGTCCATGAAGAAAATGTATCTTATTAGTGGAATATTAAACAAAATATAGTAACATAGCTGTGGTGCGCGAGCTGATAAGAGAAAAACACGCAGTGGATTGAGCGCATCACTTTTTTACAGACGTCAGTGGAAAGTTTGTAGTTCAGTCGGATCTCAATGCCAAAGAAAGTAAAATGAGGCATGATGTAGCTTATTATTTACGTTAACTAATGAGAGAGAGAGAGAGAGAGAGAGAGAGAGAGAGAGAGAGAGAGAGAGAGAGAGCACTTCTGTTGAATGCTCTTGATACTGGAATGAATTGTCTTTCACATCTCTTGCTTGTACTGACGAATTCAAGTGAACATAGACAGTATATTTAAATGGGGTCCGTGCCTTCGGTCTTAAAGGGGCAGCAGTCTTATAAACCTGCTGCTGTATTTTAATGTTAATCAAACAAAGGACAAATAAATTACTCACTGCTCTCTTGACTAAATAGGCTACCTTTTGTAACTTTACAAAAAGATCCATCTATATTTAATTAATTCGGTAATGGATATGCAGTGTTTTTTTTTCACATTTGAATGATTACTGTAGTTTTTGTTGTAGTATCAAAATTGGAATAAAGAATTGATATTTCACTGGTGTCTAAACATTTGTACCACTCACCCAATCCTTAGCACTGACCCTTCTGGAGCTGCTCTTAAATATGTACTGTATTATTAAATGAAAGATAAAATATGATAGAGCAATAGAATGAAGAGTGAAAGTAACAGAAGCCCATACAATGCATTTTAGCAGACTTAATTAAGCATGAAAAAAACTGTAGGAAATATTTTTTTGATGAACAAATTAAGCCAACTAATATGATTTATATTCTTTTGGTTTCTCTACCAATACATTTAAAAATTACAAATGCAGTGAAAATACAGGTATTGGTTATACGGTATCGGTGAGTACCAAAAATGAAAGTATCGGTAAACTCGTTCTGGAAAAATCGGTATCGGTGCATCCCTAATTACGTGTTTGAGAATTTGGGGGGCGGAGCAATGAGCAATGGTGTGTTTGTTTGAGTTGATTTCGAATATCAACAGTGTTCAACAATGATTCTCAGAAATCGCTTACTGTGCCTTTAACGTAACAATTGCAGGTTACAACTTTTTACAGTGTGGAAGACAATTTATAATTTTCTCTCTTTTTTTTCTTTTTTTTTGCATTACAAGTAAAAATGTTGAATTTTTTATTTATTTATTTTTTATCTTTTAACTCTTCTTTTTAATGTCAGGGAAGCCCATTGTTCCTGCAGTCTTCTAAGAACGTGTCTGTCAACATCCTCAACGAAAAGAAGCAATTAGTATCTCAACTCGTTGCAGGTAAGCACACAAATACAAACACACTCGAGCTAAGAATTGTTTAAAAACCCTCATGCAACCCCTTTGTGCTAATTACAATGGTCTTGCTCCCCAAGTTTTCGCAGACTATAAATCGGAATGAAGATTTCTCGCCCCATCTCTGTGGGCGTTTATATTAGGGTAGATAGCATGAAATGAAATATTCACTGAACTCAGGAGGCGACTATATGGGCCAATCCGCTCACAGGAGGAAAATGAATTCAGGCAGCTATAATGTTAGATTTTATGGGACAGATGGTTAAATGACTATTTTGAAAGAGTTAAAGGGTTATTTGATAGCCAGATTGTTAGAGTCTCATCCTTCTCATGATGTAGCCTTTATAACTGTGACTAGAGACTTCATTACAGCGCAGTAATTGCATGTGCACGGATGCATGTACTATTAAGTCCTGGTTAATAGCGTAAATAGTAAGGCTATATTTTAATGAAAGTAATTTTGCCTTAAATGGACTAGTTAAGTGACTTTAACTTGAGTTATGGTGCTAGAACAACTGTATACAAAACAAAATTAAGTGGAAGTGTAAGAACAAGTATATATTTCATTAATTTAATTCTAATGTGCAGTGTATACTAGCTGGTCCGAAAAGTCATTAAGTAAATTACAAGATTGAATGTGCCAAATGGCAAATATTTTAATTGCTTGCTGCTTGTTTGCAGTAGTATATATTTTAGAGATGTAACGGTACACAGACGTCACGGTTCGGTACGTGCTTACTTCACCTTTCCACGAAGAGACAGCGAGTTAAGCGGCACCTGAGGTGTTCTATTTCTAGGATACGCACATTTCATCACTGGACTGTAGTAGTTAGACTTTCACGACACAAAGCGGCACAATGTCAAATGATTGTGTCTCATAACAGCGGAATCAACTTAAAATACTATATAATAACACTAGATAAGAGTAAGACATTATGCGAAGCTACTAGCAAGCTCTTGCTTGCAGGGTTTGAAATGAACTGTTTCACTCACCGGCCAATTTGGCTTCTAAATTTTTAAGTTACCGGCCATTCAAAACTTCTTCTAGCCAAAAAAGAAAACAAAACAAAACAAAATGAACCAGATTAACTACGTCACAGCATATATATATATATATATATATATATATATATATATATATATATATATATATATATATATATATTGTTATTGGTATTATAATACAATTTGGATTTCATACATTCATTTCTTATTCAAACAAAATCCTGTCATCCAGCCATCTCCTCCCTTCCTCTTTCATCCTCATTCTTTTCACCAAAAAGTAGGTGATGCCTTGCGTGCCATCTGAACTCTTGTTTTGGGTTGGTGGATAGATTGTCTCTTCTTCTTCCGCTCTTTTTCCTGTTGTGGCGAAAAGCAAACAGCGTTGCATTACTGTGCACGCCCCCTTCTGGATTGGTGTGTGGATCGCCTGTGACTGACCAGCCCGATCTCACGGCAATTCGTACTAATTTTACGAGGTGGCTAATTTGTACTAATTCATACGACCTCACTCGTACAAATTCGTACGATTTTTGCTAATTCGTACATATTTTACGAGTTACCAAATTCGTATGAATTCGTACGAATGACCTACCCCTGACCCCGCCCCTAAACCTACACATCACGTGGGTTTAGACAAATCGTACAAATTCGTACGAGTGAGGTCGTATGAATTAGTACGAATTAGCCACCTTTTAATCACTCGTACGAATTGGTCGTGAGATAGCGTTGGACTGACTGTGTTCACCGAACCGTGACGTCCATTCCGTGCCGGTTCGGGGCGAATACATGTACCGTTACACCCCTAACATATATATAATAATAATTTGAGTTAGATTATTTGGGGACACCTGGAAAATGTTCTTCATCAATTGTAAAAATATATTTTTGTCAGGTTCTCATGGAGTTCATGCACGGGGCAAAATGCTGGAGGTAAAATCAAGTGCAGGAAAACTGCTCTTCTCTGCGGACGACCATGAGGTGGTAGTTGGTGCAGAGAGATTACGAGTTATGGGTGAGTGAACATTTAAATTATAACACATTTGAGGGTATTAAACTTTTTTTATGCTCACAGAAAGCCTTAGCCCTATTCCCATCACACAGTTGTTTGGCACAGTCAACAAAGAGAAAGCTGAAATGCTAACTGAGCCTCACAGAACTGATTTTAAGCACAGACTGGCATGAGACATTGTCCTTCTTGTACGAATTGTGTTGGTAATTGATGCAGTGTTATAATTCAATAAGTATATCCTGAGCTTTGATGTCAAAGTCCATTTGACAGATTTCAGAACCCTCCAAAAACAACGGCAAAGCAACTACTACAATATAATGAAACATTTGACATTTATTTGTTGATTTCAAAAATAACTTCAATACTATTTGCAATAAAATTGTCTAACATACAGGTTTTCAAACTGGGGTCTGAGGACAAGGAGGTTTGTGGTGGGGGAAAACATTCTACACATGCATTTTTTCAGCGCTGTTAAAGTTAAAGGCACACTATGCAGGAATTCCGTTTTTGTCAAACAGAAACCCCTAGAGTCGCTGTGGAGTACTTGTATTTAACGTTACTGTCGTAAATGCCACTCACGCAGAGCGTCTGCCATAGACTGGTCTCTGCACTCACGGCCTGATACCCCTTTGAAGCTGTTATATTAAGGTACAAATCTTGCATGGTGTGCCTTTAAATAAGAGATCTAGCGCTAAAATGTGGTTTTGAACTCAACCTGAGCGCTCGTGTCTGCTGCTATCAGTGTCATGGATACATAGTGTCTCTTGTGGCGGCGCGCGCGCAGTCTTCACTCGGATGCGCTCTTCAATCTATCGCCGTTGCGGAGACTCTCTATTCATTCCGGTGAAATCACAAAATAAAATGCACACAAACTTAGAAAGATTTACTTACTAGTCCATCAACAAGATCGCCAGGTCAGCATCACCGTTGCATCCAGTGCTGCTTTTTAGCTCGCGCCAACGAGTGAAAGCCTGACCGAGTGGGACTCTTGTCCGGTTCCTCACGCGGTCAGATTCTCTTTTCCTTTTCCTAGTCTCTTCTGACCGCGTTTTCTTTGCTTTTTCCGTCGTCGAGTATCACGTCTGAAATGCGCGCAAGTGTCTTTGTGCTTCAAATGTTGTTGTTGATGTGTGTGACGTCGTTGCCGTAAAGCATGTCTTGATTCTCGCGAGATTTGTCGGGGGCGCTCCTCTCAAACTTGCATTGCTGGTTTTTCCAGCGGTGTCCCCCCCCCCAAGCTTTACTACCAGGATGATTCGCCCTACTATGAGTTTGTTTACCACCGAAATGACTTTGAAGCTGTTATATTAAGGTACAATTCTTGCATAGTGTGCCTTTAACATGTTAAAGTAATCATTGATTTTGACACAACTGCTGAACGATATTGTTGTTTTAATCAAAATGTTATTCCGTTGATTTTTATTTTATTGCTGTATAGTTGATAGAAAGTAAACATTTTCCAGTTTTGGCTTTAGTACAGAGACAATATAGCATCTTTATTATTATTATGATTATTATTAAAGGCATATTGGCCCATTTATTCTCTAGTCCTATTAGAATGTTGAAAGAATATTGGCACAAATCGTTTGGAAAAGGCCTCTCAGTTTTTGGTCACATTTGGCATGAAAACAAGAAGCACTTGGCAGTGCTTTCCAACATTAAAACCCCAGATGGGGAGAATATATATATTTATGTTTTTCCCCCCATTTATCTTTTTTTTTTCAATGATTTATTTTGGGAGGCGAAAAAAAAATCCTGGACTTTTCAAGGTTGTTTTGTGCTGTATTTGTTAATGGAGCTTTGCTTGTCTCAAGGGTAGAGCTAAACTTCCTTTAAAGTGATTACTCAAGCCTGTGTACATCCATTGTCCCCCAATGATTTTCCCTAAGCCACAGTTCATTACCTTACATCCACTCAAACTCAGCAACGGACTGCAGCGAGAACAGGAGTATTTAGAACTGGATGTTTCTCTTTCGGATTTTATCTCAAGTGTTCCTGGGGTGATGCCACGCATCTGAATTAGTTTGGTGGACCACACAGGGACGATGTGCACGTTTTAAGGTCAGGAAAATCCTGCTACTCTAATACTGAGATAAATGCCTGTCTCTTTACGAGTCTATAGCTTACAAACAATCTTAAGAGCTCCTGCCATGTAATAGATTTACTCTCTAATGTCATGACAGCTGAGAGTGAGTCTAGGGTAAACACAACTCCAATTGCCATCAGAACACATCTGATCAACTCAGAATACAACTTTACACCTGTCTGTCCAAGCAAGACTTAACAAACACCAATGTTCACTCTAATATTTGTTCTTCGACAACCTCTTTCTATTTGGGCAAATCTTTTAAAAATCTGATTCAACCAATGACTTGCTGGGCTTGACACCTACTTTTTTCCCCCAAGAAAATGAAAACTTTAGGCACACATAAAGAACTTCATTGCAATGCAAATTGATACAATAATTTGTTTTTCCTTAATTAAAAGAGATACAATGAGACATAGCAAAATTTAAATTTATTTTAATTCAAAAAGTACACTAGGTTTTTAATTATTTCAGCTCCAAACTGTTTTTTTTTATCTAATAATTATGGGATTATGTATATTTTAAACATTGAATTAAATGCCAGATACAGTGTATTGTGTAACCAAAATACTAATAATACCTAGGAAAAAAATGCCTGCATAATGCAGGACTTTTAATTATAAACAAGCCTGAAATACACCTGCTCCACTTCAGGGGGGACTGCCCTCACTGGCTTGAGCCCTCGGGTGTCAGGACCTCTTCCCTCAGCCTTCTTGGAGATAATGTCGGTCCTCAGATCCGTCTTACCCCTCGAAGACTGCGGCTGAGAGCCACCTCCCTGTCCCCAGCCTTTCTGTGGGGGAACACGCTCTGCTTCTGGGTGGCACGGTGTGAGAAGCTGGCTTTGGAAGTTTGGGGCTGCTCCCACTCAGAAGCCGCAGAGACATGAGAGCGACGAGGGAGGAGCTTCTGGGCAGCGGCCGCCTGCTTGGCTGCCTCCTGGAACCTCTCGACGACTGAAATTACAGCGTTGCCGAAGAGGCCAGAAGGTGACAGGGGTGCATCCGTAAGAAAATTCTTGTCCTTCTTTTTAATATTGCTTAGGTTGAGCCACAGATGCCTCTCATTAGCCACCAGGCCTGCCATAGAGTGGCCGATGGATTTAGCCGTCTCCTTGGTGGCCCTGAGAGATAAATCTGTGGCTCGACGTAGTTCGTAAACGTCAGGACCAATTCCCCCGCCCTCGTCCATGTCTCCTAACAACACAGCTTGGTAGGCCTGCAGCAGCGACATGGTGTGAAGGCATGCTGCAGCCTGACCAGCGGCTGAGTAAGCTTTACCCACTAGCGAAGATGTGGTTCTGACTGGCTTAGTGGGTAATGCCGGGGCCTTTAGGGAAGATGCCGCCTCGGGGGAGAGATGGCTTGCGAGTATGAAGGTAAATCAGTAGCTAAACTCGAGAGCACGTAGATGTGAATTTGAGAACTTGTACAATAAATATTCGTACTTGTATGTGAACATTTACACTTACAGCTCCGATGTGAAAACCTGTAAAATAAAAATCTGAACTTGAACGCTGAGATTTGCACTCGCAGACAATAATTGTATTCTGAATTCACAAACCTGTATTCTGAATCTGAAGCTGCAGACAAGCAGTCACAAATGTGTAAAATGCCATTCACAAAGATACAACGACAGACACAAACTTGTTATACAAATTTGCACTTCTTCTAACATTCAAATTCGCAGTACAACCTCAAATTGGCACTTGCAACTTCTCAAATCTGTCACTGCAAGTTCAAATTTCGCGCCTTGACTTTTGCTACTCTTTTCGCGATATATGAGGTGCAAAACTGATTTGTGCACTTGTAACTCAGTGGCGGTGGGAGCGGAAGGGGGGCGGGAGCGGGGGTGTTCGAAGGAGCCGTTTTATTGGTTGGCGCCTAGCCAATGAAATGGGACTTCTATTGAAGGCGATGATGTCACGAAACCCGCCTCCTCGTGGATGTTCTGAAACGCTAACATGGCTTAATGCATTAGACTAATTTAAAAGACATAAATTATATTATGTCTCTTCCATCTTCCACTTTTGGCATCACCCCATAACCATACTCTTTATAATAATTCGATATAGAGGAATAGTTTGATGTTTGTGCACTATACACTCTGTACGAAACCGGCTTTTTCGTACCTCAGTGTAGGCCCCGGCGTTGAGGTTGTGACCATGATGGTAGAAAGCGTTCGTCCAGCTTGCTTTTGGAACGAACGTCCTGCTTATCTGCTGACCAGTCAATACTCAAGTCTTAGTTGCAGTGTCGGTGCCTCAACCGCAGCACGTGCTTCCAAACCCTGAGAGAAGGCACTGGACCCATCAGGTGAAGGCAGAGATAAGGCTGGGCCCCTCTCTAACCCTGCTGATAGATCCATTTGTGAACCCCATGACTGTGATCGTCGCTGTGCCTCGGCAGCAGCGGGACCAGGGCCCTGGGGAACGCGAGCCTGAGCGTCCCCATGAAAGAACACCAGGCAGGATCGGAGCGTCCGCATGGGAAGCACATCACAGTGCTCACAGCCAGCGCCCTCGAGCGCTGACTGTGCATTCTCCTCATCCAAACAAGCTACACAAAGAATTAGCCCTAAATAACGTGTTTGGTTACAAGGTAGGTTGTGACGTCAGAAACACCAGCGATTTCAAACCGCGTTTTTGAGTCTTTGGTTCACTGCAGTTTTAAGGAGAAATACTCAGCAATGGTATTGACTGATGAATTTGCACATAGTTTGTCTTAAAACTAGGGCTGTCAGTTAAACGCGTAATTAACGGTGTTAACGCAAACCCATTATAACGGCGTAATTTTTTTTTATCGCGCGATTAACGCTCTTTTTGGCCTATCAAATTTTGTAGTTTTTTTCACATGTTTTGCAACAGGACGCGGCGCTGCGCTATGAAACCCATTAATTTCAATGGCTTGCGCCGCGCGAGGACGTTTTGTTGCTTCGTCGACCAAAGCGCAAGCGGATCCAGCTAGACCGGAAACAACAACAGGCATGACGCACACACTTGTTTGGGCTTGCGAGCTGGTTAACGTTACGTTTTGAGTGGATGATGAGCGCGAAACGCCGAAATGGATGACAATAAGATTCTGAATGGAAAGTTTACTTTTAAAAAGTTGCCAAATGGTCCCATTGACAAGACCAAAGTGATCTGTGTGTTTTGTTGTTGTGAACTGAGCTATCATCATCGCAGCACGTCCAGTCTAAAATACCACTTGATGGCCAACACACACACAGACACACACACACACAGCTGATGCGAATTCTCCGCCCCCTCGTCAATATCAGGACCTCGTCAGTATTTCTTTCACCCTTTTATTGATGGACAATGTTACATTGTGTGAGAGATTATTTGCTCCAAGTGAGAATGTTAGTGTGAAATTGAACACACTATATGCCAATGTTGTTTTCAATAAAAAACATTTGCACAAAGCAAGCCGATCCACTTTACTCTGTTGATAAGAGCATTAAAATGAGAAAAAATAATGGGAAAAAAAGAAATCAAGTGACATTTAGAATAGATACAAATGTGCGAATAATTGAGATTAATCGCGAGTTAACTATGACATTAATGCGATTAATCGCGATTAAATATTTTTATCGTTTGACAGCACTACTTAAAACATATTAAAAACACCACATAGACAAACAAACAACATTCAAATCTTGATTTTCACAGGGGGACTTTAAGTGTGTATACAAACTTGAACTCACGTTTATTCAGTTTAATGAAAATAAAAGTTTCTATTTTACTTGACATTTACATTTACATTTTTAGAGTTTAAAAACAGTTTACGAAAGGTTGGTTAAAAAATAAACAATAGGAAACCAACATGAATACAAAGAGTATTTTTTTATGCATTTGGCAGACACTTTTATACAAAGTGACTTTCCATTCACATCCACATTTTATCAGTTGCCATTGCCATGCTCTACCTGTTTAAGCTACAGGAAAGGGTACATTGACAAGAACTTGACATATGAATGATATCTTCTAAATTCTTTGAGATGCTTGTGCTTGTACAATGTAAAAAAGTGGTAACCTGCAATTGTTACATTAAAGAGCTATTTCTACCTGATCTTACCTTTAAAATTTAGTTTTGTTGGTGACCTAATATATATTTAGGTTAATTCAGTAGTGTTTAATAAAAAAAAAATCTTGAATATAATCGATTAGTTTAGAAGTTACCATTTGCAGCACATCTTTTAGGTTACCATTTTTTTTCAATACTGAGCCTTTCTAAAGAACTAGATATGAATGTTC
Source organism: Rhinichthys osculus (assembly GCA_029959095.1). Lineage (NCBI taxonomy): Eukaryota > Metazoa > Chordata > Actinopteri > Cypriniformes > Leuciscidae > Rhinichthys > Rhinichthys osculus. Next base: position 11,872,771 of record JARWKJ010000014.1, on the reverse strand, counting down.
CTTGTGGGACTTAAAAAGATTCTGCTATGCCATGAAGGCCCTTTTTTGCTCATATTTTTTGCTTCTAATTAGAGGCTTTACTTTTAACAGTGTATGCACAAATAAATGCAAACGCATATACAGGGATGAATCATATAGTTTCATAATACAATCCAACCTTAAAGTCTTCCAGAACATGAAGAGCTCGCTGTGAAAACTTTTCTTTTAATTCACTCGCTGACTTTTGTTTCATGTGCTCGTCTCAGTGCTGAGAAGAATCATTCCCAGCTGGAGACATTTGTCTTATTTCAATATGAGCAATACGTTGTCTTATTTCAATATGAGCTACTGGAAAGACCTTGACTATTTTACTAAGATAGTAGGTTTGTTTTTTGTGCTTTTACATGAGACAAAATCCTGGAAACTGTCACCTAACCACGAACAATGCAATGCCAAGCATTCGAATTTACTAATGAAAGGCTGCAATATTTTCCTGTAAGACTGAAACGAAAGAGTTATTTATATCTGACACAATGATATGGCTTTCGTGCTGATGTTGTCCCTGGAGAGTTATATTAGTCGGAGCTGAATGTTATTCTTCATTAATTTTAACAATCAGATGTTAAAGAGGGGAAAGCAATTTGCTTGGGTACCAAAGTCACTCCCGAGAGATGCTATGTCAAGCTTCGAGTCTCATAATGTATGAGTAATTAGGCAATTTTACATTAAAATGTTAGATGGTTTTTAAAAATTGCCTTGTGTAGCTGCTCGTTTATTCCCTTCTTTCGTGTAATCTTTTATTTGATGGTTTCTGGTGGCATAAAGAAATATTAAGACACAGCAGAGAAATAATATGGCGTGAATAAAATGTCTGTTTAAGCTCATAGTGGGGAGGCCAGACATAATCTGTTGATTTCTTTGTAGGATTTTTAGTAACACTTTGTTTTTTTAACATTAGTTAATGCATTAGCTAACATTAACTAATGAGCACAAATATTTTTAATGCATGTATTCATTTTTTTAAATGTTAGTTAATAAAAATACAATTCTTCATTGTTTGTATGTAAGTTCACAGTGCATTAAGTTAGGGATAATGTACATCCAGCCGGTTGTTCTCTCAGAATAAACCCCCGACAGGGTGATGAGGACCCCGACGTGAAGCGTCTTTCAGGGCTTGCATCAGCCTGAAAGGCTTTATTATACCAACCGGCTGGATGTACTTATACCAACCGGCTGGATGTACATTCATATTATTATCCCAACCTGCTGGATGTACATTATCCCGCTTATAACACTGCATTTCGCCACATAAATAATCAGAGGTGGGAAGAGTATCCAAAAACTGTACTCAAGTAAAAGTACAAGTAGCCTACTTATAGAAATATTTACTCCAAGTAAAAGTAACAATCTTAAAGGTTACTTGAGTAAGAGTAAAAAAGTATCCAGTGAAAAAAATACTCAAGTAGCTTGGTATATATATGTAACGGAGGCCAGCTAGTAGTTGCTGTGCGAGTCTTTAGCCTCCTTTTTAGAGCGCCTGACTCTCACGCCGGAGACCCAAGTTCGAGACCCGCTCAGAGCGGGGTGAGAAGGACCCGGGTGGAGGGGTTACATGATATTTTTTATTTAAATTACTATTATTATCATAATTAGGCTATCTTTACCACAACAACAGAAGAGACAAGCATTATTTCTGGCATCTGTAGCCCGAAAAATTGTCTGTCCTTTGGTTTGTATAATAGTAATTTATACAACTACATTTGGATTACTTATCAGTGTCTAAATAAAGTGAATCTGCAGAGTTTTGCATTCAAAGGCGTGTAAAGGGAACCACTGACAGAGAAGAAAGAGTTCAAACTCTTCACACGTGCTCGCGCTCATGACTGCTACTGAACATCTGAACACAAACAACGATCAAATGCACATTGATAGATCTTATTCTGTCTGTTCTCCAAAATGTAATCAAATTTATATTTCTGCAAGCTCGTTTAAACTGGTTAACTGTGTCTAAGGCAGGCAAAGGCATTCGGTTTCAAGACGAGTTGCACGCCACTGCGCAATACACAAATTACCGCAGGATGGCGGGTGTTCATTTCATAAACTGTGAACAATGGCTTATTTAATGTATACGTTTAGGTATATGTCCAAGAAACTGGTAATGCCATACTTTGTAGTAGTGCTATAGTGGCGTAGGCTAATAATATGTTTGGTTGTAAAATGTATTACCTGAATGAAATGAAATCGAATGTATCGTCCTGTGGAATTATTCATTCACAGACAGCATACGAAGATGGTCGACTAATAAAGATCTTCATCGCTGGCAAACAAAATAATGCATTTGCAAATTTGCTTTCACTTGACTGTAGGTCCACGGGCACTTCATCCAACGCTCTTGATGTTCTTAAATCTTACTGTTACGACTCCGAGTGTGAAACACTGATTTTAGTGAACATTTGTTGAATTCTGATCACTGGACTGGTAACACATTCTGTTGACTATAAGTAACATTGCACCTATATGTCCACTAACTGTCATTAGAGTGTTAGTAGAGTATTAGTAGACTGGTAGGCAGTGTTGTGCCTGAACGCGTTCAACGAACGATAGTTCATGAACGCGTTCATATTTTGGGCGAACATGAACTGAACGTACTGTATTCCTGCCTGATGAACGTTAAGGCTGATTTATACTTCTGCGTCGGACCTACGCCGGAGCCTCTACGCTGTAGACTACGCGTTGGTTTTAATTTATACTTCTACGTCGTTGTCCGCGTTGACGCATTCAGAGGGAACATGTGAAACTAGTTAATTTTTTTATAAACTAGTTCATTTTTTTGAAGTATGAACTATGAACTGAACTAGTTAATTTTAAAATTTGTGAACTGAACTTTGAACTAGTTCATGTAGAAAATGAACTTTCCCAACACTGCTGGTAGGGTTAGAATAATTTGACATGTACTTGCAAAGTTACTTATAGTCACTAGAATGTCTGTTGACGGACCATCACAATAAAGAGTTAGCAGATATTAAGCAGACAGTCTACTAATACTGTAATGAGAGTTAGTTATCGTGTATTTGAAAAAGTTACTTCTAATCAACAGAATGATTAAAAGGGACCATATAGGTAATAGGTAAAGTGTTACCTATTAAACATCCAAAATATGTACCACGAAGGGGGCAGGAATGTGTAGAACTTGTAAATGTTGGGAATTGTGTGGAATTCTGCAACGCTGAGATTTCTGGACAGCTCTGGGGTCACGGGTTTCACTTTTTGCTCATTCCTTATCCGTTACCTGCCATTTAACTTTTACCTGCCAGCAATTGTAAATAATTCAAATAGGAACTTTAGGCTCATCCCTTTGTTACAGGAATCCAATCAAAAAAGCCCAAACTGCACAATCGCTTGAAACCACTATCATTCGCCCCAGTTTCCTTTCCTAAAGTCTTGCTGGAAAATGACTGGGGAGCATCAGTGATGTTGAGAACCTGAGATGAGACATAGTAGCGCTCCGCTGTGATAATCGAAATGGGCCGTGACAGCGAATTTGCTGAATATGTCAGATTGTGCTTGTAGCTCTTCCTCACCAGTATGTTCATTTAACAGCAGTCCGTGAGATAATGATATTAGCAGTTGGATTCTTTCCTTTAATTATAATTAACACGCATTGATTAGCCTCAATTATATTCCAGTGACTCACAGCAGTGGAAGTTATTTGTTTTTGAATGTTTATATATATATATAAAACAAGAAAATATTTTTGTCTATTAAAGAATATTCAATTAACTGCAATTATCGCAGCATACAGCACTTAATGTTGCCTGTAATTAAAGCTGTTAATTGAATCTATAGACAAATTCGATTCGCTCCTTCTCGACGGGGTTCAATCTCAATGCATTTGTTGGGGCGATGGAGATTAACAGTCTGTGAAATGTGGTACAGGAGGATCCTTTACAGAGGAAATATGGCCCCTACATTTCACTGTTTTATTATGGCTGAATGGAAAATTTGCTGTGCTGAGTGACCATTGGAATTCTGTCAGATGACCATGGTAAGCGGATGATAAAGAGTCTATAAAAGCAGGTAAATTATGGTTAAGGCTCCGCTGTACCCACACACAGAAATAATTCAGCTTGTCTCTGGTCACCAAGCAAGATTAGATTTTCACATTGAGCACGGTATATTGGTGCTGTGGGTCTCACGTCATGTCTTGTTACCTGAAACCTCATGGCATTATGAGCACACAAACATACCAAGCATCATTCTTGTAATTTTGTGATATTTATAAGGGGTTTGATATCGTTCTTTTTATTGCATTTTCTTGGAATTTTCAATAGGAGCTGTATTAGTTGAGGCTACTCACTATTTTGATCATTTAGCCTTACAACAATCATTTCTTCTGTGAGATGCAATGTGAAGTGGAATAAATTTTGTGGTACTCATTGAACTATGTGAGCTTGTCTACATACAGTACACATTACAGTGTTCAGGCCAAATTACACAATATGCGATAAATGTTGAAGACGAACTTCTCCATTCTCTACAGCTTTAGAGAGAATAGCTAACTTAAAGTTATTGCTACAAGTTAGACCAATCGCTTTCAGTAGCGAAACAATAGTTTTCAAACAGTGTGTCCTTCCGCTGTTCAATTGAACACACTCCATTGTGCATCATAGTGTGCACTTAGGAAGTCTGAATCAGCTTGTTTGCACCGTTCATGTAAATCACTGGTCAAATAAATGATTCATCATTCAAATAAATGATTCATTGAGTCTCTTAAGTCTCCGGTAATACGTTTGGTTAAAGGGATAGTTCAACCAAAAAAAAAAAAAGAAATCTGCCATTATTTACTCATCCTCATGTCATTCCAATCCCACAAGACTTCGGTTAATCTTTGAAACAGAAAAGTAAGTTGTTTTTAATTAATCCTGAATCTGTCCCGCAGAATAATTTTCTCTTTGAATACTTAAATAATATAATATGATGGTTTTTTAAAAAAAAATATATTCAGTTTTTTTATGGTATATGACAGTATTTTAAATTTCAAATTACTTCCCTAATACTTACTCTCTGTATAATTATTTACTGAAGAAATTGCATCTTAGTCACAGCACCACTCTCTGTACATTTCCATTAATTTGATTAAGGATACACTCCATTTCTCTTATATAAACCTATATGTGCTCAAAGCCTCTGTAAACATTTATTCTCTCCCCGAGGCTGGCCTTCTTTTCTCTTTTGCCCAAATGCACACAGTCTTATAGTCCAGAGCGTCACGCTCACTGTAGCGATGAAAAATCGCCCTATTGCAGAGGATGATGTTATCTCCCTAACGGAAGGTCTGTTCATCTATGTGATGATGCATTCTTGTGTTTGAGGTTGCCTCAATTAACACACTATCCATGCAAAAACTGAACAGGTTTTGTGGAGGTAAACACCTGGGGTCTTTATTTAGGGTTGCCATTTTATTTCAAATCCCTGGCTTTCAAAACTAACTTTTGGAGCGACCCTTGATAATTAACTGCTTAGATAGTTGTTTGTTTTTCGCAAGCTTCTGAGATACAAATGCCACGGCTGTCTCTCAAATGCCTAGTCTAGTGCTTTAGAACTTGCGCCAAGATGCACTGAGCTGTGGTGCGAGAGATGCTGGTGTAAATCGGGGTAATTGTTTTTAAATGAATAAATAACATTTAAATAATAGATATTTACAAAGGTCAATATTATTTACACTATATGTAATAGAAGGTTGATTTATACCATTACATTATTTACTCTTAAATACTTTTGTGTGTAAATTGTAAATTGCAACAATTAAGAGTAAATAGAAGTAATATGCTATTTTTACTATGGGTAAATATGGGTGAAAATATTGAGGGTTGCGTTTTCTGTCATCTCTGCATGAGATTCAGCAAGCAGCACATGTTGAGCTGATGCATTATGATTCATGTATGGTTTTTATGGTGTCATTATTTATTCAAAGATTTTGCATGTGTACAATGTATTGGATCTATTCATGTTTTTTACATTGTACTTAAATTTAGAAAATATCTGCATGTAATTACATCTATAATTACACTGTTGACCCCTTAATCCACCCTTAAACCTACTCATACCACCAAACCTGTCCTAACCTTACCTGTAACCCACCACAATAGCAGCAAAAGTGTTTTGCAATTCAACATGAAAACAATGAGTACATTGTACCAAAGGACAGTAGTCAACATTTGAAGTGGATCAAAACCTTTCAACAAAGTTATACATGAATTTTGAACAATACCCGTTCTTCTCTTAGGACAACTTTGATGAACTTTTTTGATCCACTTCAAATGTTGACTACTGTAGATAAATACACCTAATATAAAGTGTGGCCCTAAATTAATATATATATAAAACATTACTAAGAAAATACAAAATTATAATAATCGTGCACAGAGACACTTCCTTTTTCATGCGAGTCGCAATAAGGTACCCACTGGGAATCTTGCTACAAGTTGGTCTGATTCTAACGTGCTATTGGCTGCAGATAGATAGCTGTGATTTCGCCTCATTTGGCCACCTGCAGCGGTGCTCCACTGACACAGTTGCCTGCATTGCCGTTAACGGATGGTGCCCGGTTGTCTCCATTAATCAGCGGTAACAAGCTGTTGTGCTCTGACCGCACTCTGAGCATTATACAGTCATACCGCCCTGCAGTTCTGCCAGTGATTTACTCAAGTTCATGTGGAGTCCGTCTAGTCAATGCACAACACATCTCTGCTGGATACAAGCCCATCCAACCCTAACATCCAGCTGTTAGCGGCAACACAACTGTAGCATTTTAGGACTAAAAAGCCTTATCAATGTGTCCCACTTTAAATGAATGAATTTAAGCTAACTACTATGTAATAACATTTGCATTAATCATTTGTTGCACAGTGGTGTAAAGATTACATGGAAACCATACTTGAGTAAAAGTACAGGTACCTCACATTGAAAATGACCAAATTCCCCAATTTAAAGTCCCCAATTCCAATACGACTTGAGTTTTAAATTAGGCTATCTGATTTTAACAGTACTAAAGTACTTTACTCGTACTAAATGTAGGCTCAAGGATACACTAGCTCTCAACACCTAAAGCCGCAGTCACACTAGATTTGAGCATGCAAAATTTCTTCAGACACTGCAACGGTTGTGATATGACTTAAAGGGTTAGTTCACCCAAAAATGAAAATTCTGTCAGTAATTACTCACCCTCATGTTGTTCCAACCCCGTAAGACTTTCGTTCATCTTCGGAACACAAATTAAGATATTTTTGATGAAATCTGAGAGCTGGATCACTCCTCCATAGGCTTCTTAAGGGATCGAAACTGACTGGCCCAAAAGTTATGAAAGACATCGTTAAAATAGTCCGAGTGACTACAGTGGCTCAATCTTAAGTTTATCAAGCGACGAGAATACTTTTTGTGCGTAAAAAACAAACAAAAATAAGGACTTTATTCAACTAATCATTTCCTTCTCTGTGGGCCGTGATATTTCACGTAGTGAAACTATGCAAAGCTTCTAGGTTGTACAAATAAACCTCAATATTGCAATAAACCAAGGTCTACACAACAGCCTCTTAAATGGATAGTTCACTTTGAAATTAATTTTTGGTATGTTTTAGCTTACCTCAAGGGCATCCAAGATGTAGGTGTCTTTGTTTCCGCAGTAGTTTCAATTTTGATATTTTTAGGTCAAACCGTTCTTGTCTGTCAGTCATATAATGCAGGTCTATGGTCACCACCTCAAAGAGCATGCACAGAGAAGTCCAAATTAAACATGATTTAATGACTCGTAAATGTAGGTACACATTGTTGGCCTAAGACACGAAACGAGCAGTTTGTAAGAGAAAACGAACAGTATTTATATCATGTTTACCTCTTGTAACCACAGCCACGTCCAAGTGATCTGAGGGCGCGGGCACTTCGGTCTGCGCAAGCGCCGGAAGTGACATTCTAAAGCACACGTAAAGTACTTGATTATTATTTTACCTGTAGAGTTATTTGATATTAAATTGAGTTAATATACAGTATATTTTAAATGTACCAAAGTGCAACTTTATCATTATAAATGTGTAGCCTAATTACAAATATATTTCAATACATGACGTACACGTTTCAACAGAACTGACATTAAAGTATATTTTAATTTAACCATAAATGTTTGTCAAAACTCTTGACAGTACATTTTAATCATATATTAAAGACAACATAAGTATAAATTATACATTAAAAAAGTATACACTACTTAAGTGGGTCAAAAAAAGCTATTATACATTTTCATTTATTTGTAAATAATATGTAATTAAGTGTCTGAAAACATTACATTAAGTTTGCATATTCTTTTTTTTTTTTTTTTTTTTTTTGCCCACAGAAAATCTACATTTACAGTATCACAACATAAAGTTCTATTCGTATTACAGGGTGTACAAAACATAAAAAGACAGTAATAAGTGAAAGAAATTAAAATAACAACCACAGATAAACAAGGTCACATTGACTTAAAGCATCCTTTAGATAGGAAGTCAAAGAAAATTTGCAGAAATTAGAAGCGGTTTGGTATGCCTGTTAAGGGAGTTCCTTTATATATTCCCAAAGGGGAGAAGTTTGCATATTTTTTTAAAGTATATTATATCTGTAATAAGTACTGTTTTTACCTAAATATACTAAAATTAACTTCTTTTTTACAAGGGTTGCCTCTGAAGTAATCATGTTTGGATACTGCTACTGGAAAAATTCTGACTAAAACAATAATTTGACGGTGTATTTTGAAAGTGTGCCAACTTGTCAGGCAGCAGTCGCTCAGCGGAGAGATTTTCTTTGATCGGACACACTCCTGAGCATTTTACGTGGTGCCACAACTGACAGGTTCATAAGTAAACAAAGCATCTTTTCAGAGGGAGCACCTTCCGGCGCACGGGTCAGACTCTATTGTGGTTCCTGTGCCAATGGACAAATCCATTAAGTGAATCTTTATGAGTGCCCAGAACACTTGAGCACTGGCCCATAACTCCAGGATTGATCAAATGTGACACTGAGGGAAGAGGAAAGTCGCAGCCAATGAAATGGAAACACAATGATAAAAGCATTTGAGATGGGGACGGTATGTGGAAGTTAAAACTCGACTGGCTTTATCGATTATCCCCTCAATCTGTTTATGAAGTTTATTTTGCAGGATGTCAGCAGGGAGCAGCAGCTGCAGGTTTGTTTGGAAGAATTAGCCTGTGATTATCTAGGGTTTGTCCAAGTCATTTAAAGTGTTGGCTTTAATGAGGTGGGGGATTGAAAAAATTATATATCAATACCTCCCCAGGTGGTTTATCGAGCTGATGTTGTTTGAGTTTGCAGCTAATTTGGCTATAGACAGTCTGAAAATAATGTAACGCTAATGGAGAAGAAAAACCGGATGCTAATGAACAGTCAACGTAAAAATACTCCTGGGATTATTTATATTCTTTCCCTTATCCATTAAATGTACTTGAATATTATGTACACAGATTTCATTAGGCTTGTGTAAAGAATATTTATGCCATTGTACTTCAATCTACCATTTATTGCAGTGGAAAGTGCTGATGTATCGGGTCTCCCTTGGGAGCCCAGTCACCTTCGGGTAGTAAGAAAACGGGCCAATGATGATTGGGGAGTGAGATTTGCATGCCAAGCCACTCCCCCGGACATTGGTAAGCTGGGTGGCAACTCACTCATTCAGCTTTTTGCTTCGGAGCCGAGTGGTTGTCTTTACATGCTCTTCCATTTCCCTTTGCTAGAGAGGAGATGTTCTTCCGTTGGAGAAAAGGTGCATTCATCTGTGTTTTGTTCCATGAGTGCACAGATGAGTGCAGCAGTTTTGCCTCTGGGTGCTTCAACACAATAGAGAAGATTCCCTAAAATAGCAAAACAGGGGTGACATTGCGTCTTTTTCAAGATGGAATTCCATCTGTGTTTTTCTGGATGCTTCCTGATCTTGTCTGACAGCCACAACAGCCTTTAATACGCTAGGGCAGAGTTTGTTGATGGTTCATGTTCTCACGGTAGGAACATGACCATTAAAATGTTGAGATCAAGACTCGAACACCTTGAAAAAGGTAGAGTCCGCTCCACCGCAGAGAGCCACTTCGGTTAATAAACAGGGTGATCCAAGGATTTTAGTGGAAGCTCTCCCGCCAGGCCAGTCCCCACGGGCCTCCAACTCACATCGCAAGCTGTTGAGCTTCCCGATGAGTTTGTGGGTCCTTCTCACGGGGGAATAGTCAAAGCCTCACCCAATGTCTCATTTGGAGCTCCTGCGGAGGATCAGATGTCGATCACTGCATCTGAGGGTGGGCTTGAATCCTCCAGGGATGAAGACTCAGTAGTGCTGCCCCCTTCTGGGAGAGTGGTGCTGGTTGAGTCGGACCCAGAGTTGATGGCCATGCTTTCCCGGACCGCTGCGAACATTGGGCTTGAGTGGAACACTCCACCCTGCCCTGAATGCTTGCGGTTGGACGATTGGTTTCTCGGCACGGGGCGTGCTTCACAGCATTGTCCTGCCGCAGTACCTTTTTTTTCCCAGAGGTACATGAGGTCACAAAGTCGTAGACGTCACCTTTTACTGCCCGAAGCTGCTTCACTGCTTCCTCCACTCTTACTACCCTCTATGGTGGGGCAGCCAAACGGTACACAGAGATTCCTCAGGTGGAGCGTTCAATTTCGTTGCACTTATCCCCCGGGTGATCCAGCTGATCTGGAGTTGATTTCTGGGATGCACAGATAGACCTGTTTGCCTCCCAGGAATCCTCCCACTGCTTGCTCTTTTACTTTCTGAACGAGACACAGCTGGCCCCGGTGCCTACGCAAATATGACCATTATAGAAATGTATGGAAAACAATGAACTCTCAAATATAACATAGTTCAGGTATGAAACTCCAACCAAACGCTGATTGGTTCTTTCAACGCCACGGCACCAGCCAATCAGAAGTTTTTCCAAATCCACGTAACCATATATAGCTGCAATCGGCATGCTGCACAATGTGAAAGTTATCCCTCCTCCTCCCCAGTGCCACCTAGATATCTGTTACAGGGGTTCTACCATTTATTCCAGCAATCTTTCCTTTGTTTGTTATTTTTGACCAAGCTGAACAAATGATTGTATTTGCTCATCAGCAGCAGCAGTAGCAGCGTAGCAGATCTAATCTGCCAAAATCAAGTCATGTATATTTCATGCCCCATGCCAACAAATGCTGGTTGAATTTAATCCACTCCGAGAGGTGTCATGACTGAAGTCTGATTAAAATCCATTTTCTCTTTAGCTGTCCTCTGGTGCATATTACTGAAAAGATCCACAATATTTTGTTGCTTTTAGTACAAAGGATTGAGGAGAGCTGTAAAAAGTTGATAATTCCTCTTTGGCGGCTCAAGCTAAGCGCTTTTCAGATTGTTGATAGCGATTGGCATTTGGTAATTGTCTGCCATGTGCGTAATCCCCCCGGTCACAACAGAAGCAACACGTGTCATGTTCCATCAGTGGCTTTGTGTGGATGCTCTGAAAATCTCTTGTATAATTCTGCCTTTGGACTGGCTTTCAGATGGATGTAGAAGCAGTTCTGTCTATTAATTATAATTTGATTGTTTACACAATGGCAGAAAAATTAACAGGAAATAAATTAAAGCGCCATGGCTCAAACACGGAGGGAGCATCAATGTGAGTTAGTGTTTATTCTTGCAATTCTGGTGATGCTACTGGCACAGAAATTGCTAGAACACTTCATCTTTAAAGGGTAAATCTGTATGGTCATTCAATTGTAATATAACAACAGTATGTTTTTCATCTTTAAGACATGTATGATGTTGTGTGCTCTTGTACTATTGCATGGTTTGTGTTTGTAATGTATTAATGCGTTTTATAATCTAGTGACTCATACAGTATAGCCTTTGCTGTAAAGTGACCTTGAGCTCTGTAAAAGCTAGCAACTTTAATTAGCATCTTTGAAAAGCAGCACTTTTTCCGCTAACCAGTGAATTGTGTGTTGTGGGAAGCGTCGCCTCTACAAGACAGCCACATATTATTTGTTAATTTGCTCTGCCTAACTGCAAAAAGTGAAACAGTGAAGCAGGTATTCTGTTGAAATATTTCAGCCATCGGTGCAACAAAGCACTGGACCCACAAATACAGAAACAGACCAAAGTGATTTGCACGCTTATTGCTTAAGTGACTATTTCACTGTATAGCACTTTTGTAAAAGAAATTGTGCATCTGTGATTCTAAATGGAGATTTTTGTTTTGTGCAGTTCAGAAGGTTAATAAAATCTAATGCTGTTCACAATTTGGGAAACAAAATCTCATTGATAATTATCGCAAAAATGTGTAGAGTGATAAAAATGAATTAAATAGTTTTGCAGAAACTAAAGCTGAAATGCGAGAATCAGTGAGGTTTGTTCTTGTGTGTCAAGTACAGTTGAGCTTTCATTTACCATATTTGATGTGCTCTGTATGTGCGTTGATAAATGTTTATATGTGAATAATAGCCTAATTATATCTGTTCATCATATAAATCAATCATGTCTCTTCAGAAGATTTGGATTAAATCTTGCCCGAAAACAAATCCCCCGAGTTAAAGAGAAGCATCAACATAGCATGATGCTGTGGCTGCCACCATCGTGCTTCGTGGCAGGGATGTTGAGTTTCTGATAAGAAGTGTCTGTCTTGCCAATTAAGACTGATGGCCAAAAGCTTGATTCTTGTCTCTCCAGATAAAGCCTTCTTCTTGCTGGCTTCATAGTCTGCACATACTTAGACAGCAGTTTTTATATGTACAGCCTCTCCATTCTCCTTCAGCTGAGATCACTTTCTGCCTTGGAAATCTTCTTTTAACTATACATGCTTTGAGCTTTTCAATTTCTAACTTCTAACTTCTTGATATAAGCTGACCCATAATACTGACTCAACATGAATTGGACTCTCCAGATTTATAGCACAGTCCATTTGAACATCTTGTTGATCATTTATGACTTCTAAAACAAATTGGCAGCACCAATGATCGATGTCACATTAAAAGGGGTGAAAACTTATAAAATAGTGATCTGCTGTTTCTTTTTTGGTAAACTTTTTTGGACAAAAAAAGTCCAGCAGGCATTAAATATTTGTCCAGTTTTCTTTATTTATGTGCATGACTTCCAGCCATGAGTGCCTCTCTGCAAACAAAACTTTATTATATGGCCCTAAATGAATCCACTGGTGAACACTGAGCTTTTCATAATCTACTTGCCATTCATAAGGCCCATATATCTGCATGCCATCTCGAAGTGTTGTCTTCTAAAGCTGCCACCATAATCTATATTATTGTCAGAGAGGAGTAGGTATTTCGATTCGCAGAAGAGTATCTTTTTCATACAGTATAGATGATAAACTTGTTTTTCATTTTCTGCAAAGTCCCAAGGCCTTCAGGTATGGCCGTTTTGTTGCTGTGCCTTGGAGTGATTCCCGACCTTGATGGAATCTGCCGTGGCCCGCCTCCAGCTATTCTCCATGAACAAGCCCACCCAATGTGCCACAAGAGAGATGTGTATCTGATCACATATGTAGCTCGTCCTGCTTCCTCTATTACTCCAAAGGCGATGTTATCACAGGCACATGGCATGTTGATGTATACATTTTCATTTAAGAGATATAGTTCTTCACACACCTCATTTACTTTGAATTCTACTATACTTTTCAGTATTAGCCGAAGAAACATTGATTCTCTAAGAGCTCGTCTATATATTTAGTAGTAGTAATAGTAACACTTAACACTTTTTTTTTCAAAGTAATGCATTTATTCAGCAAGAACACACTAAATTGATCAAAAGTATAGTAAAGACATTTATGTTACAAATTTTTATATTTCAAATGTAGCAAATTAGCTCAACATAAATATTAAGAATCAATCATAACATGTAATAATTAATTATGAATATTTGGATCAGTTAATAGAATTAATTTAATGTAATAAAATTGATATTCAACCTGTTCGTCCTTTGAACACTCAGTGTTAATTGTTTATTAATTCTAAGAAATTTTCATTTCCGGGGGAAGGGAAATGTCTTTCTTACTGTACAGTACTACTAATTGCCTGTAGTCAAAATCTAAATCATAAAATAAACTTTGTTGTTGCAAGCAGAGAATCAGAACCAAATACGTATTGTGCACAAGTTTTATTAACTAAATCACAAACATAACTAATCTAAACAAATACACATTCGCACAATCACACATACATGGGTAAAATAGAAAGTGACAGGATAAAACCGTAAACAGGGAATGACGCTATGGAAAAGATTAATCTAAATATGAAAAGAACCATCAGCTTATTATTTTCAGAGCACCTCATTAAATGTATACTTGCATGGCCTTTGCAGTGAAAGCATTTCGTGAAGTTCCTGAAGAAGGCTTCTGATGGTTCCATGAGTTTCAAACGATTTCTTCTGTGTTGAATGAAGAAATGGAGATGAACTTGCATGGTTTGTTTGACTCTGTTCTACTCGAAAGTTCTCTTTGTCTCTATGAGCACATGGCTGGAATGCAGATTGTGGCCTGCCCGCCCTGGTCCGTAGAGGCCACGCCGAGCAACCAGGAGAAGGGACGAAGTCGGAAGAGTTGATGGTTGTCTATTCAGTGATAGTAAAGTTTGTAACGGCTTTTAGAGCAGTTACTCTGGTCTTGAGCAGGTAGTACTACTACTATGCTCTAGGGGGCCCCCCAGACTTCTCTTCCTTTAGATAAAAAACAGGGAGAAGTAGAGTTGGGTATGTTTGGTTAGAGAGAAGCATGGCCTGTTAATTCTGCTAATTTCTGCTAACCTTATGTGTAAAGTCCGGGTTGAGAAACTATGGTTTTAAGCTCATCCAAGTAAGTGTTGTTCATTTTGTATTGTAATTTTTTGTTTTGCTGGTTCGTCATCTCATCTAATATATGTGGTATTAATGTTAGCTTGTATGTTGTTGTTTAGAAGGACTTCTTGGATATACCGCGTCCACAGAGTTATTGTTCTTATGCTACGGGATTGAGACATCTTTCCTTCCATGCTGTACGGGTTCTAATGGGGATACTATTTGATTATTCCACTATCATCATTTGATATATTGGATCAGCGCAGATCTGAGATGTTTGAGTGCTGCAAGGACATCATTATTGCAACGTACCCTAAGCTAACACATGGATTTAATGAAGCGTAGAGCTTGAATTGAACTGCTGGACTTTTGCTCTTTGTTTGTTGGACCATTCCCACTCCTGGTATCACACCAGACAACACGGGTATATCTTCAAATGTTGACTCACTAGTTGTATATTGTGGTGTGACTTATCTAATATAAATATGGTTTGCATTTACCTCTGTGTTTGGACTTGGTTTGAGAGTTTCTGAATCTGGTTAAAATTAATTTTAGTCAATGAAGTCCTCCCTTATAAATATATTTGTGATTCAACCTTCAGAGAGTTCTCCGTTGGACGGTTACATAATGGCGCCCGAACAGGGACCCTAAGACTATTTTTCCAGATTTTCAGAACTCCAGTCACTAACTCCAAAAAAAAAAAAAAAAAAAAAAAAAAAAATTTTGGTAATATACAAATGTACATTGTCTACCATGGATAGGGATATAGTCACTCCCCAAATAGATTTCACAGCAGGGTCCTTTCATTCACGAAGAGAGCCAGTGAGAGACCTGATTACCACTTTTAGTGATTTATATATTAATTCGGATGAAGAGAGCGAGAGAGCTGAAGGTAATGATTCTGATGAAGAGCTCAATTTTCCTCCTCCTCCACCCCCATTGACTGTCGAGTCTGACGGTCAATTATCGACTGAAAACTCTATGCTCAACACACGTTTCATCTCTTTAGAAGCACATTTAACAGATTTGGAGAATGTCATGAGCGGAAAAGTTTCGGTAGTGGAGTTGGAGAAACAATGTAGGAAGTTGGAGGATAAAATGTCATATCTGGTGCAACGTGAATGTGAAAGGGTGAAACAACAACTAGAGATGTTAGTGAAAGATCTGGGACAATCCATGGTTGACTGCTTAAAGAGAAGAGATCGGCAATTGGAACATAGGTTTCAATCCATAATACCTCATTCATCCACCCCGGTTGTTGCAAGCCAGAAACCCCTAGATAACATCCAGTATGCAAAACCCAACAACTCTACCTATATTGAGCAGTCTGCTCAAAGCAATCAGTCTTCATTACAATACAATCCTCCAGTAAAACTTGAATTCCCTAGTTTTTCTAATTCTCAGGAAGATGATCCTGTTGTGTTCGTCGAGCAGTGTGAGGAGTATTTTTCTGTACGTCCATTGAATGAAGAAGAGATTTTAGCTTCCCTTACGGCTGTGCTAAAAGGAACTGCCAAGGATTGGTGGAGGGCTGAACGAAGAAAAGTGGGCAACTGGAAACAGTTTAAGAAAAGATTCCTGAGTTCTTTTTTAAGTGAAGACCATGAGGAGGTAGCAGCTAGGAAGTTACTGGAAAGAAAGCAAGGGGTAAAGGAGAGCATCCGTGATTTTTCTTTTCATTACAGAGCTTTATGCCTTAGGTGGAGAAAAGAGATGACGGAGAAGGAAATAGTTCAAGCAATTCTAAGGAACTGCAATCCCCGACTGGCCAGTCTGTTAAGAGGGGCTATCAAAGATGTGGAGGAACTGGTTCGGATAGGAACTCAGATTGAGCGAGACTTTGATGAATCTAAGAGGTACTGGAGTCAAGCTAATGGTGAGGAGCAGAGGAAAAAAACGGCCGCTACCGAGCGTCAACGAAAACCTCCTTATGCAAGTAATCAAGTGATGCAAGCCTACCATCCACCTGTATCGTTACAAAATTATAAGAACATCGCCATTCCAATAGTCTTACAAGGCAGGTATGTTGTCTCCATTATTGATACAGGAAGTACCCTCTCGTTGATCAAAGAGTCCTTGTGGAAACAGTTGTGCTGGCAAGAACCGTATCAATCAAGTGAAGGTCAATCTTTTCTGTTAGCAAATGGACAAAGACAAACTGCAGTGGGGAAGGTAAATTGGAAATGTGAAGTACAAGAACAAGTATTGCCCTTGTCCCTTTACATCATGCGGGATATTGATTTGACTGTACCGATTATCCTAGGCATAGATTTTTTACTTGAGAGCAGAATGGTACTAGACTTTAGCAAGGCTCAGTACAGCTTACCTACTGAAGGAATTGAGGAAGCCAACTCTTTTCCCTTCCTTCATCACAGTGTGTACCCTTCACTGCACTTTTACCTTGCAATACCTTCTCCTGATGGCAATAACGAATCCAGACAGCAAATACAACAACTTGCCCAAGCAGCAGACACGGAAACCCATGTGAAGAAACAGTTGGAAGAATTGTTGCAAAGCTGGCCGTCAGTATGTACCCAGGAGATTGGGCGGACTAGTATTGTGAAGCACCGTATCACAACTACGGATGAGATTCCAGTGCGACGGCGGGCGTACCGGGTTTCTAAAGAAAAACAACAGTTTATTGAGTCAGAAGTACAGGAGCTTCTAAAACAGAGAGTTATCCAACCATCTACCTCTCCTTGGGCTGCTCCGGTAGTGGTAGTACCGAAAAAGGATGGTGGGTCCAGATTCTGCATTGATTATAGAGGTCTAAACTCTAAAACTCACTTAGATGCCTATCCCATGCCTCAAATTCAAGAGATCCTCGAGTCATTGCATGGAGCTACAGTCTTTAGTACTCTCGACCTTAAGAGTGGTTACTGGCAACTAGAGATGGAGTCAGACAGTAAACAGAAGACTGCGTTTGTAACGTCAACAGGGTTATACGAATTTTCGTGTCTTCCTTTTGGGCTGAAAAATGCTGCAGCTTCGTTTCAGAGACTAATGGAACATGTGCTACGAGAAATCAAAGGAAAATGTTGCATGGTGTACATTGACGATATTGTGGTGTATTCCAAATCCATCTCTGAACATCTTCAACATTTGCATCAAGTTCTTGCATGTCTCCATAGAGCCGGCCTTACTCTCAACCTAAAGAAATGTCACCTCATTCGGAATTCCTTAAGGTTTCTTGGGCATGTTGTTTCAGGAAAAGGAGTGACTACAGACCCAACTAAGGTTACTGCAGTAAAGTCCTTCCCAGTACCACAAAATGTCAAAGAGGTGCAAAGATTTTTGGGATTAGCCGGTTGGTATCACAGGTTCATACCCCAATTCTCAGAGAAAGCTGCTCCATTGCATTGTTTAAAACAAAAGAACGTCAAATGGTCTTGGGATGACCAGTGCCAACAGGCATTTGACATTCTCAAGCAAGATTTGGTACAAGCACCGGTACTGATAACTCCTGACTTCACTAAACCGTTTCGTGTTCAAACGGATGCCAGCGACATTGGTCTAGGAGCCGTGCTCACTCAAGAGACAGAAGGAGAGGAACATGTCATTGCGTATGCCTCTCGCTTACTCAGAGGAGCTGAGAAGGCATACTCCGTCTCAGAAAAAGAATGTCTAGCTGTGGTATGGGCTGTGGAAAAGTGGAGACCATACTTGGAAGGAAGCCCATTTGAAGTTGTAACGGATCATGCTGCCTTAACATGGGCTTTTCAACATCCAAAACCATCGTCACGTCTTATTCGTTGGACAATTCGGTTACAAGGCTTTCATTTTACAGTAAAATACAGGAAAGGGCAGTGCAATGTAGTTCCAGATGTGTTGTCTCGTAACCAAGTAGCCAATAACCCATCTGACTTGCTTTTCCTTACGACTGCTGCCAAATCCACTGATCAACCATGTAACCTACCCGTAGACCTTACCCAAATTGCGGCATCACAAAGCAGTGACAGTGAAATTCAAGAGTTGATATCTAAAGCTGGAAAGCACTCATCAGTGGATGTTACTCGAGTGCAGTATATGATAGAAAACGGCTTACTGTTTCGTAGTGTTCCTGATGGGAAAAAAGGCCAGAAGCTCCAGCTGGTCATACCTGAAATCCATCGGCAAGATTTCTTACACTATGCACATGACAATCCTCTTAGCGGGCACTTGGGAAAGTTAAAAACTTTGCTAAGATTGTTGGAGACTGTATATTGGCCCAGTATTCGAGGCGATGTATGGAAGTATTGTAAGAACTGCCATACTTGCCAAAAATTCAAACCTTCACAGGAAAAGCCATCTGGTCTATTACAAAGCACTCAAGTAGTAGAACCAGGATACATGCTTGGGATTGATCTTATGGGTCCTTTCCCCAGGAGTAGTAAGCAGAATGAACATTTGCTTGTGGTGGTGGATTATTGCTCAAAGTGGGTAGAGCTGTTTCCGTTAAGGACCGCCAAGGCACCTCACATTGCCAAAATTCTGATAGAGGAAATCTTTACCAGATGGGGAACTCCTGCATATCTAGTGTCAGATAGAGGAACCCAATTTACCTCTCAGTTAATTAATTCAGTGTGCAACCAATGGGGAGTTGTACAAAAGTTAACCACTGCTTACCACCCACAGACAAATCTGACTGAGCGAGTAAACAGGAATTTGAAGACCATGATAGCATCCTATGTGGAGGAGCATCATCGCCAATGGGACAAATGGTTGGCTGAATTTAGGTTTGCTATAAATTCAGCCTGGCATGAAAGCACTGGGTTTACCCCCGCCGAGGTTGCTTTGGGAAGGAAACTAAAGGGACCATTGGAAAGGGCTTTACAGCTAAATCCTAACCCTAGCAACTCTATCCAACCTTCTGTGGAACGTCAGAAAGACCTAATCCAAAGGGTGAAGGAAAATATTGCACGAGCACAAGCCAAGCAGAAAAAATACTACGACCAACGGCACCAGCAGATTCAGTATCAGGTTGGAGACATAGTTTGGGTGCGAGCACATCCTTTATCAAAGGCTCAGGAAGGATTTATGGCTAAACTTTCCCCAAAATGGAAGGGCCCTGCTAAAATCATTAAGAAATTAGGCCCCGTAAACTACCAAGTCTCCCTAATGTCCGATCCATCCAATCTTGATACCTATCACATTCAGAATCTTAAAATTTGCCATGGTGAGCAAATTTTTCACTGAGCAGGGGGATATGTAACGGCTTTTAGAGCAGTTACTCTGGTCTTGAGCAGGTAGTACTACTACTATGCTCTAGGGGGCCCCCCAGACTTCTCTTCCTTTAGATAAAAAACAGGGAGAAGTAGAGTTGGGTATGTTTGGTTAGAGAGAAGCATGGCCTGTTAATTCTGCTAATTTCTGCTAACCTTATGTGTAAAGTCCGGGTTGAGAAACTATGGTTTTAAGCTCATCCAAGTAAGTGTTGTTCATTTTGTATTGTAATTTTTTGTTTTGCTGGTTCGTCATCTCATCTAATATATGTGGTATTAATGTTAGCTTGTATGTTGTTGTTTAGAAGGACTTCTTGGATATACCGCGTCCACAGAGTTATTGTTCTTATGCTACGGGATTGAGACATCTTTCCTTCCATGCTGTACGGGTTCTAATGGGGATACTATTTGATTATTCCACTATCATCATTTGATATATTGGATCAGCGCAGATCTGAGATGTTTGAGTGCTGCAAGGACATCATTATTGCAACGTACCCTAAGCTAACACATGGATTTAATGAAGCGTAGAGCTTGAATTGAACTGCTGGACTTTTGCTCTTTGTTTGTTGAACCATTCCCACTCCTGGTATCACACCAGACAACACGGGTATATCTTCAAATGTTGACTCACTAGTTGTATATTGTGGTGTGACTTATCTAATATAAATATGGTTTGCATTTACCTCTGTGTTTGGACTTGGTTTGAGAGTTTCTGAATCTGGTTAAAATTAATTTTAGTCAATGAAGTCCTCCCTTATAAATATATTTGTGATTCAACCTTCAGAGAGTTCTCCGTTGGACGGTTACAAGTTGCAGTTTTCTTCTGAGTTGGAATGAAGAAATTACAGTCTGACTCTGTTGGGATAGTGAAGGCGTAGCAGGCTGTGGTCAAGGCCTGCCGGCGCCCATGGGCCCCGGTGGGGGTCCCCACAGACAATCAACTTGAAGAAGCAGCAGTAGAGGCCAGAAAAAGAGATTTGGACTGAATTTGTCTCTAATAAATCCTGAGAAAAGTCCCACCTCTCCGGGTTTGCTTGAACAATGAGAAAGGTGGAATTTCCAAGCGGGAAAATTCCTCTGTTGGCAATTTATGGATCTTTTGTTTCAATCGTGCTCATTTGCATGTACAGCTGGATTGGTTGCTGATGAAGAAACTATGAAAGATTCTTGTGATACTAATATGTTGCGCAGCTATCGACATATCATATACACGATCATTTCGATCTTCAAAGTACCAATTTATAGAGACCAAACATTGTATAGGTGAGATTGACCAGATCATACACAGTATAAAAAAAAAAAGAATTAAAAGACACTATACAAGACAGTAAATCATTCACACAATGTTCTGGGATGTTTCTGTTTTTACTGTATTTTTGATCAAATAAATGCAGCCTTAGTATATATATGTATAGGCAATACAAGTAGTTTGTTTAGGCATGGGTTGTATGGAATTACAAACCTGCGCACATATTTTCAAAAGCAAATAACTATAGAATCAATTCAGCGTTAATCACAGGTTCGCGTTTAAAGTCTGATCATTTCGACGGAGGTGAATCAATCAAATTTAACTTTAGCTGGAAGTAACATTATTCAAGAACCGCTATAACGCCAAAACAATCTGTTACCTTAAATGTAGGCAGAGTTCAGGTAGAGAGTAAAGCCAAAGCCCCCAAGAAGAAAAGACAAAGAAAATAGGCTAGGAAAGAGTTCCCCAAGAAAAGGACCCAGAGGAAAAGAAGAGCCGGAGCAACAGTTACAATCTTTTATCCCTTTCTTGACCATGTGACTGAAACCCAAATGTAAGACATTCGAACTGACCAATCAGCAGATTATAGCTCACCCACCATACTAAATGTGTGACAATTAGCAGACCCCCGATGTACTACTCACATCTTTCCATACAGGCCTTGATCTCTATCAGCACCTCTTGTGCCTTTATTCCAAATTAAAGAGGGGTTTGGAACAAGAGACCAAAAGACTTTGTTGATTTTCATCCTTACAAATGTTTTTCACAGTGATGCTGGTGTAATAACTATTGATTTCATAGTGATTGTACTGGTGTTTGAACAGATGCTCTGATGTTTGTCTTCTGATGTTTGAATTCGTTCAATTAGCCAAATCATATTTGTGACTCTAAATCTGCCCCCTGCGGTGAGCTGTATACTAAGATGAAACCGTCTCCTTATTCATGGACGCGGGAAGTACCCCCTGTTGGCAAACTGTGATGACAATAAAATGATAGCTTATAAATATATCTCTGGTTGTTGTTTCTGTTCCACAACATTTTGTATGTCATGCTTGGGGTGTGGGATGAAGAGAGGGATATTTTTAGTAATTATTTAATTAAAAATTATTTAATTTATCTTCAGTGTGTAGTATTAGCCAATCAGGTGTCTTGACGCGAATCACGCGATTACGATTCAGCCTACGCAGCACAAAAAACCATAGACTGTAAAAAAATAGCAAAAAACACACAAAAAAACACCGGCTGCGTCCCAATGTGCATACTCTGCCCTAAATAGTATTGACAATTACTAATGTCACATAGGCTACTATTTAGGATGGATAGTATGCACATTGGGACGCAGCTCTAGTCTAAAAAACTGCTAGTGATATAACTTAACGTTAGTCTACCGGTATATCAATATCAGCACTATAGCAATATAATTAGTTAGCTCATGGCAGGGTTTTTCAGCCGAACTCCAGAGCGCAAATCTACCTTTGGTGTACCAAAATCATCGTAAGGTAGAGGCACGGTGTCTTACATCTCTGCGTCTTTTTCCTGCTGCCGTGCAGGCCCAGAGGGTAGCCTATGTGATTGTGATTAGCATGCCTATTATAAAGAAACAAACCTTTTACTATCATGTCCATTGATTTTGATTAATATGCGCGAGGGAGAGAGAGAAAGGAAGACAGCGCTTGTGTTGTGTGAAGATGTGAGAGTGCGCGCGCGCGGCCGGGGCGCTCTCTCTGCTCGTTTGCGTCCTGTCAGTCAAACGCATCAGTTATTCTACTCTACAACACTCACCGATCAAAAAAGGCTTTGGCGGGACAAAAATTTGCTTTGGCGATCCGACGGGTTTTAGAAGATTATTAAATACAACCCGAAACTAAAAAAACAGACCCGGCCTCTATTTGAGACCGGCCTTTATTTACCCAAACCTGTCGCCACACCAGGCGTGTAAAAGAGACAGGCGTCTATTTGGGACTCGGCTATTGTTTGAAGTTTTACGGTATAAAGATCGTTGCCGTGCTTGCATCACTCCCTTACTCCTCCTATAGGCTAGTCCCTATGGCCACTTGGCCTGCGTGAATGCAAATGGAAAAAAAAAGGTTTTGAGGGAGAGTAGTAATAATTTGTTACATTTATATAGCGCTTTTCAAGGTACTAGTAATTAATAGATCTGTTTAGAAGTGGACTTTTCCTATAACCACGTTCCTGTAATTGCTTGGTCAACAATGCCCCCCCCCCCCACCCCCACCCCCCGCCCCCCGCACCCCCTGTCGAAAACGACTTTCCGCGCCTCTGTCCTTATTGGAATAAAACACCAGCGGAGAACCATGTTTTGCCCCCTCCTGATATTTTGGAACAAATCCATCCACAGTTGCTCTCACAACCTACATGTGGGCAACAGATCTTACACCTCCCGGAGCAGCCATTATGCCAAATGGTAGCACTCCCCCCTGAGAAAGGCCTTGTAGCAACCTTTTAAGGAACACTTCAGCCTCCTAGGATGCACTGTAATGTGAGCATCTCCACGGGAAACATCGGCTCAAGCCATGCTATTCTGTTAGTCATGGTCCTTTTGGTGTCAAAAAGTTTTTGAGGTTTGAGTCAGATCGTCCTTTAGGGTGTATTCACACCAGGAAAGTCCGATAGTTCACTTGCTTTGGTCCGGACCAAATAATATTTTTTTTTTTTCGCTTTCACACTGCTCTTTTTGCAAGTGAACCAAAATTTGTAAACAAAACCACACGTGTGCTAAGGTCATCCATTCATTGGACAAAGATTCTCAAGTAGGGAAATCAGGAAGTGCAAAAAAGGCTCAGCACGGAGATATTTCGTACTGCAATATTTGTAATTTTACTAATTTTGTGTTATTCTGTACAAACGCAATATGAAGAAACTGCGCAGAAGACGGATAAGGTATAAAGTTTTCATTCATAGAGAGGGGCTATGTTCACACATTCAAATAATGATATTATTATTGTATATACTGCTAACAAGCTGTCAATGTTAACGCTTGCGATTCAGTTTGTCCAGTTTAACGCAGCATCATCCTTGTATTGTAACTATCGTTACATTATATGAACTGCAAAAGCTTTTTTTGCATCTATGCGCGATTAGACTAAAGAGAACGCTCTATATGTGAATGTCCTGATGCACACACTCATTCATTCATTCCATTCCAATGATGCACACACGACGCGCAGAAAGACGCGCAACAGTATCGTGTGGCCAGACAGCGCGCCGGAATGGAATTCTCTTTCGCACTTGAACAATAATAACACAACCATTATGCCAAAATCTCCGACTACGGAAGCCTGTTAACTCAAAGGCGCAGTGCTTTCTTGCAATTGGGTCGGTTCATGTTCACACCGTAAACGAACCGTACCAGAGTTCGTTTGGAACCGTACCGAGACCACCTCTTCAGCTGGGTCTCGGTTTGGTTGTTTGGTCCGCACCCAGGGGGAAAACGAACTAGAGTTCGATTCAATCGAACCAAACAAGGCAGGTGTGAATACACCCTTAGTCTACAAGAGGAAAATCACACTTAGGCCGCGTGTCCACCAAAGTATTAGTCCCGCCGCTCCTCCACTGTGATTGGACGGTTGGGTAAAAAGTGACAGTGATGAGCCCTGCGTTTTACCCAAAGTTGAACATTCTTCAACTCTCGGCGACCAGTAAAATACGCCGAGTGCTCAGCGCTTCAGCGTGAAAAAAACGTTCAGCGCCTCGCTATGCTCATTGCATTTTAAAAACGCGGCGCTCCCATTGAAAACATTTGAAAAAATACGCCAGCCGCGTGAAAAACACTTTGGTGGACACACGCCCTTACTGTTATATGATACTGCTGCACTTGTATTGAGCTGTAGGTGTAGTTTACAAAAGGACTCCAAATTAGCATTAGCATTCCAAGGAGCACCTCCACAGTCCTTACCGAAGCGTATTGATCGAATCTGAGGCTGTAACCCGTGACGTAACTGTTTCAGCAAAGCCTTGTGAAAAGGTTTTCAACTTTAGGTCACATCCGCAGGGACACAGCCAGACTGTATGGATCAATACAGGAGCTTCACAGATTATGTCCATTGATTTTAGCATGTGGACCATTGCTTCGTTCAGAGCATGACTGAGATTGTACATGTCGGATTGTGTTTGCAGGAGCGGAGGGTGCAGTGTTCAGTAACTCAGTGGAGACCCCGCATGTGAGGGCCGAGCCCTTCAAAGAGTTACGGTAAGACTATTGATTTCTGGATTCTGATTAGGTGTTCCATCCAAGGTGTTTTCATTTTCTCTAACTACACTGTAATTACATGTCCAAATATTTCAGTTATAAAAGAATGTAATGATGTTCAGTTATTCACATTATTTTTTAAATGCTACGAGTTTTATTTAATTATTAGTATCTTTTAACAATTTACTTTAACTGAGCAGTAAATAATTACATGTGTTTTTCTGAATAAATAAAAAACAGGGGAAATTATTAAGTATCCAATCCAAACAATATTGGCTGATAGTGTTAAAAGAAAATTCTAATATTATAACCAACATGGTACTGATAGCACATCCTAGGTTTATTTTTTCCTGAGAAAAAAACTACTGATTACTAAAATCAAAATGCTATTTTGCTGTGTTTGTGTGTGTTTGTGCTTGAATCTAAAGCCATGACACTGATGAAAATTATGAACCATTTAAGAACACTAGGTATCTCGCTAAAGGGGCTTTTTTTTTCTTTGAAATATGCTGTTTATAGATCTGCATCTGCTAGCATTATCAAAATCATTAACAGCAAGCTCTTCACTAAAGTACAGCTGCAGAAGACGCCACATCCAGAGCCGTGCTACCGAGCTGCATAGGGAGATGATTGCACGTCGATTGCAATTTCCCACACAGAGCGTAATGATCAAAGATTGCGGGGAAAAATGATTCTTTTCCAGCAAGCACTACACATGTCTCTGTTGAAAGCTACAAAGGAAGGAAATAAAGCATGACATTTGTGCAAATTCCACTTACCCCTAAATTTAGGTTTTTAGCGTATGCATCTGGCTGTCAGCAGATTATAGAGCACCTCTGTAAGCTGTTTCCGACAGCAGAGAGGAAGGGGGGGGGGGGGGGCACAATTTGGATTACCGTCTTTTAAATGCATCACTATCAGTTGTAAAGACAGTCGCATGGAAATTCGGAAACCTATCCTACACTGCTTATTTTAGAAACACCCAAATGGATGTTTTGGTACAGACAGTTGTCATGATATTTCAATACTATCTTGTCTAAGGTACTCGTAAAACAAACAGGATGTCAGTGCTCTGTGATTTTAATGGTTCGCAATTGCTTTGAATAGAGTGTATGTCCTTTTCTAAGCTATCGAAGGCCGCCTAAATCCAGACAAATGTTCCCTATTATTGCAGGCTTTTTCAATTCAATCAGATACATTGTTCCACGGTTATTATTGGTCAGCGTTATGGTGGGAGAAGATAAGAGTTATACATTAGACTGATGTCATTGTCGTGTAATAATGGTTTGGATAAAATTCCAACCTCCTCCAACACGCCGCTTCCAAAGATCAGGCCGCGCATTATGAGAGTTCTTGAGGGGATAATCGCTCTTGCTCTTTGCTCTGAAAGCTTTGAGCAATTACAGCCAATTTAAGTGTTATTTTCTGCCTTTGTCGCCAAATGTCACAACAAAATATGTCCCTGGTCTATGCGTAGTAGCCTTTCTGAGGCCCCTTTGGAGAAAGTGCTGGCGCTGTAAAGTACAGTTTACCCAGTTTACTGAAGCTACTCGTTAAGACCAGGGCTCGATCCAAGTAATGTTGTATACATGCAGACAAAGGAAGATCAATGTGTTTGTCGCTGGCACCTCCTCTCTTGGACGGACGTGCTTTTCTGTCCTGATCGATGCCTGGATGCTCATCAAAATCTAATTAAAGTAGATTCTCATTAACTAAAACAAACACGTGAAGTGCAATGCCAATACCCCAAGCAGTAGGCGAACATGAACGACAGAGCATTGGCAACTGGGTCAGATATGGCAGGGAATGCACATTTAGCAGGAAATAATGAGCAATAAATGGCCTGTGGGGAGACGGGCTCCTCCTGAACGGCCCGCGCACACACAAACACATTACTGGCCCATTCCTGTCTGTTCTGCTGATGGAGCAAGCAGAAGTAAAGCCACAAGCACAGACAGGTGTTGTGGCTTATCAAGCTTTCTGTGATGAACAAGGACAACACACTGACAGCCGTCAATCAAAATGAGGGGTGAAATGTCCCTGAATACCTGTTAACAGGACTGTGTTTAAAGGGATAGTTCATCCCAAAATTTAAATTTTGTCATCACTTCCCCTCACGTTGATCTAACCCTGTCTGAGGACACAAAATAAGATATTTTGAAAAATGTTGGTAATCAAACATTTGACGGTAGCCATTGACTTTCATAGGGGAAAAAATACTATGGAAGTCAATGGCTATAAACTGCTGGTTACCAACATTCTTCAAAAAATCTTCTTTTGTGTTCAACAGAAGAAACAAATGAAGATATTTTTTGATATCATCTCATTATTCTTGTCCATCCATTGAAAGTCCACGTAAGCAAATTTTAAAGTAGTAAACGTAATAAAGACATTCAAAAAGTTAACTAGTGTATATGAATCCATTGATTTAATAGTCAAGTCAAGTCAAGTCACATTTATTTATATAGCGCTTTTCACAATACAGATTGCATCAAAGCAGCTTCACAGTGATAACATGAAAGTAGTACAACACAGTTCAATAATATTGTTGAATATGAAATACATGTTTTCTGAAGAGACATAATACTTTATATGATGAACAGATATAATTTAGGCTTTTATTTATTATAATTAATATAATATAATATAATTATGCTTCTACCCGCAACCCTACAGTACACTGTAAAAAAATAAAAAAAAATAAAAAATAAAAAATCAGCCAGTGTCATGTAATTTAAGTTTAAATGACTTAAAGGGATACTCCACCAGTTTTTCTTATTAAACTATGTTATTCCCTTAACTAAGACGAGTTGATACATACCTCTCTCGTCTCAGTGCGTGCACTATATCGCTCTGTATTGCCGCAAAACTATGTTAGCACTTAGCTTAGCCCATGCATTAAATATGGGCCAAGCAGAGAAGCGACCAAACACTTCCACGTTTTCCCTATGTAAACACAGTTACTCGAGTAGTGTAACTTGACCTGGGCTGGTGACACAAAATAAACCGTTGCGCTTTTCTAAGCGTTTAAAATTGATGACTATATTGTATGGCGGAATACCATAACAAGTGCTTTTGAGCACTTCGACTTGGCGCAATAATATCTTCACTTGTGAAAAGTCCTCTTACCGGCTCCCGCTTCCTCTCCCCTCCCTCTGACATTTCCGTCAATACAACCAACGTGACTTTTACTACCTGTGCTATTAGCAAACTGCAGATCATTTGCAATGGCGGACTTTGTAGATGATTATGACTTCTTTGTAGAAGACCCAGGTCAGAGCCATATCTGTTTGAACCCGAGTACACGGAGGAGGAATTAGCTCTTATGGACCGTGAGAGGCAAGAAAGATATGATCCAGAGCAGACCAGAGCTGGCGAAAGACCACGGGCTTTCTGTAAGTGATCTGAATATTGTTGGTGTAGCCTCATCCTTTAGGCGTGTTCCTGTGCAGGTATAGTCCTCCTTTGTGAAATGTTCGGAGCAAACACGCCACTTCTTCAGAGTCATCAATGGTGTTTTGGGATTGTTGTTCAAAGCAGCTAACCAAGCTCTCCGCTGTATGTGGTGTGTTGGAAATCGGTGAAAAATGACAGCACTACATTCTCCTTATTTTCACAACCCTTTACGATGCACGCTTTAACCATTATTGTACACAAACTAGCTTCCAACAACCTGTTACTTCGTCAACTCCGCTCGAACTACTACTAACGTTACCGGCGCATGTCACGTTGGTTGTATTGACGGAAATGTCAGAGGGAGGGGAGAGGAAGCGGGAGCCGGTAAGAGGACTTTTCACAAGTGAAGATATTATTGCGCCAAGTCGAAGTGCTCAAAAGCACTTGTTATGGTATTCCGCCATACAATATAGTCATCAATTTTAAACGCTTAGAAAAGCGCAACGGTTTATTTTGTGTAACCAGCCCAGGTCAAGTTACACTACTCGAGTAACTGTGTTTACATAGGGAAAACGTGGAAGTGTTTGGTCGCTTCTCTGCTTGGCCCATATTTAATGCATGGGCTAAGCTAAGTGCTAACATAGTTTTGCGGCAATACAGAGCGATATAGTGCACGCACTGAGACGAGAGAGGTATGTAGCAACTCGTCTTAGTTAAGGGAATAACATAGTTTAATAAGAAAAACTGGTGGAGTATCCCTTTAAACATCCAAGTTAATTGTACCTTAAAATTTAAGGCAGGATTTTTTTTTTATAGTGTACGGAGGATACTTGGTTTAGAGAATGGAATGGATAATACTTCTAAAAAATTACTTTATGTAAAATCTGTTCCATGCTTTAATCATTTTCCTAAAGTGTTTAGTTTCTTGATTAATCTTTTTTATGGGCTTGTCTTAGTAAACCATACTATTGATATATGCAAATAATGTGATTAGTTAATCAGCATATCATGTAATTAATTGAATTGAGAGCCCTAATTATATCCTCATCTACCTTTGAGGGAAAGCGGAGGTAAAAGATGTCATCCTGTGATGATAACCTGAATGAAAGAGAAATATATCACCGACAGAGGTGTATATCTAGAGGTGAAAATAGGTGTTATGAGCCTATAGGCTCTGTAAATTATGTAAAAGCATCTGCTGGTACTGTAGATGTTATAACTACTAGCAATGAAAAATCTGAGACTCATTCATGAAAAACACAAGTCTATTAGGGGAGTGACTCTCATTGGCTCTCTGTCACAAAAACCAACCCAAAAGCTATATATATATATATATATATATATAAAAGATATTAAGGGCGTAACGGTACATGTATTTGTCCCGAACCGTCACGGTTTCGGTGCATACAATCAGAGGATGAACATAATCAATCACAGGTCATCCACACTCCAATCCAGAAGGGGGCGTGCGCGGTAATGCAATGCTGTTTGCTGACCTCCACAACAGGAAAAAGAGCAGAAGAAGACGAGATGATCTATGCACCAACCCAAAACAAGAGTTCAGATGGCACACAAGAGCTTGCTAGTTTAGTCAGCCACGTTCGATGCAAATCAATGCAAAATCTTGCACGCTAATGTGCATTGGCTCGTTCAGTTTACACTCAAAGGTGATTGGGCTCTCAGGTGAGATCCCTATTCGTCAGTTCCGATCTGACGTAACGTCTCCGTTCCCTCCTTCGGGGAACGAGGGTTATATACGTAACCGAGACGTTTCGATTATTGTTTGGGTCACGCTCCATAACTTCAAGGAAAATAAACCAGGATGGCAGAAAATGGCATTCTATTGTTTTCTTTATTTTACAAAAACAAAACATTTTGTTTTTTATTTTGAGTGTACAGAAATAAAAATAGACCCTTTACAGTTTCGAATGATGTCTATGATGATCTGTATGACCATAAACGGTGGAGTATTTTAAGTTTTTTCCGCTGATATAATGAGGGGGGTAGTGGGCAGACGACATCATCCAGATACGACAATCACCATAACTAGGCAGAAAAAAGAATGCAAAAACTAATCTCTGCACAAGTTTTATTTTTCATTATTCTATTTTGTACTTTTATAACACAAGAGATACTTTTCAGTTTTGTTGCTGATTGTGACCAAATAACTTTTGTTTTTTATCAGCCCTACAAAAAAAAGACTATGCAAGAGTGCATTCTTTTTACTGCTTAGTGTTTAAAGGGGTCATATAATGCCATTTTTGTACAAGCTAATATGATTCTTTAGAGTCTAAATTAAAACTTTGTAATATACTTTAATTAAAAATTCTCATTAGTATTGTAAGAAAACACTTATTTTACCTGGTCAAAAACAGCTCTGTTTTCAGCACGCCGTTTCAGTGCATATGCCTTTAAATAATGAGCTTTGCTCACCCCGCCTCTCTGTTCTGCGTACACGTTTGTAACACAATAACCATAACGCGCTGTTCATTATAGACGTGGGATTATGAATTATATTGAGAACGTCGTACATAGAAAACATGCCGTAATGTACCCTGAGTGTAAACCTTAGACGCATTCATTGTGAAGCGTGCATCTAGGGATTTGCAAAGATTAATATAACTATTAAAGGTTAATAAAACGTTACACTCACTTCAGTTATTTTGGAGGTTCAGCAGGAACACGAATAGTTGGTACCGGTCCAGGAGCAGCTTCTTAGCAAAACCAGCTTTATACTGACCCTCCTCGTTTATAAGCAGTCTGGTGTGTGAAATGATTCGCGCAAATATGAAAGCATTGACGTTGCTCGTGGGGAATATTCCCTTCGAAAACAAACACAGCCACTGCGTCTTAAGCGGTTCGGATTTAGGAACATTAAAATGACTGCTGTGTTCGTTATTACACCCAAGAACAGAACGCCACAATCGCTTAGACGCCATTCTGCTTATAGACAGTGCTCCAGCATATCAACAATGACCGCGCCGGTCCGCGCAGACTGTGATTGACAGCTGGCTCACGAGCGAGGGCGGGTCTGTGTTAAAACGCGGCTGTCATTCAACAATCGCAGGAGGGGCGTGCGAGCGTGTGACGTCACAGGCTCGAACGGCTCGATTTGAGGCAGGGGAAAACATATAAGGAGATTAAAACAAAAACACTGGATGGATTTTTATCATTTTATGATGTTTTTGTACAGGCACTGCCAACACACATTTCAGTACAATCAACTTGTAAAAGTGCATGTACCATTATATGACCCCTTTAATACACTAGTGGAGGCTGTTCTGTACCAACTACCTCAGGGGGACTAAATAACTCTAGGTGGAACAAACTGTAATTTGCACTACTGTCTGGTCAAAATAAATGAAAAGAAACCTAGCATTGGGGATTCGTTGCTTTTTGCTGTTGTACCGAACTCATATCGAACCGTGACCCCAAAACCGAGGTACGTACCGAACTGTGACTTCCTAACCCTGTAGTCTGAAACAATGCTTAAACAAGCATAAGCTGCTTTTAGACTGACATGACTAGACTCAATCGCAGCTTTCATTGGCCAAGGACCGCCCCAAGATGAGGTCTGACCATTATGTAAGTCAATCAATCACAGTTAGTTTTGCACAGACCAGTGTGCATCTAATAAATGATTCCTTCAAGAACATTGAGCAAGTTTACTTCAAAAATGGTGCCGCAAACTTCACAGACTGTTTCACATTTTGTGTGCCTCATGCATCAGACATTCACCCAATGGTCCGTAGGCATGACGTCTGAGTCTGAGACTACTTTAAGCTGGTCTTAGCTGCATTAAGATGGACTATCTCAGCTGGTACAGATAAAAAGCCACAAAACCTCTCTAAAATCAGCCAACAAACCAGCCTGACCACCAAGCCAACAGAGCAGTGCCTGATTCTTTTTTGGAGGACTCTTAAAAGCATGAAATGGACATGGATTTTCTTGGAAATGGATATTTGTAATTGTCTGCTGCCTTTTACATCAGGTTGTGGGTCCTGCGCTGGCCAAACAAGTGCCATTGAGGTAAATGAGAATGCTACCAGATAGCTATTCCTGGGTATTATAAACCTTCTTGTATTTGCTGACAGTGCCTTTAAATTCTTCACACGACAAAGACTTGGCATGACACTTTATCCCCAAGTTTTGTGATTTTAATCTTTTGAGTCGAGACTCTCGGACATCATCAATGTTTGAAGAGTTTTCTGAGTTTTGACTGATGCTTGAACATTTTTTTTAGATATGATGTTTTTCATATCCCAGCGTCTTTCTTGACTGAATGTGAAATGACATTTTGACCCTTTGTTTTATTGTTTTGCATGACATGCTCTCCATCCGGGCTGAAGTAAAATTCACTCCCTTTTTCATTAGACTGAAAGGCTTGGCAGGTAGCAATTTGGAATTGTGTGGCTTTCAGCACAAAACGTTTTTGTCTTTGCAATTCTACGGTGTCAATACGTATTTTACATTGTATTATTCGATTCCTTTCCCATAATGCAAGAGTGAGAATAATCACTTTTAAGACACTGGACTGTGGCAGGTACAGGCTGACTGTGGAAAATTTGCAGTCCATAAAAGTTGGGAAGGCAGTGAGTATAAATGGAGAAAGAGGCATACAGTGAAACAATAGGCCATAAAACACGTTTTATAGTGTGCATGTAATATAACAAGAGCGCCTCTGTGGTATCTCGTATCTTTTCTGTTCAACAGCCATGTCCGTTCTACTTTCGCAGCTTAAGGAGGCGGTAATTATTTTGGTCATGGAATCGAGCTCGCTGCTCATGACCCCGTTGGTCATCACTCCAATCCGAGTTGAAAAGAGCCCAGAACTTTCTTGCTGAGCCCCGTTGAGGCCTGTTTTTCTGGGGGTAATTGGGTGGATGCTGTGCACCGTGCGCAGGGTCACAGCACCCTTGGGTCCTTTCATTATCATTGAATAAATGTACTGGGAATAATCAGCTTAGCCATTGGCGGGATGGAAAATTGTAACAGCAAGTTTGAAATAGTCCTCAGTGAGAGTGTAAGGCTGTAAAAAGCTAAATGTATGGAAATTAGTGGCGCTGCTGAAAACTGATGGAGGCAACCGTTTAACCTGTCTGCATTGTTGTTTTGTATGAGGTTTGCTGGTTCGTACAGGACTGAGAGAAACACATTATGACTAAAATGCATAAAACTTGTAACTTGTAAAAAGAAAATGTCATGGCTAGAAGCAATGTTGTCTTTAGCTGTGAGCAGGCTAAATGTAAATAGACAGCTAAATGCCAGTTTGCTATAAAAACACAACTAACTATTAAATCGTGCATTATTAGGAAAGTAAATATAGGCTTAATACGATTTAAAAGGGAGAGGAAAACATGTTTTCCTGTTATTTTGGCGTAAATTCATCAGACACATGGCAGATTCCAACA
Source organism: Rhinichthys osculus (assembly GCA_029959095.1). NCBI lineage: Eukaryota > Metazoa > Chordata > Actinopteri > Cypriniformes > Leuciscidae > Rhinichthys > Rhinichthys osculus. The sequence continues at coordinate 11,838,465 of JARWKJ010000014.1, read as the reverse complement.
TGGACATGAACGGAAACCATTAACAAAAGAAATTATGAAACATATTCACCAGCCAAGCAAATGCCTTTTAGTTGAAAGGGAATGCTAACCGTTAATGCTAACCAATGCTTTAGGTATTTACATTTGGAATAGACATCTATGAAAAGGCGCATTTCATGTGGTCAGAAATATTAGGCTATTTAATACCACTGAATCAAGCTGAATGCATAGGTGGCACCAACAAATGTAAGGAAGCTCCCAGGTTTACAGAGTCACGTAGTTAGCGCCATGCTACCGTTCAAGCTACTGTACAGGTTTATTTGAACTCTTCTTCTGTTTCTCTTTCTTTGCAGCTGCATTTGTAGGCTATATAGGCTGTATTCCCTTGGCTGAGTAGAACACATGCAGGCTGTGTTGCATTTGTCCTAATATATCTCTCAAACCCAGAGGGGGTAAATTAGGTTTTACCTTTGTTTTTCTACCTGCGAAAAATTAGTCAACTCCCTTTTATCCCTGGTAGGGGCGACTGCCGTGCACCAACCCAATGTCACCTAATCTGCTTAAATTTCCTATTTGACAGCTCCTGTGTTTCTGCCCCACCTCCCTGTGAATACCAATATCACGCAGATACTGACTGTTTGAAATTCAAAAGGTTGAATGCCGGGTTCAGGATAATGAAGGATGCTTTCATGTTTCATCAAGCTAATGATCCTAATTTTACTTTGATTTGTAACGTTTAAACTCCTAAATAGCTTTCATATGAGGCGTAACCATCTTAAAAACTTGTAATGCATCCATCTAGGCTATTTTTGAAATAAAATGTTTTTTAAGTGATTTTTCTATTAAATCTCTACTGAGCTAGGTCTCCTCATCTTCCCTTTTGTTATTAGTAATTTGCATCAGATTGGCCCTTCACATCTTTTCACTTCTTACTTTCGCTTCGCCTACTAACATGCTAATCAGATCTCTTATACAACTCATTAACTAGCAGGTCATTGTGTTGTATCATGTGGGTTTCTCATAAAAAAAGCCATTTTCAAAAACATCCTTTGCAATTTAAATAAAATATACAGACATACTATTTTAATTATTATAAAATAAAACATATTTTATAAATATAGCTAAACAATAATTATTATATAGTCGAATTATGTTTTATTGCATATTTTATTGTAAAACAATAGTTTTGTTAAAATATAATTTCTATTAAAATATAATAAAATATAAATATAATTAGATATTATAAATATATTTATAACATTTCATTAAAAAAAAATATCATCTTGCATTATTTAATGAATGTACCAACTAAATAACGGGAATGTGTCTCTCTTGTCTACTTGTGATCCGATCGACCAAAACGCATCTTAATGCCAGACGTAAACAGGGCCAAAAGGCCAAAGTGTGTTAAATGAATGTAAATAATGGTGGAAATGTTATCTTTTTAGTTTTGTTTTGATCTCTATGTAGTTAATGTCTATACAGAAATTGACTCTGAGAAAATGATAATAAACACTCCTCTATATATATAATTGCCAAAGTGTCTTGATTAACATCTGGATGTTGAACTGAATGTTCCAAAATTCTCATATTGAACACTCTAAAATCTTCCAATTACATTTGGTGATAAAAATGAGATGGCATAAATTGCATTGCCTCTAGGGAATCATGAACTTTGAAGCACTAAAGCCTCATCAGCTTCATTGCTGGGCCAACATTTTGGGCCATTTTGATCTGATTTGAAGGTCTTATTTAGAAAGACATTATATTTTGTGATGTCTTCTGCTCAGGCTGGAGTCTCCCACACGTTCGCTTTACATGGAGGCACCTAAAGGAGTGAAAATAGAAGCCGACGCAGGGGATTTCCAAGCGACCTGTAGGAGCGATTTACGCCTGGAGTCAAAAGATGGAGAGGTAACTGTCCTTCATTCTGTACTGGGACTCCTGATGCTGTAGTTAATCTACTCTGTGTTGTGACACCTCCATCTGCTCTTAATTGTCATCAAAACAAGCTCTGTACATCCATATGTCCCCTTCTCATCTTCAGAGGGAAGCAGACGCTTAGTGAAACAGTCATGCTGTAATACAATATGTATGTCAGTAATCTGACTCAAATATCTGTGGTTTTATTGTACAGACTGGTAATGTGTTGATAAATGAGCTGTTGTGGAGATACAGTTGGAATCTGTTTAAGGGAATTGTAATAATTGTAATTGTTAAATGAATCAAACTAATATGCATAATATGTTCTATGAAAACTAAGATAAAAGTCCAATTCCAAAGACCTACACACACAGCAAGAATGGTTTTTCCCAATTAGGGAATGATTTCAAAAGTGGAGAGAGTCATTAAGGCATGGAAAAGTCATAATTTGGGGAGAGGACAAATAACTGTAATCTACGGAGGTCCATTTTCAGCTTCAGACTAAATTAATAAAGCGGTTATGACTTTATTTGTCATAATTGCTACTTTATATCTCACAGCTGCAAAATTATTTCTCATAATTGGGACTTTAAATTTCACAGTTTGACATTATTTAAAATTTTATTTCATAATTACCTGTTTTATTTTTGTACTCTGGAGCTGAAATGTTCTTCCACATGCCTGATACGTATGGAAGCACAATTCAAAAAATTCATTCTTGCAAATTGACAAACAATTTCAGACATAAATATTTAAAAAATGTTTGAATGAGTAAAAATAATACTTAATTTTGTTATTTTTTGTTTCATTTTCATCATAATTCTGTAACAGTGAACATGTCTGCATGCGCCATCATAATGCACTTTAAATATCTTTATGTTTAGTTGCATAAAAATATAAATTTTTCTTGATTGCTCTCTGATATCACTATACAGCCCATCTTTCATCATTTTAAAAACCTTTAGTGTTTGAGGAGGTTGTGCCTTGACTAAAATAACCATGCACAGATACAATATAATTATTATTCACACTACATCCCTTTTTTCGTCATTTTATTTGCATGTATCATTCGATTTCAATTTGTATACTTCTATTTTAATTGTATCAAGTTATAAATTTAATTGGCCCAGCTAATATCTGCTAACATGCCAAAGCCGTGGAGGAAAAATTTCAGAGCTTTACCAGAAACATTTTTTGAATAAATGAGCAAAGTGTCACAATTATCCATGCAAAAAAGAAAAAGAAAAAAAAGAATAGGAACTAATGCAGAAATGTCTAAAAGAGTGATGGGGGACATGTCCCCCATTTATAATAATTGCTACGCCCCTGGGTTTTGCCATTTGACTTGCAGATTGATAGATAAACGAGTCCCAGGGAGGTCAAGGGACCGAGCTTGAATCAGCTCTCATAGTTTCAGGTTATGCTTTCTTGACTTTCTCCCGTCTGTCGCATATTCCACTCCAGTACCCCTCAGGACTTTCATTTGTCGCTCTTTTTTTACCAGACACCTCCGCCGGCCCGACTGCCCCCTTGACAGTTCCACCACAATTAGACTGGAGGTTTGCACATTAGCCACCCCAGAGGGGGAGGGGGAGGGGGAGGGGTTTGCTCAGTAGCAGATGTCTGGGGAAGTCAGCTGAGACCCCTGCTTAAAAAGTGTTTCAGGTCATTTGACGGGAATGCTTCCTTGAGGCTGTCAGTAATGACTCCTCTTACCTTTTTATACCTTGACTAGCTCCTCTCCCAGCCTTGGTAATACATGCTTTCTCAAGGGTCCCATGAAAAATAGAAAGTGAGAAATGAGAAAGGAGCAGCTCGGGTAAAGGGCTAAAAGTGTGTCTAAGCGAGACTTACTGGAGTGCTTATGTCACTGAAACTGCTACGATTGGTTGGATGTAGGAGGTTAGAGGACTTGACTTGGATGAACAGGCTGCGAGATGTAATATTTTGTTCAATAAAAGGACGGTGCTGGTCTTTTTGGGCCTACAGTTTGAGAGTTCTAAAGAGAAAAATAAACATGGAACTAATCTTTACCATTATAGAAGGCACTTTCTATGAATATGGTACATCCAACATTAAAGGACAAGTTCGGTATTTTACACTTAAAGCGCTGTTTCAGGATCGTTTCTGATGAAATAGAACGGTTAAGATTAAAATTTGGACACATGCTGCTGGCCCGAGAAATTTCAGTTTATGTGGTTGGACATAACCACATTGCCCCCCACCCCCACCCCCACCTCCACCTCCACAATGGTTGCATAGGTGCACAGTAACAATCCTTCCTAAAACGCATTAAACTTTAGTTTACAAAGACGTGGAGATAGACTCAACTATCCTCTGCCTATGGAGGATCCCTTTCCCACTCTACAGATAAAGCGTTGTTGAAAATCCGGTTCGCGTACCCCGAAGTGATAAAATAAAACAAAATTCTTTATCAAATTTATAGGCAAGACAAGTAGTTTGTTTAGGCATGGTTTGTAGGGAAATTACAAACCTGCGCACATATATTCAAACGAATACAACTATAGAATCAATTTTTAATGCGCATGTGAACGCCATCAGGTCACAGGTTCGAGTTTAAAGTCTGTTTAGAGAGAACGCCGTCGTCTTAGTGGCCCCTAAGTTAATAACAAATGATCATTTTGCTGGAAGTGAATCAATCAAAACTAACTTTAGCTGGAAATAACATTATTCAAAATCGCTATAAAGCCAAAATAATGTCTGTTACCGTAAATTGTATGTTTACCGTAAATTGTATGTTTATCTCTGTTTATCTCTATATAAAGGAGTATGTTTATCTCTATATAAATGAAGATGACTTGACTTGACTAGAAATACAGTAAAAAATAATAATTTTGTGAAATATTATTACAATTTAAATTGATCAAATGTGACAGTAAAGACATTTAAAATGTTACAAAAGATTTCCATAAAAAAAATGCTTTTCTTTTGAACTTTCTATTCATCCTAATTTTCCACAAAAAAATATTACGCAGCACAAACAGTTTTCAACATTCATAATAATAAGAATCATTATTAACAATTGAGTACCAATTATTGTTCATAATAATTGAGCAGCAAATCAGCATATCACAATGATTTCTGAAAGATCATGTGACACTGGAGTAATGAAGCTGAAAATTAAGCTTTGCGTCACGGTAATAAATGACATCTTAAGATATATTCAAATAGAAATCTGTTTTAAATTGTAAAAATATTTCACAATATTACTGTTTTACTGTATTTTGATCAAATAAATGTAGCCTTGGTGAGGACTTCTTTCAAAAACATTTTAAAAAAATCCAAACTTTTAACATTATGATAATGATATTAATTGTAGTAAAATATTTTGAAGTATTGTCATTTTATTAACAAAAGCTATCATTTTAATTAACAGTTTTTTCTCTTTAATTGGAAAATACAAGTGTATATCTGACTATAAAACACCATAAGATCCCAAAGTAACTTATTGTTTCATTTTGATGTTGATTTAAAGGGATAGTTCACTTTGAAATAAATTTTTGCTATGTTTTAGCTTACCTCAAGGATGTTGAGGTAAGCCAAGATGTAGGTGTCTTTGTTTCCGCAGTAGTTTCAATTTTGATATTTTTAGGTCAAACCGTTCTTGTCTGTCAGTCATATAATGCAGGTCTATGGTAACTTCCTCAAAGAGCATGCACAGAGAAGTCCAAATTAAACATGATTTAATGACTCGTAAATGTAAGTACACATTGATGGCCTAAGACACGAAACGAGCGGTTTGTGTGAGAAAACGTACTCGGTTACTAACGTAACCTCGGTTCTCTCTAGAGAGGGAACGAGTACTGCGTAATAGCTTACGCTAGGGGAAAAACTCTTTTCCGCGAGATATTGAAGCCAAAAATTATCCTTAATTTTTTATTAATGTAAAACGCTTTGCAGCAGCAAGCAGACATAGGCGAAACAGCTCGCGCGCCTATTGGTTGCTCTGCAGCAAATGCAGCAGCCTATCGAGAGAGACTCTGCGTGACGTAATGACCAATGGGGGCAATTCGCGCCCATATCGTCACGTCCCGCCAGAAGGGGCGTGGTCTCACCCTATAAATATGCTCGTTAGGCTGATACAAGCTGGTTTTTATCACTGAAGCGAACCAGAGCATATTCCAAGCACGGCAAGATACGCAGTACTCGTTCCCTCTCTAGAGAGAACCGAGGTTACGTTAGTAACCGAGTACGTTCTCTTACGAGAGTATCTCTCGTACTGCGTAATAGCTTACGCTAGGGGAACACAATGCAACACGCCGTGCGTACAGGGATCCAACACCAAAGTCCCGGGGGCTGAAGCCCAGGGCTCATGTAGTGCATAATCACCATAAACTCACATAGAGTGGAGGAAGAGAGGCTGGAAGCGTCATTCCCTATAAAAAAGCACCCAGCGGGGCTATTATATGACAATAAAACGCGCAGCCAGGGTGAAAGCTTTCAGCCTGATCTGGGTGGCCATACGTGTGTCAACACTCATGGGGCTGCAGTAAACTCAGCATCTGGGCCGCACAGCGGGGCAGATAGCACTGAATTTTAGACCACCAAAAGCTTAGCTTGTAAGGCGGGTACCTCCAGGTTATAGTATTTTATAAATGTAGACGGCGAGGCCCAGTCCGCAGCCGTACAGATATCTTGCAGGGAAACCCCGCTCGACCACGCCCACGAAGAGGCCACGCCTCTCGTGGAGTGCGCCCTGACACCCAAGGGGCACTGTAGGCCCTTCGCAGAGTAAGCGAGCGCAATGGCATCCACTATCCATCTGGATAGGCTCTGTTTTGAGGCGGCGAGTCCCTTGGAACGCCCGCCAAACAAAACAAAAAGCTGCTCCGTCTGTCTGAAAACAGACGAGCGTGACACATAAGCTCTCAATGCCCTGACGGGGCAAAGGAGACTCGCATCCTCCTCCTCACTTAGAACCGGAAGGGCGGACAGGGAAATTACCTGGGCCCTGAACGGTGTATTGAGGGATTTCGGGACATACCCGTGCTTTGGTTTGAGAATGACCTTCGAGTCATTAGGCCCAAACTCCATACACGACGCGCTTAGTGAAAGCGCCTGTAAGTCCCCTATGCGCTTCACTGAAGCGAGAGCAATGAGAAACACTGTTTTGAACGACAGGTGTTTCATGTCCACTGGATTGGCTCGAACGGGGCGCCTTTCATGGCCTCCAGGACTGTGGAAAGGTCCCACGTCGGGACTGAAGGGGGCCTGGGAGGGTTCAGCCTCCGAGCTCCCCTAAGGAAACGCACGACTAAGTCGTTTTTCCCCAGCGACTGGCCAGACACGGGTTTTGCAAACGTTGCTATGGCCGCCACATATACTTTGAGCGTGGATGGGGTCCTGCCCTTATCCAGTAGCTCTTGAAGGAAGGAAAGCACTTCCGAAACCCCGCATTCCACAGGTGAAAAGCTCTGGGCTTGACACCATGCAGAGAAAACAGACCATTTCGAGGAGTAGAGCCGCCTGGTAGACGGAGCTCTAGCCTGCGCGATCATGTTTAACACTCCTTCTGGGAGGCTAGCGGGTACCCGTTAATGGCCCATGCGTGCAGGGACCACAACTCCGGGCGAGGGTGCCAAATTGAGCCCTCTGCCTGAGAGAGGAGGTCTCTCCTCAATGGTACATGCCATTGGGCAGTGCTGGTCAGCTGCATCAGGGCAGGGAACCACGTCTGGTTTGTCCAGAGCGGAGCTACGAGCAGCACTGGGCATCCGTTCTCCCTGATTCGTTCCAACACCTGAGGCAGGAGCGAGACAGGAGGAAAAGCATATAGGGCATGAGCCAGCGCGTCCTTGCTTTTCGAGAAAAACTCCGGGCAATGAGCGTTTTCGTGGGACGCGAATAGGTCCACCTGTGCTCTGCCGAACGTTTTCCACAGCAGCTGGACCGTCTGCGGGTGCAGCGACCATTCCCCTGCTGGAACATTGTTCCTGGACAGTCTGTCTGGTCCCACATTCAGGTGACCAGGCACGTGCGCTGCTCTCAGTGAGAGCAGGTTGTGCTGAGCCCAGACCAGGAGGCGTTCCGTCAGCCTGTGAAGGTTTCGTGACCTGACGCCGCCCTGGCGATTTATGTATGCCACCACTGACATGTTGTCCGACCGGACCAAGACGTGGTGGCCTGTTACCTGGGGACAAAAACGCCGTAGCGCTTTGTCGACTGCTATCATCTCCAAGCAGTTTATGTGAAGGAGCTTTTCCCGTTCTGACCACAGGCAAGCTAGCGGTCTGCCCTCGAGCAGCGCTCCCCACCCCGAGGTGGAGGCGTCCGTAGACACCACCTTCACACTCGAAGCGGTCCCCAGACTCACACCTGACTGATACCAGTCGGTTATTTTCCAAGGTTCCAGAGCTGAAACACACTGAAGGTCGACCCTGAGGCGAAACAGACCCGCTGTCCATGCCCTGGGTGGAACCCGCGCTTTCAGCCACGTCTGCAGTGGGCGCATGCGGAGCAAGCCCAACTGGAGTACAGAGGCTGCTGAGGCCATCAGCCCCAGCATTTTCTGAAACCTTTTGAGCGGAACTATCGTGCCGTGGCGGAAGGATTTCGCGCCGCGCTGAATATTTAGCCCGCGCTCTGGTGACAGGCGTGCTGTCATGGACAGCGAGTTCAACACGGTTCCCAGAAAGGAAATTTTCTGACTGGGAGACAGTGAGCTCTTCGCCCAATTGACTGTGAGGCCCAGCTTCTCGAGGTGCTCGAGTAATGCGGCCCTGTGTTCTATGAGCTCTGATCGTGATCGAGCTAGAATCAGCCAATCGTCCAAGTAGTTCAGGACTCGCATGCCCTGAAGTCTCAGGGGTGCGAGCGCCGCGTCCATGCACTTCGTGAATGTACGAGGTGCTAGGGACAGGCCGAAGGGCAGGACTGTGTATTGATATGCCTGGCCCTCGAAAGCGAATCTCAAGAATCGCCTGTGATGGGACGCTATTTGTATTTGGAAATAGGCGTCTTTCAGATCTATCGACATAAACCAGTCCCCGTGGCGCACTTGCGCGAGGATTTTCCTGGTCGTAAGCATTCTGAACTGGCGCTTCACAAGCGCTCTGTTCAGCTGTCGCAGATCTAAAATGGGTCTGAGACCTCCATCTTTTTTCGGTACCAGAAAATATCTGCTGTGTAGACCCCCTTAGCTCTGAGCTTGAGATAAAGGTTCTATAGCACCTTTGCTCAGTAGTTTCGCTATCTCGGCTCGAAGTAGATGAGATACTTCGTTTTCCACCGTCGTCTCGACGCGCGCCGTATAACGGCGGGGACGTCGAGCGAACTGTAGCGAATAGCCTCTTTTTATAGTGTTCAGCACCCATTCTGATACCCCAGGAAGCTGTGCCCACACTTTCGCGTGAATAGCTAGGGGTAGAATGAGATCTGGGCTCTGGCCGAGACATAGTGACGGCAAGAGAGCTCCGGCGTGCTGTAACGCAGACACTGTGTTTACAGTGTGTGAGGCGGGGGGCGCGCCGATCGCGGCGGGCAGCCTGGCCGCGCTCAAAACCCTTATAGCAGTTTGCTAAGGGAGAGATAGCGGGGCGAGCCCCGTGGGGCTTAACATGTCTGTGAGTGAATGTGGGCGCAGGACAGCGGGCACATTTACTGCACTGAAAAACACCGTCGGCCTGAGCTGACTGAATGCGTGTTGGTTTCGTTTTCACAGAACCCGTGGGACATGTGGTGTGTAGTGTTTGTGGGCACTGAGACGTAGGCACATTCACTACATTTAGTGCACAATCGACATGAGGCGATTTTGTTTGTGCGAGCCCTGCATTTTTGCGGGCTGTGTTTGTGTGTAGAAATGAGCCCTGGGTTGTGGGCATTTTCAATACACTCATAACACCATCGGCTGTGGCCGGAATACCAGAAAAAACACCATTTATGTGATTTATCTGGGTCGCCGTGGGAACAGCATTTGTGTGCAGGCAAGCGGGCATGGTACTGGCTTGCTTACTGCAAAATACACTGGAACAGTCACATTTTCTGGAACTGAACGAGCGAAAATTTCAGTGGAAGTCTGGCCACGGCGAGACTGAAACACCGTCGATTTCCTAGGAGGCTAGGAAGACTTGTGTTGGTTTCGTTTTACAGAAACCGTGGTAGTGTTTGTGGGCACTGGGTTGTGGGCACATTCACTACATTTAATGCACAATTGACATGCGTCGATTTCATTTGTGCGAGCCCTGTACCGTGGCGGGCTGTGTTTGTGTGTAGAAATGAACACTGGGCTGTGAGCATTTTATTACACTTATAACACCATCGGCTGTGGCTGGAAAACCAGAAATACAATGATCACATGATTTTTCTAGGTCGCCGTGGAAACGGCCTTTCTGTGCAGGCAAGCGGGCCGTGGTACCAGCTTGTTTACTGCAAAATACACTGGAACAGTCGCATTTTCTGGAACTGAACGAGCGAAACGTTTTTGGTGGAAGTCTGGCCGCGGCGAGACTAAATTTTTATCTGCTGCGAGAGCCGGGATCGAACCCGGGTCTCTCACATGAAAGCTTAGGGTTCCGCCACTGGTCCACAGGGAGAACTACACTAGCGCAAGCAGATAAGAGAGTGTCATCACAGTTTTGTGTGTGTCGGCGTTTGTATGCAGGTGTGCGTGTCATACAACAGGCTCATTGCTGCAATAATGACATTTTCAGCCACTCAAACTAGGAGCTGAGAAATGTTTAAGAAATGGAGATTAGTCCGGCCTCGGCGGGGACTAAAAAACACTCTTTTCTCATTTGCCGGTGACGCACGCCCATTGGGGGGCGGGGTAGATTTCTTATAACGTAAAGAAAGCTAGCCGCGGTTTTAGGGCTCGCGGTCTTGATACTGGCCCGTTTCCTTGATGACTCGCGGACAGAAGGCGGAGGTCCACAGAGCTCGCCTGTTGCGCGGCGGTTGCGCGGGCGCCTCCCAATCGAGGCCGATGCTTTCCACGGCCTGAGAGAGCAGACGCATCAGCTCAGTCTCAATGCCGGCTCTCTTACCAGTGGGCTGGCGGGAAACGCTAGCGGAGGGGAGATCTACGGAGCTCGCCCAATCCTCACTATCGGATGCCAGAAGAGAACACGCCTCGGTGGGTTCGTCAAACTCGTGGATGGACGCGGCGGCAGGCGGCGGCCGTTGTCCGTCAGTGAGCGACTCGAGCGAAGCCGGCGAAGCTGGCGGGCGAACCGGCGAGCTTTGGCGGGCTGGAGAAAGCTCGGGAGCGCGCTGGGTGCGACGCTTCTTGCGGCGCGGCACCACGGCGGGCTGCGGTGAAGGCTCGGAGAATGATGCCAGGCGAGTCCTCAGAGTCACCATGGGCAAAAGCGGCATCCGCCGTCAGCGAGCGCGAGAGCCGCGTGATCCTCACCCAGGCAGGAAACACAGATGACGTGCCGGTCTCCATCGCTGAGCGGGGCGCGGCACGAGCCACAGGAAGGCATCTTTAAAAAGACGCAGCTCTTTTTGTGAGAGAAGTGTGAGTCGCGTCAAGTAAGCGAGCAAACACTCTCAACAGAGTAAATACACACAGAGTATGAAAGGATATAGAACGCCGGAAAGCGCAGCAGGTACGGCAGTTGAAGGCGGCGAGGCCAGCGACTCCAGAGCTCGTCCCGCTGAAAGGCTTGCTTCGACGGCGCGGCTTCTCACTCCGGATCCAGCGATGCGTGTGCTTCGCTGAAGAGGTAAAAATCAGCTTGTATCAGCCTAACGAGCATATTTATAGGGTGAGACCACGCTCCTTCTGGCGGGACGTGACGATATGGGCGCGAATTGCCCCCATTGGTCATTACGTCACGCAGAGTCTCTCTCGATAGGCTGCTGCATTTGCTGCAGAGCAACCAATAGGCGCGCGAGCTGTTTCGCCTATGTCTGCTTGCTGCTGCAAAGCGTTTTACATTAATAAAAAATTAAGGATAATTTTTGGCTTCAATATCTTGCGGAAAAGAGTTTTTCCCCTAGCGTAAGCTATTACGCAGTACGAGAGATACTCTCGTAAGAGAATGAACAGTATTTATATCATTTTTACCTCTTGTAACCACAGCCACGTCCAAGTGATCTGAGGGCGCGGGCGCTTCGGTCTGCGCAAGCGCCGGAAGTGATCTCTCGCGCGTGTACGTCACTCATTGTTTACACAGAGATTTCGGAAGTGTTACCTTTCACTGTGAAGATCTAAACATATTTAGATATACAGGAAATCGCAATGGAAGAATATTTCGATATATCAACAGACAACGTTGAATTTTTTTCACAACCATATTTAGATCACTTCCGGCGCTTTCCGGCGCTTGCGCAGACCGAAGCGCCCGCGCCCTCAGATCACTTGGACGTGGCTGTGGTTACAAGAGGTAAAAACGATATAAATACTGTGTTCGTTTTCTCACACAAACTGCTCGTTTCGTGTCTTAGGCCATCAATGTGTACTTACATTTACGAGTCATTAAATCATGTTTAATTTGGACTTCTCTGTGCATGCTCTTTGAGCAAGTGACCATAGACCTGCATTATATGACTGACAGACAAGAAAGGTTTGACCTAAAAATATCAAAATTGAAACTACTGCGGAAACAAAGACACCTACATCTTGGATGCCCTTGAGGTAAGCTAAAACATACCAAAAATTAATTTCAAAGTGAACTATCCCTTTAAATGTTTATTGCTATAAAATAGCAAATTCATACTTTTAGACATGGCCCAAGTTTTAGTAAGAGGCTTTAAAGAGTAATATTAAAACAAAGAATGTTCAATAAAGTCCCCTGAGGTTGACAATAAAGGACCTACATTGTACCTTGTTCATGGAAAGTGACATAAACCAATTGAAGGTATGTTTGTTTCAAATATCTATAATGTGAAACAATGAAATAAACTTCAGATCCTCTCCTTTCTCTCTCTTTAGATCACCTTGGATGCCAGAAAAATCAAGCTCCTACGTCTGCCGGAGGGAAAAGCCCCCTCCCCCTCTGGAACTAGACAGACTGTCTTTGAGGTGTGTGTCTGTCCCAACGGAAAACTCTTCTTATCACAAGCAGGAACTGGCTCCACTTGCCAGATCAGCAGCAACTTATGCCTCTAGATACACACAAACTCACTTCCACACACACACACACACACACTACATTACACTCATACATACAGAGGACTCGTTCCTCTTGAAGAATCCAACGTTGACAAGAACCGAAAAGGATTTCCTCAAGATTCGTGAAAATACTTTGTAAAACAATGTTTGAACCAGAAACTTTCAAGGTGATCACCAGAAAACCATTCGACACATCGTTAAAGTCGCGCATACCTTGCTTTTTCTCATTAGCGTCCTCTTTTTCAATCAGAATCAATATGTTTTGCTGAGGAAAGTACCGTGGGTGCTTTATCTTGCATACGCCACATAAATGCGACCGTTTTCTTTTGGTTTGAGGTCAAAACTATTTGTAACATCTCATTTTGTATTATTACTCAAGTCCTACATGTGGGATGCCTCTCATGATGGTGATCACCTGAACCAAAACTGTGCTTGCACTGGGATGGAACCCATGCACCCACTCTGTTCAAAAAGGAGAACAGCGCCTGTGCCTTAATACAATGCACTCGTGGCAAGAAGCACACCCCCACTGACTTTTATTTAGACAAGGAGACATGCATTTAAGTTACTTGACTTTTGCTCCCACAGATCAACTTTTTTAATTGCATTAAAAATGTTGAGAAACCCAGTGACCCCAAACTCACACGTTGTGCGCTGATTTCCACTTTAATTTGGAAAGGTGGAGAGAACATTTCTGATTTTTGTTTAAAACTCTTTTGTTTTCGGCTTGGCACGGAATGAAGAAAAGTTGAGTTTGGGAGAAACACGTTCTTGATGTGTGGATGTTTTTACTGTTTTTGTGTGTGTTAAGCCTGACTTTTGTTCTTTCTCTATAATTGAACACTAAAATGTGCTAAACAAACCAAGACACCCAAACCAAAAAGCAAAGCTGTCATGTAAAGCAAAGCTGTTGAAAATGAATTAAAAGTTCACACTTCCCAATTCCCAAGACTGAAAGAGGAATTTGCTAATTTTGATTTTGTTTTTGTACTGTACATACACTACCGTTCAGAATTTTGGGTTTTTTGGTCCCTCTTTATATTAAGGGTTTTTAACTGCTATATGTACTAATATTTAAATTAACCATTTGATACAGTGCACTTATTCTCTACATACATGTTTTGACATTGTATTTATATATATATATTTTTAATGCCTTCATGTAGTTACATATATAATTACACATTTGACCTTTTGACCACCCTTAAACCTACCCATACCACCAAACTCATCCCTAACCTTACCTGTAACCCACCTCAATAGCAGCAAAAGTGTGTTGCAATACAACATCAACACAATAAGTACACTGTAAGCACATTGAAAGTGCACATACTGTAAAATAAAGGGATAATTGTTAGGTACAGTGTACTTCCCAACGAAAATACTGAGTAATATAAGGTAACAACATGGGTTAAGGTTAGGTTTAGGGGTAGGTTCAGGGTTAGTACCTAGTTATTACCCAGTTAGTGTCATTACTACAATAAGTGCATAGTATGTATATGCGAAACAGGACGGTAAAATAAAGGGTATTACTTTATTTTAAGGTGACGTAATTACACATTACTACATAACAGTCAATTATGCATAATTACAGGTAACTAACCCTAAACCAAACCCTAACCATTACTCAATAGTAAGTGCATGTAGTTTACTAATATTACATATTTGAGTAAGTACAATGTAACTACATCACCTTAAAATAAAGGGTTACACTTTATTTTAAGGTGTCTTAGTAACACTGTAATTATACATTCAAGTACTGATATACTTACCATAGGGATATGATTAGGGTTTGGTTTTGGGTTAGTTGCATGTAATTATGCTTAATTTATAGTTATTACTGTAGTAACTACATGTAACATACACAACAATGACACTGTAAAATAAAGTGTAAGCAAATGAAGTGCTACCGTAATTCTTTTTTGATGGAAGTACATGGTAGTTAAAGACAGACTAATATAAAGTGTAAACTAATGTAATATAACGGTTTACAATTATTCATAATATCATACAATGCATTAGAAGATGCATTGCAAAGCATAGTGAATGCATTAAAAAAAAAATACTTTTATAATGCATTATATATACAAGGTTTCAAATAAAGTGTTACCAAAAAAAAAATCTTACTGACCCTTACTGAATTTTTGAACGGTAGCATGTATACAATATAGCATACGCCATATGCCAGAATTCAAATGCAAAAGACACATTCGCTGCGTCCGAAATCGAATACTTCCCTTCTATATAGTATGCGAAAAACAGTACGGCAAACGAGTTGTATGTCCGAATTCATAGTATTCAGAATCGGAATGCAAAAGGTCCCCAGAAGACCTACTACTTCCGGAGAGATTCTGAAGTGTGCATTCGCTGGACAATTTACTATCCCATGAGGCCACTGGAGAGGATTTATGAATGGAAGTGAAGCGACGCAACTGACGCTGGTAGTTCACGTGACGGTGACAACATGGCGGATGTACAGCATTACATACAGTACTACCAGCCCGTTCTCATCCCAAGGCGTCATACATGTGACGCTTTTGACATTTCGTCGAAATCTTACGCACATGGCATCCTTTAGCGTCAATATGAGACGCAGATCCCAAGGCGTCATAACCGTAACCCTACCCCAGACCTAAACCTACCCATAACAGTGCGTGTTATATTGACGCTAAAGGATGCCATGTGCGTAAGATTTCGACAAAATGTCGTATGGCGTCACCTATATGACGCCAAAGGATTAGAATGTGTTGGTACTACCCATATTCATACTATATAATACATACTTTTTTAACGGTTGCAAAGTGAGTTCAAATTCAAATGTGGTACCTACTCCGACAGTACATGATTTCGGACGCATTGATTGTTCTTAATGTAGATCTCAACTGACCCTATATGAAACACTGAATCTTGTCTCTTGTATAATTACATTTCACACTCCAATGGGTTATATTCCACTGGAATATGAAGAAGAATATGTGTGATATAATTTAAGTGGTTCTCACTGTAATTCATTGCCACTTTCCCACTATATCTGAAGCAATGAGGAGTGACAGCTGTGATCATTGCGTTTAAATTAACATCCAATTAACATGCTAAATTCTATGGGTAGTGAAAGGAGACAGGAACACAGGGAACTCTGTAGGGTACAACACAGCATCACAGAAGGGCTTAATCATATTCATTCTCTTTTGATTTTTCAGGAGAATTTGAAATTTGATAGTGTGTGTGTGTGTGTGTGTGTGTGTGTGCTTGATTGCAATTGTAATAAACTCTTGCTTGACATTAAAAAGACGGACGCCAGTGACATAATTGGTTAGAGCAAGAACATTACGTGTACTATATGTTACGTATGTGTGATCTTTCCCCTATATTGAACGACTCAACTAAAAGCAGGACTTTAAAAAGGATACTTCTGTTGTTTGATGTGCTCATTATATTGTTTGATGCATTTTTGTGCTGAATAAAGGTTTTAATCTACAGCCATTTGAGTGTTCAGGAAAAGACATAGCATTTAGTTTCCTCTCTTCTCCCAGACGCTACTTCAGAACAACGTGTATGTACGATTTTGTACGAGGAGCACAAAATGTTTCCTATATTTTTTGATAATAAAACAACACATCAGCTCTAGCGTAACCTAGCTTTCAATGTGTGACAGCTATACTGGATGAGTCTCCCACATGTATACATTTGTGTAAATAAAATTGAGAATTTGATCAAATAAATAGCTAATATTACAAGACTAAATGCTTTCAGTTGAAGCTGGGGCTCACTTATTTTGGTTTTCTTCAAAATGGTGTGCAGAATTGTATCCTGTATTTGGTCTGTCAGACTTTTGTTGGCCACTTTGCAGAAATTCAGTGACATTAAAATTTTGTTTGACATTTTGTGATGACTGGAAACTCATTGAACTTGTCTGTAGGTTTTGTTTTTTTGTTTTTTGAGGTAACAATGATGAAAATCCTCGCATATTCTATGCAAAGCATACACGGTTGTTGAGAGAAATTTATTGGTGCAAAGAAATGTTAGCTGTCTATATTAAATTTATTAAACTTAATGTATACGGTTTGTATTTATGAATTGATTTGCAACCTAAACTGAACCAATAAACTTGAAAAAAGAAAAATGGATAAGGGCCAATTTCTCTTAGTTAAACACTTGTTAACTACATGACCTTAAAATAAACTGTTACTGGAATCTTTACTTGCATAAACTGGAAATATCTACAATTTACAGTATTAATACATAGTTCTCTCTCTCTCTCTCTCTCTCTCTCTCTCTCTCTCTCTCTCTCTCTCTCTCTCTTTATTTATATATACTATATATATATACATGCACATGAAAACTTGACCAGGATATTTAAACTTAAATAATTTTTTGGGCCATTTTTATTTTTTATTAGCGATATAATATGTGAGATAATGTACAGTCATAATTGCAAAATAAATGATTGTCTAAATCACCTTGGTTGAGTTTATTTTGCGATAATGATCTCTGAATGGACATTATACACCCTTACATATTATTTTACGTGATACTGTCTTAGTGAATGAAGTAAAATAATTCTCAGAATATTGTAAAATCATTATCTAATGTCGATAGTCCACATTCTATAACAATAGGTAACTTTGCAACTGCATGTCAACTAACTCTCTTTAGAGTATTAGTAGACTGTAAGGTTAGACTGTTAAAGTGTTACCAGTTTTTGAATTTTTACGAAGCATTTTTCATGACTCCAAGGTAATATTGGAAAATTAGCTGTGTTAGGGTGACAACTGTTAACATATTCAATGTTGAAGGCCAGCATCCATGGCAACCCAACAGAGGAAATGATTTCATGAGTGGCACTAATGGCTAGAATAGATTATGGAATAGATAGGATACCTGCTCATTATACACAGCAGCATGTCAATGACGACTCAAAGACTTGAAAAGGTAGTACAGTTCCAAAACTATTCCTAGCTCACCGAGATCCGACTGAATTACACCCATACAGATGCAGACCATGTTATACCTCAATGACTACAGGTGCCACCCACTTTTAAGAAAGTAATAATTAAGGGGACGTTTTTATCCAAAGCAAATTACAGTACATCTATTTTAGAGACGGTTTCCCTGCTGCTTTGCCTTTGCTTGTTTCTTTGTAGGGCTTAAATCGGCAACGTTCCACTTCCAAGCGTCAGACGCTACGCTATACCACCCACATTCCATACTGTGCTGAATGTAAACTTTCGGTTTGGCTTTGAAAGACAAAACTTTGGGGGGGAGGGGGTTTGGGGGGGGTAGCAATTAAAGCATCTGTAACCATGGTTGCATCAGTGAACCCCACCCGAACCTCGGCATATTCAACCGATAATTATTGTAGCCGCAATGCATTATTCATGAATATTTATCACGCATGATAGGAGGTTCTAATTGTGACTTAGACCTCACATGAATCCCATGTAGGTATTTCCAGAAGTACATTATAATTATAATTGTCGCATGTATTGCTAAAGTCCATTGTTATTGTAACATTTATTCCATGATTTTGCACTGACTGGCTGTTTAGAGTGAATTTCCTTTCAGGTCACTTGGATGGTTTCTTTACAGCACTTTGGCCTAATTTGTCGCTAATTAAGTAGTCCTCCACAGAAGTGACAGCCCAGTTTTAAAGTTAATTAAATGTAATGGCTCGGTCAAGTTTCTCCTGAATTGTTCGATATGCTCCTGCACATGATTACACAAAACAGCAAGTAATTATGTTTAAAGTGAATATTTGACTGTGTATGATCAAAACCACTTTGGCCAGCTCTAATACAGGAGATCGGGACAATCGGAGAAGTGATTCTGAAATATCACACAGCATGTTGTAGGGAATATGCATACTGTAGTACTGTATGTTCATATTTGATGTACTGTACATACATTTGAAAAAATGTCAAGTATACAACAGACCCTACTGCAAAAAAATATTGTATTCCACAATGTGCTCCACCATCAGTTTCCAGTGTGATAGATTAACTGTCATCAATATAAATTCTTTATTTAATGACAATTATTTATAGTCACGCAATATCTATTATTGACTCGTGATTTGATAATTGTGTTTACATTTATTAATTTAGCAGATGCTTTTATGCAACGTGACTTGCAAGTGATGTAGTCATATACTGTATATAATACATGTCAAATTTAGTTTTAGAATTAAATACATTTAGAATTATGTAAAATGTCAACTAAGGCATTGTTACACAAAATCATTTTACTGATATTTTCATGTACATGCAGGGCCTAAAACTAACTTTTTGCCACACCTGCCAATGGACAGTGACTTAACAAAATTTACCGTCCATAAAAGATTTTTTTACCAGCCATGAAACTGCAAAAACAGGCAGTTATGACACCAAAAGGTAATATGCCAGTGAAAATTAAAAATTTTCAGGTACACAAGTTTAATAAAGTATTCAAATGTAAAAAAAAAAATCCTTATTTAAGTTACAAAAGTTATTCAGTCAAAAGTAGTAAGTTTTTTCTCAAATCTTTCTGTCTTTGTTGTTTGATTAAGATTAAGTAGGCCTACACAGATGGCAGTAATCATTTAATCATTAGGCTGCTGTCACTTTAAGAGCTAATGCTGCGTTCTAGATGAGGATGGACATGAGAATATCCCAAATTAACAGCCCATTCTCATCCCTAGGCGCCATGAAACTGACGCCTTGGGAATCATTTTGACCATGCTTCAATATTCGACGCTTTAGGCACCCTTTAGCGTCAGTTACATGACGCGATCCTAGGGCGTCATCTTGCTGACGCTTTACCTTTAACGTCAGTTAGATGACGCTATCTAATCCTAACCCTACCCCAGACCTAAACCTACCCGCGTCATCTAACTGACGCTTAGGTAAAGCGTCAGTAAGATGACGCCCTAGGATCGCGTCATGTAACTGACGCTAAAGGGTGCCTAAAGCGTCGAATATTGAAGCATGGTCAAAATTGTCATTTTAGTGACGCCTTAGGGTGAGAATGCGTTGAAATTAAACGTCCCACTTCAGACCTCAGTGAGTTGTGAGTTCTAGGCAATCAGACATTACATTCACATGTTGACAACATGATGTCGCCACAACACAACAAGAGTATATCATGTTTTTGTGTCAATTATGGCAAAAACTGAATAAAAACAACATAACATTTTCTTTGAAAACAGCTGACGAAAAGCAAAAATGAAGGAAGTATTACACAAACGTAATGTCTAATGTTAAAGTTTGTTTTTACGTTTATCTTGGTGACTTCAAATGACGTGTCTCGCTGAGGTGGGAATGTCCGACTTTGAGTAACGTTCCAGACGTTCTTTCCAAGAACAAGGTGGGAAAAATCCAAATTACGAGCTGTCTGGAACGCAGCAACATATGAGCTAGTGATACACATACGTTTTCTTTCTCAATTGTTTATGTTCACGTAAGACATAACCGACAATGTTTATGAGGAAAATATTTTGAAGAATGTTTGGGACTTTCATTGTATGGATGGACCAAATAAAAAAAATGGATCTCATGAGAAAACACAATTTTATGAGGTTAAGAATTTCTACGAAGTGATTCATATGGAAATGTGATTTTTTTCAGCCAAAATGAAGGTCCTCCCCAATGAATATTGTATGTACAGATTTTATGTTGCAGATGAGACGAGGTTTTACACTAAAACATAAAATAGTTACGAACTGTCATGAGAGTGTGTTGGAAAAAAGCCCTAAAAAAACACTTTTTCAAATTATTATTATATATTTTTTTTTTGGGAATGACATAAAGATGAGTAAATGATGAAAGAATTTATATTTGATAAACTCTTTTTTAAGCAATTGTTTGATGATGTTGTAGAGCCTATTGCGTTTAAATGCATTGATTTAAGAAGTAAAATCGAGCTGAAGAACAGCAACACTGAAAGCTTAGTAAACAAATGACTCATTGCTGTCACAATGTAGCAATTAATGTCAACCCTCCGTGCTTTACCATTATTAGCTCTGTGGATGTTTTGCTCAACTCCTCCGGCTGCCATGACAGACTTTTGGAATATACTTTTAGACCACTTTACTTGTGACATATATTAATGAAGGCTAATGCTGCTTGAATTTAAATTGTATTGGTACACTGCCTGTTCGTCCATTTAGTGTCAACACAATATTTTATTTTCAGGCAACTCATTTCCCAATGGATTTAAATGTTTGTATAATATCCACAGCCTTTCTCAAAGATGGCTTGTGAAGATAAATGGGTCTCTTGATGAAGACAGATACTGCTGCTAGTAAGATTCAAGGGATGCAGCGTTTCTTAAAGAAACTAACAGATCTTAAATGTTTTATGAAAAAAATATGTAATGTTTATATCAAGAACCATGTGGTTCTTATGGGAGATTGCCTCAAATCGACTTTTAGAAGAACTGCCAGACAACATAAGTTTTGTACTACTGTCCATATTTTTCTTTTCATGAGTTTAAACCACACGACACTGAATAGTCATTCAAAGTTCTCAACATCCACATGAGCCACTTAGTCCTTCAGACTTCAAACAAGGCCATCCATGAGTGCTTATATATTGAGCTTTTATTTGGCTGCTTATCTCAAGTACTGTGTTTTGGCGGTTGCACACCAGAATAAGACATATTTCCTCTTCTCAATGCTACTGTTAAGGTGATGAATAATGTCATAACATGTATTGGTTTGGTATAAGTTTCTTATGCTTGTCCAGCCCGATCTCACGGCAATTCGTACGAATTTTACGAGGTGGCTAATTCGTACTAATTCATACGACCTCACTCGTACAAATTCGTACGATTTTTGCTAATTCGTACATATTTTACGAGTTACCAAATTCGTATGAATTCGTACGAATGACCTACCCCTGACCCCGCCCCTAAACCTACCCATCACGTGGGTTTAGACAAATCGTACAAATTCGTATGAGTGAGGTCGTATGAATTAGTACGAATTAGCCACCTTTTAATCACTCGTACGAATTCGTACGAATTGGTCGTGAGATAGTCCGTCCTTCGGATGAGACGTTAAACCGAGGTCCTGACTCACTGTGGTCATTAAAAAATCCCATTTGCCCCTTGGCCTCTGTCCATCATGGCCTCCTAATCATCCCCATATATACTGATTGGCTTCATCACTGTCTCCTCTCCACCAGTAAGCTGGTGTGTGGTGAGCGTTCTGGCGCAATATGGCTGCCGTCGCATCATCCAGGTGGATGCTGCACATTGGTGGTGGTTGAGGAGATTCCCCCCCTTCTATGTAAAGCGCTTTGAGTGTCCAGAAAAGCGCTATATAAATGTAATGAATTATTATTATTATTATTATTATTATTATTATAGTCAAGTCAAGTCATCTTTATTTATATAGCGCTTTTTACAATACAGATTGTATCAAAGCGCTTCACAGTGATAACATAACATGAAAACAATATAACAAAGTTAGTTTCTAAAAGAAAATTGCGTCAGCGTCCACCTTAAGTAAGGCAGATCAATAACATTATTGAATATTAAATGTCCCCAACTAAGCAAGCCAAAAGCCAAGGCAACAGTGGCAAGGAACCAAAACTCCATCAGGTGACAGAATGGAGAAAAAAACCTTGGGAGAAACCAAACTCAGTCGGGGGGCCAGTTCTCCTCTGGCCAACGAAGGAACAGTGCATGATTCGGGCAGCGTTACAAGTCAGATTGGATCGGAACATTTAGAGTATTTATCCATTTCCATAGCGTTGGCTTGTCATGTTGAAATTGCGTCTGCCGTTACTGAGCACCTTTAGAGATGCACTTTAAACCAAGTGAGACTTTTATATTTAAAACTGCACAAACTGAAACTTCAATGGGGTCATGACATGAGAAATCAAATTTGCATTGATCTTTTGATATATTAGAAGAGTTTTTTGTACCATTAAACCATCCTGAAAGTTTCATAGCTTAAAATGTCCTCCTCATTATAAACAAAGCAAAGCAAAAAAATGTCTCGTTTCGATATTGCGGGATTTGTGACGTCACATGGGCAAATACATTTGTATATGGCTGCCTCCAGAGCAAGACATCGACGAATACATCATCGCAACATAGCCCACTGGCGTTCAGCCGCTTTACGGATTACATTGGCCTTCACTGGATGAGAGCGCCGTCGCGTCAAAAGCAAATAGAACCCATTACAATCACAGACACTGTCTACACTGGATGGATACAAGAGATGCCTGCTCACTTTCTGATGTATCCATGCACTAGTCGTTTGCAAATGACTTATTTGTTGCGTATGTTATCGTCTCTTACAGACCGAATGTTAAAGCCGCTCAGGCCTCCATTTTCTCCCTCTTCTCGAAAAGCGATTACGTAGTCAAAACATCTGGTAGTGTGGGATTTCCAGGCAATGCTTGAACTCGCTGGACCTCTGCTTCTCGTAAATACTGCAGTGTTTTGTGCACGTTATTTTTTGACAGACGATGCTGTGATATTCAAATTTATTTGAAAACAGATGTATCGTACGGTAATAATTGATTATTTCTTAGCCGGCAAGTGTTCAGTGAAGTGATTGATGCCTATGAGTGTGTCGATGTTTTTAGTTCTAATATTCCAACCGACAGCCAGTTTTTGACGTGCGTAAGGGCATGAACTGTGTTTGATTTTTGTGTAATTATAAAATGTGCTGGAGATATTCGAAATGCTTTTGCGCAGTTCATTATACTTGTTTTACAGAACTAAGTTATTTTGTGGCTTATATAAATGACATTTTACTCAGAGACTGACATGTTTGGCTTTTCAAAAATGTTACATTCAAATTTACTTTAATTTAAATTGTAATGTAGACATGAATTTTCTGTAAGCTGCTTTGAAACAATATTGTGAAAAGCGCTACACAAATAAATGTGATTTGAACTGAATTGAACATTCAGCTGTCACAAATTCATTGACTTTTGAAAATCAAGTTCCTTCTTTACCAGGAAAGGAGTGGTTATGATGCCCAAAGTTTTATTGTCTCCTTATAACAAAAATCTTTTATTTAAACCCATGAAAGTGCAGCATCTGTTGTAAATATTAGTGAACTGGATAATAGTAAATAATAGTGTTCTTCCATTATTAACCCATAGCAGATTTTGATAAATAATGACAGAATTGAACCTTTTTAGGTAAAAGTTTTAGTAAGATGCCAGGCACAAACACAATTAAATAACCCAATAAACTGGTTTCTGTTTGCCATTGCCTGTAATGTCCTGTTGCTGCAACATGCAATTCGGTTTAATAATGAATGAAATAAAAGTTAGACGCATTAACTCTGCTACCATGACAGTGCACTGCAGTTTCTTCATCGAATAATCAACAGTGTGTTGGATTCAGAATGATAGGCAGGCTATTAGCTGGTTTGAAAAGGAAGCGAAAGAAAAACACACGGCTGCCATGTCATTTATTTGTTTCACTCCTCAGTTACCATAGAGACATGTTACTTCAAAGAAAATAAATGGACAAATGGACAAACATAATTACAGAGCGTCTTGGAGAGATTTTAGACATAACTTTGTCAGTCGTCACTGCCAAAGGCATCTTTATACTGCTATTGTGACTGTACATTTTTTTGCAGAATGGAGCAGGAAGCCAATCTCCAACACAGTTTGCTCTTTAAATCAGATGCTTCAAGGCTGAATGGAGCATCAATTAAGCGGAGCAGCGGCTTTATCATCCATGTGTTTTATGTTTATTTCATCATCCAGACTTTGAGATTAAAACTTAAGCCGAGCTCAGCGTAGGTGCAACATTTCCAGGAAGAATTACACTTCATCAGAAAGTCATTTTCTCCCCCTACTCGGTTTCGTCTCTGTTTAATACCAAAGTAATCAAGAAGTTATAAAGGAAGGAACTTGTGAAGGACAGAGCTGTTGCTGCTTGATGATACTGTTTATTTAACCTCTTCAAATTTTCTTGAGTGTATTAACAGGGGGTGGGGGTGCAAAGACTTTTGCACAGTAGATGCAATGTCACCTTTCCTCGGCCAGACATCTTTTTTGGCCACTACTAATATGAAGTATATCATAAAGTATGGAAACTTTTTTCCGCCACAGAATAATTTTTTTTAAAGATCATTTTTATCTCACAATTGTGAGTTTACATCTCGCAATTCAGACTTTATTTCTTTATTTTTATAAAGTCAGAATTGCGTCTTATAAGGTCAGAATTCTGACTATTTTTCTCGCAATTGCGAGTTTATATCTAGCAATTCTGACTTTATTACACTCAATTGCGAGGTTATATCTCGCAATTCTGACATCTTTACTCAGAATTGTGATATTAACTCGCAATTGCGAGAAAAGACTACTATAAAGTTATTGCGAACTATAAAGTGTTTATCTCTCACAATTCTGACTTTATAACATGCAATTGTGACTTTATATCATGCAATTCTGACTTTAAATCTTCCAACTGCGTGTTATAAAGTTAGAATTGTGAGATATAAACAAGCAATTCAGAGGAAAAAAAGCCAGAATCTGGATTGTGAGATATAAACTTGCAATTGTGAGTTTATATCTCACAATTCTTACTTTATAACACGCAATGGCGACTTTATATCACGCAATTATGAGAAAAAAAAAAGTCACAATTACCTTTTTATTCTGTGGCAGAAACAAGCTTCCATAATAAAGACTATTATACTCAACATGGAATTAAACTTCCATTTAATATACCCCTGGTTTCACAGACTAAAAAACTAAAAAGCCTTGTCCCAGACTAAAATGTGTGTTTTAGTTCAAAATGTGTGTTTGAGCTGTTTTAACTGAAAGCAACTTGCACTGGCATACCTTAAAACATTTGGTATAAGATATGTTTTGTCTCAAGATGCACACCAATGTTTAGGGCAGGTTTATAAAAGCTACTTAAATGTCCTAATTGAATTAAAGGTTGTATCAGTGATTTCAGGCCCAAAAATAAATGTCTAATCTTTCCTAACGATCCGCTAGCTGCTCGCCCCATAAGCATGCCGTCCAAAAACCGCGTCTCTGTAGGCAGCCTAGGCTCTGAGATCTGCACACAAAAACAAATGTGTACAACCACCACTCAAAACCAAAATAAAGTGTTCCAACCAATCACTGACAGGGGCGGGTGTTGTGGGGTTTTGCGCTCGTGCACGGCTGGACGCGAAATCGGAGGAACACCCGCCCCTGTCAGTGATTGGTTGGAACACTGTTTATTTTGGTTTTGAGTGGTGGTTGTACCCAATTGTTTTTGTGTGCAGATCTCAGAGCCTAGGCTGCCTACAGAGACGCGTTTTTTGGACGGCATGCTTATGGGGCGAGCAGCTAGCGGATCGTTAGGAAAGATTAGACATTTATTTTTGGGCCAGAAATCACTGATACAACCTTTAAGGCCTACTCCGGGCTTAATCTAAATCCTGTCTGTGAAACCAGGCCATGGAGTCTTAAAAAATTTGCAATTGGTTTCCAATTGTAAGTAAACTAAACTGAAGTTTTAAATATTGGTGTTTGCGTTGAAATATGGGTGTTTGGTCAGTCTTTATTTGATAAATATTGTATAAATGCATTAGGAATGCATAAAATTCAAATTGTGGTTGTTATAAAGGGTTAATACATCACGTATTACCTATTTATTACAAACTTTTGAAGTTTGATGTTATGAAGGATGTCATCAAAGGAGTGTGCTATGCATAACCATATTTTTTTCACGATCCCACTAAGACTATTTTTCAGCATTGCCTTTACCTTTCTAATTGAAAACTTGTTTTTATGCAGATTACTCTTATTTACAGCCTTATTAACCCCAGTAATTACAATTAAGATGTAAATACTTAATTCGTACAGATGCACTTCACACCATAGAATAAAGTGATATCACATCAAAGCAAATTAGTGGATGGCAGGCCAAGTTATTAAATCAATTTAGCGTGCATGCAGTGCAGGATGTGAACTGTGAAATCACTCAACTAAACGCAGTCATCGCAGATTAATTTCATTATCATATATTTCACATCAGACCAAATGTCTGGATAAACAGGTGTCATGTTTCAGATCATCAGTCACCAAACCGATGCGTTTGCATCCTCATGCCAGCCAATCCCTGCGGGTAACTGGAAAAAAATCTAGACAAACACTCATGTTTCACTGATGGTGTCATTCATTTTTTGCACAGTTAAACAAGACATCATAATTTTCTAATGATAACAAATTGGCCTCGTGTACGAATCATACCGTTTGAAATATGGCAATGTATCAGATTTTTTTTCTGCTTTAGCAACGTGATTGCTGTGGCACCACACAATTTAGACTTTTTTTTCTCTCAGAATAAAAATAAAATTTGAAATACAGTTTAAAAAATAGTATTATTATTAATTCATTCATTATTTTTTTGTTATTATTTTGTTTAGTCAGTGGTGGAAACAAGCTTCCATAGATATATGATAGTCAGGTACACAAAATACCTACTTAAAGTACAAAAAATCATCTAGTTTTAATTGATCATTTTTATAAAAAAAAATTATTTTAGAATAAATGTATACTGTGAGCTGTCTGTGGATGCAATGAATATGACATGAGACTGGCTACAAAGTAAAGGATAAACTATCTTATTTACCAGCAAGTATTCAGACCTGCATTTGAATGGTGACCATAAATTTCAGTGGCATCTACTTCAGATGCAGTTGAGATATTTCATTTTGAATGTTTTGTAACCTTCATATGTAATATTGTTGCAAAACTTTAAGGGAGAGGTGGGGAAAAGGCATGCAAGTGAGAAAACTTTTTTTTATATATATAATTGTGACTTTATATCTCACAATGTGACTTTATTTCTTGTTTTAAACGTTATTTCACAATCACCTTTTTACTCTGAGGGCTTCCATAAATAATAGTTTGTGAAATAGCGCAAGATATTTAATAATTCATTAAGCCTGAAGTTTGTTTGCCATCAACACCACTAGACAATCTACAAAAATAAAGAAATATTGTAGAGACTGTATCTATGAACACCAGTAAGTATGATGAATAATAACCTGCAATATCCAAGGCCTTTAACACAAGTTAGCATGTGTGTGTGATCTTCTCTTGATAGGAGACATGAAAGCACGGGACGGGTGCTGGGTCTTTGGCCTCCATGTGGCCTGCCATTAGGGGGCAGAATTTGATTGATCAAAAACACAGCTAAATAAGACTTGTGACCACTAGTTTATCGTTTATCGTGTAAAGGCTTAAAATATCCAGTTAATCTAATAAATAATGAAGTAATAGTCCTGCCCATTCCTGGAGAGTAGATTCTGGGAAGGTTTAGCTGTTGTTTGTACTCGAGTTATAAGAACATGGAACAGAGTAAAATGTCTGGTAGTAGGGCGTTTGTTTCCATGCACTGGAAGTCTCCAGAATTGCTTGATATTATCTAATATTATATATTATTATTATTATTGTTAATATTAAATCTATTGCAATTTACAGCTGTTAACTTTAAACAAGCACCCTGATTATGCATGTCAGGTTACACAAGAAGTTAAAAGAATCAAACTGGGGATGTTATTTCCTGCTTTCTTTCTTATTTATCTTTATCTATCTATCTATCTATCTATCTATCTATCTATCTATCTATATCTATTCATCCATCCATCCCTCCCTCCCTCCCTCCATCCATCCATCCCTCCCTCCCTCCATACCTCCCTCCATCCATCCATCTGTCTGTCTGTCTGTCCGTCCGTCCATCCTCCAAACCGTGGGAAAATGTTAATTCGTTCATTGATTCATTCGTTCGTTCATTAATTGCTGTAGCTCTACACTGTAAAAAGTGATCAGTTGACTTAATTTTAAAGTGAGGAAACCCATTGTCTTAAAAAAATTAAGTAATAAACTTCATGTGTAATTGAAAAAATCACTGAAAAAAAGTGTCTCATTAGATCAAAGTAAAAAAATTGCGTCAACTGTACATCTAATTGACTTACTTTTTATCAACTTAAATTTTTTACTTTGAAGAGAATTAACTATCCATTACTTAGCCAAAGCAAAAAGTATCTTTGAATCAAATAAAGTTTTTAAGTTTAATGAAGTCTCAAATTATACTTTGTCTCAATGTTTTGTATTTGTATTAACTTAATTATTTTACTTTACATCTAACCAAATATTCAAACAAATACAATTTAAAATATTAATGTAATAAAGAAATGTATTTACTTTCAGAATGTGTAATTTTATCATCTAAGAAAAATGACTTCAAGCATCAAACTTTTGACAATTTATTTTGTCATGATACAAATGTTTTTACAATATGTACAGTATCCTCATACAAATACACACTATTTAACAATGTAAACACATCATAAACTTGACAATTTTTGTCAAAACATTTCTACAATGTGTATAGTATTGTTTTAGTATCCATATTCATAGACACATTGGATACAATGTAAATTCACAATAAGAATCAGTTATGGTTTTGAAGAGAAACAATTTTCATTTTTGGGTAAACTATTTAACTAACCCTAGATAAAACAAATCCGGTTTAGTAAACAGTAGTACCAACACATTCTCATCCCAAGGCGTCATCTAACTGAAATGACCATGCGTCAATATGCCGACGCACATGGTACCCCTTAAGCGTCAATATGAGACGCTCATCCTCTGGCGTCATCTAACTGACGCTTTTGACCATGCGTCTAAATCCGACGCACATGGCACCCTTTAGCGTCAGTTAGATGACAGGTTTAGGTCTGGGGTAGGGTTAGGGTTAGACCACTAGGAGGCGCGTCTCATATTGACGCTTAGTACCATGTGCCTCGGCATGTTGACGCATGGTCAAAAGCGTCAGTTAGATGACGCCTTGGGATGAGAATGGGCTGGTAGTACAGTTAAATTTGTATAAAAGGCTTTATACAGTCCAAAAATCAGAAATTTACCATCAGCAGAACATTGTAGTTGGGTCAAAGAAAACGTCTCGGGTTATGACTATTACCCTTGTTCCCTGAGAAGGGAACGAGACACTGCGTCGTTGAAAAACGACTCTTTAGGGACGCTCCCTAAGCGTGCGCCTCTGAAGTATGAATGAAACTAATCCAATCCTGATTGGTGTTGCGTCATGACGTAACATGTGACGGCATAACCGGATGTATAAAACCAGCGCTGATGCAAACACATACCAGCCTCGCGATGAAGCAAGCCGCTCTAAGGCCTCTAGGGGCGTGGCAGGACGACGCAGTGTCTCGTTCCCTTCTCAGGGAACAAGGGTTATAGTCATAACCCGAGACGTTCCCTTTCGAGGGAACTCGCACTGCGTCGTTGAAAAACGACTCTTTGGGGAACGAATGCCCACTATGCCACGCACCGGAACAAGGCCCGCCCTAAAGTGAAACTGAAACAGGCACAAAACTAGGACGAGAGCACTCGCGCACCAGGCGTACTAGGGAGGTGCAGACCATAAAACCTGATAAAGGTGTGCGGGGTAGCCCAACCGGCTGCCTCACAGATCTCCTGAAGAGGCACGCCCAGTTGGAGAGCCCTAGAGGAAGCCATGCCTCTAGTCGAGTGAGCCCTAACGGCCAAAGGTGAAGGCATATAGCGGACCTTGTAGGCCTCGGTAATAGGGGTGTAAATCGGACAGTTCATCACGATACGATACGATATCGATTCTCTCAGCCAGCGATACGATTATTGCCGATACCTCAAAAAATTCCGTGATACGATTACGATTCGATTCAGGGTTATCAATCGATTTATCGATATTTAGATATTATGTGCCAAGTTTACACAACCAGTTACGTTTATTAACTCACAAATGCATCCAAAAATATATGAAAGTTTAATTAAACTCTTTGAAAATTGCACACCCTCTCCCAATTGGGACATTTACAAGTTGTTTGTTACAAGTTACAAGTAAAAACAGAGTTATCTGTTTTTGCAAATGAACTAACAGAAGAGGTTGTTTTGATTAAGTAATAATAACAAAAAAAAATACAGGTAAATTATTAAATTAAAGTGCATTGAAAGTATTTTTTTATATATAGGCTATAGCTATATATTTTTTGTGTGTGGGAAAAGCAGATAACTCCACATTTCATGTTTCAGAGTTAAACAAAGCCTAGTAATTGCTACGATACTTAATAAAACACTTAATCTTTGTAATGTTAATCTCCTCAGCTGACATCTAGACGCCTGTCAAACTTTGTTGTTGTGAATAACGTACACGCCTCTTCTCAATATTATTAACTCGTCTTTATTCTTAGGTCATGTTCCAAGAATATTCAAGTTGGCAGTAATAAAACCTCTCATTAAGAAACCGCAACTAGATCCAAATAACCTAGCAAATTACAGACCCATTTCAAATCTTCCATTTATGTCCAAAATACTAGAAAAAGTTGTATCCGCTCAACTGTGCTCTTTTTTGCAAGAAAATTATATCTATGAAAAATTCCAGTCAGGATTCAGACCGCATCATAGTACAGAAACTGCGCTAGTTAAAATTACAAATGATCTACTCTTAGCTTCGGATCAAGGCTGTATCTCAATACTTGTCCTACTTGATCTTAGCGCCGCGTTCGACACTATAGATCATAAAATACTCTTGGATCGACTACAAAACTACACTGGTGTTCAGGGACAGGCATTAAGCTGGTTTAGATCGTACTTATCTGACCGTTATCATTTTGTCTCTTTACACGGGGGAAAATCAAAGTTAACGTCAGTAGACTACGGAGTACCGCAAGGATCGGTGCTAGGCCCTCTGCTATTCTCAATATATATGCTGCCACTTGGTAATATTATAAGAAAACATGGAATTAATTTCCACTGTTATGCTGACGACACTCAATTATATATTTCATCACGACCAGATGAAAACATTACCTCATCTAAATTGACAGAATGTCTCAAAGATATAAAATGCTGGATGACGCGTAATTTCCTGCTATTAAATTCAGATAAAACGGAGGTATTACTTATTGGTCCAAAAAACTACACACAAAACCTCTTACAATACGACTTTAATATAGAAGGATGTCCTGTTACTTTTTCCACTACAGTAAAAGACCTGGGTGTTATACTAGACCGCAACTTGTCTTTCGAAAATCATATTTCATCTGTTACAAGAACAGCCTTTTTCCACCTTAGAAACATTGCTAAATTACGTAACATGCTATCTGTTTCTGATGCAGAAAAGTTAGTTCATGCATTCATGACCTCGAGACTAGATTACTGTAATGCTTTATTAGCTGGTTGTCCTGCATCCTCAATAAACAAGCTACAGTTAGTGCAAAATGCAGCCGCTAGAGTTCTTACTAGATCAAGAAAATATGATCATATAACACCGATTTTATCATCTCTGCACTGGTTACCTATTAAGTTCCGTATCAATTACAAAGTACTACTACTGACCTATAAAGCCCTTAATGGTTTAGCTCCTATGTACTTAACGGACCTTCTTTCGCCCTACAATCCACCGCGTTCTCTAAGATCACTAAATTCAAGGCTTCTGGTCATTCCTAGGATATCGAAGTCCACGAAAGGAGGGAGGGCATTCTCGCATTTAGCTCCAAAACTCTGGAATAGCCTTCCCGATACGGTCCGATGCTCTGACTCGCTGACACAGTTTAAAACTAGACTAAAGACGTGTCTCTTTAGTCAAGCATTCACATAATGCTTACCTTTTAGTCCTCTGCTATGCCATACGGAACCGTTTGCCACTGAAACTGCTTAACGCACCAGTGGGGCTCGACAGCCTTATAGACAAACGGGTCGGTCCGTATGGTTGCGGTTGGGTTGCGGAGAGTTTGGGTTGCGGAGAGTTGTGAGATTATTGTTTTCTAACACCTACTCCCGTGTAATGGAAATCATTATGAACATCAGCTATGCTAATTATTTCCCATCTGCCTTTCTGCTGTTATCTCGGGACGCTTGTCCCGAGAAAAATGGCGTTCGTAGGCTCCAGTTTTGTATCCTGCCTCTCACGGGGATTTCGGATGCCCCAACGCCTGTGATGAGAAGACCAACGCCTGTGAAGAGACGACTCAACGCCTGCGAAGAGACGACTCAACGCCTGCGAAGAGACGACTCAACCCCGGCGATATGTTATCCCCTTAATATTACATGATTAACTAAATGTATTTTTTCCAGGTACTTTCTGATATGCACTTACTGTAAAGCTTCTTTGAAACCCTATGATTGTTAGCCAGAGGAGAACTGGCCCCTGACTAGCCTGGGTTCTCCCAAGGTTTTTTTCTCCATCCAATCTGATGGAGTTTTGGTTCCTTGCCACTGTCGCCTTGCTTTTGGCTTGCTTAGTTGGGGATATTTAATATTCAACAATATTATTGAACTGTGTTGTACTACTTTCATGTTATCACTGTGAAGCTGCTTTGATGCAATCTGTATTGTGAAAAGCGCTATATAAATAAATGTGACTTGACTTGACACGCGATACAGATAGCTTTTCCCTCACCACTAACCTGCTGTTTTAGCAAGATTCCGTGAAAAAGTTTCAGATCTTATTTTCCTTTTACGCCCCGAAGAAGATATCACAGGTTCATCAAGTTCGTTGAAATCCATCCTCGATCACTTTTAATCAGCTTTGACGAAACTCCTCTCAGCTAGCGCGTCTTTTCAAAGTGACTAGCAGGCTTGTCACCTGACCTGAATACTGCGCACTGTTTCACAAACAAGGGTGCTTGTCGTTTCTGCTGTAAAAGATGAACTCGCGATGCCTTGACAGTGGAAAATACCGGCTTTTGTGACAAAGGGTTCAGTCAATCTTGTCAGGCGTCTATTTCAGCTGAGAAAAATTACGTGAGGATGTGGAGAGTGTCAAAATAAAGGTACCGTATAATCGATATTTTATGTGTGGCATCGATGCATCGTATCGTTAGACTTTTGATCGATGTATCGATCCATATCGATGTATTGTTACACCCCTACTCGGTAATAGCCTGAACAATCCAATTACTAATAGTTTGTTTGGACGCAGGGAGCCCCTTCTTAGGTGACCCAAAACACACCAACAGTTGGTCCGACCTCCTCCAGGAAGAGGACCTCTTAAGGTAAATGCTCAACGCTCTGACAGGACAGAGCAAATGGAGCCTCTCTTCCTCTGCCGACACATGAGGTGGAGGATGAAAAGCCTGAAGGACTGTAGACCGTGCCACATTAGAAGGCACCTTAGGCACATAGCCCGGTCTCGGGTTCAAAATGACCTTAACTCCGCCAGGTGCAAAATCCAAGCAAGCTGGCGTTACTGCCAGGGCTTGGAGATCTCCCACCCTCTTAAGGGAAGTAATGGCTAAGAGGAATGCCATCTTGAAAGTCAGATCCTTGGGTGACGCCGACTGAAGAGGTTCGAAGGGGGCAAGGGATAACCCCTCGAGAACCACTGCCAGGTCCCAGGAGGGAACCCTGGACCTGGTTGTCGGTCTCATCCTCCATGTACCACGGAGAAAACGTACAACCAGTTGGTGCCTCCCCAAAGGCCCATCGCCCAGTGGTGCATGGAAAGCCGCAATGGCAGCCACGTACACTTTAAGCGTGAAAGGGGAGAGACCCTCAGAGAAGCGATTTTGAAGAAACTCCAGAACTGAAGCCACCGGGCAGTTAACTGGATCTAGCTCATGTTCTCTACACCAAGTGGCAAAAACATTCCACTTGAGGCCATACAATCTCCTAGTAGACGGATCCCTAGAGTTAAGTATGGTATCAACCACCCCGTCTGATAACCCAGCATTTAAGTACTGGGCCCCCTCAGGGGCCAGACCCACAGCTTCCACAACTCTGGGCGAGGGTGGAAAACTGTGCCCTCCGCCTGAGACAACAGATCCCTCCTCAGAGGAATCTGCCACGGCGAGTCTATCAGGAGTGATACAATGTCTGAAAACCATACTCGGGCCGGCCACAACGGGGCTACCAGAAGAAGACTGATGCCCTCCTGACGGACCCTCTCTAGGACTCCCGGAAGCAGAGCAACGGGGGGAAAAGCGTACAGGTGAAGCCTCGGCCAAGCCTGTACCATGGCATCCAACCCCAGCGGGGCTGCATGGGTGAGGGAAAACCAAAGGGGACAGTGGGACGTCTCTTGAGACGCGAATAGATCCACTTCCATAGGTCCGAACCTCTGCCATATTAGCTTCACCACCTCTGGGTGAAGCCTCAGCCCCTGCCTCGACAGGATGTCTGCTCCCCGATTCTGAACCCCCGGGACATATATTGCTCTGATAGATAATATTTTCCCCTGGGACCAAAGAATAATCTGATGCGCCAATCTGGATAGAGGGCGCGATCTGAGTCCCCCTTGTCGGTTCAGATAAGCTACCACTGATGTATTGTCCGATCGTACTAGGACATGGTAACCCTTGATGTCTGGAAGGAAGCTCCTCAGAGCCCTGAACACAGCTAACATCTCCAGGCAATTTATATGCCAAGAATGATGATGGTCCTGCCACAGACCCCTGGCAAAGCGGCCGTCCATGACCGCGGCCCAGCCAGTGAGGGAGGCGTCTGTCGAAACGGTTTTCCGGCGACACGACGCTCCTAACACTGGCCCTTGGGACAGGAACCAAGGTTTCTTCCATATTAATAGAGAACGAAGGCATCTGCGCGTTACTCTGATTATACGAAATGGATTCCCCTTGGGGGAAAACCCCTTGGCTTTCAGCCACCACTGGAGGGGCCTCATATGTAGAAGACCCAAAGGTATAATGTTGGATGCCGCTGCCATGAGGCCCAGCATCCTTTGAAACCTCTTCACAGTGATGGGCTGGCCTAGCTTTATCCCAGAAACCATTGTCAGGATGGACTCGATTCGTGCGGGAGACATGTGTGCCCGCATCGTAACCGAATTCCATACCACGCCCAAAAACGTTGTTTTCTGAGCTGGTTCCAACACTCTTTTTTTCGTGTTGAGTCTCAACCCCAATTCCTGAATGTGGCCAAGGACGACATCTCGATGCCGAACCGCCATTTCCCGAGACTGGGCCAATATGAGCCAGTCGTCGATATAATTCAGTATACGGATGCCCTGAAGTCTCAATGGAGCCAGAGCTGCATCCATACACTTCGTGAACGTGCGGGGAGAGAGTGCTAGGCCGAACGGAAGAACCCGATACTGATATGCTTCGCCCCCGAAAGCAAACCTTAGGAACCTCCTGTGACACGGAAGGATGGAGACATGAAAATAGGCGTCTTTTAGGTCTATCGTGACAAACCAGTCCTCGGACCTGATTTGATTCACGATGATGGGAATCGTAAGCATTTTGAACCTGAATCTCCTCAGAGACCGATTCAACTGCCTTAGATCCAAAATCGGCCTTAGCCCGCCATCCTTCTTTGGAACTATAAAGTATCGGCTGTAAAATCCGGACTCTCTGTCTGTTGGGGGAACAATTTCTATAGCCCCTTTGACCAGGAGAGCCTGTACTTCTTGTTCCATAACCCAAGCCTGTTCTGGAACCACTGTAGTCGGCACCACCCCTGCAAACCTGGGAGGTCGGTGACCAAACTGCAGTCTGTATCCCTTTTCTATTATATTCAGGACCCATAGAGAAATATTTGGAAGAAGGCGCCACCCCTCTACAAAATTTACTAAGGGAACCAGCCTCTCGAGACTGGCCTCGGGTGTTTCTCGAGCACTGTTCTCGACCCTCTGACACAGCGAACTGGCAGGAAGCGGACGAGAACAATTTTGTGACCATAGTCGGTGCTCTCTTGCAAGCTTTTGGGGCGAACGCCACGGTGTGCGTTCGCTGGAAATCGATGCGACCCGAAGCGTCCAGGACGGCGGGACAACATCTCTTTCCAGAGGGCTCCGTTGTGAAAACAACCTCGGTTGCTCCATCACGGAGGGGATTGGCCAGATTGGCTAGGACCTCTTTCCTGAAGCCCTCTTTGCCTGAATGACGGCCCTCAAGTCGCCCTTCTGGCCAGAGGATTTAGAGTGAGAACGTTTCCTCTGTTGCCAAGCTCCCGAGGGAGGGGCTTGAGAGGAAACGCTCTCCTTTTGCTCCAGGCGATGGGAGGAGCTGGCTGATGGCTGAGGCTGGCCACTTGGACCAGCCCTCCTAGACCCAGATCTAGATCGGCGAGGGAGATACTGCTGAAAAGCTGCTGATTGTTTTTTCGCCTCCTGAAACCTGTCGACAACGGTGTTTACTGCGTCGCCGAACAGGCCAGAAGGCGATAACGGGGCATCCAACAAAAATGATCTGTCCTTATCCTTAATACCGGACAGATTAAGCCATAGATGCCTCTCTGTGGCCACCAAAGCTGCCATGGAGCGGCCAATAGCACGGGCCGTCTCCCTAGTGGCTCGGAGAGATAAATCAGTGGCTCTTCTAAGTTCCGCAATATCTTCGGGTGTTGGGCCCTCACCCTCATCTAGGTCTTTCAGGATATCAGCCTGGTACGCCTGCAAGATTGCCATAGAGTGCAGGGACGCACCAGCCCGACCAGCCGCCATATAAGCCCTGCCCACCATCGCAGAAGTGTCCCTGCATGGTTTGCTGGGCAGCGCCGGGGCTTTAAGCGAAGATGCCGCTTCGGGAGAAAGATAGCTCGCTAAAGCTTCCTCCACCCGCGGCATCTTGCCATACCCCGACTCTCTCGCACCCACCACATTACTGTAATCACATAACGTAGGTGATGAAATACGAGATGAGTGGGGCTTTTCCCAGGATCTAGAGATCTCTTATGAAGATCCGGGAAAAAAGGCAAGCCCCGGCGCTGAGGCTGTGAGCGATGCTGCAGGAATCTCTCGTCTAACTTGCTCTGACGAGAATCATCCTGCTTATCTTGTGGCCAACTAATATTGAGTTTGGCCACAGCACGCGTCACAACCTCCACTAACTCCTCATACGCGGGAACATGAGTCGGCGAGTGTGACTCATGTTCCCCGCTCCCGATGCTGAGCACATCCACTTCCTCGGAAGCGGATAGTTCAAGCACCGGGCACTCGTCATGGGCAGAAGAAGCCGCAGCGCGGGCTTCTGCACCATGAGCGGGTGTTATAGAATCCACAGATGATGAACGAGAAAGTGCCTCAGCAGTCTCGTTCTCATCTGCGAGATCCTTTTGCGATCCCCACGATCTAAGCCTCCACGCCGCCTCAACGGACGCGGGACCTGAACCGCAAGGATCGCGAGCTTGGCCATCTTTATCAAAAACAGCCAAGCGGGAGCGCAGCACTCTCAATGGAAGTGCTTCACAATGTGTACAGGGATCACAGGCAGCTCCCTCGAGAGCTGCCTGTGCGTGCTGCACTCCCAAACAATTCACACATAGTGGATGCGTGTCCCCACCCGTGATAAATCTAGGACAGGGGTGCACACATCTAGTGAATTGCTCACTCGCCATACTTTCACTTTCAAACAGACAATACAACACCAAATAAGACAGACAGTTTTCAACAGATAGCGCTTGCTGAAGAGCGAAAGCTGGTATGTGTTTGCATCAGCGCTGGTTTTATACATCCGGTTATGCCGTCACATGTTACGTCACGACGCAACACCAATCAGGATTGGATTAGTTTCATTCATACTTCAGAGGCGACGCAGTGCGAGTTTTTCAACGACGCAGTGCGAGTTCCCTCGAAAGGGAACTAATTTCTCCTGCAGCTTTGAAGAGAGGTTCTGCACCCTTCGGCTCTTCTGCTTGTCCATGCTATGTCCATGATTATTTACTTAAAGGCCTCAAAGGTATATTTGAGTCCTTCGGGATATTTTAAGTTCAGTGCATAAATGAGTCCAAACATCATGGCACAGGCACTTGCAACAGAGGGCAACTCCTTTAGTACTTCCACACCTTCAATGACAATGGAAATATCCAGTGCATGACTAAGAGCATCACTTTCGCATCTTTTCAAATTTTCTCCCCGCTTCCTCCCTCTGGTTAGCCTAAAAACATACAAGAACAGATAGTAATTGAGGGACTGTGGAAGAAAGAAAAAAAAACATCCCTTCATCTGAAAATGTATTACAAAATTTTGTTAGCTGTCCTACTATGAAGGTCAACGTAGAGACCAAACGTCTGTTGCTAACTTTCATTAAAATATTTTCATTTGTGTTCAATGTAAAAATAACATTTGTACGGTTTATTACAAGAGTAGAGTAAGTGATGACAAAACTTTCATTTTTGGTGAAGACGTACTTTTACACTATCTTTGGCTTTGAACATGCTTTTAAAACACTTGTACAATTAAACGCTCCCATGTGTTGACCATTGTAGACAATCACAAACATATTTGTTGAGTGCAGTGCCACAATGGCCAATCAGAGGCATTTATTAATCTACTCAACAGTGTTCAAAATGCATTTTTGGGTGAACCAACCCCTATTAAAGTAGCAATTCACAATCAAAATTCTGTCATCATTTACATTTCTCTTGTCATTTCAAACCTGTATGAATTACTGTCCTCTGCAGAATTTTGAACAATGTTGGTAACAGAACAGCACAGCCTCCATTCATTATTATTGTATGGACACAAAACCAATGCAAGTGAATGGGGGGCTCTTAACAACATTCTTCAAAATATATTCTTTTGTGTTCTGTGGAAGAAAGTCACACAGGCTGATGTGTAAATGATAACACAATTTCTTGAACTACTTTAAAGCGATATGTTACTACCAAATCAAAATGTCCCCAAATTTTACTCACCCTCAAGGCTTGAGAAGACCTTTGTTAAGACCAAAGAGCCGTGTCGAGCAGTTTTTGAATCAATGGATGCACTATTTGAAGCTTCAAAAAGTCAACAATTCACTCCCATTCTACCGCTTCGAAGTAAAATGATGTGTAGGATTATAACTTTGCCTGTTTTTTCTTCAAGAATATACAGGTGCATCTCAATAAATTAGAATGTCGTGATAAAGTAATTTTTTTCTCTTAAGTTATTTCAAAAAGTGAAACTTTCATATATTTTAGATTCATTGCATGTTAAGTTACACATTTCAAAAGTTTTTTTTGTTTTAATTTAGATGACTAGAACTAAAATCAGTATCTCAAAACATTAGAATATATACATTTGAGTTTCAATTAACGACCATCCCTGCAGTATAAATTCAGGGTATCTCTTGTTCTATGAAACAACAATAATGGAGAAGACTGCTGACTTGGCAATGATCCAGAAGTCGAACATTGACACCCTCCACAAAACGGGTAAGTCACAGAGGGTCATTACTGAAAGGTGTGGCTATTTACAGAATGCTGTATCAAAGCATATTAAATGCAAAGTTGACTGGAAGGAACAAGCAACAGGGATGACTTCCAGCTTGAGAATACTGTCAAGCAAAGCTGATTCAAACACTTGTGAGAGCTTCACAAGGAGTAGACTGAAGCTGGAGTCAGTGTATCAAGAGTCACCACACTCAGACGTCTTCAGGAAATGGGCTATCAAGCCACTTCTGAACCAGAGACAACGTCAGAAGCGTCTTACCTGGGCTGTGGAGAAAAAGAAGTGGACTGTTGCTCAGTGGTCCAAAGTCCTCTTTTCAGATGAACGTAAATTTTGCATTTCATTTGGAAATGAAGGTCCCAGAGTCTGGAGGAAGAGTGGAGAAGCACAGAATCCACGTTGCTTGAAGTCCAGTGTGAAGTTTCCACAGTCAGTGATGATTTCGGCTGCCATATCATCTGCTGGTGTTGGTCCACTGTGTTTTCTGAAGTCCACGTAGCCATCTACCAGGACATTTTAAAGCACCTCATGCTTCCTTCTGCTAACAAGCTTTTTGGAGATGCTGATTTCATTTTCCAGCAGAACTTGGCACCTGCACACAGTGCCAAAGGTACCAAAAGCTGGTTCAATGACCATGGTGTTACTGTGCTTGATTGGCCACCAAACTCGCCTGACCTGAACCCCATAGAGAATCTATGGCGTATTGTCAAGAGAAAGATGAGACACCAGACCCAACAATGCAGATGACCTGAAGGCCGCTATCAAAGCAACCTGGGCTTCCATACCACGTCAGCAGTGCCACAAATCACCTCCATGCTACGCCGAATTGAGGCAGTAATTAAAGCAAAAGGAGCCCCTACCAAGTATTGAGTACATATACAGTAAATGAACATACTTTCCAGAAGGCCAACAATTCACTAAATCTTTATTTATTTATTTTTTTATTGGTCTTATGAAGTATTCTAATTTGTTGAGATAGTGAATTGGTGGGTTTTTGTTAAATGTGAGCCTAAATCATCACACTTAAAATAACCAAAGACTTAAACTAGATCAGTCTTTGTGCACTGAATTTATTTAATACACGAGTTTCACAATCTGAGTTGAATTACTGAAATAAATGAACTTTTCCACGACATTCTAATTTATTGAGATGGACTTGTAACCATATTCAGTTATGATGCCTTGAGGGCGAGTAAAACATGGGGAAATATCGACTTGGTGGTGAAATATAACTTTAAGGCAAACGTGGTTGGAGAAAATTTCAGTAGTTTGCATTGTCTACATTACCTGGTATTCTTTGATCAGACAGCTTGCATCTTCACCAAGGTACATGATCAGGCAGTTCAGCAGGCACTCTCTTCTGATATCTATGTCCAGACTCTGCAAAATGTTCAAGATGTATTGTTTTTATTAGACCAAAACACTACTAAATTGATTGCAACAAGCAATTTTGTTTGCAACCAATACCTGATCCATAACTTTAATAGTATCCTTAGTTTTTTCACTAAATCTTTTCCCTTTGCTCCTAATAACCTGGAGAAGCT
Organism: Rhinichthys osculus; assembly: GCA_029959095.1. Taxonomy (NCBI): domain Eukaryota; kingdom Metazoa; phylum Chordata; class Actinopteri; order Cypriniformes; family Leuciscidae; genus Rhinichthys; species Rhinichthys osculus. The sequence goes on along the minus strand of JARWKJ010000014.1, from coordinate 11,796,819 downwards.
GAGAGCTCTGTCTGTCCAAAGAGGCCATAAATCTCGATTGTAAAGGCAAGGTCGTGATGTGGAAAAATTTGGCATTAATCTGTAAGAAACAGAAAATAGACTTTGAAAAAAAATATTTTACTTTGAGAACTAGTTGTAAAAATACATAGACACACAAAGCATTAAACAACAAAATGTATAATTAGGGCATCTAAAACAACTTCAAAAACACTACTAAAATACCATTGTAAAAACTATGGTAAATTCAGGATTAGTCACTAATATTTTATGAAATTATACATGTATAACAGGGCTTGACATTAACTTTTTTGCTCACCAGCCACTGTGGCTAGTGGTTTTCTAAAGTTAACCACTCAGCATTTTCACTGGCCAAAAACAGTCAATCACTGTATGATGAATGAATCTCCTATGTAGGCTACATCGCTCGAACATCTGCTTTGAGTGCAGATTTCAGTGAGTGAGAGCGCACTCTGAACAAAACTCCCGCGTTTCAGTGATGACTAATCTGAACACCTTCTGATTATTAGACATTGCATTCATAAACTCAAAAGAATCGCGTGTGTTTGTTCTAATGCGCAACGCGATTAACGTTACCATATAAGATATGCCTTTTGAGAGGACTCAACCCACCAAAGTGGCTAGTAGTGGGAGTGACTGTGTTACACGCCACAGCTGAAACCCACCCGCGAATAGCGGGTGTTAGGCTATGTTTACACGGAAACGATCTGAAGAGAAAACGCAAAAGTGGCGTTGCGTTATCACTTTTTATTCTGCGTTTAGACGAGCGTTATGGTTGGGAAATCCCCGTGCATATGGTGACGCAAAAGTGTGTGAAATGCGATGTAGTATGCACTCCAGGCGGCTAGGTGGCAATGTGAAGCACTGCCACACAACAACACCAATATTTAGAATATTTTGTACAACTGCTGAAAAGACTCTTGTATGTTTTTCAGAGCTGCTAGGGCAACTTGAAGGTCCGACGTATGGAAATATTCTGACATGTTGGTTGTTATTTTCCTGCGCATGCATGTGACGTAAACGCGTACGCGACGAGAGCCACCGTGAGCAGATTTGCGTTTTTACCGTTTAGACGGGAACTCGACGGTGGAGCGTTTTTAAGATTTCCACTCTGGGGGGTGGTTTCACTTTTTTGCGTTTTTAAGCCCCCAAAACGCCGTTGCCGTGTTAACGAAAGGCACATCTGATAAAAGATTTTTACGTTTTCACCCGGAATCGTTCTCGTGTATACGGGGCCTGAATGTCAAGCCCTGATGTATAATGTTAATAATACACCCAAACGTATGTTTAAAATTACTTACCAATTTTCTTGATTCCCGTTTCCCCACTCCGAGTTCATCCATGCGGTGTAACAAGATGGCGGAAAGCTGAACGTCCTCACGCAACGATCACGGATGACGTTAGAAGTCACGTGACAATGGAAACCAATATTTTTACTTTAATTTAAAGAAATGTATTTACTTTACACTAACAAGACTTACTTTTAATTCAAATCAACCAAACCTTTTTACTTAACACTGATGACTAGACAGAAAATTAAATGTTTTGAGTTACATCAAGTATAAAAACTTCTTTAGAGTAATGACATGCCAAGTGCACTTTTTTCAGTAACCTACAATTTACAATTATTGTCATCAAAACTTTAGCCATACTTTACATCAGAACGTCCCTCCAGAGTACACTGTTATATTGACAACATAACTAAGCAATTTGACCGTCTTATCCGTACACGATGACACAAGGACTTGTCATTCTGATGGCACTGACATGTTCATTGACACAGATATTTACTTTTGAGAGACAAACTAAGTATTTTGAGCAAGAGACTGGCTTTTGCAGGTAATCCATGGTGTTTTGCTATTTGTACGGATTGGTATGAGAAATTCACTTACTGTCTGTTTTGCTAATGTCGAGGATGATTCGAGAAATGTTCCAAAGCGACTGAGAAAAACTGTAAGTTATGTGGAATTGTCATGTTCACATATGTGGGAGTTTGATTGCAAGAGACTGGACAAGATTCACATTCACATTACGCTTTTACTGTTTGTACTGTCATTTGTTGACAGACCATGTCATTGCGATACAGAAAGGAAAAGACAGCACTGCATAGCACAAAGAAAAAAAGAAAAAAACAAATGTAGAAATGTGAAGATAGGACAATCTCCTTAAGGAAAACTGTACAGGCAGTGCTGTAGGAATTACAGTGCAGTCTTCCTACACCTCCTGACGTTCCTGTCTGTTGGGCCACAAATTCTCATCCACATCGCAACGAATATGTAGCAAACTGGCTCTATGAAATATTAATAATCAGTCATAACTTGCTATAATTGATTATGAATATTTGGATCAGTTAATCGGGTTAACTTGATGTAGCTACATTAACATTACAACCAATTACTCGGTTCATCCCGTGAACACTCAATATTGATTATTAATTAATTCATAGAAAATGTACATTTCCGGGGCATGGGAAATGTCTTTCTTACTAAGTACTACTAAGAGCAAGTAGTCAAGATCTATGATTAGTGACTCCAGATATGAGCTTGAGACACGTACAACTTTAAGTGTGATATGAAAAAGACTATTAACTAGACTAAACATTTAAACTACTCTAAAATACACATACATACATGCATACAGTTTACCAAGGGAAAGAGAGCAGGAGCAGAATACAGGAAAGCAAGAAGTTATAGCATTGTTTGATGTTCAGCAGATCAACAGCCTGAGCAAACCATCAGTTTAGTTCTAACACGCCCTTCTTGAAAAGGGGTAAGGACTTAAGGACTTATTGTATCAAATAATGAGACTAAGTTTGATACTTGCATGTCTCGTCCATTTGCATTAAACTGTCCTGGTGCAATTTGTTGAGGCTCCAGTTGATCTTTGCTGATGTGGTCTTGATGAGAGAGAACCAGTGGGAGTCAGAGGATCTTTGGTGAATGAAAAGACAAGGCCACAGCCTGGCGCAAGCTTGGGAGTCATTGAGGGACTTCTAGTTCAGCATCATCTTCACGTTAGGACTTCTCAGGAAGGACAGAGAGAGTAAGAGAGCAAGAGGCCAAGAGGACCAGAGAAACAAGCCAAGAGGACCAGAGAGACAAGCGAAGAGCTAAGAGAGAGCTGATCTTGATGATCAGTGATTTTTTAAGCGTGAAAATGTAACACCCTCTGGAGGTGCTTGAGCCAATGGTAAAATGGACTGCATTTATATAGCGCTTTCACAGACCCTTTTCGTCAGCCATACAAGGCGCCATCCGTCGGGAGCAGCTGGGGTTAGGTGTCTTGCTCATGGACACCTCGACACTTGGTCAGGTGGAACCGGGGATTAAACCACCAACCTTCTTGTTTGTAGACAACCTACATGAACCACTGAGCCTCTGCCGCCCCAAATGGTTTCCCCCCAATGCGAAACCATCCCTTTGTAGGGAATTTTTACAACCCATTGTTTCTAGCAGGGCATTTGAATGTTTAATTTCATTGGGTGTTTACGAAAAGAATCTTCAAGATTCTTATAATACTAATGCGTCATAAAGTTAGCAAAATGTAATGTAAATTAACAAATGGGGGATGAAGATTGGATTTTAAAGAGACTATGCCACACATTTTGGTTACCCATAGTTTGCAAGTCATGTTTCAGACCAAAATAGTTTAGAAGATAGAATGAAACATAGGCCAAACCACATACATGAAAAATTATGAGATGGAAAATTAGATACATGTTAAGAGATTTATCACATGGTTATACAGTATATATAGAATATATAGGAAGGGTTCATTTCTTCTTCTAAGCAAGAATTAGTTACAGACAGCTAACATGGCTGAGGCTCCGCGAAAGAAGCCGCGAACCTATTATTTTCATCCAGAATGGGAAGAACAATTCATTTTTACGTTAGTTAAAGACAAGTGTATATGTATGTTATGCCGGCAAACACAAGCACTGGCTAAAAGAGGAAATCTGGAGCGGCACCACAATGCTAACCACCCGACCTTTAGTGACATCTATCCACCGAAGCGCGCCATCCATGCCAAAAAAGTGGCAGTCGCTCTTCACTAAACCTGCTGTTCGACATAAGGCTGCTACAGAAGCATCATTTCGTGTTAGTCACCTTTTGGCCAAACATAAGAAGCCTTTTACAGACGGTGAGTTAATCAAGCAGGCTATGGCTATTATAGCTGACACAGTTTGCAACGACTTCAAAAAAAATATGACATCAAAACAGCATTCAGCAGTGTCCCGCTTGGCCCCGCAACAGTGACAAGAAGGGTCGAATCACTGTCGGAGGACGTGGATCGACAGGTATTAAGGGACCTGTCACTTTGTGAATATTTCACACTGCAATTGGATCCCTCAGCTTGTTGTATTTGTCAGAATGGTTTTCCAGGATTCTACAACGAAGGAGGACTTTCTCACTCTTCTCCACTTGAAGGACAGAAGTCAAGTCAAGTCACCTTTATTTATATAACGCTTTTTACAATACAGATCGTATCAAAGCAGCTTCACAGTGATAACATGAAAATAATACAACAAAGTTTGTTTCTAGAAGAAAATTGCGTCAATGTCCACCTTGAGTAAGGCAGATCTATAATATTGTTGAATATCAAATGTCCCCAACTATGCAAGCCAAAAGCCAAGGCAACAGTGGTAAGGAACCAAAACTCCATCAGGTGACAGAAAGGAGAAAAAAACCTTGGGAGAACCCAGACTCAGTCGGGGGCCAGTTCTCCTCTGGCCAACAAAGGAACAGTGTAGGATTCGGGCAGCGTTACAAGTCAGATTTGATAGGAACATTTAGAGTATTTATCCATTTCCATCTGTTTGGAAGTCGAAGTAATCACGCCGGTATGGAGACGAGTTGTTGAGGATCAGAGCCGATGGCCGTCGTGTCGATGAGGCCTTCACAGGGCTGATGAGGCTGGCACTTCAGGATGAGTTGGGATGGGTTCAGGCGCAGGTCCACAATAGAGGGTCCCTCGGGATAAACAGAGAGACTAATATTAGCGTAGACGCCATCCTTCTTATGATGTACCAAGTACATCAGGATTTACGGGACGTGTTCCCAGTTCCGGCTGATCTAAACTATGCAGCCTAATTTTGAATTAAGGAAGTCTATAGTGTGTTATGTGTATGCTAGGCCAAAGAGATGTGTTTTTAGTCTAGATTTGAACTGACAGAGTGTGTCTGCTTCCCGGACAATGTTAGAAAGATTGTTCCAGAGTTTTGGTGCTAAATAGGAAAAGGATCTACCGCCAGCAGTCAATTTTGATATTCTACATCTTTGATATCCTATACCCACAGAACAAGGGGTGAGGATATCTTTAACGAATTTAAAAAATACGTAGATGAAATTTGCATTCCCATTCATAAACTGGTGGCAATCACTACTGATGGGGCTCCGGCAATGCGCGGTGTGCGCTCTGGTTTTATAGCGCTATGCCGCAATGATCCTGCTTTTCCAGACTTTGAATTATCACTGTGTAATTCATCAGCAGGCCTTGGTTGGGAAAGTCGTGGACTTCTCTCACGTCATGACACTGGTGGTCAAACTGATTAACTCGATTCGAGTAAAAGCTCTCCAACATCGTTTATTCAAGGTGTTATTGGATGAGCTTGATGCCGCTTACGGAGACCTGATTTTCCACGCTGATGTCCGGTGGCCGAGTCGCGGCAAAGTGCTACAGAGATTTGTTGACTTGCTGCCAGAGATAAAGACTTTTCTGTCAACGAGGAATGAGGCGCACAAAGAATTGTCAGATGATGCGTGGCTACTTGACCTGGGATTTCTGACAGACTTAACGGCAAAACTGAATCCACTCAACACTGAGATGCAGGGAAAAAACCGACCCCTGTCCCACATGATAAGCGCAGTTCAAGGCCAAGCTCGGTTTTTGGACCAGACATCTAAACGGTAGGAGACTAACACATTTTCCCAACCTGGAAAAAATGTCACAAACCATCAAAGACAAGGACGCGTTCCAACCTCACCTGGAAAAAGTTGCGACGGAGTACAATCGGGGTTTTGGTGAGTTAGACGTCATGGAAGATATTGCTGCATTTGTCTCAAACCCATTTCAGCCCATTGATGTAGAACAGGTAGCAGCCAAATTCCATCAAGGATTAGCTTTGCAAAGTGGTGTTGACATGGAGATACTTGATTTGCAAAATGACATAGAACTGAAAGCCAGATCAAGGGACAGTGACTTTTGGAGACTTGTAAGTAGAGAGAAGTTTCCTCTCCTCACTGCATGTACACTAAAAGTGAGTGCCTACTTTGGATCCACTTACCTCTGTGAAAAGGATATTTTTACAAATGAAAATAATACAAATTAAAGTATAGGAGCCGCCTTACTGACAGACACCTCACAGACTGCCTCAGACTGGCTGTCTGCAGCTATGAGCCAAACTACAAAGAACTCACAGACAGTATTCAATCACAGGCATCGCACTGACTTGAGTGAACATTACTGCAAACGTTTTGCCTGTTGGTATTGTGAAAGTGATGCTGCATAAAATGGACTAGACCTGCATTTAGTTTAATTTACTGGGGAAGTTATTGCCATTAATCTGCTTTCTTAAATGAAACAAAGTAAATAAAAAACATACATGAAGCAATATCATAAGCTTCACAATTAACTGTTATTAATGGCACTACATATGATCTGTTCATTACAAAATGTGTGGATTTTTTCCCCCACTATGAACAAAATAACTTAGGCCTTATCTACCTAATTCATAAATGCTGTTCATAATTAGTTCATGATACCTAATGCATTAATCAGCATCCTGTTGTGGGCCGCAAACCATTGCCTGATGATGTTGGAGCGATGGAAACTGACATTTTCCCAAACTATCACGTACTTTGGCAGGTCATCTCCAATCTGACCCCTCTCTTGTTCAGGGATGAGATCCCTGCAGACAGCGTCTAAAAAGGTGACAAGAAGCTCTGTATTGTATGGCCCAATAATGGGAATACGCGTTAGCACACCATTCTCAGAGATAGCAGCACCCATGGTTATGTTCCCGCCCCGTTGGCCTGGCACATCAACTGTAGCCCCGTGGCCGGTGATATTTCGCACACGCCTTCTACGTTTTGTTAGGTTGAAGCCAGCCTCATCCATGTAGATGAAGCTGTGCGGTGGTTCACTTGCTTCCAGTTCCATTATACGCTGTATCCAGAAGGCACAAAATGAGTTTTATGATTTACATGCATTTTTATTTTGCACAATACAGTTACATCAAATGCATACAGCATCTTCTTTTCTACAGCCATAGCAAATGTGTGAAGGTCACACTTACTGTACAGTATATCACTAAATGATGTTGTACTGTTTACTGTGAGGTACAGTTGCTCATACAGGTTTTACCTGTACATACTGGTAGCGCAGCTCCTTCACTCTTTCACCATTTCTTTCAAATGGAACAGTGTACAGCTGCTTCATATTCATTCAGTGTCTTTTCAGCACCCTGTCAATGGTTGAGATGCTGACTGTTTGGATGTTTTCAAAGATGTTGTTGTCCTCTATAATGGAACTCTTTATCTCCCTGAGTCTTATGGCATTGTTTTCTACAACCATGGTGCAAATAGCCTCCTCCTGTTCAGGTGTGAAAAGGGGCCCTCTGCCACCCCTGTGAAGTTGTCTTGCAGTCCTATGTGGAAAAAAATATAGTAATGCAAAACACAAAATTGAGTAAGATAAAATGTCACTTTTTAAAGTGTTACTGTATATTGTAAAATGCAAGTGGAATACTGTAATAAAAAAAGTCTGAATGATTGAGGACACAGTTGTTCTCCCAACATTTGGCTGCACCCTTCGACCAGCCTCGGCCATTGTAAGCCCATGATTGAGAACGTGGTCTACAAGTGTGGCTCTTATCTCATCAGGAACGCGCATATGTCCTCGGCCTCTTCTGCCTCTTCCTCTGTTTTGCGTCCCAACTCTGCCACGCAGCCTCACTCCTCTTCTTCTTCTCTCTGGCTGTTGACCCCATCCAATTCCTTGTCCTTCCATTCTTAGACATTGTAACATTGTTTTGTGCTCCGGCTATATAAATACTTGCCAGTTGATGGTTCATGAGATGCACCTTCGTTAGAGAAAGTCAAGATTCACCTGGGAGCAATTTACCAATTCAGGACAGATTTAGAAAAAAAGTCTGCTTGACATAATTACCGTATGACAACTTGTCCAACCATTTTGCATGTAAAGAATAAAAACGTCCCGGGTTACGTATGTAACCCTAGTTCCCCGAAGGGACGGACGCTGCGTGTAATCGCAGTGGGAACGCCCCAGCGTGACGCGTCTGAAGCATGAATGAAATCAGTCAATGGAGAGAATGAGCGTACGGCGAGTGACGTCATAGACCAGGAAGCTATAAATATCCCCTGAGCACACAACACGCCAGCTTAAAAGTCACTGAAGCAGCGACCCAAGGGGATGCCGAGAGTATGGCAGGACACGCAGCGTCCGTCCCTTCGGGGAACTAGGGTTACATACGTAACCCGGGACGTTCCCCTTCAGGGACTACCGCTGCGTGTAATCGCAGTGGGAACGCAATACCCACATCCCCATACGACCAAATCCCCGTCGTGTGTCATTAGGAGACACAAGCCGACGAGAGAACCTGAGCCCCGGGAGTGGAGCTAAGGTCAAGGGAATAAAATCTGACGAAAGTGTGCGGTGAGGACCAGCCTGCCGCATCACAAACGTCCTGAAGAGAAGCTCCTGAAAGAAGAGCTGTAGAGGCAGCCATACTCCTGGTGGAATGAGCCCTTACAGCCAAAGGTGAAGGCTGATGGGCCGAACCGTAAGCAAGCGAGATGGCCTCGACCACCCACTTGCTCATCCTTTGCTTAGATGCAGGACACCCTCTCTTAGGTGACCCAAAACAGACAAACAGTTGTTCCGATCTCCTCCACAGAGCAGCTCTGTGGACATACGCATCTAAAGCCCTAACAGGGCACAGCAAATTAAGTTTCCTCTGGTCTGACGTCAGAAAAGGCGGAGGACAGAAAGCCTGCAGAACTATAGGTCTAACCAAAGTGGTCGGCACCTTAGGAATATAACCTGGTCTCGGACAGAGAAAGGCCTTAACCATACCAGGAGCAAATTCCAGGCACGAGGGAGCCACCGAAAGTGCTTGAATATCACCAATCCTTTTTAGAGATGAAATAGCAAGAAGAAGGATAGTCTTAAGAGTAAGAAACTTTTCCGAAACTTCCTCGATGGGCTCAAAAGGCGCAAGGGAGAGACCTTCTAAGACGATGGCCAAATCCCAAGCTGGTACCCTTGTGCGAACTGCAGGCCTCAGCCTCAGGGTGCCACGAAGGAAGCGAGATATAAGTGGGTGTTTCCCGAGGGAACCTCCACTTGAAGGGGCGTGGTAAGCAGCTAAGGCCGCCACATACACCTTCAGTGTGGAGTGGGATAACCCTGTGGAGAGACGGTCCTGCAGGAAATCCAGCACTGTACCAACCGGGCAGTTAACTGGGTCCTGCTGGCGCTCTCCACACCAAGAGGTGAAAAGTTTCCACCTCGCGGCATATAACTTCCTCGTGGAGGGAGCTCTGGATTGGAGGATGGTCTCAACGACCTCAGCCGAGAGACCAGAATCTATGAGCTGGGCCCCCTCAGAGGCCAAGCCCACAGCCTCCATAGCTCTGGACGGGGGTGAAGGATCGACCCACTCGCCTGAGAGAGCAGATCTCTCCTGATCGGTATCTCTAGGGGAGAGCCGTCGAGGAGAGACACTAGGTCCGAAAACCATACTCGGGCCGGCCAGAACGGGGCTATAAGCAGGAGACTGAGCCCGTCCCGGCGAACCCTCTCCAGAACTCCTGGGAGCAGAGCGATTGGGGGAAAAGCGTACAGGCGTGACCTCGGCCACGGATGTACCATAGCATCCAACCCCAGTGGGGCTGGCTGGCTGAGAGAGAACCACAGAGGACAGTGTGATGTCTCTCGGGACGCAAATAGGTCTACCTCGGCACGACCGAAATGTCCCCATAGGAGCTCCACCACCTCGGGGTGAAGACTCCACTCCCCGGGCCTCGGCCCCTGCCTCGACAGGATGTCTGCCCCCTGATTCAAATACCCCGGGAGATAAATAGCTCTGAGAGAGAGAATTTTCCCCTGGGACCATAGAAGGATCTGACGTGCCAGTTTGTAAAGCGGGCGAGAACGCAGACCCCCCTGATGGTTGATGTAAGAGACCACCGATGTGTTGTCTGTCCGGACAAGAACATGGTGGCCTCTTAGGTCTGGGAGGAAATGTTTCAGGGCCTGAAACACTGCCAACATCTCTAGACAATTTATGTGCCATAGACGGTGATGGTCCCCCCACAGACCCTGAGCCGGGCGACCACTCATGATCGCCCCCCAACCCGTGAGAGAGGCATCTGTCGTTAGCATAACGCGACGACAAGGAGCTCCCAACACAGGGCCTTGGGACAGAAACCAAGGATCTTTCCACATAACCAGGGCGCGATGACACCGTCGCGAACTCATGATCATGCGAAGCGGATTTCCCCTCGGGGAGAATCCCTTGGTTCTGAGCCACCACTGTAACGGTCTCATGTGCAGGAGGCCAAAAGGTATCACGTTGGACGCAGCTGCCATGAGACCTAACAGTCTCTGGAACTGTTTTACAGTGGATGACCGGCCTAGCTTGACTTGATCTACTGTGGCAAGAATCGAAGCAACACGAGCAGGTGACAATTGTGCCTGCATCGTCGTCGAATCCCACACTACGCCGAGAAAAGTGGTTCTCTGTAATGGAGAAAGAACACTCTTCTTGGCGTTGAGTCTCAACCCCAACCTCTTGATGTGAGCCAGAACGACATCTCGATGCCGAACCGCCTGTTGTTCCGATTGAGCTAGGATTAACCAATCGTCTATATAGTTCAGAATACGGATGCCCTGCAGCCTGAGCGGAGCTATAGCTGCATCCATACACTTCGTGAACGTGCGGGGTGACAGTGCTAGGCCGAACGGAAGAACCCGATATTGGTACGCTTCGCCCCCGAAAGCGAACCTCAGGAACTTCCTGTGTTGAGGGAGGATAGATACATGGAAGTAAGCGTCCTTTAGATCTATCGTGACAAACCAGTCCTCGGATCTGATTTGTGACACGATCTGTTTGAGAGTGAGCATCTTGAATTTGAGCTTTCCTACAGTGCGATTTAAGACACGCAGATCTAGAATGGGACGCAGCCCTCCATCTTTTTTCGGAACGATGAAGTACCGGCTGTAGTATCCTAACTCCCTGCTGGGTGGAGGAACCCGTTCTATAGCCCCTTTTTGCAGCAGAGTTTTTACCTCCTGTTCTAATACCAGAGCCTGCTCGGGGCCCACCACCGTGGGCAGAACCCCTCTGAACTGAGGTGGACGCGTTCTGAACTGAATAGCGTACCCGTTCTTTATAATATTCAGGACCCACTGAGAAACATTGGGAAGCATTTCCCATTCCGCCAGGAACTCTACTAAGGGAACCAGCCTCTCGAGGCTGGCCTCTGGATGAACATCCCGAGTGACAGACACAGCGCCCTGTAACATACTGGCAGGAAACAGCTGGTCTGAACACTCCACAACCCTCCTCGGAGGGGGCGAGCGTCCCTCGGGAAATCGCTCGCCGAGTCTCTCTACGCCCTGTGTAGGCAGGGTTAGTAGAACAGACCCCTGAGGGCATCGGGAAAGACAGGGCACCGTGTTCTTGTGCGGTGAACTCAAGTCTCTCCCGATGGGGACCACCCTCAGAGTCCTGACGTTCAGCCCGTCAGGACTTTTTCGACGCGGCCTTCCTGGCGACAATGACTGTCCTCAGATCAGTCCTGCCCCGAGACGGCCGCGCCGGAGAGCGCCCCGCCTCGTCCCTCCAGTTTCCCTGCGGGGGGGCACGAGACGCGACACTCCGTTTCTGCTGTGCTCTTCTTGAAGAGGAAGAACTCGACGGCTGGGACTGCCCTTTTCGCTCAGCAGCCCCAGTGACACGTATCTTGAGAGGGATAAATTTAGAAAAAGCAGCCGCCTGTTTTTTCTCTTCCTGGAACCTCTCAGTGACCGAGTGAAGAGCGTCACCGAAGAGGCCCGCAGGCGAAACAGGAGCATTTAAAAGAAGAGACTTATCTTTTTCTTTCATCGATGTTTGACTCAGCCATAAGTGCCTCTCTGTGGCCACCATGGCTGCCATAGATCGACCAATAGATTTAGCGGACTCTCTGGAGGCACGCAGAGTGAGATCAGCAGTCTGCCTAAGTTCGCTAATCATATCAGTCGAAATTTCACCCCCCTCAGAAACATCTTTGAGCAGGTCGGCCTGATAAGCCTGCATAATAGCCATCGTGTGCAAACACGCAGCCGCCTGCCCAGCCGCCGAGTAAGCCTTCCCCACCAGCACCGAGGTATTTTTTAGTGGTCTAGTTGGAAGAGCCGGCGCTTTAAGTGAAACCGAAGAAGCAGGAGAGAGATAGCTCGCGAGCGTCTCCTCCGCCTTCGGCATCGTCACATAACCAGCAGATTTAGCACCAAAAATATTACCATAAGCATTTGATTGATTCGTGTAAATCCTGCTAGAAACCGGTCTAACCCAGGTCTTTGAAACTTCAGCATGAAGGTCTGGGAAGAACGGTAAGCACCGGCGAGAAGGTTGAGGTCGTGCAGACAGAAATCTATCATCTAGTTTGCTTTTAATTTTAGAATCCTGTCTATCAGCTGGCCACTCGATACTGAGCCTTTCAACAGCCCGAGATAACACATCCATCAAACCTTCTTCATTTGCAGTATAATGTGTCACACTAGAACCCTCTGATGCAAAACTTTCGACATCCAGATCCTCAGAACTGGATAATCTTAATTCAACATCATCATATGCCTCCACCTGGGCAGAAGTAACCGCCGCAGCGCGTGCTTCCGAAGCCGGGTGAGAGGCACCGGATCCCGCCGGAGAAAGCTGAGATAGGGCGGGGCCCGTCTCAACATCGCCGGTGAGATCCATCTGCGAACCCCAAGTCAAGCGCCGCCGCTCTGCCTCAACAGAAGCGGGACCCGAGCCTTGGGGAGCTCGCAGCAAACCACTCTCCTCAAAGAGCGATCGCCGCGAGCGCAGAGTTCTAAGAGGAAAGCGTTCGCAATGCTGACAGTCGACTCCCTCGAGAGCCGACTGGGCATGCTGAACACCTAAACAAGCCACACATAACTCGTGTGAATCCCCACCCGTGATGTATCGAGTACAGGGGGGAACACACTTTCTATACTGCTCGCTCATATTGGTTTTTTAATATATATATATATATATAGTGATAAACTCCTGACAGAACAGACAAACACAATCGACAGATTCAGACACACGCACAGAGCTGCTGAAGTGACAAAAAGCTGGCGTGTTGTGTGCTCAGGGGATATTTATAGCTTCCTGGTCTATGACGTCACTCGCCGTACGCTCATTCTCTCCATTGACTGATTTCATTCATGCTTCAGACGCGTCACGCTGGGGCGTTCCCACTGCGATTACACGCAGCGGTAGTCCCTGAAGGGGAACTGTTATTTTGTCAATTACGCATGGTTTATTTACTAAATTTTAAGGCAACAGGTTTCCTTGCTTTTTTTAAGTTATGTCAACTGATCACTTTTTACAGTGTATGTGGCGTTATCACTCTTTTTATTTGAACATCTTGACCAGCCTGACACAGCAACAATGACTCAACCAATAATGTGAGTTTGAGGGCGGGACTATCTGTTTGTCTATGTGCTGTCTGTGAGTTTTGTCTAGTGCTTATGACCTACATGCAGAAATACACGGTTCCTCTGCTATAGAGCTGTGAGGATGCGAGACAGACGAGAGAAACATTTCCCATAATGATGAATTGCTTGATGCACTAGTATACAAAGACTTCAAATCAAAGCAAGCAGAGTTTTCTCTGCTGGCATTATTGTAAACATATATGCAGTCATAACTCAAACCTGGTTTTGAAGACTCACTTTGAAGGATCTTTGGGAATACGTCGGTATTCTACCAAACCTCTTTATTGCTGTCAGCTTTAGATGAATGCACAGTACGATATAAAACATGTCTTCAATGTTTTTGAACTAATAACTTTTTTTGTCATTTTTGTCAACAACTAATTATCATTTTCAGTTTTTAATTATTCTTCCAGTCCCTCAATGGCATGTAAGTGCTGTTGACGCAAGTCAGCTTTGCATGCGTCTTCACTTTTCCATGGCCACACTTTCCCCAGAGCAAAAACTAAATAAAACTGCAACACCTGGCTGTTGTGATCAGAAACCTTGCCGAACAATAAATATGTCCGTGGGGTTTTCATTACCGTACATGAGGGCTCAGCTGGCACAGTGTAAGCTACATTAGAGAAGTGTTGTCCTTCCTTTGAGTGGAGATGTGTCACTATTGAGCCTGTTGAGGTACATTCAATGCAAGCAAATCCAGTGTAATTATGCAAACGCTGCAAGGACACGCAGATTAAGGGGTAAGAAAAATAGCTCTCCGCATTGCAAAGCCTCAGATCAGTTAAGTCTGTCTCGCTTCCTGGAACAATTTATTTTCTTAACCCGGTTTCTTTCTGACCCTTGACCTTGATTTTCACTTTCCCTAGTATAACTGGAGACATTTTGGAGGGCAAAAAAAATGCACGTTGAAATGAAAGCGGCTTGCTTTTGTGTTGAGCAAACTAGCAGGTTTTCCATCCAATTCATTTGCAGAAGTGAATTTAGAAACTTAAAAGGCTTTCGCTCAGAAATAAACAGATTGAGACAATCAAAATCACTCACTTCACAGTTGGTCTAATTCAGTCAGCCAATTATTCTTACACTGCGACAGCAAATGCTGGCGGAACCGCAGTTTTAGCTCAACGGTTGAGCTGCTGAGGCTACGTACACCACACAACCCCTGAAATGAGCTTGTGGTTGGATGAACTGACACAAATGGCTGTTTTCATATTAAATGTGGATTCTGTTCATCCCACAAAATGTACTGAAAAGCCGTAGGGTGCTGACTCAATGTAAGCATTTGATATTGCGCTAGTTTCGTTCACTGTCAGCTCAGGTAGCCTTGAGGCACTTCATGATATTGGGAACCAATTACTGACAGACACCTGGAATAATAAATTATGAAGTAGATACGTTTTTACTATGAGGTTTTACCATTGTTAGAGTTCATTCCATGAGTGTTTCATTTAATTTGGTCTAGTTGTGAATATGTATAGCTTGGTTGTGTTGTGCATAGGTAATGCATTACAAGCAATGTAAGTACATGATCAGATTCATTTTTCAAGTGTAGATTAAAGTAATACATTACTTTACAAAATATCGGAGTTACTTTTTCAAATAAGTAACGCAAGTTACTTTGTTTTTCCAATTAAATAATACAAATGTCCAGGGCCGGCCCTGACCAATTTGCTGCCCTAGGGAAGATTTTACCTGGTGCCCCATGCATTACAGCCCATTTTACCCCATCATTGTGTTGGTGATTATTTAGTCATATATATATATATATATATATATATATATATATAGCAAGAGCATTACATCCAGCATTTAAGTTAAGTCCCCTTTATTTTTACATAGCGCTTTTTAGCATACAATACAGATTATTTCAAGGCAGCTTTAAAGTGATAACAGGAAAATAATGCAACAAAGTTTGCTTCTCCTGTACAGCAGATCTAGAAGAAAATAGTGTCATAATCCAGCTTAAGTATGTTCAGTGATGGTTTATTTTGTTGTAAAAAAAAATATTAATTTATTTAATTTATATATATCCGCTCTGGATAAAACAGTGATGTCATCGTCCAAATGTCATTCATGCACAAACTATTCATTGAGCACTAGCAAAAGTGTTTGTTTGGGACTTGATGGCAGCAATCTTCCACTAAATTATGGCACGTTTCATGTTTTCAACATGAATGAAACTGCGAAATGTCTTCTTTAATGTGAATTTTACATAAAACATTGCTACTTTTAATAAACCTGTAGCCTATAAATATCGTTAATAATTTTGGCAAATAAATGTAAAAAAATGCCATATATCCACCTCAAATCTGCTCAACTGTATAGTAAAACATTAAATAATAAAAGTGATAGTAAATGCGTCAAAAAAAACTGGCATGATTGTTACAAATCGCATTGTCTGGGCCAGAACTACTGTTAGCATAAAGTTATAAGGTAAAAATAACTGCCATTAAAATTATAGTATCTTACTACTACTATGCAATTGGATAAACTGTTCATTCATTACATCACTTTACCTCTGTCTTTCTCCCCTTGTATCCTCTTCTCTTCTTTTTGGCACTGTATCTATCGCAGGCTATAATGCTAATTTAAATGTGTCATGAAAATTCGGCCATCCGTCACAATGAGGAAACTTTCACCGTGTCTCGAGCTGGCGCGAGCTGCCAGGCCCGTTTCTACGGGAGTGCTTCAGTATGTTAAGCGCCCTCAAACGAAAGCAATGCTGTCTACATTGGATGCGGCGAGGGGCGACGCTACACAACAAATTACCAACAGTAAACTGATCGCGCGCGCTCTGTTTCTGACGCACTTCAAGCACTCCTGGGCGGGGGAAGATTGATGCGCCGGACCGGAGTCGGGGGACTTAGTTAAGTTTTTGTGGAGTTGTTTTGCTTTATTTTGTAGTATTTCAAATGAATGGTTTTAAAATAGTATTAGTAAAAAAAAAAAAAAATAAAAAAAAAAAAATTCACTCGTTCACTCATTTTGGCGCCCCTATTGAGTGGTGGCGCCCCTAGCATTTGCCTATGCCGCCTATGCCACGGGCCGGCCCTGCAAATGTCCTTTATGTATTTAATCTCACTTTATTAACCAATGTCTTTTCTGCTTACCTTTGATCCAATTCAACCATACAAATAAGCAAAAATGACTTTAGATAAACATCACATTTGTGTTAATTTTTTTTAATTTTTTTTATATATATATATATATATATAGCTGAAGTAAGCGCCCTCTACTGTACATGCATGATTTAGCATTTCCTTATACATTTCACATTTGGTGTGAAAAGGCCTTTACATTTGCCAAAAATACTCTTGTTGTTTAAAAACAATCAAGCAATCCCAACCCAGCCCAGGTGAGGAAAAGTAATGCAAAAGTAAAGTAACACTTTACTTTCTATAACCAAGTAGCACAATTGGTTACGTTGTAGGCAGTAATGCAATATTGTAACGCATTACATTGAAAAGTAACTTTCCCCAACACTGTTAATTATTATTCTACATTAGGTAACACTTCATTTTAATGATCCCCTTTAGATATTTTGTTGACTATAAGTAATGACCTACATGTCCACTACCAGGATTAGTAGACTGTGCGCTTAATATCTGTTACTTTATTTTGGCGCTCCCGCAACAGACGTTCTACTGACTATAAGTAGCTTTGCAAGTATGTCAACTAATTCTACTAAGCCCTTACTCCTTTACTAACCCTAACCCTGATACTCTAGTGAGACTTAGTTGACATGTAGGTGCAAAGAGTGTCCCCAGTTTATTTATGCACTTTAATATATTTAAAAATGTAATTTTCAATATTGACAATAATAAGAAACATTTCTTGAAGACTGAAGTAACGGGTGCTGAATAAAAGCTTTGCTGAATTATATACTTTTAGTACTTTACATTTTTATGATATTTCACAATATTAATGTTTTACTGTATTTTTCGTCAAATAAATGTAGCCTCTGTGAGGCCTTTGCACACTCGTTGTTTTCTCAATTTCTGACTAATTAAACCATTTATCAGTAAAGCATTTTAACATCCCAAAGTTTACTTTTAGTATATCAGTGATTATTTGTTTGCAGAAAAATATGATACTAGTTTGTTTGTTTGTTTGTACATGTTCCCTCTTATTTATTCCTAGCTTTGACGGGTTGCAATTAGTGCAGGATGCTTGTCAAACAGGCACAGCTGTCACTGCATGAAACCTCATGGAAAACTCAAGCAGCTTGTTTAAACTTTTTTCCTTTCTTACTAATATACAGTACATTCAAAGAAATGGACTTAAATTATGCAATTCCCTGTTAATAATTTAGGTACGGTTAATTTACACACTCATTTCCCAGGAACTTTTCAAAAGTTCTGTGTCTGACAAAAGGAAGCAGTACTTTTTAAACTCCTTGGATCATAGACTCGTGTCATTTCCTCTCCTGGAGCCCAGGGACTGAATGCATTTTGCAAAGCTGGTGGTTTTTTAAACAGAAGGATATTTGGGGCATAGAGAAGAGAGTCAGTTGTGGCGTAAATCTTGCCAAATCTGAACACGCATGGTTTAGAGATTTCGTTCCACACCTCCTGTCCCATTTTAAAAGCAGTGGTGAAATAAGTTCATGATGTCATTCCAAACCTGTATGACTTTCTTTTTTTCCATTGAACACAAAAGAAGAAATTTTGAAGAATATACTGGTCGGTCATTTCACCACAAATGATTAATAGTAACTGCTTTGACTGGATCATTGAGTCATTGAGTTCAACTCAAGAACAACATCAGTTATATTAGTGAATGAAACATTAAGAATCAATGGATTCATTGATCAACGATTCGTTCACGAATTAGGCATCACTACTTCGCTCATTATGTGAAGGACAGCTTGGGTGGCTGATGACTTAAACTTCTGTCTGTTCCTCACACAAAAGTAAGCTATCGCATGACTTCAGAAGACTTGGAATATGGCTCACACACTTTGTGTCCTTTTTATAGCTTAAAGGATCCAGTCCCAATTACTTATAATTTAATTTTTTTAAATAAATAGTGCATTCTTCAAAGGTTCTTCTTTGGTGTAAGAAAGTCATTCAAAGAATACATTTTCGGAACGACATGAGGAAATGAATACAGAATAGTCATTTTGGGTGGTACAAATAACTTCCTAGAGACATTTTGTACTGCTTGTTTTGCTCAAGCTCACAATCGTTCTATTAAAATAGATTGTACTTCCCCTCAAAACAGTATCTAAAATGAAAAACAAAAACTTGGCAGCGGAAAATACATCTAATTCTGAGTTAGCAAAATCTGTCGCGAGTAAAAAAAAACGGACATTGCATGCTGGAAAAAATAAATATAGATGTAGGCCTACGCTATTATGCATAAGTTATTGAGGTGCATATTGCTTGGGGCCAAATGTGTTTTAGAAATCTGGCAAAGCTTCGGTGTCATTAGTCCACGATCCATCTCCTTAAAAAGAACACTATATGAGGTCTCATATTTGTCTGTTTTCAAAGAAACACATTAAGCAATACATGAATGCTTACTTACATACAGTATTTAATGTATGCGAGGAATATGTATATAAGGTAACCTGCTTATATGTCCTCTATGCAGTCAGACGTGTTGTAATGTCTTTCGCTGTTGAAGCTGATTTCTGAGGGCCACATTGTGTCAGGGTAGAGATGGAGAAGGTCACTGGAAACAACCCTGCTAATTATTTTCGTAAAGGGTTGCATATAAATAGATTGATTTACAGCAGACCCGTTGATCGGCTGTAGCTGCAGTCTGATTAAGTTCCTTGGGATCACCTTATTGGCACCAGAGGCTTTCCTGGCCTAGTCATTTAAAGAGGTTTTTTTATGGAAGCTTATTTTCCACCATCTTAATTATGACATAAAAAAAAGTTGAAATAATGACATACTGAGCCATATTCATAAGATGAAAGATATCAAAATGATAACAAAAAAAGTCAAACTTCTGATGATTCTGAAAATATGACGTCATAATTATAACAAGTTATTAAACAAAGTGTAATTTGAACTTTTTAATCTCATAATTATGACTTAATATGCCTTCTTATTTCGTAATTAAGACTTCCCAAAGCATGTTTGTTTTTATTTTTTTCTTATGTGGTGGTGGGGGGTTGGGGGGGGGGGGGGGGGGGTGGGGGGGGGGGTTCATATGTATGGGTTCATGTCAATGAACCCATACATATGATATGACATCAAAGTCTTGATTGAGTCATGAGCTGCGTCCGAAATGGAATACTTCCCTTATACTATAGTTTGCAAAAAAAAAAACAATATGCCAAGAGAGTAGTATGTCCGGATGCATGTTCGAAATACAGAAGGGTCTATTTTGGGACCCTTGCTTTTTAGCATCTATATAAATGACCTCCCTAGAGTGTGTTCGGACGTTGACGTAATCATGTACGCTGATGATACGGTGATCTTCACTTTTGGGGAAAACGAGCTCGAGGTTACTGACAAATTATCAAAAGAGATGCAAAAAGTTGCAGAATGGTTGCACACGTCTTGTTTGACCTTAAACGTTGATAAAACGGTCTCAATGCTTTTCTCAAATAAACGTAAACTACAACAAACTCAAGAAATTCAAGTAAATGGACAAAAAAATAAAAAATGTAAATGAAACTAAATATTTAGGTCTAGTAATTGATTCGAATCTCGGTTTTAAAAGTCACATAAAAAAATTGGTAATAAATTGAAATTTAATTTGATGAACTATAAACATTAGTAACTCATTAACTACGGAAGCCTCAAATCAACACTATGATTGTTCCACATCTACTGTTTTGCATGTCTAGTTGGTCTCAGGAGTGTAAAACATCGTTAAAATTACTTGAATCATTATATAAAAGGGCTGTGAAAATTCATGATAAAAAGCCTCGCCAGTACCATCATTGTAAAGTACAAAGTAAATATAACATTTTGAGTTTTGAAAACCTCCTTAAATATAATCAAATTTCTGCTTTATTTAAAATGATCCATAACATCGCTGCTCCCCCTTTGAGAAAATTTGTCACACTAAATTCGAATTTCAAGAGCCACACGGTCGACAGTCAGAGGAGAGTGCAGCGTTCCGAGACGTAGAACCACATGTGGTCAACAATCGTTCTCTTATAAAGCAGCGAGCCTTTGGAACACTCTTCCAAACGATATTATTTCATGTACAAACTATAGTACTTTTACACGCCTGACCAAACAGTGGTTATTATCAAAGCAAATCTGTACGCACTGAATGACTGTGATATGAATGATGTAAACTGTGAATGAGTGAGTGAGTTTCCTGAAGTAGAGAGTGTTTTTTATGATGTGAGTGATTTCCATGTATTATTCTGTATATTATTTTATTATAACTTTTGTATGAAATATAACATCAACCTGTCCAGGGACAGCAGGTGGAAATTAGCATTTTTTGCTATAACCTGGCACATGACATCTCTTCTTTTTTAGACTAATGTTTTTTGTGCATTGTCCCTGATCAAATAAAGAAATAAACATAAACATAAACATAAAAGTCCCCGGATGACGTACTACTTCTGCCGAGATTCTGAAGTGTGCATTCGCTGGACACTTCACTATCCCATGAGGCCACTGGAGATGATTTATGAATGGAAGTGAAGCGACGCAACTGACGCTGGTAGGTCACGTGACTCTAAAAACATGGCAGATGTAGTACATCCGAATTTCATTCATACTATATAGAACATACTTTTTTAAAGGAAAGTCAGTTCAAATTCAAATGTGGTACCTACTCAGACAGTACGCGAGTTCGCGTACTAAACCAACCAAAGTTAAAATTAAAGGTACAATATGTAAGATATTTGGATTAAAATATCAAAATACCACTGTTATATATTTCATTGATTTGTGTACTTACATTATCCCAAATATTTCTTAGAATGTTTAAATACAGAGAAATAAGCTGTTTTAACCCTCTAGGCGCCACGGTCGAGTTTACTCGACAAGATGCGGGACTGAATAAAACGGCCGATTTTGTCAAATTGGGTGTCAAATTTCGTTCGACCTCCCCTCCACTGGATGGCAGACATGTCATACTTCATCCCCGAATCAAAAAAAACGTCATGTTTCTATACAAAATGTTCGAGTTAGAGTGCATTGAATCAGTGCGATCATAAGCGGAGCTAGTGTGCGAGTGAGCCATTTTATCAGATCCTCTCCGCAATTGCGGCGACAGTATTGTGGTGGAGACTTTGTCTAATACCACTGGGTATGTTAGACGAGGTCGAAGTATTCATAGGACAGTTAGGAGGCAACGTGGAGGCAGGGTGGGGAGTCGCAATGACAATGACAGTAGTCCGAGCTGTGCACACTCGACGCGCGCTCGCGAGGCAGATCTGGCCGCGCTGCTCGTATCATCTCACTCATGATCCGTGCGAGTGAGCGTTTGAACTAAACAGGTCTTGTCTACTTGTGTTTGTATGTCATATGAATAATATATATGTGCCCCATACATGGAATCAGAGTGCCTACTGTATTTAGTAAATGGAAAATCTCTACAGCAAAAGGCCAACCACTACATGCATTCGGTTTGTTTCTACCATTTATTAGTAATGTAGTAAACAAACTTTACACAGTTTGTTTACTACTTACTATATACCTGAGCATTCAGTATTGTGCAATATAGCATACAGAAGGTGATGGACATTTTGGGGGGAAAGAAGTGCTGCATTTTATAATTTAAACATGTGACTTTTCATGAAAATTCTACAATCCAAGATTGCCACCACCATATTACGTCATAATATGCAAATTAGATGGAAAATTGTAATCCCTACATAAACTTTGGGTCATCCTTAATATTTCTCTAATTTACAGAAAGTCTCTATCTTTTATCACTTTTAAGATATAGCCTTTTGAAATTAAGATGTAAAAATCAAACGTTTTAGGAAAAAACCTCTGGCGCCTAAAGGGTTAACCAGGATACGGACCTTGTCCGTGCATCGCCAATCAGTGACATCTTACCCTTGATTTCCGGATTTATTTTGTAGAAACCATGGACACACAAAAGATGCTTTAAGATATGATGTGTTTTATTAGACAGGTGAGCAACTGTTTGGATACATTCATCGACAGAAAACATATCATTGTTATACAGCTCAACACAGTTAGTCTAGTTTAAATCTCATTTTCTTGATTTACCGCGATTACCATATTTACCAAGCCTTATATCGATCTAGCTCACTGCAGTGTGCAACAAGTGTCTCATATAGTAGGTACCGAGCGAGCGCACAGTGTAGCATTATAACAACTTTAAAAACACTCAAATGTAACTAATATGATAAAACAGCGCTGCATTACCCCACATAGGCATGACCGGAAGAAGCAGAAGCGGCATAGTGAAAGATCCACTGCTCTCGAGACGTGACGCGCTCGTCTCTTATTAGCAATCGCTCTAGTGGCCTTGTTACGCTCCAATGGCTTTCGTAACGTTAATAAATCTTTAATACATTACCGGTCATCCATGAATATGATTTCTGCCCAAATTTCGTCATATTCTCCACTGGCTGATTCCGCGAAATCAAGGCATCATCAAGCTACACCTTTGTTTTGAATAACCTCTAGTGGCGAAAAGTTACATGCCTTTTAAAACTAACTAAAATTTAATTAAAAATTTTAACACGAACAATAATTGGATATCACGGTAAAATAACACTACTACTTATGCTTACGATATCCACTCACTGACATTAAAAAGTCCACCAAAATTTGTCCACCGCTAGGCTTACCACAGCAAATCACTACAGAGAAAAATCAAAGCAAGACTGCACTGTCATCCAAAAGATCCCTCTGTCTTGCTCCAGCCTGACCCATGAGATCCTCACGGGACACGCAGCGCCGTCACTAGTTAACCGTTCTTGAAGGCGTGAGCGCGAGGGAGAAAAATGTGAAATGCTGTGAGCTGACAACCCATGGGCGGCGCTGACAAAGCAAATTTTCTCACTTAGAAAAGCTGCTGGGCCGGGCCGAGCTCCTTGTGTGGGGGAATGTGTGAATTATTTAGGGGCTTTGCAGCATCTCTGCCCAGTCAATCCCACTTAATACATGCCGTCGCTGACCTCTAACAGCTCCTGGCTGGCTACCCTGCACATATATGAGGCATTGACTGCACACTCTGCACTGTTTAACCATGCGCCAAGCTGAAATGTCAGAATAAACGGTGAAGTATACAGTACATACCGGTTCTGCAGTGCAACAAGCAGCCTGCATACAGTATTTCATCTTTATTAGAAGTTGTCTACCTGTAATGGTCATTGGTCAGGAGTAATTGGACACAGCCACACAGTGATTTAAGGAACCGTACACACAAAAATGAACATTTTGTTAATACTATACTTACCCTTATGTCGTTTTTTTTTGTTTCCAAAATGAGATTTTTTTTCGTGCAGGACTTTTCTATACAACTAAACATAAGTAACTGTTTTTTATGCATGAACACCTTTAGAGACATAAACATGGTTGCAATTCCTTTCATATGTTTATAGAATATTAAATTCATTCATATTAGTTTGATTTTATTGTATTTAATTAAAGGTTCAATGTGTACATTTTTTGCGTTAAAATATCCAAAACCACTAGAACTATGCTATATATTTTGACTTGTGTACTTACATTATCCCAAATGTTTTCTATAATGTGTAAATCCAGAGAAATGCACAATTTTAACCAGTGACATTGCCTGTGTTATTGAAAACATGGCTTCCTGAAAAAATGCGGAAGTAGTAGATATAGCTTTAAAGCTGGCAATCTCTGGTAGGGTCTAGCTAGCCACAGTTGTTTGTTTTGCACATTCGTGATGGACCACAATTATTTATTATCGTTTGCTGTCGCCAAAGATAACCCCATAAAGCGAAACCTGCCATGGGGGTGAACACAACAACTCCCAAAATGAACAAAATTAAAAGTCAATATATCATCAGTCCTTCTTCCAAAACGTCTTTTTGGTTTTCGCGGGAAATTCTGTATATACGTCACTCATCCGTGCATGTCTCGTCATATCTGTAGAGAAAAATTGTTCCGGCTACTTTGACGTGTGTAGCACAAACAAAATCTCGAACCTCCGGTGGAATCACATGTTTAAAAAAAAAAAGGCAAACAGAAGAGAGTCTGCTTGCAAAAAGAGAATGTGACAGAGCTCGTAATAAAACAAGAATCAACATTGGCTTGGCTTTTTAGAGATGGCGAGAACTTTTTTATTACTCAACAGGTGAGTAAGGTATTTTATTGAACAGATAAATTGGTATATGTATATAGTTTTATCAGCAGAATGATAAAAAAAATTCATCTGCACAGTCAAGTAGAGCCGAAACACAAACAAAACAATGTTCTTCTGCAAAATGCATCTATCTATCTATCTATCTATCTATCTATCTATCTATCTATCTATCTATCTATCTATCTATCTATCTATCTATCTATCTATCTATCTATCTATCTGTCTGTCTGTCTGTCTGTCTGTCTGTCATCTACCATCTTAAATGTATTAATAATTTATATAATCATAAATATGAAATAAATTAGTTTATGTTTTAGATTCTGTCATTACATCCCTTTGGGATGACACAACAGATATATGTAAACATTACATACAGTCTGGGAATGTTAAGTGACATTTGAGAGCTGCAGAAGAAGGGGAAGATTTTCAGTAAATAAATGATTTTTTTTTTTATTGTGTTCTTCACCCAAGCTATTGTATGACTTTACAATAAATCCATTTAAGGTACTTCATGGAGCTTTTTTTCCAAGTTTAACTGATGCGGCCACTATAATTTCAGAATTTTCATTTGAAACAATGAGGCAGTGTAATTAAAACAAGATCCCTCACAGTTCACTCCTCGGCCCCCATCAGGAGTGCTAACAGCTTCCATATGAAACGTTTACAAGCGGGGAAGAGGGATTAATGGCAGCCGGCTGGGGCAAAAGACCGCCAGGGGAGTTACCTGTCAGAGCCCTGCCGAGAGCCTCTCTGGGGCCGCACCACCACTATAGAAACAGCAGCACAGGCATCATCATTGAGGAATGAGGGTCAGAGCGAGGGAAAAGTGGATGAAAGGCAAGGATAAAAGTAGAAATCCACAGCAGACGACAGAAGAGCTTATTGCTCGGTTTGATGCCTTGCAGAGCTCAAGTGGGTGTCTGGCTGGCTGCTGGTTGGATAACGAGAACTTGTGAAAGATCTGTCCTGCCACCTTTTCTGTCCTTGATGTGAGGAAGCAAACTCCTCCCTCTATGTCTCCCTTAAAAACAAGAAAAACTTCTAATATGGCCACCATACCCAAAACCTTCTTGTTTTCTCGTAGAAACAATGTTACAGAGTCTTATAAAATACAGTAGTGGCCAAAAGTGATGTCCAATGGGGATTGGTTTGGAATTTTGTTTTTAATGACCCTACAAATTTGATTAAAGTCCCCCTGTGGTGAAAATCACGTTTTTAATGTTGTTTATATGTCTGTGTGGTGTTTTTAATATGCTTTAAAACAAACCATGTGCGAATTCATCAGTCAGAGCCATTGCTGAGTGTTTTCTCCTTAAATCAGTGAACCCAAGACAGTCTCAAAAATGTGGTTTGAAACCGCCTCTCTTTCCCACCATCTCAAGCTTGTAACCAAGTAACCAAGGTGAATGGGAACATGGTTTGTGTAACCAAGCAACACATTGTTAGCGGTTTCATAATAGCAAAAGGCTAATCAATTACCGTTATGTGTCGACTTTTATTCAAATTCCGAATGGATTATATAGCCTAGAAAGCGTGCAGAAACAGTTCCCTTTATAATCACTAAAAAGTTGTCACTCATCTCAGTTCATCGCGATCCAACAAAGTTTCGTTAAAATCGATGAAGCTGTCAACACTGCACAATGCATTTTTGATTAACATTGTATGTACACTGTTATTGAGAGGATTCGTGAGCGTGGAGAACTCAGCGCTGACCGGCCAGTGGATTCTGAGTAAATTAGAGACTAATTTACATATTCATTAATTCACATATACTAAATGGAGCAAAGGTGTAGAGTTGCATTCAAGCTATTTTAAAGGGGTCATATAATGGTACATGCACTTTTACAAGTTGATTGTACTGAAATGTGTGTTGGCAGTGCCTGTACACAAACATCATATAATGATAAAAATCCATCCAGTGGTTTTGTTTTAATCTCCTTATAGGTTTTCCCCTGCCTCAAATCAAGCCGTTCGTTTTTGTGACGTCAATAAAACGGACGCCCCTCCCACGATTGTTGATTGACGGGAGCGTTTCAACACAGACCCGCCCTCGCACATGAGGTAGCTGTCAATCATAGTCTGCGCGGCGCGGACCGGACCGGCGCGTCATTGTTGATATGCTGGAGCACTGTCTATGAGCAGAATGGCGTCTAAGCGATTGTGGTGTTCTGTTCTTGGGTGTAATAACGAACACAGTCATTTTAATGTTCCTAAATCCGAACCGCTGAAGACGCAGTGGCTGAGTTTTGTTTTCGAAGGGAATATTCCACACGAGCAACGTCAATGCTCTCATGTTTGCGCGAATCATTTCACACACCAGACTGCTTTATAAACGAGGGTCAGTATAAAGCTGGATTTGCTAAGAAGCTTTGCTAAAAAGGATCGGTACCAGATATTAGTGTTCCTGCTGAACCTCCAGAAGAACGGAAGTGAGTGAAACGTTTTATTAAACTTTATATTAATATATTAATCTTTGCAAATCGCTAGCTGCACGCTTCACAGTGAATGCGTCTAAGGTTTACACTCAGTCAGGGTACATTACGGCATGTTTTCTATGTATGACGTTCTCAATATAATTCATAATTCCACGTTTATACTGAACAACGCGTTATGGTTATTGTGTTATTGTGTTACAAATGGTGTATGCACAGAACAGAGGGGCGGAGTGAGCGCAGCTCATGATCATTTAAAGGCATATGCACTGAAACGGCGTGCTGAAAACAGAGCTGTTTTTGACCCCCATTATGTGACCCCTTTAAGGGGTAGCTTTAGTTTAAACCCTGTTTATATAGTTAAAAAATAAATGTATTTTTAAAAAATGTTTTATTTTATTTTCACAGGAAAACAAAACGTCATTTTGATTATCAAAGATGAATTTTGACCATTGCCTGCACGGGGAATTTAAACCATCAAAATATGAGGAAAATATTTGTTAAATATTTTAATTATGAGGGAAGAATAAAACACTAAACTTAGTTAAGGTATTTATCTAAGAAAATTATTTGGCAAAATACTATCAGTTATTAATCAGTTATTAATAACTTGTTATTTTTGCTTGTGTTTATAATTTCTTTGTATGACAGCCTGGCCATAAATCCGCACAATTTGACATGTTTCATTGCGTTATCACAAATAAAACAATTGACTCCAAGCACAACTAGGCAGTATGCTTACAAAATCTATAAACATATTTTTATGGCTGCAAGTCATTACAAATGAATGGCAAATGTATACTGTGACTCCACAGTGAATATCAGCAGGAAATGACTGTGAGGTTGTAGAATTACAATTATTATCTGCACTGCAGTAATCTCTTATTTATAGATTAACTAAATTGTGTGATGTCCACAGTACATAATAATATGCTTGCACTTAGGTTCACAGCATTCGCTGCACCATGAATAAATAACATTTTATATATTGTACTATTTTCTGTTTTATTTTTCTGCTGTATAGATATAAATGTATGGTGATTTCCACCATTGTAGAATTTTGTACGCTGAGTCTGTGCATTTCTGGTTGAGAACCCATATTAAAAGTTCACCAGAGATAACACAATACTATTGTAAATCCTCCTCCTCATCGAAAACATTATTTTATTCCAAGAAATTACTCTTAAATGTTGTAAAAAACCTGGCATTCATTATTTGATAATCCATCAATTTCTATTCATTATTTGATAAGCTTCTTATGGGCTATGTTGACATGCCTGCACAAGAAATTTGCCTTTAGAGAGAAAAAAAAAAACATTAATGCACGAAAAAAGGCAAGAGATAAGCTAATGCAAGAGGAGGGGATGCATGCAACAAAAAAGTAAAGAAAATGAAGAGCGTTAAAGGCCCAGACACACCGAACCAACATCAAAGAAATAAAGGAAACAAAAGCAGACTGTTATGTCACCTCATGTCGTCTGCGTCTCTTGCATCTTGCGAAGAGCTAAGACTGCAGATATACAAACCAAAACAAAGCACAAAGCAGTGCTTGTTTGCCATTTTAACACCAATTTAATCACCACAAAAGGATTTGTAAATATGTGTGATAAGTTGCAAATGGCTCTGGCATTATTATTCGTCATTGGCTTGCTCTCATTCCATTTTTCTTCTCATGCGCTGCATGGTTCGCTATGCTAAAACAACCGATTAGAGGTGCGTTTCCATAAAAAGCATTGAGAGAAAAACAACATTAATGCATGAATAATGGCAAATAGATAAGTTAATAAATGCAAGATGAGTAGATGCAGACGACAAAAATGTAGAGAATATGAAGTGTTAAAGGCCCAGACACACCAAACCGACATCAAAGAACTAGAGGCAGCAAAAGCAGACTGTTTAGTCACCTCATGTCACCTGTGTCTCTTGCATTTGAACACAACACAAAGACTATCACCACCATTTATGTTCTGTGCCCATGTGAGCAGAAATAACTCTCTGTAGCCAATTAACTCTACGGAACTGGTTATAATTGATTATGAATATCTGGATCAGTTAATATAATTAACTTGATGTAATAACTTGATCTAATAAAATTAATATTGCAATCAACCCACCTGTTCGTCATGAACACTCAGCGTTAATTGTTTATCAATTCTAAGAAATATTCATTTTCCGGGGAAGGGAAATTCTTCTACTTTTTTAGAAGTAACGGGTACTCACAGTTATGGATAGAAATGTAGTGGAGTAAAGAGTACAATATTTGCCTCTCAAATGTACTTGAGTAAAGTCATGAGTAATCCCCAAAAATGATACTCGAGTAAAGTACAGATCCCTCAAAATTGTACTCAAGTACTGTACTCAAGTAAATGTACTCCGTTACAGTCCGGCTCTGACAGAATGGAATCGGAAGCAGGAAATGGAACTATGGGAAAGATCCATTTAACAATGAAAAGAACCGTCAGCTTATCATTTTCAGAGTACCTCATTAAATGTATATACTTGCATGGCATTTGCAGCGGACACATTTCTTGAAGAAAAATGTTGATGTTTCCTTTGAGTGTCAAACATTGAAGTTGCAATGGTTTTGGGTGCAGTGGGATGAAGATATGATGAACTTGCATGGGTAGTTGTGCAGATTGTGGCCTGGACACGCAGAGCAAATGGTAGGAGTTGCGATGGACTTCTTCTGTGTTGAATGAGACGTCGTCGTGCCAAACTCCCGAGGTTGTCCTTGATTCTGTTTTGGTTGAGAGAGTTCTCTCT
This sequence comes from Rhinichthys osculus, assembly GCA_029959095.1. NCBI lineage: Eukaryota > Metazoa > Chordata > Actinopteri > Cypriniformes > Leuciscidae > Rhinichthys > Rhinichthys osculus. The sequence continues at coordinate 11,766,640 of JARWKJ010000014.1, read as the reverse complement.
CCTGAATGAGCACATGGCTGGTTGTGAGTCAAGGCCTGCTGCCCTGGGGTCTGGGGTCTGGGGCCTGGTCGGCTCTGCAGGACAGCACCCGCACGTAGGAGAGAAGGCCAAGAAGAGGGAAGGGCTTGTGGAGGTGCAATTTAAAGCCGGAGAAAGGTCCCACCTCTCAGGGTTGGCTCGACCAATAAGAAAGGTGGAGTTTCCAAGGGGGAGTATTTGATTTCTGGATCTTTTGTTTCAAGCGTGCTCATTTGCATCTGCAGCTGCGTTGGTTGCTGATGAAGAAACTATGAAAGATTCTTGTAATACTAATATGTTGTTGTTATCGACATATCATGTACACAGTCATTTCGATCTTCAAAGTACCAATTTATAGAGACCAAACATGGTAGGTGAGGTTACAATGGCCATCAAATACATAATATACATAAAATACAAGACAGTAAATCATTCACAATAATGTTCTGGGATGCATGCTCATTTATAGATCCATTCATCGATAAATAAATGCAGGGAAGTCTGTTTCAATGTCTGTTGGTTCTAATGGCAGGGGCCCTGACCACATTCTTAACAGCAATAAAACCAACTTATTTGATCATAGTCATGGTTACTAAGACCTTCTTGTCCTCACTGGGGGATGGGACCACAGACCCCAGAGTGAGTTTTTTTAAGTTTGTTTGGTACATATACCAAATAATTGTGTCTGATTTGTCTCAGTCGTTACTTTTCCATACCAGCAGGTGGCAGTAGTCAGTATTTGTCATTCAAAAAAGGCAACCCGAAGAACTACGCCTGTAGATATACAAACCGTAAACAAAGTAGTGTTGTTAGAAGTATCGACTTCAGGACCAAGTCGGTACTGAAATTTAAAAAATGTGACGCTTTGAGCACTGTTGGACGGAATCGTAAACACTTCTGATTGGTCATGCGCTCATCGGATATGTCTATGATTGGCTACAATACTAGAAAGTAATCAAAAAGATGCTTAAGTACAGTAACTAATTACATTTCCTCAAATACTTTACACAACTGCACTGTACACTGCAATTTAAAACAAAATTAAAACACAGCACACACTGAAGTTCATATTCTCTTTTGCTGTTTATCAGAAAGAATGAAGAATATCTATATCCTTCAACTGTTTTGATTTGGACTGACAACTTTTCAAATTGCATCACTTATCAACGATAAAAATGTATCTTCCAAAACAATTGGGAAAGACTATTACAGAGCTGAAATGATGAAAAAGTTATTTTCAGCAATCAGTACACTCATCATCACCATTTTAAATCATAATGAAAAAAATATAGATTTAAAATCAGTTGAAAGGCCTTAATGAACACCGGCTATTGTTGAACATAAAAAAAAATCAATGTTTAGAACAACGCAAAGAATACAAAAACCTTTAGAAGCTCAAGTGAGGTTCATTATCCTACACCAGAGATGGTTTAAAAAAGAGAGAGATAGCCAATTTCTCTCTAGAACAGTTTTAACGTTAATATTATCAAACCGTTAACCTCCCCTTACAATGTACTGAAAAAGGCAAAAAGAGAGCACACTGTTAAAGGTATTGTAGGTAGGTATTTTATAAAAAAAAACTTTTTTTCAAATGTGTTTAAACTTTCTGTATTTATCAATGCATAATTAAAATGTAAGTACTCTGAAAAAGAAAGTATAAAAATCGAGTGTCTGTAGACCTCTCACGACTGTTTTAAAGACAGCTCATTATTTCCATTCACTCCCTTCTGGGATCCTTCCAAAGCCACGCCCCAAAAACACATGAACGCGCGACTCCGACCGCTGAGCTGAAGACGCATTATTTACCTGAGACGAGCGGAGAGGAAGGAGCGCAGTGCATGTAGTGACATCATGTCAGAATCACATGTAATAAAAAAAATCTAACTTTATCATTATGAAGATAAACAAATAAGATGTATTTTAGTAGGCCTACTCACTATCAAGCTAGCATATTGATATTGGTAAAGTTTAAAATATATATTTATTGATTCGCTAATAGTTATCTATAAGGCAAAGCTAAAAACAGGTTGCATGATACACGTTTTTCCATTGCCATCATTTACACTGTGATGAAGATGAATTTCGTGTAACATTCATAACATATATGGTATTCTGGATGTAAGAGTTTCCATGATGAAAGCATTGTTGACTCTGATGAGGACTACACTCCAGAGACAAGTACCGCATCGTCAGCTCAAGGACAGATCCGGGGTCGAGGGCGAAGCAGAGGAGGTCGTCACAAGGCGTCACTTTTCAGCCCCTTGAGGTCTCTCAGTTCTCGCCATCGCTGGAAAGCCACGCCGATATTGACACGCGTTTTATTTCGTTGTTTATCCAAAGACTTTTTGTTCATTACCTTTTCTAGTAATGTTACGGTCTTCCTTTTTTTGCCTGGTTTGCCTTCGCGAACTGCATATGTGAATTTTGATTGGTCTTTCTCTGCCATTGTTTTGCTATTCCTAGGTTCCGTGCCTCTTGAATTCCTCAAATCAAACGGATACGCACAAGTGGGCAGGTCCTGTGTGGCAAAAGGGTGGTTGCCATGGTTGCGAGAGAGTGACAGTCGCCTAAAGCCTAGTTCACACTACAGGATTATAAACCCGATTTAAGTCCGATTTGCAAATCGTTGAGCTCGCCGACAGGTCAGGGTGTTATCGCGTGCAAATCGCGGGGGATTAGCGGACGATGGACGCTCGCCAATCTGTTGGTATGAAAGAGCCAACAACGCATCAAAGACGCTCGCTGACGCCTCGCAGACACGTCGCCGAGCCCAGAAAAATATCTAGCATGCTAGATATCCAGAGTTGTCGCCCGACTCAACCTCAGTGATGTCATGAGCTACAGCCAATCAGAGCAAGGCATGGGTCTTCGTCTTCTTCGCTGGGTATTAGCGCGCGTGCTGTTTCGCGTCATTTCCGGTCCGTTTTATCGCATGATTTTTTGTGACAAAACGTGGTTTGTAGACAAGATAGAATCGTTGGGTGACAGAGTTGTTGTCAACTCGTGTAGTGCGTTACCTCCTGTTGCGGATCAATCACGTTGTGTCGTGTGGTGTGAACAGCTCAACAACTTGAACACTCCTGATTTCACAGAGAGCAAGTCATGTAGTGTGAACCGGACAGTTCAGCCCGACGTTTTAAAATCATGTAGTGTGAACTAGGCTAAAGCCAATCCTTTGTTTCATCCCGGATGGAATAAATGAGCTGTGTTTAGTGCAGATTAAACGGTCTAGAGTCACTCGATTTGTATACTCTTTTTATCAGAGTACTTACATTTTAATTATGCATTGATATATACAGAAAGTTTAAACAAATTTGGAAAAAAGGTTTTTTTTATAAAATTCCTACCTACAATACCTTTAATCCATATTTTATGCAATGCTAACGTAAATGTGCATTGTTCTAAAAGAGGGGCATCATCCCCAACCTTCAATGTATACTTTTATTTCACAAGGATGCATTAAATTGATCAGTGAAGTGAGAGTAAAGACTTTTATATAGCAAATGGATAAAGATAATAAGTGCCTCTATAATGTAGTTGCAGCAAGGGCTAATGTACCCATGTCCCAAACATGTTTCTAGAATCATGCAAAGATGGCAGCCTCCAGGACTGCATGTACAAGCTGAGAAACTGCCAATGAGATGGAAGGGAATGTTAATGATATTATCCAGGTTGCTTTGCAAATTCATAAATTATCCTGGTATACGTTTTTCATTGCTTCAACCAGTTATCCAAACTACGCATCTGAATTGAGCAAACTCCACATGAATCATCAGTGGCATGCATTATCAGGACCCGATTTCCCAATACAGACAGATGAGCTTTACCAGACGTCCTCCAACATGCAGTGTTTCTGAAAACCGGGATGTTCAGTCCTCCGTTCAGATGCGTGTTAGGTTTGTGAGATGTTTCCCGTTCAGCTTGTGGTCCCGTGAGAAGCCTGGCTGCACTGGTTCACAGGGTCCCTGGAGACTCCAGGCTTTTGAAGACGGTTGAGCTGCGAGACCAAGCTCAAACCATCCAGCAGCCTCTGAGGGATCACTGACGTTTGAGGAGAACGCTGGGATGACACTCTGATGCCCCTGCTGTGAAGATTTCGGCTGTTTAGGCAAGGAGAAAGAGACAGACAGACAGGAGTTCTAGAACTTTAGCACACGTTACCACCTGGTATTATGCATCTTACAGTAGGTTGATTGATCAGACGTCCCGGTTTCACAACGTGTGTCCTGACATGACAAGTACAGTATATCCTGGTTCCTGTGGTTATAGGCTCACTGAGGTTTTTTCTTTGAAATTGAACATGTCAGTCTAGCCATTGTCTCTGCTATTGTTTGCAGATGGTTTGTCATTTTCGCAATAAGCAGCTTCTGAAGAAATGCGTATTCAAAGATGAGCAGGATTAAGCCGGTACATTATGTAAAGAAGTAAAAAGAGTAAAGTGACATTACAAAACATATTCAGTCCGCTTTCTAATCGCAGTTCACCCAAAAATAAAAAATTATCCCATGATTTACTCATCCTTAAGCCATCCTAGGTGTATATGACTTTCTTCTTTCAGACTAATACAATCATAAAAGTAATCCATCCGGCTCCAGGGGGAAGCGAAGCAATTAAGCAATGTGTTTTTGTAAGAAAAATCCATATTTATAACTTTATACTCTATAATCCCTGGCTTCCGGTAACGTCTGTCTGCGTGTTCACAAGAGAGTCGAGTTTCGGCGTATGACGTAGGATGTAGGAGTAACGTAATCTTAGGTGAGAGTAGACGCCTCTCGCAGTTCAAACAAATAGGGCTGGGCAACAAACTCAAGATCCTCCCACATTTCTCCTTAAAAATTATCTTTTTAGACTTTTAATTCATCACCGATGTTTTGTTTTGCTCTATCCTCTGCGCTTCCACATTCATCGATACATTACTCTTTCGCCAGAACTTGACGTGCACGGAAGCTTCAGTTTATAAAGTTATAAATATGGATATTTTTCTCACAAAAAGCATATTGCTTCGCTTCAGAAGGCCTTTATTAACCTCCTGGAGCCACATGGATTACTGTTATGATGGATGGATGCACTTTTTAGAGGCTCTACTCACTCCCATTATTAAGCTTAGAAAAGCCAGAATATTTATTATTATTACTCCGATTGTGTTTGGCTGAAAGAAGAAAGTCATATACACCAAGGATGGCTTGAGGGTGAGTATGAATAATTTTTAGGGTGAACAAACCCTTTAAAGGTGCATTATGTAATATTGACTAGTGGTTGAAATGGGTACCGCAGTCATAATTAAAAATATTGTAGAGAGTCATTTCTCCGACCCCCTCCTCCTCAGACTTAACCCTCTGGGGACCAAGGTGTTTTTGGGGTCCTTGACATGGATCTTGGGTTTTGACATGCCCTGACATTTGTGCTTTTTTCAGTTGCTTATAAACATATTAATGGCACAGGTGAAATTACACTCTATTTAGCACAAACAGGGCTACAATAATATGTGAGCAACATGTATGTACATGTTTGTATTTTTGAGAGAATATTGTTTATGCATGGTTATTGAAAAAACTAAAAATTAAAGTTTCTGAAATAAAGCCACAAAACACATACTAAATATGTGTCCACAAGACTTTTGACTAATGGAAGTTGTGGCCTAGAGTTTTTGCTTCAAAATGAACTGAAAAACATCCTTTCTAATCATTCACATAACACAATAGATTCTTTTAAAATGTGAAAAACATTTTTTGTTAGCCAAGGCAATATGCGAATGGGCGTGAACGGCCCAACCCCATTGTGAATAATTAGGTGGTTGAGAAGACAAAGACCCCGCATATTAATGAGCCTTTCATTCAGGTGTGTCACACAAGAAAGAATGCAAGGACAATATACACACACACACACACACACATACATATACATATATATATATATATATATAACAAAATCAAAATATAAATGAAAGTCAAAAGCACATTTTAGTCATACCTGGAGACAAATCATGTTCAAATAGGTTATATGGGCCATTCTACAGAATTGGTTCAAAGTTAGAGTTGGAAACATCTTGAAAAGAAAATTGTCTTTTTCCATAAATGTCTTAGTAGGCCAATACATTTTATCATACATATTTCAAAGTTAAGGATTCATTATTTTGATATAGTTTGCATTGGATCAAACACTATTCTTAGTTGATTAGTTTATTGACAAAACATACTATATATTTAACATATGAGCAGAAACTGCTAACAAAAGCTTATTTGATGTCTATTTTTGAGTTAAAACTTTATAATCTATCCAAAACTAGTCACACACACCAGAGATGCTCACAAGTCTCTGAGCTAGAGTCCAAGTCAAGTCTCAAGTCTCTGAGCTAGAGTCCAAGTCAAGTCTCAAGTCTCTGAGCTAGAGTCCAAGTCAAGTCTCAAGTCTCTGAGCTAAAGTCCAAGTCAAGTCTCAAGTCTCTGAGCTAGAGTCCAAGTCAAGTCTCAAGTCTCTTGTGGTTATAAGTGTTGCATCACGTACAGCGACCCATCCAGGTTGCTTAGAACACTGCATAGCTTTATATAAGGAATTCAAAGCATGTAATATGTTAGGTTACACTTTATTTCGATAGTCCACTTTAGACATTCTACTAACCATGTACATTTTCAACTACATGTCAACTAACTCTCATTAGAGTATTAGTAGACTGTCAGGTTATGATGTGGGTTCGGGTTTGGAGAACAAGTTGACTTGTAGTTGCCAAGTTACTTATAGTCAGTAGAATATCTGTTGAGGAACCAACAAAATAAGATATTATAATATATAATTAGCAGATATTAAGCAGACAGCCTACTAATACTCTAATGAGAGTTAGTTGACATGCAGCTGCAAAGTTACTTATAGTTAGTAGAATGTATAAAGTGGACTATCAAAATAAAGTGGTACCATATGTTATTATGACTCCTTTATCTATTAGCATACAGTATCAGCTTTGATTTTGGTATATATTCAGTGTAAACAGGCTATTACAACATGACAAAAACACCATCAATGCTTTACTTTTAGTTAATTTCTTTATTTTGCCTTGTAGCTTGAACATACCAAGACATAAGACCAAATATAGAAAATGATATAACTCACAACACTAAAATTGACACACTCCTATTTAGTGCAAAACATCAGTGTAGCTAAATGCAAATAAACTATTGCATTCAAATGAAATTTTTAACACTACAATGCACTTCCAAAACATTCAAATGCTCAAAATCTTTAGTGTAAATGTGAAGCAACTGACCAACTTTTGGGATGTAACTTGTTAAGAGCAAAATGTTTAGAAATAAAAAAATCCAAAGGGTGAGAACAGACTGGTTAACCTTCTCTTCTCTTAACACACTAGGTATGGGCCATAAAACATTTCTGGCTTCTTCTGGCTGCACTGCCTATGCAACTAATCATAGCTTATATACTTTAAGTCAACACATCCCAGACTCTCAATCCAGTGTAACGTTATAATTAAATGAAACTGTAACGTTACATGATCAACAATAATCCTGTATCCTGTTTGTAGACAACGGGCAGCCAGCGGCACGTAAATGATTAACGTTACGTTAATCGACCACCACAAGTTTGGCAATTAAACAAACGCTCATTCATATTTCATAAGGAAGACAGTCGGAGTTAACCTCTCGTAACGTTAGGTAGCTAAAGCAATAAGCAAGCTAACGGTAGATGGTCAATGCTGAGCTAAACATGTTTACTCACCTATCAGGGTGCGTTTTCAGATGCATGATAAAATTATATGTAGTTGAGCCAGAATCTTTTGTCGTGATACTGCATATTTTGCATTGAGCGCTTCTTTTGAGCGCGTCTTGTTTGAAGTTTTTGAACCCAAAGCTAACGATGAATGGCACAGCAGCGGCCGGTGCAGTCGAACTTTTTGTTTGTTATCCTCTCATGTGTGGTCGCGCGCGCGCTGCCAGCAATAGGCCACGTAGTACGTGTTTACGTAGGCAGGTTATAACGGAGGGAGGGGGATAACAGCGAGCTCATCAGACGTTTCCTAAAAATAAACATTGTTCACGAGTCCCGTAGCTCGAGTCCGAGTCGAGTCTGAAGTCTTTCGAGGACGAGTCTCAAGTCGAGTCTGAAGTCACTGTGTGTGGGACTTAAGTCGTACTCGAGTCCGAGTCTCAAACTCGAGTCCCCATCTCTGACACACACACACACACACACACAGAGAAACATGATTCAAATTTAAACAGTAGGCTATTTTTGTGTTTACAGACACTAACGTTATTATTATTAATTACGTAATTATATATCGCGATTAGAACAAAGCACAAGAATAAAAACACTTACAGCTCAGCTCGCTCCTCGAAGTGAAAATAAACCAGCACTTGTTCTGAGGTAGGTAAATGTCCCAGCATTATTCCTCACAGCCGCGCAAGACGACAGTACATTAATCTGACTAAAATCTGTGAAAAAAATCTGCCAAAACGCACCGGTGCGTTTGCCATCCCCAGAGGGTTAAGGCACACGTGGGTTCCCAGATTGAGGACATGCAAAAGGAATGAGAGCAATTGAAAATAGAAAGCATCGCGATGAGCCTTATACTGTAAACGCATCTCCAATATTAATCTGCATTTTAATATCCTCTTGTCATAGAGCTTTTTAGGAGAATGCCATAGTATTTAATTTGGAATGCATGGCTTCAATACGTTGTGTTTTCCGCTGGCAACCCGGGGTGTGGAAATTCTACTGGGTAAAATGGCAGTTGGCGGGATCACAGAGACCAAAACACCAAAAAGACATTCAAAACAGAACGCACATTTCAGAGTAGAATAACTGGCTGTACCATTGTTTCTCAGAGAAACAGGGATTCGAATTCAGCATGTTTCTTAAATCTCTGCTAATATTATGATATTTTTGTGCTTTAGCAAAGTAATAAAATTAGATACAGCACCTTTAAAATGACGCTGTTGTACTGTATATTAACATGGCTGGGTTTCTTGAGGCCTTGTGCAGAAAGCTTGCATGGATAATTTGGTTCAGTTCATTTCAAGAAGTTATTTAACTATGCAGCAAATGTGTTTATTGAATAGCCAACAGTTATTAAATGATGACACTCAGTTATCAAGACATTTTTTATTTTTTTTATTTACCTCTGCCCATGTACCTTAGTCAAATAGGATAAGTTTGACCCACTTTAGAGGTGGTTGATATGATCAATTTAATTCAAACAAAACAAAGGAAATGTGTTTTAATATTTAGAAATTCTCCAAATGTATGATCAATTTTCAAAATTCACATCCTGGTTTTAGCAGAAGAGAAGAAAACATTGGAGAAGAAAACACAAAACACTAAAAGAAGAAGTAAAAGCTTTTAGTTTCTTGTTTTCAGGGACAAGTCATTTAATAATGATTGCTGACAGGGCTATTTCTAAAAAACTTGACGATACAGTAAATTTCACTTGTATTGAGGAACTGTCTAGATTAATCGTGGGTGAAGAAATGTTATTTCATTTTGTCCAGTCTGCAGCAGGGGTGTTTTCTCCGAGGAGGCAGTGTCACCTCAAACTGGCATGAGAAAAATAATCAAAAGTTCAAAAATGAAACCAACCATATATTATGAAACATGAGATGAAAAAGGCCAACAGGGACATCTATAATGTTTCAAAGTGAAGCTTAATAATTAGCCAAATGACAGATTGTATTAAAGGATTAGTTCACACAAAAATGAAAATTCTGTCATCATGTACTCAGCCTCAAGTTGTTCCAAACTTTTATGAATTTCTTTCTTCTGTTGAAACCAAAAGAAGATTTTTTTAATAGTGTCGGTAACCAAACAATTGATGGGCACCATTGACTTCCATCAACTGTTTGGTTACAGACATTCTTCAAAATATCTTTTGTGTTCAGCATAAGAAAGAAATTCATACATGTAATTAATGTTATATGGTTTTAACAAATAATACAGTTATTTAAAAATACAAATATATTACATTAGTTAGGGTTATTGATAAAAGCATGTTATACAGTGTTCATATGCTTTTACAAATTAAGACTATGTAATAATTCAGCAAATTTTAAACATGAATTTCCATTAGACTGCAAAATCCAAGAGCAAGACAAGGTTTCTCATTTGAGAAGTCCACCACAAGCCTCTGAAATTACATCTCCTCTTAACTGCTATTTAATGGAGATCGTTATATTATCACATGCATAAAGGTCAAGAGGGTCATTATTGAAAAAGTAAGAGCCTTTCATCGGAAGTTATCACCAAAACTTAAAAAGTTAGTAGAAAACTAATAACATTTTCGCTTCATTTTGGCTGCTACCGTATACTATTTAGCCACAAATGGGCTTTCTAATAAAATCTCAAAATATATGCTGTACTGAAGTTAGAGAATTTGTTCTTTGTCATTACATTGGACTTTTTCAATCAAAGCACCCGAGACACTTCTATTACACTTTCATGCTACATTTAACGCTTTGACTTTTGGTTAACAGGTCCTGATAGCGTTACTAGATGAGCTCAAGTTTCATTTGACCTTAGAAAACTTACTGTTAACAATAGGTGGAGACTTATATTGTCTTAGTTAAGGTATCTTTTGGTTTTCAAACCAGGTTCTGAAGTCATTCACATTTCACAAGGGAATCATATTTCCTTAGGTACATTTATATTTATACATAAAATTTTACCAGTTCATGCACTCCCTGGGAATCAAAGCCATGACCTTGGTGTTACTCGTAGCGCATGCTACTTTTCGAGCTACAGGAATGCCCAAGGTAACTTGAGTCATTATTTGATCAATGCATCATTGTCTATGTCCCCATCTGGCTTTTTACACATATACCTTCATGAATAATAAAACAAGAATATCCTAGGCACTGTTATATATCCATCTGTTTGTGACCTCTTGTGAAATAAGAATGTTATCCCGTTGTACAAGACACCAAAATCTGGTTGATCTCAGTGTCTAGAGAGCAATGCCTCAACAAAAAAAAAAGACAGATTCTGACTGGTACTTTCAAGCCTTAGTCCAGTCAAGACAGTTGACTACTTTGAGGAGTTCTTCAGACTCACAACAGAGGTAGCAGGAAAGAATAGCGTCTACCTTTGACCAGAGGCTTCTCTGTGAATAAATTCTCTACTCGGTCAATTTTGCAGCGTATACTATCCCCTGACTCAACAGTGCACCGAGATGGGAATTAATTGAGCGGTTTTGGAGGACACAACCTAGAAGATCCGACTTTCTAGTGCTTGTATTAGATGAAATCAATACTTGGACAACTAAAGCTTTAGAGTTTGTGACAGTGTGAGAGTCAACCGTTGTTTCGTTTGCTCCACATTTGTTTTCTTCCTTGCACTTTTACATTTAACTGAGGGACGAGTTTAAATGATATCGATAGAGAGGTTGAAAGTTTCTGTTTTTAACAAGGAGGACTTCTGCAAGGAGAAATCGCTCCCCATACGTGTCAGACCAGCTTGCAGGGGTGTGAAGTGTCAAATTACAAATACTCACTTTACTGTAATTGAGCAGTTTTTATCAGAAATCTTTACTTTTTACTTGTGTACATTTTAAGGTATATAAATGGTGTAAGCTATGCCATAACCATAAACTAGTGCTGGATAACTGTCAAAGCCAAGCAGCCAAACCCTAACCCCTTAGTATAACACAACAAGAAACAAGTATAACTGAACAAGTAATCAATGTTGGGCAGTAATGCGTTACTAGTAAGGTGTTACAGTAATGCAGTAGTGTAACTAAGTACTAACAAGGTTTCAGTAAATATTACAGTTACCATCCATAAAGTAGCTCGTTACAACATTGTTTTTGTTGTCTCAACCCTTACTGATTTGAAATCCAACAATCCAATCATTTCTAGATTCGTTTTCATAGTCTCCAAGACTATTGCGTGCATGTGACGTCACCATTGCATCAAGCTATAGCTTGGCATATAGAAAGGCTTATATTAAGCAGCTGGAAACATTGACATTACTTTGATTTTGTCAGAAGAAATGATGACAAGAACACTGTTGTCAAATGTAGGCTGTGACATTACTCTGGCATTACATGGCTTGCCAATCCACATCCCTTTGATCCCAATATACATTATACCCACCTATTGTACATTTTCGAGAAAACACCAAAAAAAGACTTTTCTTATGACCTTACGTGAATTCTTTTGAAAACATACATCATGAAATACAACGTTCTGTCATGAAACTCTAGATGGCACAGGCTAATAGGTCCACAACTCAAACTGCTTGCAATCATATCATTCTCTATAGGGCACAGCTGATTGGTTCCTGCTGTATCAGTAGCCAATGAGCTCGCTGCTCAACCTTCAAATAGTTGGTTAGCATTTGCAGCACTCTTTCAGAAACCTTCCCCAGCTCCACTTGTATAGATTTGCTATAGGAATTCATCTACGCTATATTGTACAGACCCAGCATGACTTACTTGCTCACAACAGTGTGTTGTGTATGTATTGGCAGTAGCAGGTCCCGTACATGCTCTGTAGCAGCAGCGTAGCAGATCTATTCCGTCAACTTCGAAAGTTGTCATGACAGAAATATAATTGTATCTGGGTAATAGGTAAATTAGTTACAATTAGCATCAAGCTACACATAACAATTTATATACTATGCTTCTACTCAAAACTCACTGTAAATCCCGATCGAGTGTTTGTAATAACTTCTGATCGCGATCTAATGTGGATCTAATCTAACTTAGGTTGGTTGTAGCATTTTTAAATAAGCTAATCGTTACACCTGCTTAGCATATTTTAATGTGAACATCCTTTATTCTTATAAAAATAGCCCAAATCACATGCTGTCGTAATTGTGTGTTTATTAGCTTCATGTTTCATGTGTAGAAACATTTCTCTGGGTTAGTACACGAAACAGAACACAAGAAGTGTAGTGGAACTTTGTCATGGAAGAGACAGGGCGGATTATGAACACGTAATAAGAGTGATGTGCAGCGAATGATCTTAGTCATAACAGTGATCACACAAGTGCAGTTCATGTGTATTAAATTGTGTAACAAGTGCTGCATCTGAAATCACTTTCTATGTAGTAGGTATTTGGTTTGAAACTTACTTTGCAACCATTAAAAAGTATGTTTTATATAGTATGAATGAAATTTGGACGCACTACATCCGAATAGTGTAACGAATAGTGAAACAAATTGCTGTTGCCAAGTAATAAGTAAAGTAATTATATTCGTTTTAAAAGAAATGTAATGAGTAATAAGTATTAAATTAATTTATTTGAGTAGCGAGCCTAAAACTCCAAGTAATGAAAGAATGAACACAAACATCCTGAAACACATGACTTTAGTTTGCTTAACAACACTGTTCAGCTGGGGTTTGTAATCACTATACAATGAAGAGCATTTATTACTGCAACGTAAAGTGATCACTGAAGTCCTATTTAAAAGTCTCAAAGTGCTTTCACTTGGTGTGAAGCGATGGTGTGAAAGAGACAAATGTGAGAAGGATGGAGAAAACCGCACCTTTAATCATGTTTTATTCCAGAGCCAACAGAGAGCTGAGGGAGAGACCAGAATTAATTCTTGCTGGGAAAAGACATGCCAGCGAGGATGAACAATTAAATCCTAAGGGAATGCAGCTGAGTCAAGTGAGACGTACTGTACTGTAGGGTTTGTTTACACACGCATACATGAGCATATTAGGTTGCCAACCCGATGACTAGTATGGCATATGTGCAGCTTACAAATGAAGAACTTCTGCTTTGCGGCTAGAGCTCCCCAAATGGAAACGATCTGTGAGTCGTTGCGCAATTTGCTGTTGACCCACTGGACCCACCAATCAAATCGTTGCTTTTTCCACCAGAAACTGTACATAAGTTGCTTCAATTATTCACATTTATCATACATCCCATCTTTTCCAATGATTGCACAAGTACTGCAGGAATTCAGAGCTGGTTTGGACTATATAGAACCAATCAATGGCTGTTGAGAAAGATCATGTGGTCTTGTTGAATTGATTTCATGCACTAAGTCATGGCAAGCGAAGTTTGGTTTTAATGAATGCATAGATTTCCTTTACCATATCATTATACCACCACCGCAAACCCCAAGGTCCACCATGTCATCTGTTTTGCATGTAAAAACACATACTGCTTGAATAAATCTTTATCAGAGCAAAGATAACTGCATAAGACTCTAAATAATTAATGCAGTGTATGCCAGAGAAGGGTACTTTTAATTATATTAGCCTCTGTTACTTCACATACTGTTCCATATCAGGGTGAAAATAATGAGCGTTTTTTTCCCATAACATCAGTCCTGTGAGTGTAACCTTTCCCCTGAGCAAATCGCTGCACAACACAAAAGAGTGATTTACCGCATAAAGAAAATATACAATGAAGGATTTTCACTGTCGCTTGCCAATCAGATTCATAGTGGGCAAAAATGGTGTTGCTAATGTGAACCAGATGACTGTAAAGCAATCCTTTACAGGCGTCCATGGAATTCCACAGGAACGTAATAATCCTAGAAATTCACAAGTGGATTTTTGTATGTCAGTCAACAATGCAGTGCACTTCACGGATAGATTTCATGCATATTTATGATAATTATCATAATGTTGAATAGTTAAAAAAAAAATTCTCACAATTTGGAAAAACAAACATTAACGTAGGTATCAGTATCAGTATTGGTATCGATTTTAAACGTGTAATAAATTATGTATATTTATGGCTTGTGTAATTAAATTTTAAATTTTAAACATGTTAAATAATATACATTAAAATATTGTCAACTCACATGTATGTATACATATAGTCTACGAATGCAAAAAAAAAGCAAAAAGTTCACGCAGTGACCTAAATATTCAGTGGATTTGGTTTGTGTGTGTCAATCAACAATGCCAGTTCATGATTCTTTCATAGAAAGAACCCTGACAGTTCCCTCTATGAAAGAATCATGAACTGCTTTTTCATCCCGAAAACATTCATGCAGAACTCCATGTTTAGTCGTGAGGAAGAAAGCTGACGATAAGACATGGCTAATTATACTTCACTGTTGAGATGAATGCGCATTTGAAGTTTCAACAAGCTCCACCATTTGCAATCTGTCCAAAGTTTCTGCAAACAGTGATAGTACTCTGCCGTTCCACTTGTGGGGAAGAGTTCAAAGGAGGGAGGCAGGATGTCTTTTTAGCCATCTGACAAGTCCCACTGATTATTTTCACTACAAGGCCATGCATTTTTTTAAGCTGTGGTTTAAAGTTTAAAAAGGCAGATGGGTAGGAAACGACAGCAAAAAATAAACAAAGATGGCAGAATCTGTTGCTCATGTTGGGTATTTGGTATGTTAACACAGAATTGAATTATGCCTGACATATGGCAGCAGAGCATCTGTGCCAGTAACATGCCATGATCCGGACTGCCAGAAGCTCAACATATTCTCTAGGGCAGGAAGAATCTGCCCGGGTCAGTTTATGTGTTCATGTGCTGTTTGCTCTGGCAACAGGAAGTACTGTAGTACAGCTGCTTTGTAGATCCAAAACCTGGAAACGAATGAGTCATTTTGAACAATGGGTTTTTAGAATGTCATTTTTTTTTAGTAGTAAAATTACCTTCACGTTTTGTTCTACAACATAGATTTCACATAGTGGAATCTTACATGTGAATGAGTTTCATGACAAAACTTTGAATAGGCCTATGTATGGCTGTACATATCTTCCACAATAATAAATAATAATACTGACATTAAACAATTACAAATAATAACAATAAAAGAAGAAAAAAAGAAATGATATATAAATATACACTGCCCAGCCCAAAAAAAGGTCGCTGTTTGGATTTAAATATGCATATGCTTAAGAGTATATGATTGGATCATTATTGCAGTGATTATTATGTTTCTAGCATGTTATATGTCTGGCAACAGTTCTTCTAACCCTAATTGATGGAGTGTGTAGCTTTTCATTTCTTAAACAAGCATGTAGGAAGACTCATCACGGCCATATTCCAGGATGAAAATGTCAAGATTAAATTCTTAAATTGTGAAAGAATGGTCGGGAGGGAGCATGAATTAAGGATCATTTTCACACATGAGTCCAGACCTTAAATTCATTGAAAGTCTTTGGGATGTGTTTGAGAACACTTTACACTGACTCTTGCATTGTCAATACAAGATCTTGACCAAACATTTATGCATCTCTTGATGAAAATAACATCACAACATTTGCCTATTTAAATCCAAACAGCGACTTTTTTTGGCCAGGCAGTGTATACACATAAATTTGCTCATTTATGTAAATGTAACTTTAAATGTTAACGTTTTTAAAAAGAAATGAAGCACACACGTGGATGTTTGTTAATGTTTGCAACTTAATATTTGAAGTGTGACTGTAGTTTATTTTATAGAAATGTCTCTTCAAGTAATGTGATCGGAATTGAATCACTGCAATAAATCATATTCTTAATCAAAACATTTTTAATGGGAAGCAAAATTAAATACACATTAAGATTGTTTTCAGATAATCTAAATAAATCTTTAAAATCTTTATTTTTCTTACTGCATTAGGAATTGTTTTCATATTTTAAACAAATATCTCTATATTTAGTCAGAGTTATACTTAAAACAAGAAAGAAAACTACATATCTTATGCAATTTTGCTCTCAAAAACAAAATCTTAATATATGGATAATTAAATATTTGTGGTGTACAACAAGACAAAAATATGAATTAAGAAAATGACACTGTGTAACTAGAACCCATTTCGATTTAGAGTTCCAATTTGGAAGACGACCTAAGAATGAATCCACTGATCAGCATTACAAGAAAATTCTCTCTTTCAACATTTATGTCTAATTATAAATGTCATCCTTTGTAAGTACACAGTGAGAACTTTGATTATTCAATAAATACGAGGACACTGTGAAAAGCCAATCACGACAGATTGGACAGATCTGTTTATTGAGAACCAAATTGTTTGTTTGGAATCAAAGAGTCAACCCCAAAAGAGCTGACAGTTTGAAATATAGAAAACAGAGAAGTTCTCCTGTGAAACGGGAAGTCACGGTAAAGCCAAAACGGCTGGAGAAAAAGCAAAGATAAAGAAAAAAGGGGACAGTCCTTGCACAGTTCCCCACCCTTCATCAAAAGAGACATCCAAACGTAATATTTATCTTCGCGTCCTTCTTAGAAATGATTATGTATGACTGGTGACCATCCAGATGCACGACTGACTTTATCTTAGAGATGAGGAGGGGTGGTGACGCTCAACCCGAAGTAGATGCTATTTCCTTTTCAGGCTCCTCTGACCCCTAACTTAGGAGGAAAAAAAAGTTTTCTCCCCCTTTCCTTTTCACTCTCCCACTTTCTCTCTCTCTCTCTCTCTCTCTCTCTCTCTCTCTCTTACACAATCTCATTTTAGAGGGTGTCTGCAAACTACATGCAGACTTTTTGCATCAAGTGTCAGGCTAGCAAGAAGAAACCTCCTTCTCTCTGGGCTCCCAGCTGGACTCAGAGGATTCACCGCGCTCAGATGGAGTGAAAAGCGACTGGACAGCTTGGGAAAGCGTATGGATATGGCACACACGGTGAAAACTCCACTCAGGAGGTCTTTTAGCGAGCACGTGAAGGATTCCACTAACAAGGCTTGGGATACATTTTGGAAGAGTGCACGTGAGAAGCGGCTCTCAGGTAAAGAGATTGTGGGTTACTCTGTTGTGGTCGACAGACCGCCTTGGTGGTCCATTGACGTTCTTGCTGTATGATTTTCTCAGTGAACTTTGCATAACCGAGGTGTAATGACAAGCTAAACGTTTGTTTAAGCATACCAGGAGTGCGCATTGGGAATTCTCCGGTTTCAAGGGTTTATATGTGAACTCCAGCTAAATATGTATTTTAAGAGGTTGTTATATGAAGCTGTGCCTTCAGGTAGAGTTTGATACACTTCACCTGTCTCATCATATCATCCACTTAACTTCTCAAAGTTGTCAGTGATGATGGCTTTCCAAATGTCTAAAATGGTTTGAAACGTTTCTTTTAACTCTGTGATTGAAAAAAAAACAACCCTGACATGTTAACACGAGCCAGTTAATTGCTCGGATATCCACATCTCTGGCACCCAAGAGCATGAAAGGCACCGCAGGAAATGGCCTTTGGTCGATAAGAGGGCTAAATCTTCCTTGATAGTTTTTCTATCTCTAAGTCTTTCTCGTGGGGCCTCCTCTCGCTCAAGGGTGGGGATTTCTGTCCGTCATACATTACAAGCCTGTCCTAATATTTACGCCCTGACCCAGCTTGTCATAACTCGGTGTAAACACGGTCGCACGCGCATAGATCACGATGTGCATCCAAGGATCCGTGTTGGCCAGATGCGGCCCATAAACGCGCGAGAACTCCGAAAAACGACATTAGCGGGAGAAAAGCTTTCTTAAAGCCAATTAAAACAGATTGTTGCCAAACACTAACGCACCCCAATTAAATGCGGCACGGCGCCAGGGACTCGCGTTTTTTGTGCAACTTCGCACGACATCACGGCCAAGTAAAATACAATGCGGCACTTGCAAGAATGATGGTCTGGCATCTGGAGTAAACATCTGGCCGGGAAAGATTGGAGCTTTTATCGATGTGGGCTGATGTGTGAGGTATTGCGGTATCTGGGTTACGTCAAAGTCGGAATACACGCAAGTGCCTGCGCAGCAAAAACAGTGATAATTGCTTTACCTTCTTTTCTATTGTATTGCTTCATTTATTTTTTACCTGAGGTTTACACTGAACAGATTGTGCTCGCCATTCACGGTCAGCTCTTGTTTCACCCATGCCAAGAGGCATTACCTCATCGCAGGAACCGGAGCCACGTGTTTTTTGTGTGCCTGTCAGAGCAGTTGTTTGCGTGTGTGAACGATAGAGGAACTGTGTATAAAGAGTTCTAAGCTCCATTATGATGCAGAGCAGACCTGTTAGCTCCAGAGATTACTGTGAGAAAGCCTCACCAGATGTTGCAATCTTGAAAAAAAAAAAAAGGAAAAGAAAGAAGATGGGGTGGTGGTGGGGGTGTAGAAGAGAAACATACACAGCTGGAAAAAAAAGGAAGGAAATGGGGTCAGATTCCACATTTTCCTAAGCTACAATAACAGAATCTCTGAAAAAAAAATAAGTTGTTCTTTTTACCACAGCCATGAATATTTTGCAAGTCGTTTTGAGGAATTGTTTGATTTTGAAACATCGCATATGGGAAATCATTGTTCTTCTGAATTCCTGATTTGAAAATGTCATGATTATTTTAACAGACCCTTCTAAAAAATAATTTGGAATATTCTGGGATTAAATTTGTTTCAGACATGATGAAGCGACAAGTGATTTTGGAGTGGAAGCAGCATCACACAAGCGCAAAATTTTGGTTACCATTACCACTGTAGAAATATTATTCAATGACATATTTATTACACACCATTCATTTATTCTCCCACCAAAACTATGCATCAATTGGGAGGGGTATCAAGTGTTCTCAAAATGACAGCCACCATGCAGAATAAAACTGTTTTCATCTTATGGAAGCCTGTTTCCATCAATACACCAATGTATTAGATGAAGTATAAAGTAAACATTTTAACTTTTTTGAAAATGTTACGATTTTGAGATAAAAAAATACAACAAGTTGTAGATATGAACAAGAAATGTGAGATATAAATATAGGAAGTCACAATTACAGGAAATAAATTCACAGTTGTGAAACAAAGTCACAATTTTGAGATATAAATTCTCAATTATGAGATTATAAATCACAATGAATATTTCTTTTCTCTGAGGAAGTAATGAGCTTCCCCAGCAAATCACAACACCTTTTTTTTTTTACGCCCACATTTGAATTTACTATATCATTTTCAGAACCGGAATTCTTTTGAGTCTGTTAATGTTTTTCACAAGTGGCTTTGCTGGAATAACTGCAGGGCATCAGTAAGACTATAAATTCCACTGACTTGTTTTTTAGAACCTTTGCAGGTCTCCATTTCATAGGCTTTACCTAATACGCACATGTTTCAAAGTATTAAAACATATTTTATAGCATCTTATATGTAGCAGATTATTAAAGGTTTAATTCACCTGAAAAAATAAAAAGTATGCCACCGTTTACTCACCCTCACATTGTTCTAAACCTGTATGAGTTTCTTACTTCTGTTGACCACAAAAGAAGATATTTTGAAGAATGTTGTTAACCAGACAGTTGACGGCACCAATTGACTTCCATAGTATTATTATTTTTTCCCCACTATGGAAGTCAATGGCTACCGTCAACTGTCTGTTTAACAGCATTCTTCAAAATATCTTCTTTTGTGTTCAACAGAAGTAAGAAACTCGTACAGATTTGGGAAAACTTGAGGGTGAGTAAATGACAATATCATTTACATTTTTTAATGGACTATTACTTTAAGAAAGACTAACATAAACAACAGAAGTCAGCTGACTTCTCTAGGAACTAAAAATACAGAAGAACAGTCAGGAAGAAGTTGAGCTAAGTTCTGGGGTATCAGAATGATCACTTCTTAACACTAGCTGCCCTGTATTAAACCAAACATTGAACAATCGATCGCATCTGTCAGCAATTTACCATAAAAAATGCAAATAGCTGATTAGAGTAACAGATTTACGCGTGGACCTCTCTATAAATTGGGCTCAAAGGTTAGGTGGGCATGAGGTAGGCGTTCACACACCCTCATAACCATATATAATCTGGCTTCTCATTGCCGGCCAAGGCTCATTAAACCAGCTGCAACTCAGATTTACTGCTCAGTCTCCCTCTATTGTCCCATGTGACCAGGGGTTCATTGGACATCGGATGTGTTGGGATTTGTGCTGCTCCGGTCAATGGCCGTCTGTACAACTGTTAAATGAATGAATGAATGGTCTGTGCTAAATTATCATAGTTCATTTTGACAAAGACTTTTTTCTAAATGCAGAATTACAATGCACAGAGTGTTATAACCCCTCAATCGATTAATTCATTAAATAAATGGTTTATTAAATTAATAATTTTATTTAATCCATCAATCATTTAACCCATCCATCCATCAACCCATCCATCCATCAATCTATCAACCCATCCATCCATCCATCAATCCATCAACCCATCCATCCATCCATGAATCCATCAACCCATCCATCCATCAATCTATCAATCCATCAACCCATCCATCAATCCATCAATCCATCGACCCATCAACCCATCCATCCATCAATCCATCCATCCATCAATCTATCAATCCATCAACCCATCCATCCATCAATCCATCCATCCATCAACCCATCCATCCATCCATCAATCCATCAACCCATCCATCCATCCATCAATCCATCAATCCATCAACCCATCCATCCATCCATCAATTTATCAATCCATCAACCCATCCATCAATCCATCAATCCATCAACCCATCAACCCATCCATCCATCAATCCATCCATCCATCAATCCATCAATCCATCAACCCATCCATCCATCAATCCATCCATCCATCAACCCATCCATCCATCAATCCATCAACCCATCCATCCATCAATCCATCCATCCATCAACCCATCCATCCATCAATCCATCAATCAATCATCCATCCATCCATCCATCCAGAACCAGGATGTCTGGGAACCTGGAAAAATACTGATAAACCGGTAACACTTTACAATAAGGTTCATTAGTTAACATTAGTTATTGTATTAACTAACATTAAACTAGCAATGAGCAATTATAAATTTGTTACTGTATTAGTTAATCTTATAAAATAAAATACAGCTATTCATTGTTTGTTCATGTTAGTTCACAGTGCATTAACTAATGTTAACAAATACAACCTTTGATTTTAATAATGTATTAGTAAATGTTGAAATTAACATCAACTAAAAGGTAATTAATGCTGTAGAAGTATTGTTCATTCTTAGTTCACGTTAACTAAGGTGGTTAACTATGTTAACTAATGAACTATATTGTAAAGTGTCACCGATAAACCAATTCAAATTTGCTCAAAGTTATATTTGAACACTACTTGGGCCAATAATCGAAAGGGTGCATGCCTTAAAACTTCTGCATTCAGTGGTTCGAGAAGCATGTTTCCTGTTTTTCATAACTCGTCAGTCGTATATTATTGCCTCAAGACTCTAACAAGACATTTATGCTACATTTTATGAAAACAAGACCAATGCTGAGGATCGGTTTCCAACTTGAAAAAAGCAATACTGTTAATACAATAATATGTTTGCTAATAAAACATTTGAGAATACTGTGCTACCCCACAACTCATAAATTAAAGCTAACATGCTTAATGGGTGCTTAAAGAACTGACCTCTGTAACTGCCGAAATGTCCTCCATATGACTCTCAGGGCACCGTTTATGACTTTTCTCTCTCTAATGACCTCATTTTCCTCCCATTAAAGCGTTTTCAAAAAACATAGTCTCTTCAGCTTTCCTTCATGTTTATCCAGTTCTAAAGGATCATCTGGAATTATGGCCTAATCAAAAGTCTCTTCCCTGAAGGAAGGATCCAGATCCTTCATTACCTTTGATGATGCATAAAATTGTCATCTCTCAGTGCTTGCACAGCCAAGGCAACTGTCTCTACAGCCCCACAAGTTATTAAATCAATACTTTTCAGCTCCACTCACCACTGAGAACATGCAAAATGACCGTCACAAATAAGAGTCTCGCAACGTCAAGTCCGACTTAACAATGAAATGAAAAATATTCCTGCGTAAAGTGGTTCCTTTAACATCCCTTGCCACTTGAAGACTATTTTTATGGAAATTACAGTGCCATGTTGAGATCATGTAAAGCTCTTTAGATGAATAGAAATGGTCATGTGAACTTGATCCTTTTGACGCACACCCTTGACTTTATGAGATCATCTGACCATGAAAACACAACTTTCTCAAAGTAAACAATGAGCAAATCAGAATAAACAGCTTACATTAGCCATGTAGGAGTCAGTCAAACAGACTAGCCATGAGAGTGCACTGAAATTGAATGGCACTTTCCACAAACATGACTTTTTAACAACCATATTTGGCACAAATCCCATGTTTGTTTGGTTTTTTTAATATAAAATCATCCATCTGTATACTCCTTTTGGCCTGTCTCACCTCAGAGGTCTTGTCCTTTTTGACTGTAACCAAAAATAAAAATCATTCCACAATGTCATTATTTTCAATCGCATTGTCAAAATGTAGTACAATTTTGAAACATTTGAATTTATATTCGAAATAAAAGAAACGTCATTTTAATGACCAAACATTCTGAGTGCAGCCCTATTGATGCATCCTTTTTGTTTACACACAAAAAGGATAATTTCTTAAAATTCTGGATTGCAGGAAGTGACAGTAAATAATCTCATTCTATTTTCTCAAATTTTACTAATATTGTTTTGTTGAGATTTCATCGCTATGTACTGTATGAATGTCAAAATGTTTATTTTATAGTAAATTAGTTCATCAGTAATTACAAACAAACATTTGGTCCACTTAAATCTCTAACCCTGTTACCTTTAAAATATATTGTCTATTTAATTTGAATGTTTGTTTAATGTTTATCACTATAAAATTACAAAGCAATAAATCAATTCCTTATTAAAAAAAATAAAACTCCTAAAATATTCAGTTTGACTTCTTATTCAGATATATTCAGAAATGTTCAGATTTCTAAAGGTTAAGCACAAGTTTTTTCAGACTGTATTATTATTACATTGTAAAAAGAGCTGGCTGATCTTCAAAATAATGGCGCCTTTTCTTTACATTAAAATAGCGACAGCAACATCTAAACCTTACTTTCACTGTAAAAGATCAATACGCTCCCAATCCCAAACTTGTATTACAGAGACATCCAAAAGAGAGTAGAACAAGCTAACTTTTCAGGTTTTTCAGCTGAAGTTCCAAGTTGGGAATTAGCATAAATTTGAGACCAGAGCTTTATCATTGAGATTACTGGAAGCTGAAAGTTTTGTCTCTTGTTTCAGGGCCACTGTTCTATTCTGGTTCAAAAGCCTGATAAGTAGCAGTCTTCTAAGATTTACAGAAGTTTGCGTCATTATGAGTTCCAAAGGTGCAGGTTGCCTAATGGTTTTTCACACTGCAATCTGCACAGTGTCTTCTATAGTGTCACTTGGCAAGCATGTCTGTTATTAAAGGCCTGAGCTTCAGTGTCTTTCGCTTAAGCACGGAGAGTGTCATAACCTTAAATGGCTAGACACCGTCTGGGAGATATCCAAGAGCCTAGTTTCTGTGTAGACTGTTAACCTTCAACAATTTCCTCAAACTTTGTCTGTCTACTTCCTGCATCCACTTACACAAACAAAATATTAAGCCTGATTCTTATATCAGTATATTCTACAGATGCTCTCTTAAGAAATAAAACTACCCCATTGTTTTGTTTTGTTTTTTTGGAGCTTATATAACTTTTATAGTGCCTTGTATTTATTCAACAGGGCTACAGGGCCCACTCGTAGTTTTCGTTATGTCTTCTACTGATTGCTGATAACAGAATGTTAGACATCTAATCCCCATCGGTTCCTGAAGAACAACCAATTCGGAGACCAATTCATCTGCATGCCGGGCCGCATGTGGCGGGTGACAATAAAGGAGGAGCCGTTGAAACGGAATCATTGGCGCTTCCCAACGCCTCCTATTAGTTTTGATCTCAATCTAGTTTCACGCACAGCTGGAGAGAGATCGCAGATTATTTCCAGTAGACTCATGAAAAGTAGAAAGATAGAATCGCTTGATTATATTCTAATACTGGGCTTTGTGTGAACCCTGAAGCACTGTTGTGTGTGCAGAATGAACATGCAAACAGGAAGTGACAGTTGCGTGTTGAGCTCCTGAGCCACTAATGCATACTTCCACTTTTGGGACCCAGAGAATATGTGAAACATGGCGTGTTTGTTATCTTGGGGAGTTTCACATAATACGTGAAATGGATTAACAGTATAATCTGGTTAGTGAGTAAAATAAGTCAAGTATATCTATAAAATAACCTTCTGTTTATTGGTGATTTACTAATACTGTAAATCCGTAAAATCATGGCACATTTATTTACAGCAGTGGGAGTTGAGAAGAAGGGCCTGAAACTGATGAAAAAAAAATATTTTTTTCAAAACAATGGTCGGTGAAAGGAATTGTTTGTTGTTGAAAGTCAACCTGCGGTTATATATATATTATAAGTATACAGTAATAAAGTACTTACAAATCATTAACAAACTAGTTTAAAGTTATTTAACATATTGTAGTATCTGTGCTGGGATACTAGCACAGATACTACATTAATATATTAATTAGGTTATAAACGGTGAGTTCTTCATTCATTGTCACTGTAATTAACCAAATTATTATTGTATAATTAGTGCTACTATTAATATTGTTGAAATATATATATATTTAGGGGTAGGGTTAGTGTAAGGGGATAGAATATACCAGCCCTTTCTCATCCTTTGGCGTCATACATGTGACGCTTTGTATATTTCGTTGAAATCTTACGCACATGGCATCCTTTAGCAATATGAGACGCAGAACCCAAGGCGTCATAACCGTACCCTACCCCAGACCTAAACCTACCCATAACAGTGCGTGTTATATTGACGCTAAAGGATGCCATGTGCGTAAGATTTCGACAAAATGTCATATGGTCACCTATATGACGCCAAAGGATGAGAATGCGTTGAATATACAGTGTGTACAGTATAAAAACCATTACGCCTATGGAATGTTCCCATAAACTGCCTCTGTGTGTGTGTGTGTGTGTGTATTTGTAAGCATTTAAGGGAACACTGAATATGAATGCAATTAATGTGCAATGAAGGTTGGTTTAAAGCACTTAATTACCGTAATAACATTTTCCCATTTCCCTTGACCTAATCTAAAGTGAGAACTATTTACTCATAATAACCAATTCAAAAATTCCTTTAAAGCTAATTAAACACAGTTTAATGAATGAAGACCTCACTATTTGTATATAACCTATTAATATATTAACAAAGTAGAGACTACAATATATAAACTATGAACTATAAAGTAAGTCTGTTAATAATTTGTAAGTACTTTATCACTTATAAAGTGTCACCAAATGTAGGAATAGAGGCACATTTTTCCTACGTTGTATTGAACAGTTCTCAGGCCGAACATGAGCTTTGTGTCCCTGGTGAATAAACGGAACAGCAGACCATATTCATGGAAAGCACTGGAAATAATTTAAGCGTTACAAATAGAGAGCAGTAGCTTGGTGTCGTGCCTTCCACTGCCAAAATGATGCTGTATCACAGCATGTCTATCTGTGTTTCCTCAGCCTTGAGTCTATGTGTGTGTGTGAGTGTGTGTTTGTATTAAATCACAGCACCAGTAGGGTGAATGAACCTGCTGATTTACAGTACAGGTCCGTAATGACTAGAGCTCACAAGATACGCCAACAAACTCTCATCAAATCTGTCTTTTAAAACCTTTGTTTGTGGGCTCAGGTGTGAGTGTGTGTGTGTGTGTGTGTGTGTTTGTGTGTGTGTTTGTTTGTGAGCCCTATTTGCCCTTCATGGGTCTCAGGTTAGATGTCTCTGTCAACAGCGTCTAGACACCCAGTCGGACAAACAATAAAAACCCTATTGTGTGTCCAGCCTCTGTGAATGAGGATGCAATGGTCAAGAACTACAGCACTCACACACTACTAGTGTGACACTGTGTGTATCCGCTTATTGATGTCACACAGTCTTCAGACAACAGATGAAATGTCTCGCTCATACTCTTCACGCCTTTCTCCCGTTCCCCACATTTGAACCCGCAGAGGCAAACATTTGTCGGTTGTAACCGCCCTGCTTTCAGAAGTCATTCCCTTCACACTTTCTGTTGAACCCTCCTGTGTTTCTCTATTTATTACCTTAGGCTCTCTGCAGTCTTATCAGAAAAATCGGTCTCTCCCGCCCGCGCTGTGCCGCTTCTCTTATCCGTGGCATCACACCCACCGGCTCACTTCATACCGGGCCCTCCCTCACACACTCAATCTTTCTCCCTTTCCTCACTCCTATTCATCCGCTGGAAACCTGGCTCCATCTCTCCTCACCCTTCTTATGGAATAGCCAGTGTCTCCTTTTCTGCAAAAAGTGGTTCAGGGACCCGGCTTGATTGATTCAGGCCGACAAAAGACACTCTCATTTTGGGGTGAGACGAGGGCCGAATAATGCTGGATAAGCAGGCCTAAAGGAACCGGGCACGGATAGAGAAAACAGCTGACTATAGACACTGTGGGAAGAGAGAAGCCGGCGAGCTGTAAATCTACCCGATGAGAGAAAATAAGCTGCTGGTAAACTGGCAGGAAAAGGTCACTTTACACATTTGATCCTATTTGTAATATTGACATGGGATAAGACCAGGCAAACACTGAGCTGCCAGTCAAAAAGGAGAGATATTGACACTGAGTGTATAGGCTTAAGTTGAAATTAAAACGGAGAATTATGTAGGTGCCATTTTGATGTAGGGGCTTTGCATAGCCAAACAACAAAATATTAACTGGATGTTTTTTATATATATATATATATATATATATATATATATATATATATATAGTACCAGTCAAAAGTTTTTGATCGGTAAGATTTTTAATGTTTTTAAAAGAAGTCTCTTCTGCTCGCCAAGGCTTACACATAACATAAATTAACTATTCTATGAACCTAAAGAATGTCAATCAGAAGAATGAAAGAATCAGTTGTTCATCAAGCTGTTTATAAATAAATACTCATAGATATTCTCAATATGTTTATAATGGACATTTCATTGTCTATAAAAACATTTGAAAATGTTCTGTATGTATGCTAGAACCACACTTTAAATATGAATACCTGCAATTACCAATAAAGTTACATTGGCTCCACATGAAATTATGGCTTCGGAATAAGTGGGATATAAAATTGGCCTTAAACTGAAACATTTGGGGCCCTATTTTAACGATCTGAAACGCAAGTATCAAGCGCGAAGCGCAAGTAACTTTGTGGGCGGGTCTTGGGCGCTGTTGCTATTTTACCGGCGGGATAAATGACTCTTGCGCCCGACGCAAGTTTAAAAGAGGTTGGTCTGAAATAGCTTCATTATTCATAGGTGTGGTTTGGGCGTAACGTGAAATAAACCAATCAGAGCGTCATCTCACATTCCCTTTAAGAGCAGGTGCGCATGTTGCATGGCGGATTGCTATTATAACGGAGGATTTACCAGGCGCGCGCCAGAAGCGGTTCACAGCCGAGGAGACCGGCGTTCTTGTCAGGACAGTGAAAGACAGAGAGGTGACGTTGTATGGGGATGGGAGAAACCCACCCAAATCAGCGTCGGTTAAACAGGTGTGGGAGGAAAAAAACGACATTTTTTTACATCTTCATGGACACCACAATGATTTCCCTCATGTGTTAATATTTTTCCTTGTTATAATTCATGATTTGCAAAAATAAAAACTGCTGCATCTGTGTTGATGAGAGAATCAAAGTGTATGTGCGTTGTGAACCCGCTACATTATGGCCAAGCATGCGCACTTAAAATAGCATTATGAACAACGCGCAACGCGCCACTGACTTTAGACTAGGTTTTTTCTGGTCAGTGGCGGAATTGTTTTCTGGAAATGCAAAATAGCACTAGGGAATGTTTGTGCCGAAACACGCCTCCTTTTTGCGCCGACCCGCCCAGGGAGCGCAAGTTCATTTCCTAGTTTACCGACGTGCGTCTGTGGAGGGAGAAGCCCGCTCTGCGCGGGTGCAAAATAGGAATGATACATGCGTCAGTGTACAAAGTCATTTGCGCCGGGTGCAAGATATGGCCCTTGATGTTGTTGGCAACTATTTTGTGCCTTCCGAAACGTTTTCTTTTTCTTTTCTGTTGCTTTGTTCAGTCAGTGCACCCTGTTTAAATTGAGTTCAAGAAATGGTGTGATCCTCCGTCAGACAGTTCCTCATTTACAGAGCGAGGTCTGTTTCACTGCTCACGGCAATGAACAACTGCCACTTTCTTTGCCACTTGCTGCCAGGTGCAAAAATTCTCGAAAGAGCAGGAAAAAAATGTCTACCACTCTGCAGGACACAAAGGCAAGAGTTAACCTAGAGGCCATGTAACAACAGGAATCGGAATCTTTCAGAGTCAGCACAGCTTGAGTATCATCCATGCACAAACTGTAGTGACCTGCCATGGGCTGGTGTGGCTTTTGCACTGTCCAGAGCTTCTGAAGCATGAGTTTCATAGTGTGAAACCTAAAGCTGATAGAACAGGGTTTATATACTGTACGCAGCAGTTAGAGGTAAAGTGGAGGCGATTTATAGTAATATTTATCATTTGGTTTCATGATAATTTAAATCCAAATTTGGAAAGGCACGGAAAATGAATAACACTTTCTGCAGAGGCCCTAAAGAGACATGGATGCTGCCTGCGGTAGTCGGTTACATTACAGTACATCATATTTCACTTATCACGTGAAGATAGAGAGATGACTGATCCTGAGTGTCATTGACAAATATGACAAATATAAAATGTGTGGTCAGTACGCGTGATGCGAATGTAAAAGTAAAAAATGAGTGTGCATTCAAAAAGGGATTTCAATAGCAGCATATTGATAGTGTTGTCACGATTCTGGAAATTTCTAACTTCGGTACGATACCTTGAAAAATATCGATATTTGATACAATTTTCAATACCATGGGGAAAACTGCCATATATTCTGCCATACAGATATTTTACAAGATGTTTTTTTCCATCACCATGTCCCTTTAGGGGATCCGTAGAATTCGTAATTTCCTTTCCTAACATAGTATTTGTCTTCATGCACATCCCTAGTAAACATGTTATTAGTATTAAAAAAGTGCTGTATCAAGAAATCATGAATAGATCTGAAATTGGAGTCAACTACGAAGTAGTGGTTTCGGGTTAACTTGACCACGATTGAATGCGTTTCTTAGGGGACATTTACATGATGCGGTCTAGCGTTCACCAACTATAACTTGAGAAACAGGCAGTCAGCACTACAATTTGTGTTATAATTAAGGTTTTTTGATGCATCTGTCAATTTTGAGACTTTCATAAAGTGTTTTTTTCAGACTAGAGGACAGAAAACATCCAAAATACACTTTTAATTGTATCTTTTAGAGCACTTTATCTATTTGCGTCTTTAGAATTCAATTACAGTATCTTTAAAGGCCGTTTTCTCAAAATGAGTTTTTCCTCCAAAATTATATTCAGTAACACTTACATACACCAAACTTTACAGTTGTATTCTTATTTGTATTCTGAAGGTTTTGGGGTTTGTTCATACATAATTTTCCAGATTTTATACAACATTTTATTCCTATTTTTGGCTGTTGACAGTAATTTGTGGAGTGATAAATAGAGATATCCAAAATCCCCTCGGTAAAAACCTTTGACTCTAATAAATAAATAAATAAATAAAATAAGACAAGAATTTAGAATTTTGTCTTCATCCAATGTTCAGATTTTTGTTCTAAAAATGTATGCAAATTACGGCATATTTAATTAGATAAAGCTTCATTTGCATATTTAAACATACATTTTCAGAATTTTTTTGTGTAATTATTAATGTAATCAATCAACTGGTGAAGTATGGTGATATTTATTCTTTTTTTTTTTGTTTACCCTATTCACCTGGGGTGTGTTGACTTTTGCATATTTTAAATTGTAATAAAATGTCGCAATATGACTGCTTTTACTGTATTTTTGATCAAATAAATGCAGCCTTGGTGAACATAAGAGACTTCTTTCAAAATCTTACTGACCCCGAACTTTTGAATGGTAATGTGTGTATTTATATATTTATTTTTATACACACACACAACACTGCAAAAAGTCTATAAACCAGGCAACCCTAACAATAGACTAGTTGACCATCGTGGCTGATCCCTCCAATATTACAACACAATATTGTACAGATTAGATCGCATTTCATTATTCAATCCATAGCTATGAATGCATAATGCCCATCCCCGCATGGTGTTTTGTCCTACCTTGTCTGTCTTCCTGAGCCAGGGGAGAGCAGTTCTACCCGCCACCTGCTCAGGCCTGATGTAGGGAACGCTCCTCTCATTCAGCTTCACCATGACGGATGAGCAGTCTGCAGGGCCATGTTAACCATAATGGAAACCATGATCACGACCGAGCTTTGGCGCTCCCATCCCAGAGTCCATAAAAAGCCCTTTAACCTTGAAACTTCAGTCAGCTCTGCTTAGTTTCCGAATCTATCACAGCGTGCTAAGGTACTCCGTAGTGCTGACTGCAGGCTTGAATAATAGATGAGAATAACAATAATGCTTAATAACTGATTCACCCGTTGAACATGATCGGTGGCCTTTCTTTTCGGATGGTTTTGTTCCTCGAGATTAAGATGGATTCATACCGCGAGGCAGCTAAAAGTGGACCGTTTGATTCTGTATTATTCTTCCCGAAGAAAAACGAATGATGTTGCTGAAGCTTTTTATGTGTTTTTATATATCGGTGTGTTTTTTTCATCTTTCGTGAACAGAAATATCTGGGGGATTTTTGGACTGTATCTCTTGGAAAATACCCTTCACAGGGGAGTAATGTCAACAAGTCGGCAGGTGGTGGGAATCAAAGAGAACCTATTTATCAAGCTAAATGACTATGGCTTGGAGACCAGACCCAATCATTTGCTTGGTAACACTTCCAAATTTTTGTCTGTCCTGGATGTTGCCTGTCACGCTTGAGATCCTTATTGACTGGGAGTGCAACGTTTTAGAGGACCATAACAAATCAGTTTCAAGAGAACATTGCCTTTCGATCTTAACCCAACAGGCCAAATTTAGAAAACAACTGAGAGAACAATTCCTAAATGAAACAACCAAACCGACTGCTGATCTTACAGTAACCGCGATACTTGCAAAGCAATTTGTATGCATGCATTCGTTCGGTCATTTATATGCAAACCAGGCTCATTGGAAAATCGTGTGGCTATCACAACACTTTCAGAGTGAAATTCCCAGTGAGTGGGTGCTAAAAGCATCGTTTTATTTGGAACAGATGAATCTGAAAACGTCTTATTTTTTTACTTGTACTGCCGAGGCAGGTCGGAAATTAAATGAACAGTGAGTGTTTTTAAAAGGTTAATGCTCTATCATGTTCGAAAATGACATACTACTGTACACTAAACTGTGTTAACAGAAGCAAACTTGAGATAAAAATGCATTTGCTGAAGCAACCATGCCATTTTAGCTTGCTTCCTTGAGTTTTTTTGCAGGACTCGTACCCAAATGCTCTGCATTAGCAAGTTTACTGTATCAGAAAAGCCATATACTGTATATGGAGCTGGTTAAGCAATGCAAACATCAAAATGTATTGGTTTACAAATCATGCACTACAGTAACAGTGTTTTAAGGTTACAGCATAATATTGTGCAAGGAACTGTGTGAAAATAAGTCTTTATTAATTGATAATCTGCCCTTATAATCATCATCAGTGTGAAAAGGAATAATAGTTGTAGGTTGTCTTGTTCATTTCAGCTGGAAAGGAACGTTTTTTTGAGGTTTGCAAAAAATGTAGGTAGAGGCACGTTTTTCAATGAGTCTATGTTGTTTGTATGCCCAGACATCAACTTGACCCAGGCATGCAAGGATAACGCTGTGAAGAAAAATGAAAAAGAAAAAACTCTTGAGGAATAATTACGAGGAGAAACACGTTCAGAAACAAACCATGGAAAGTTCCACTGAGCCGTATCTCGCAGATTGAGAGGACTTCCAAAGACTGCATAACAAGCGCATTACCATTCCTGCCATTTGTTTAGTCTCTTCAACCATCCACTTCATTTAACTGCTGCAAAGGACATCTCCTCTGCCCTTTCAGGTGTGACAAATAAACAACAACACTTCAAAATGTAGTTTTTCCCACTGCCTCTGACCTGTATGCAAATGGAAAAACTCATTTTGGGCTGGTGGGATTTAAAGCTTTATTGATTGGCATTTGTCATATCAATAAGCTGGGGTGTCAAAGGAAGAATAACAGTTGAGTATGTGTAGCATTACCTACTATAAGGAAGCAATATAAGGTGCTTTGAAGCTTATGAGGACAATATTTCTGAATGTGCTATGAAACCTGCGAAGTCAAAAATATTGCCTTTTGTCTTTAACAGAGTAAGAAAAGGAAATGAAGGGGTGACATTGGTTTAAAACACGAGTCTTCATTGTCAAATAAATGTTTTTTCTCCAAAACACGTTGGCCACAATAATTGGCACCTCTAGGATTTTTTATGAGTAAAATATCTCTGAAGTATATTCCCATTAATATTTACCTCTTTGTTTTTTAGCACACCAGCGTCACTAGGAACATGAAATGGTCTAGCTATGACTTCTTGTTTCACAGGAGTTTAAGAAACACAAAAGCCAAATGTCCTTAATCATCCATCACAATGAGTAAAACCAAAGAATATAGTTCTGATGTGCATCAAAAGATTGTTGAGCATCACAAAATAGAAAGTGGCTGTAAGAAAATAGCTAAAGAATTGAAAATCCCCATTTCCACCATCAGGGCAATAATTAAGAAGTTCCAATCAAATAAAGATGTTACGAATGTGCCAGGAAGAGGACGTGTGTCTATTGTCTTAATGCACTGTGAGGAGGAGAGTTTGAGTGGTCAAGGACTGTCCAAGGATCACAGATGGAGAATTGCAGAGATTACTTGAGTCTCGGGGGGTCAGAAAGCCTAACAAATATTCAAACAACACCTACATCACCACATGTTGTTTGGGAGGGTTTCAATAAAAATCCTCCTCGCTCGTCCAAAAACAAACTCCAGCATATTCAGTTGTCAGACACGACTGGAACTTCAAAAGGGGCCGGATTCTATGGTCAGATGAAACTAAAAAAGAGCTTTTTGGGAGCAAACCCACCAGATGTGTTTGGTGCAAACTGGGGTAAAAAGTACCCCATGCCGTGCTAAATATACTGCTGGATCTTTAATGTTGTGGGCCTATTTTTTATTTTTTTTTAGCTGGAGGTCCTGGGAAATCTTGTTCAGATACATGGTATCATAGATTCTATCAAATATCAACAGATAAAAAATCAAAACCTGACGGCTTATGCTAGAAATCTTATAATGGGCCGTGGTTGGATCTTCCGTCAAAACACCGATCCAAAACAAACATCAAAATCAACACAAAAATGTGTCACTGAGCACAAAAGGAAGCTTCTGCCATGACCGTCCCAGTCCCCTGACCTGAACCCTACAGCAAATGAGTGGGGTGAACTGAAGAGAAGAAGCACCAATATAGAGCTGGGAATCTGAAGGATCTGGAGAGATTCTGTATGGAGGAATGGTCTCTGATCTCTTGTCAGGTGTTCTCCAAACTCATCAGGCATTATAGGACAAAACTCAGAGCTGTTATCTTGGCAAAAGGAGGTTGCAATAACTATTTAATAAAAGGGTGCCAATAATTATGGCCAACGTGTTTTTGGAGAAAAGCATTTATTTCATAATGTGATTCACCCCCCACTTTCAATTCATTTACAAACCCATGCAATTCATCCTTTTTTCTTACTAAGCGGAAGCCAACTAGAGACATTCATCAGTTTTTCTTTGAGTTGCCATATGGCTGGACATCCTACACAAGAGCTGGAAATAGGAATTGCATAATTAATGTGGATGAGGAAACGTAAAAAAGACAAATTATGCTGATTATATAATATAAATAATATAATAATTATCTGTCTCTAGAACTGGTACAAAATAAATGCTTCTTTTTTTTTTAATCACACTAAAAAAAAATGGTTGTTGATGAAGCCATGACTGATGTGGTGTGACATAAGAGCTCATCTAAATGTTATGCCATTTAACAGGGTCTGACAATTAATGTTGAAAATAAGCAGTTTTAAGATCTACTTGCCCTGAAATAATATTATAAATATTTGATAATAATAAATACACGCACCAAGGCAGTTGGCAGCCAATATTTTTTGTTTCTATGGAGAACCAGCAACTTCATGGAACAGACTCCATGATTAAGTCAGATTATTGTCAGGGGTTTGTTGGTAAAACACCAGACTGCACAAATATTCAATAATCTGACAAACACTGATTGAACATGTTCAGTCTGTAAAAACAAACACAGACATGATTAACACAACAATCCAACAATCTTTAGAAGTTGGGGTTCGTTGGAGCGAAGTTGCCCTCAAGAAGAATACGAGACTCCTGATTTATTATTACTTTAAGTTATTGCTGCTAAAGATAGTTGTACAATATGCAATATACACTACCAGTTTGTATTATTAATAATACTTGTATACAGCAAGGATGCATTAGAATGATGAAAAGTGACAATAAAAACTTTTATTTTGTTACATAAATACATTTTATATTGTGTCACCTGATTAACCTGGTAATGTCCTCTTAGATAGTTGTAATTTGTTTTCTACATGACCAAATAAGGTGACACTGAACTTGCCAGACATTACATCAGATTTGAGTGACCTCTTATTTCCCCTTTTAGCCACTAGGTGCCACATGAGTAATAAACTCATTATGATTAATCCGAAAACCCAAAAGCTAAAGCCAAAACGAGACCTTATTATTCACTCAAGGTTTTACAGTAAAGCAGGGGTGGGCAAAGTTCTAGGCACATGGCCCATACTGGACTTTAAATAGCAGCCTACATGTGAGGACACGAGGTATAATTCCCAGTGAGATATGATGTCTACTGGTACTTATGCAAGATGCAGCTGTGACTCATGGGACTGTTCCTATATTGCTTGAAGTATTGCTCAACAGAGAGGTTTTTGAAAAAAAAAAAAAAAATCCTGGAAAAATAGTGATTCCATGGCGAGATTATCATTTAAATCAACACTCTCTAGATTCATATAATTCATATTGACCATGAATTACTGTCAAAGAATAGGACATCAATGGGGTCATGCATCAATATCTGGACAGCTCTTGTGAAATGTTGTCTCCTTATCAGCTGATGAATGGACATCCCGTCTATGACATTTTTCTCAGGCACCAATGGGAGAGCCACATAAGGACTCAGTGTTGGCCAGAGGGCATTTTTGCTTACTTGTACGATGTTTATGTACCCGTCTAGTTCCTTAATGTCATGATCTTTAAGGTGTTAATGATTTTCAATAAGAAAAGATGGTGTGACATTTTCATCAAAGCCTGGCTCATCCAACAATTTGAGAGAAAGGTTATGAGTATTGGCATGTTACTTCCTCAACATATTTATTCTGTCATTGCCATCCTTTCCTTCCAATTTAAACTGGTTTAAAGGATTCTACCTTATTAATGCACCACTGTCTCATTAGTGTAACAGTAAATACTGGCTCAGAAAGTATTCCATAAAAGAATGTTCACACCAACACATGATACTGTTGTTTATTAACGCGCCCTGCAGTTATGTTTTCTGCTGCTTTAAATGCTTCTGATTGGCTGAGCAGTGTTTTTATTGTTAATGAAAGTGATTCTAACAATATAATTTTTCTGTCGCTATGGTGTGGACTTCCCCATTCCCATAGAATTAGAATCATTATAAACACTTAATAGTAATAGTAGTCTTTACTACTTTAGTAGTAGTAAACTTTTTCCGCGTTTTGGGCGTTCATTTACACGACCATGAAAACGCAAACTTTTGAATACGGGTTTCAAAGCGCAAGTTTTTTAAAACAATGCCATTTTCGTCTCCATGTAAACTACAAAAACACGAATTTGTGAAAACGGTCTTTTCATGCGTATTACGTTTTCAGTCTATAAGCGCGTAGTGTTTCTTTACAAAGTGACATCGCCAACTACTGGCCTGGCATGAGTAATGCAGCGTTTTTAGTCATTTTCACCTATCTGTATGAACAGGGAACGTTTTTAACAACGTTGTCGCCTGTACGCAAAAAAAAAAACAAAGGAAAAACCTTTCCATTTTTAGTACATACACTCAACTAAAGGATTATTAGGAACACCTGTTTAATTTCTCATTAATGGAATTATCTAATCAACCAATCACATGGCAGTTGCTTCAATGAATTTAGGGGTGTGGTCCTGGTCAAGACAATCTCCTGAACTCCAAACTGAATGTCAGAATGGGAAAGAAAGGTGATTTAAGCAATTTTGAGCGTGGCATGGTTGTTGGTGCCAGACGGGCCGGTCTGAGTATTTCACAATCTGCTCAGTTGCTGGGATTTTCACGCACAACCATTTCTAGGGTTTACAAAGAATGGTGTGAAAAGGGAAAAACATCCAGTATGCGGCAGTCCTGTGGGCGAAAATGCCTTGTTGAATGGGCCGACTGATTCAAGCTGAAATATCCACTCGTTACAACCGAGGTATGCAGCAAAGCATTTGTGAAGCCACAACACGCACAACCTTGAGGCGGATGGGCTACAACAGCAGAAGACCCCACCGGGTACCACTCATCTCCACTACAAATAGGA
Source organism: Rhinichthys osculus (assembly GCA_029959095.1). NCBI lineage: Eukaryota > Metazoa > Chordata > Actinopteri > Cypriniformes > Leuciscidae > Rhinichthys > Rhinichthys osculus. The sequence goes on along the minus strand of JARWKJ010000014.1, from coordinate 11,729,245 downwards.
AAAAGAGGCTACAATTTGCAAGAGCTCACCAAAATTGGACAGTTGAAGACTGGAAAAATGTTGCCTGGTCTGATGAGTCTCGATTTCTGTTGAGACATTCAGATGGCTTGCCTTGTTACCACTGTGCAGGCTGGTGGTGGTGGTGTAATGGTGAGGGGGATGTTTTCTTGGCACACTTTAGGCCCCTTAGTGCCAATTGGGCATCGTTTAAATGCCACAGCCTACCTGAGCATTGTTTCTGACCATGTCCATCCCTTTATGGCCACCATGTACCCATCTTCTGATGGCTAATTCCAGCAGGATAATGCACCATGTCACAAAGCTCGAATCATTTCAAATTGGTTTCTTGAACATGACAATGAGTTCACTATACTAAAATGGCCCCCACAGTCACCAGATCTCAACCCAATAGAGCATCTTTGGGATGTGGTGGAACGGGAGTTTCGTGCCCTGGATGTGCATCCCACAAATCTCCATCAACTGCAAGATGCTATCCTATCAATATGGGCCAACGTTTCTAAAGAATGCTTTCAGCACCTTGTTGAATCAATGCCACGTAGAATTAAGGCAGTTCTGAAGGCGAAAGGGGGTCAAACACAGTATTAGTATGGTGTTCCTAATAATCCTTTAGGTGAGTGTAGTTGTCGTGTAAACATACCCTTAGACATTTAACTAGTATTTTTGGCTAAAATGAATTTAAAAGTATCCAAAAACACAGATCCATAGACTTTAGAATTAGAAAAAGAGATGAGACGGGAACATTTGTAGGGTCAATGGTCAAGTTTCTCATGTGCAAGATCTTGAATCAGTCAGATAAAAAAATAAAAAAAACCTACAATAGATTATATTTATTTAACGACTTTCAATTTCTCCTCTAAAGGGAAATATTTTACAGATATCAAGCCATTTTTTATGCAAAGTTACAAACAATAAGTCATATTCACTTATCACTACCTCATTACTAAATTAACCACGTTGTTTAGGTTTCAATACATCATTATTCAGGAATCTGACACTCTTGAGGAGCTGGTTTATAATTACATCTGGGCTCCACACTAAATTGTTCTTGTTCTCATAGCTTAAACAGTCAGTTAAACAAAAGTCAACCTAATGAAGACATACAGCTCTTGTTACTCAACTGCTTCTAAATGACTCCATTTTTTCAATTTGGATATGATATTCCGGCATCTAGAACACTAAATAGGCTACCTTAAAAGCACCGATTATGACAGATTTCACTTAACATGCTACTCAAAGTAAATAGTTGCGCATTTCAGTACGACTTCCAAATTACACAAGAAAGCACTCAAAGATAATATATATTGTTCCCGCTACTTTCCACGTGACGATACTTTGACCAGCGCCAACTTTCTTTAATCTCACCCCTGCTTTCTATAAAAAGGTCACAGCACAGCATTTCAGCATTTTTTATTTCAAGGAACTTAGCCATCCTTGGGAGTAGGCCATGTACGTTCCTAAAATAAGCATTAAAGATTTAATATATCTGCTGGATGCGTGTATTAAATTTGGCAGTTTAAATATGGTTCTCCATTAACACTTCAAAACAGGATTATGAATGACCAATAACTATGAGGAGTAATTTTTCCTCTGAAATATCAGTCATCTTCCTATCAAAGGTTTATGGGGCCCGTGAGGGTTTGGAAATATTATTTTGGAGCGCTGCTCTAGTCCTGTCAAACACAATTAGCGAGAGACGAGTCAGAGTGATTCAGTCGAGTCCAGTCGAGTTTTGTTGCCGTCCGGGATGATCAACGGCACCCATCCCAACTCCTTGTATCTTCATCTCATGGACATCTATCCTTTCATAAAGCTCCTCATTCATTACTGTCCAGATCCTCAGACGGTTACTTATCTTTCTGTGTCTGTCTCTCTCTCACCTTGGGACTAAACAGGAAAGGGCTGGGCTCTGGGCCTGAGGGCAGGACTTGGTTAATCAGGCGAGGATTTCCTCTGGAGACAAACTTCTATAAACGGCAATATCACCGCTCAAGATCACAGAGTTCAGTTTCCATCATTACATCCTGAGTGTCACTGACCGATCTCTCCTCATAAATCAGCGACGGACTCATATTTGGCAAGCGCACATTTTTACATGCATACAGACCCAGACTTTTGTCCTCAGACTTTATAGAAGTTGAAAATACTGAAAATGAGGACTGACATACATAAAAAGAGATGCGAATTCAAAAGCACGTTTTATTAATACTTTCATTCCTTTTGGTTGAAACATGAGGAAGTTTTATTAAAACGTCCCTTTGTTTTAGACCCATTGTTATGGTTAAACTGTGGTTGACTGTTCCTTTTTTTTTTTAATCTTGGGAACTAATTAACACAATGTTCTCATGTTTTAACTAATACAAAGGAACGATTAAATTAAAAGAGAACAACAATTTCTTCATAGACAATATATATATTTTTTGCCATGTCATGTGCAGGGCTCTCGGGAATAGATGCATCAAAAAAAGTAAAGATAACAAATAAAGTATGCTCATAGTATTAAACAGTAATTCACTCATAATGTTCACATATAAAGTAATCCACCTTTCTATTTTTTATTATTTTTTATTTTACAGCATAATGCACACGTCTTTAATGTGTAAAATCTAAAATGCTGGCTATTACAGTACAGTAAAAAATAAGCATGCATCTAACACTGCCTTTACTGTAATATTTTGGTTACTGTGTGCCAGTTCAATTCAGTGATTAATTTAGGTATCCAGAAGCTTTTATTTAGTTGGGATTATGTACCGTAAGACTTCATATTCAGGCTTGTCATTTAACATTCCCAAAAATGCTGCAACTTTTGGATTCTTTCCAATTTAAGTAACTCCTCAACGATGGAACTCTGACTCGTTGTTGTTGAACAGATGTCTGTCCTCTACGTTTCAGAAAAGTTAAGGAGTTGATGTTGTACTGTAGGGGATTTTCAAGGTGTAGCAGATGGACCAGACTTGTAACCTTTCTGTAAATGACACTAAAGTACATCACTAATGGTTTATAAATTTACAGATACATTATAATTAAGTGATATGCTTTAAAAAAAACATACGATTAGAGAACTTCCAAACGTATACTGCCGGCTGACTGTTTTCCGGTCTGATTCTCTGGTCATGAGGTTATTTGAGATTGTTTTAGCCATGCGCCTCACAGAGCACAAGGTGGTGCAAGTAGGACAGACAGAGGTGCAAATCACACTCGCACTCATATTGCCGTTTCTTCAACCATGGGCTTCTTTTGGCCATATGGACATTTAGAGAATAAACTCTTTTAAAACAAGTTTTACTTTTTCACTAGTTCATTTAATTTGTCTACTAAAAATTGTACAGCACTGGACATTCCTGTCATTTCCTGCATTCACACCATTTCATAATTGTTGTAATCACGAGATACCAATGTGTGACATTCAAAATGAAAGTTATTTTTGAAAATTACAAGGACGTAAATGCTTTTTACAAGTCGAAATCTCATAATTATGGTAAATACGACATGGAGTTTCCTCAAGCACCAGTTGAGGAGCACCTCAAGCACACTAACGTTGGCATATTATTTTTTTTTTAATAAAAATAAATATTGAAACTTGTCTAGATGGCCATAAACATGTAATGATTTAATAATAAAATAAAATAAAAACAGACAGACAGAAAATGACAAAAAAAAAAAAAAAAAAAAATCTGTTTTAATAAAAACCACTGGGACATAAAACTGCCCAAAGTTGAAGAAACACCCAATTGATGTGACCCGCAAAAAGTCTTTGCATTCTTAATCCACACCTATAAATTTCATTTTATTAAAGGGGTCATATAGTGCCATTTTTGTACAAGCTAATGTGATTCTTTAGGGTCTAAATTAAAAGTTTGTAATATACTTTAATTAAAAATTCTCATTAGTATTGTAAGAAAACACTTATTTTACCTGGTCAAAAACAGCTCTGTTTTCAGCACGCCGTTTCAGTGCATATGACTTTAAATGATGATGAGCTTTGCTCACCCCGCCCCTCTGTTCTGTGCGTACACCGTTTGTAACACAATAACCATAACGCGTTGTTCAGTATAAACGTGGGATTATGAATTATATTGAGAACGTCGTACATAGAAAACATGCAGTAATGTACCCTGAGTGTAAACCTTAGACGCATTCATCATGAAGCGTGCAAGCGATTTGCAAAGATTAATATAAATATTGATATAAAGGTTAATAAAACGTTACACTCACTTCAGTTCTTCTGGAGGTTCAGCAGGAACACGAATAGTTGGTACCGATCCTTTATTTAGGAGCAGCTTCTTAGCAAAACCAGCTTTATACTGACCCTCTTTTATAAGCAGTCTGGTGTGTGAAATGATTTGCGCAAACATGAAACCATTGGCGTTGCTCGTGGGGAATATTCCCTTCGAAAAAAAACAAACTCAGCCACTGCGTCTTTAGCGGTTCGGATTTAGGAACATTAAAGGTGCTCTAAGCGATGTCACGCGTTTTTTAGGCCAAAACATTTTTTTGTCACATACAGCAAACATCTCCTCACTAACCGCTGGCTGCCTGTCCCCTGAACACACTGTAAAGAAACGCGATCTCTGTAGACAGCCCAGGCTCCGCAAACAGCAACAAAAGCAAACTGCAGCGACCCGCTCCCCAAAACATAACAAACTGTTCCAGCCAATGACCGACAAGAAGGGGTTGGGGGCGGGGTTTGGGGGGTTAGTGTGCGGATGAGGAGGAGGGAGGGTCTAGCTAGCCTCCGTTTTGTTTGACAATAGTTCGAACGTCAACAAGAAGTGACGTCACCCAGGATCGCTTAGAGAACCTTTAAAATGACTGTGTTCGTTATTACACCCAAGAACAGAACACCACAATCGCTTAGACGCCATTCTGCTCATAGACAGTGCTCCAGCATATCAACAATGACCGCGCCGGTCCGCGCGGACTATGATTGACAGCTCACTCACGAGCGAGGGCGGGTCTGTGTTGAAACGCTGCTGTCAATCAACAATCGTGGGAGGGGCGTTCGACAGTGTGACGTCAGACGGTCGAACGGCTTGATTTGAGACGGGTAAAACACTGGATGGATTTTTATCATTATATGATGGTTGTGTACAGACACTGCCGACACACATTTCAGTACAATCAACTTGTAAAAGTGCATGTATCATTATATGACCCCTTTAAATAACAACCTAAAGCAAAATAGTTTTTTTAAACACACTTTCTCTTTCTCTCTCTCTCAGGTAACATTCTACATATATGCTGGGTACGATTAATGGTTTTTAAGTTTTTATCATCCCATACATCTATTTTGTAACTATTTTAAGTGTAAGCATAATCAGATATTGTCATTGAACCCTTTCAATTACAAATGATGTGCTAACTTTTGATTTGGTATTACAACTAATGTGCTATTGCGATACAAAATCATCACACTTGACTATAGCAACACTCTCCCACATATTTTGCTATTATAACTGTGCTGTAGTGAAACCACCCTTACATCACAAATTAAGAATTTGTTCTCTTGTTTTAGTAAATCTTGGCCACAATTTACTCATTTGTTGCCTTGTTTTAGTTTTAGACTTATGAACTTGTTCCCTCAGTTTAGTAAATCATGGCCACATTGTACTAATTCATTCCCTTGTTTTGATTTTGAACTAAAACAAGGGAACAAATGATTACAATAGCCTGAGAAAATCTCTAGCATCATTTGATTGCAGATGCACTTGGTTTTGATAGTTTGTCATCTAATCCATGCAACAACATTCAAACATTTTTAAGTAGCCTATGAGAACTTTTTGGGGCCATTGTATGCACATTATAATGCTTTCAATTCACAGTGTTGTATAGTGGTTACAGATCTAGGATGATAACTGAACCCATACTTCAAGTTGCTTCGGATAAAAGCGTCAGCTACAGTAAATTATTGAACTTGTATATATTGTGAGTGATTTTATATTATAGTTTGAACAGTAAAGAGATGATGCATGGATGCATGTACAGTATACTGTATGTGAATGAGTGTTTACAGCTTTGGCATTGCTGACTGAAGCCAGCAAGATATTACGCGAAGTTGAATCTAAACAGTTTGCATACTGTGAACTCATGCTGTGCATGCTGGCTCCAGGCCCCCTGAGAGTCAGGCAGCTGGCATTACAACTCGAGAAGAGAAACAAACACATACTCTCTCTTTCTCTCTCTGTGCTCTGTTTTACCGTGTGCAAACTGTTTGAATGCAGTCATCCCCTCAATTGCTGCGATTCTGCCATTTCCCTCTTATTCAGAATCAGACGTTAAGCTGAATTTGTAATCTTGTTGTCTCTGGGCCATTTTGATTCTCCAAAACAGAAAAATAAAGCGCAATCTTTGTTTTCCTGGATATAGGATATAATGCAGCAATATCAATTTAATGTCAGGTTTTGGGTGTCACTGCATTTTCAGCTGGCATGAATGTAAAGTCATTCTGTATGACTTTGGGACCAAACAGCGGACTAGCTCACTCCTACAAGGACATTCCTGCATCTTCAAACATATGGGGATTATGGGCTTGATGCTAAACACTAAAACTAAAACGTTTATAATTCACATGGTAAAATTTCTAAGGGAAAAATAAAACTTTGTAGCCCCTGTGCATGATCACTTCCTGTGATGGACAAGAGAATAAAAGCACTATTTTTCCCCTGATACCAACAGCAGGGCTGGCATGGGGATATCCAGATAGGAACACTCTATCCCTCATGAACAGAACACAGTGTCCTTCGTGCCAACAAGGCTGAGTATTTTCCACTCCACAGAATGCAACAACAAGAACAACTGGATAACTTTAAAGCCATGGTTCCCGAACAGAAACAGATGCTGCCCATTCGATCACCGTCAAATGATGCCTGATTGTGTTTTACTTCCCAAGTCTAGAATTTCAGGCAGGCATCAAATGGAGAATCAACCAATCATCTCAGAGCTACCCAGAATGACACAAAGTTCAGACTCTAAATTAATTGGTCAAAAGATGAAAAGCTAGTAGTTTAATATCCCTGTTTTAGTAGTAATACAATTTAGACATTCATGGCTTTATCTACCCCAAAAGTGTAAACATTGAGCCTCCCAGGCAACTAGGGGAGTAACGGTACATAGAAGTCACGGTTCGGTACGTACCTCGGATTTGGGGTCACAGTTTGATACGTACATCGGTTTTGGGGTCACGGTTCGATACGAGTTCGGTACATTTATATGTCCACCCAATTTCAATATCATTCAAAACTTTAAAGGGTCTATTTTTATTTTTTTATTATGTGGGACCATGATCGATGCGCTACATGGGAAAAGACATTCAGCTTCGGTCACAGAAATGCGAACCAAAATTCGCTGCATTTATATCTTTAAAGATTAAACAGGTCACGAACAAGTTGAAGCGAATGGGGCATTTTAATGGAACGCACTATACAATGGACGCTTCAGTCCCATACATCATCATCATGCAGCCTTTCAGAAAGACAATTATTCCAGTTTAAATAGTTTAATTCGGCCTGCCCAATGTAGACGGCCTCAAACATCTGTGGCTTATCATGTCAAAAATGCAATTGTTTAAAAATATGCATTATTTTTGTAATTTTGCTATGCGTCACTAGTGTCGCAGAAACTGCATACATCACCTTTAAGATTATTCTTACTTTTTTTTGCATTTTCTCTCTTTATGTGTGGAACTCAGAAGGAGGAAGTATACAGGACGTTGTCATCTGGAAGGGCATGAGTTATGATCAAGTGTAATATGATTTACAGATCTAGAGCGAATGAGCGCTCTCTGATTCGTGTACCCGGTAGACACACAGTGCTCTGGGTTCAAGCTCTTCAGATCACGTCATAATTGAGTGGTAAAAGAATAGAAATTATATTCTGTATAAAGAAATATGAAGTAAACATCCGTTCTCTTCTCTCTTCCGGAATACTTCTGTGTTTACACTGGTTTTCAAAACATAGTCACCAATCTTGCCTTTTTGTGCAACAGCAGCGGCTCCAGGCACGTGATCTAGGGTATCTAAGGTTTACACGGCAACGATATGCTTAAAACGGAGACGTTTTTCCTTTGAGTTTTTTCTGCGTACAGACGACACCAGTGTCAAAACGATCCCCATTCACACGGATCGGCGAAAACGACTAAAAACGCTGTATTCTGCTGCCAGGCCATTAGATGGCGATGACTGAACTGAACACGTAATACGCATGAGCATGACGTCATCATCTTCAGAGATTAGCGTTTTTGCTGTTTACACAGAGTGCGTCTTCAAAAATTTGCACTTTGAAACCCGTTTCCGGTAACCGCTGTTGTCATGTAAACGAACGGCCGAAACGATTTTTTTTTTTTTTTGAAAACGGTGTCGTGTAAACAGCCCCTGAAGCTCAGAACTAATTGGACGGCCTGTTTCATCGTGGGCCGACGGGAAACAAATCGACACACTGGTTGAGAAAAAAAAACTTACTTTGGTTGCGCCGCGATTGATCTCCCCTGGTGGGAATAGCCCCATAGGGATCTATTGTTTCGATCCAAGAGCGTCGTCACGTCGTACATTTGCGTCGCTTAACCGCATGAAAGGCCCTTGATATGACATTTTCTTTTTACAAAGTTCAGGACATGCCTGATTTAGTGCCGCATAAAACCCGAGGGCCAGTTGGACTGAGTTTGACAGTGGATTGCCAGTTCTTCCAAGGCCACAGGAAACACTAAGTGCCACAGATCAGCTATGAGCGCTTGTTAATGTAATCTCTAATCATATTCACTCCTAATTGAATCTCATTCGAAAGCATCTGGACCCGAGCCCACTGCATCTCTTCTTGCCTCCGCACCAGATTGATTAGCTGGCTCTCTCAGTTCTGCAAGGCTATTACTTGGAGAAAAAGTCTCGAATAGTAGTCATCTCCACAGTCGGGATTATCTTGATAATGTATTTCACACTCTTAATTTCCTATCTCCACCGCCCCTTCGAGAAGGTCAAAGTCACAAAACCAGAGAAGATTATGACTGCACAACAGTCAGATCAGGGGCCGCACTGCCCCGGGCCCCATGGAAGTGGAGCCGATAGTCGCTGCTGCGATGACATAGTGTATGTGTGTGTGTGTGTGTGTGTGTGTGTACAGGAAGGACAGCCAGTACTTGGAGCAGAACGCTTACGGAAATATAGGAAATACCACTGGAGAGACTCAGAGGCAGCCACGGATTCAAGTTGGCCAGTTCTCAAAGCCCTTCCTCGCATTTACAAAAGAACCCATCTATAAATATAACCAAAACAAGGGGCTCACCCTTTAATAACATCGCACAAATATCTCTTTACGGTCATCTATTCCCTGTATTCGAGAAAAGGAAACATGCTCGTGTAACCTCTGTAAAGGGTGATCAAGGGGTCAACAGAACGCCCAGACACAAATTTACGATCACGCAAACAGCAGGTTCGCTTTGACAGAATGTTGAAAAAAAACTGAGATGTTCAAGGAAGACCATCAGCCGTCAGCCATCTGTCGCTTTGCATACAACTGAACACATAAGTCCAAAACAAGGCCATTCATCTCCATTCGATTTGGAACACTTTTTGTTAGTGCAAGTCTCGATCACCTCTCTTTCACGGGCTCCTATTCACGCCGTTCTTTCACAGGGCTCAGCACAGTTCCATCAAACAGATGTTTTAGTCTTTAATGAATGCGGAAGGCTGCCACCGGAGTAAAGTAGCATGTTGTGTTCTCTTGAAATGAAACACGCTGATAGTCCTGCCACCGCTAGTTCACGTCAGCCCGTCCGAAAACACACAATTATGTGAGCTGAGCTGGAATGATTTTTTTTCGCGGGGGTAGATTCACGCCTGTGCCAGCTCCGCTCACCGAACGACTATTCTTCTCAGACGCACTCCTTCATGAAGGGATCTGACAAGTCTGCGACAATCCAAATGCCAGGCGGTACACAAAACAAATCTTAAACAGAGCTGTAATTATCCCCGGTGTCAAAACAGCTCTACCCAGAACAAGAGCAATTCTTTCACAGAAAAACTGGAAATAAATAAATGACTTTTTTAAGCGATTAATGTTGGGGATTGAGTGCATCTTTTATGATATCCAAAGAGGCTAGATGCAAAAGCAATCTGGAAGTGAAAAGAGAGACTTTATATTTGCTTTGTACTGTCAGTAAAGCTTTTTTGACCTTTTGACTTTGAATAGTATGGTTACAAAAGTGAGCATACTTCTATTCTGCCTGAACACATCTTTTTCCAGTCTCTTTCATTTTGTAAATAGTAATTGAGTTTTTTAGATTACAGAAATTGCCATGGAAACCAGGCAGTGTATGGTTTATATACTTATTATGTGAAATCTCAGCACTTGTCCTTATCAAATAAACATTATTAAGAATACTGACTCAATGTGTCGACGGCATATTAAGAATCGTAATTCCCTGAAATTGAACAATTTTATAGTTTTTGTAAGAACACGCATGGAAAATAATACAAAAATAAAAGGCTAAAGTGATCTAACCATATTTGCAAATGTAGATACAGTATGTTCAATCCAATACCTTTTAGTTACTTGTATTTTCTCACATAATTTGGGGTGATTTTTATATATTGTCAATCTTAATTTTTTTCCTTGCATTTTAAGTATTATAAGATTAGATTTTTTTTGCCCCTTTGAAGTAAACTGTGTTGTAAAGTTAAAGGCCCCCTGAAATCAAAATGTAAGTTTTTTTTTTTTTTTTTTTTTCGTTTAGTATGAATGTGTTAGCCTTAAGGTTATGAATAAGCTGATGTGTTCCAAAACAATGACAAAATTCGCATTTAGGAGATAAGCATTCAAAAATTAAAAATTCAGTTGCTCAAACGCTCCAGTTTTATTCTGTTTTCCAACTACGTTGGTTAAGAATTAAATTGCTAGAATTGATTCACACCTCTACTATTGAATCCAATGTATCATCAGCGCTCGGATTCGCTTCCATGGTGCTGTCAAGTACGACTTGCAGTCTGTGAGGTAAACTTAACTCTATTGGCTGTGCGTTCCAAGGCACTTGTACTTTTTTGAGAATTATATAGATTTATGGTATGGGCGGGTCTAGGGGCTCAAAAACATGTACTTATATAAATACAATATATAATACAATTATAACATAAAAGATTTGTATCTTTCTAAAACTACGGATACATTATTGGATAATTTTTTTAAGCTGTCGATATATATCCATATTGTACATTTCAGCATATATCCAAACATAAAACAAAATGTGTGTAAACGTAACATACCAATAGCTGAGAATATACCAATAAGATCAAGCTGAACAGGCACTATAGTTTATATATAGAAGTACTCTTCTTTTATCCAATTGAACAGGCTTTTATAGTGACACTATTGAAACAATTTGACGCAGAGCCAGAGAGGAAACTGCACTGTTACAGCGCTGCGTGTCTTGCTGCCAAATGACTCCATCCCACCCTTCAGCGAGGGTGGGACAGGCTGGGGACACGATGGAGCCAGGAACGCCTGTCATGCCTTCCTCTAACTTATCACATGCCTGGTTTGTTATTCCTTCCTCTTTCTTTCCGCTGGACACTGATATTTGTAATACAAAACAACAGATTTGTCTGCTCTTATATGAAAACTGACAACTATACAGTAGTAGTTCAGATCTGATCTGATCTCAGGTCAGATAGATTTGCGTAGCAGTACATTTATTACAAAACACTCACTTAGTTTTCTCTAGTCAAGTTTAGGAAATGTTTGCAGAAACAAAGTAAAAGTAAACCATCCTGTCCTCATCTGTACTTTCAATGTTCACTTAGGAAAGGATTTCGAACTGAGAACTTCAGGGTTTCTCGCTTAAGAGGATGTAATCAAACGCCGGTGTGTTTAATGAGAGCCATTAGTGCTAATGGGTTACTATGGAGTAAGTCCTGATGAAGCCTCAGAGTCAAAAACTATTAGCTGTGATGGGCTGTGTCGATATCCTTATGGGATTAAGGGCACTCATTAGCGTCATAGCTCTGCGTCTGTCCTTCGAAGACATGCAACAAAAGAGCAGATGTTCAAATCTAAAACCCTTTCACAAAACTTTCATTTAGGCATCAGTGAATTGGCACTATCTAGACATGATATCTCATGACTGAGTGCTGTTTGGGAAATTCCTAATAAAACTAAAGGTTATACAGTGTAATGCCTTAGATTTATATATTATACACATACATACAAGCCATTCAAAATACTTACTACATGAATGACTAGTTTCAACAGTTGTTCAAAATGCTTAATAATTCCAGGCATTCACTGTAAATAACCTAGACAAAAGTCATTGTTTACTTTGGGAACAACCCACCCAGTCAAAGTTGAGTTTGGTTTGGTCCAGTGAGGAAAGAGGCGAATGCCTTTCCTGTGATTTCATTATGGTGACCAGTGTGAATGAGAAGCCTAGCTTTCTCCTAATAGTAGCAATACTTTGCATCCGTTAATTGGAAGCTTGGAGCTTATTGGCTAGATTTTATTTTATTTTTTTGTGGTAATGTCTAAAACTCTTTGCTACACTTAGTTTTTTGTATGACATTTCTGCATAAGAACCAAACGAACAACAATGCTCATTACAAGTAAGTAAAAATCTTTATGTCTGCTCATTTTTATTTTAAACGATTCTTAAGTTTTATGTCAAATTAATCTACAGCTGATCTGAGCCATTTTATGACTAAAATTGCCCTTCAGTTATAAGACCATGGTAGATTTGAGTGGTTCCATATTCTAATAAATGTGGCAGAACAAGCATGAGCATAATTTAATCGAATAAATACAACTGTTCGATTGTAAATCAGAAGAGATGTTATCAGTGAAGCCGGTGTAACATCATAATGACTTTAAAGGCCCCACTTAGTAATCAAGAGTGAATACTTTGTCACCGAAAAACAAAAGTGAGTGTATTAGAGGATGTTGCATGTTATTATTGAGCTGAATACCTGTCTTTACCTGTCTATGCTTTAAATCGAGCATTTAATTTATCAGCAATATATCTGACAATTTGCAAAGATTTGTGGAGGAGTTTCAGAGTCTCTCTTTGCACTGGTACATCTGATCTATGAAAATATTGTTGTTAGCAACCAGGAGTTACAACAGTGTGTCTGAACAATTATCCCAATGACCTCATTTTTCTGTACCTGCCAAGATTTTTTATCGAAATCAGTCCTGTCACTGATGAAATGGAGCATATTTGTCAGTCTGAAAACAGCTGTGCGAGTTCATAGTTATGAAAAATGGGTTTACATGACTCAAAAACTTTTTGTGCCACATCTGGAGATTATTACAAAGCCAGTGACTTGTCACTTTTACTCTTGACGTATGAACCCAAAAACTCACAAGACTTGAGATAGTCTCTTTGTTTTTATGTATTTATTTACGTAATATATAGATACAAAACTATACTTATTTGTATGTTTGGTTAGATGATAAATACACAGTGAAGTAAATATCGACTTAGTGGAAGTATCTAAAATCTAAGCAATAATACAAATTTACAGCTATAGAAATGTAAAATAATTACGAATTCTTTATATCACAAATATATTTATATAGTTTTTCGATATATTTTAGATCTGTTTTGGGGTGGAATAAAATCTCTACAGGCATAAAAATCTACAGTGACAATAATTTTAGTTTCAATATACAGTTACTTAACAATCCCTCTCCTATCTCTAAACCTAACCCTATGTATACAAATGTATAGCCTACATTTTAAAGAGAATTTGCAACAATTCATTTATAAAAAAAATTTTTTTTATAATAATAATAATAATTGTCAAAAAGCAGTACCAATGATGATATGTTGCATTCAAAAGTGCTCACTGATGGTACAGAACACCAGTGGTGCTCACTGGAGTTTTGTCTGGTTCAAACTAAAAAATGTAGTAGTCAATCAAATCTTATTCAAAACCACACATCAGAATGGGTGCTGTATTTGTCCCGCATTACTCTGGGTAACAAAGTAGACAGTGATGAGCGCTGCGTTTTACCCAAGCGGAAACCTTCTTGTCTCTCTCTTGAAACCAATACGGAAGTGACTTAAACTGCAATTCATCGACTGACCGCTATAGACGGGCTCCAAAAGAGAGTCAATCCCATAGACCCCCATGTTAAAATGCCCAAATTTACAGCAAAAAAAATATGTGTTTACACCCTGGTGCAAAAAGTGGTTTTGGTCTATATAGCTAATTTCGCCCTTCATGACAACTGTGAGAGGGGTGAATTTTTTTATAACTCTTAAAAGTTCTGCAAGCCTTAAAGTTCTGCATAATTAAGGGCGTGGCCACTTGAGTGACAGGTGGATTGCCGCTGCTGTCACTACTAGCCGTTTGTCTGCTGTCTGATCTTCAAAAAGATTTGAATTAGGTTCTGTTCCGGACATAATGCAATCATACAGTTTTGGAAAATTTGGATTACAGTACAAGAATAAAATGGATTAGGTTCATGATCATTTTATGGTGCATTTGTGGTGCATTTGTGGTGTATTTTATAGGTTCATATTTAGCAAACTGCCACATCCCAAGGAAAACCAAATAAATATTACATAAGTAATGGATTTCTTTTTATTAATTTTAAATTGTAGCTTTGTTTATACGTCACACTTTGAATAGAGAGTTGTCTTGTAATAAAGTTGTTCATATGTAAATTATGTACATTTAGACGCTATCAATACGTCAATATTTTACATATTAGTATCTGAGTAATGCAAGTAAATGGGCGTGTGGTTAAACCAAATTTTACATAAAATATATACAAATATTCATGAGAACACGTTGGAGCAGCAGACCTTCTCCCTGTGGGGCGTTTGACTTGCACTGCTGTCAAAACCCAATTTAAAAAGATTTAAAGGGAGTAAAAAATCCCTCATCGTTTAACTGGCTTATTTAAGCCGTGAATCTCAGTTATCTTTCACACATTGAATTGTACCAACTCTACGAATAAAAATGAAGTGTGATCATCTTGGATGTGAATACAGGTTTTATAAAAGTACAATGACAATTCAAAACTATTAACACATTCAGTCCTAAAAAAAAAAAAAAAAAAACATACTTCAACTGCTTCAACATTTTGAATGAAATGAATGAGACCAGTATTTTATTGAACTGTACTTGCACTGTTTTCTGTTCTTATCAAACATAAGTACATACGTATATGCAGACAATTGAATCTTAACGCAAATATGCTTCTCTAGACTTCTCACGAAACCTTTAGTTTCTCTTAAATCTCTTGAATTTCTTCCTAAACTTATGCAAAAGCTAAAGGTTGCTCTGCTTGAGCTCCGCCAAGACTCTCAAGGTTAAAACTGTTCAAGCTGTCAGCCAAACATGATGTTCACCACCCCTCAGGGGTCCCATAGATGCTTTTCTCATGTCAATCGACTCTCTGAGTGCTCCTCTGAAGATAGGCGTTTATGGCAGTTGCTGAATCCCCAGGGGTCCTGCTGTAGCACTTTATTAGGTGGCTTCAACCTGGAGTGTCTATGTGCCTCCTGGAAGGAGGAAGGGAGGTATCAGCCAACCAATCTAACAGTGTTTTGTATCATTCATAGCTTACAGCCTGTGCAGCACGTAGCACCATTAGCCAAGACCCTCCCAGACCATTCAGATGCTTGTAGAGTAGGGTGGGTAGGGGACAATCACAAGCCACATCTGTTATCAGCATCCAAACCCTAAAAGCACAACTTCCTGTAGGGCCGCCTGAGGTATTTAGAAAAGGAAGTGCCTTTCCCTGCTCAGCTCTATTAAACAGTGGAGAGGCATTGTGATACGATCACACTTATATAATTCCCATGCTAGAGTTCTAAGAAAATGGCTGGAACTGGGTAATTTGCAGAGGTAGCAGTTATTGCATCAGCTACCAGCATGAGTATGTACACATTTCCCACAAGTTGCCTTCCAGATTCACACCCACTGTCTGAGAAACTTCTGATCTGCAATGCTCATTTATTCAGACCAGAATTCAGCAGCCCAGATAAGCTACAGTAAAGCAAGCTAAATGCAAGCCATGGTGGTAACCTACAGATTGTCTGCAACACAGCTACATGACGCCATCGCATCCAGCACTGTCCTTTACAGGCCACTTCTGCGTCAGAGCAGGGAGTGGCAGCATTAACTTGGTCCCTATGTTTACATATCTGAGCCATCTGTTCTTTGTAGCACAGATCCAGCTGTCTTCCCCTGACCCCTTCGCCACTTATGGGAAAGATAGAATCCTATGCAAGGTTTTATGGATCGCCAGTCAGTGCAAAGAAAGGATTTGTTTCCACCATCTGTTCCTGGCAGTGTTCAGTTAGGAAAAATGTAAAAAGGTGAAAGTAAATGAGTGACAGAGGAATAGAAGCAGCAAGCAAGGCTGAAATCATATGCGCCTTCTGCCTGTCTTCTTTTGGTCAACCATGTAAAAGCCAAAGACATTCAATTAGCAGCAAATTAGCCAGCCTCCACTTTTAATCCACATGAAATTAATGAAATGAGAAGATGGTTGATAAACTTGGGGTGGAATAAAATGGCTTTGTACAAAAAAATGCTCCAATTTCAATGTTAATTAAAAAATAAATTGAATTAAGTGGTAATAGTTTGCTGAATTTGCCTCTTATGTTAGCCTAATAAATGCTAAACAACCAGAAATGACATAATTTATATGCACTGATTCTCTTTTGTAGAGATAGAAGCAAAGGGGGCATGTGATTGGCTTCATGCAGCTGGTTTTCCTCAGTATGCACAGTTATTCACCGGTAAATATTTATTTTTATCATTTCTCATTGCATACTTTAATGTGTCCTAATAAATTGCAAATATTATTGTACTGAAATTCAATTTAATTTGTTTGCCTTCCAGATTGCTGTTTCCCTATTGACATAGACTGGGTGAAGAGTGATCATGAATTTCTGGATAAGGATGCCTTAGATTCTCTATGCAGGTAGTGCTTTTCACCCATCGGTGGCATGAGCCCATACTATGCTGGCGTAGAACGAGCGCTTCTTGCTAATCACAGCGGGAGGAATTTGAGGGGAACATCATGCTGTCTTCCTGTTTGACATCAATGTTTTCTTTTGCCTTCAGGAGATTAAGTACCTTAAACAAGTGCGTGGAGATGAAGCTGGAGTTGAGCCGGTCCAAAAGAAGGGTGAGTGTGAGAGAAAACTCTAGAGATGCATGTAAACACAGTATATAAACAAAAGAAAGCCTGAGGAAAAGTTTCCTTCCCACCATCCTTCGCTGTCTATAACCCATTGATTTGTTCATGTAGGGAGATGAAGAGGAGGAAGAAGACATCTATGCAATCAGCCCAAAATGGTCATTCGACAGGAAGAGCAGGCGATGGATACGTATGGATGACGGGGAGCCACTGCACTCACTGAACAGCCCCATTTCAAGTTTTAGGAGATTGGGAAGCTGTGAGGCCTCTCTTTCCGATAGCGGTGAATGCCATGAGCTTTGTTCCACTCATAGCTCTAGTAATGCTGACAGCGATGGGGGAAGCGCTCCGAACACAATGGCAGAGGAACCCGAAAAAAGTCGTAGCTCCTCCAGATGCTCCTCGAACTACAAACCCCAATCTCCCGAGACTTCTTCCAGCAGACCTCCGTCCCCTAGTGAACATCACACTTTGAGCAGTGAAGAGTGCCTTGCTGAAAAGCCTCCAGTAAAAAAAGGAAAAAGCCTTCTCCGGAAGATGGAGAAACTCAGATTAACAGGAAGCACACTACACCCACACACCAGAAGCATAAAAGCAAGACTTGTCATAAGTGGACCAATTATCCAGGAAGGTCTTGGTGAGGAAAGGCTAAAGCATCTCCAATGTCTAGATCTAGCAAGGCTCCAAGACAAGACTGAAAGTCCTGCATCCAGCACACCGCCCTCTGGATCCAGTAGCAGTCCCTCGGAAAGCAGCAGCGCGGTCAGCACGCCAAGCCCAGTGACCAAGGTGCGCAGCAACTGCAAACGCCCTGGGCTGACCAAACAAGAAGACAGCCAGAAGCAAATCAACGAGCAGCATTTCAACAACCAGCGCAACCTTGACGAAAACCCCATCTTTGAAATTCCCCATGGACACAAGCCAGGCACATTCCCAACTGTGCTCTCCCACAACAACGCCTTCTCACCTATCGACAACACCTCGGTCAACTGGAGGACTGGAAGCTTCCATGGTTACCGAGGTAGACAGTGTAGAAGCAGTAGCTCCAAGGACCAGGAACAAGCATGCAGCCCACTGGCTACTTGTGATCACCGCGTCAGCATTTATGACAACGTCCCAGATCACATGCAGATTTTGGATGATGACGTCTTCTCTGCTTTGGACAGTGTAATGGAACGCATTTGTGGCCTGCAGCAGTTGGTAACCTCTTGGACAGATAAGTTGTCAGAGGACGGGGATTCAGATTTTTCCCACTCGGGTTCTCCCTCACCCTCCTCTCTGACTGACATCCACCTTGAGATCAAAGAGCCAGAAGAGACGGATGAAGCTTCCCTAGAGGAGACATACAACAAGAACCCAGAAGCATTTGCACACACTGCTCAGCCTACAGAGCATAGTGATCGGTAAGAGACACAAACTACCATTTTATGAAGGCAGCTGGAACAAGAAGTGTCTGATTGAATTCATGCTACATGCTAGGGATCTAGTGTACACGCATTTGATAAAGAGCAAAGCGTATTTAAACAAAAGTTGGTTCATTTCCTACATTTCAGAATTCAGAGGCCCCACTGGTCCAGTGCACAGATGCTTTCACTGAGTAACCCCAGCACAGGCATACAGGCAAAATCAGCACCACATGTCTCAATGCTGCAAAGACTGAGCCTTCTCAGGCTCACGGCTCTGATGGACAAGCACTCACCCTTCAGCAAACAAGGCTGGAACTGGTAAGATGGGGTGAGGATGAAAAGCAGGGGAGGGGAAGAGGGATAGACACAAACTGGTAAAAGTAGCTTGCTAGACAATGAGAGAGGAATAAAGATAGAGTGAGAGACCTGCTGTTTAGAGATTCATTCATTATTAATGCTGAGTTGCAACCTTGGAAAGTCTCCCAGCAGACAAAATAGACAAGGTTGAGTGAAAATGAGAGTGAACCCTATCACACCATAGGTTGCATGACACAGCATGAGTCTTGCTCTTTCTTACCATTTTGGAAGACACTCTCACACTGTGATTCGGCCATGTGATAGCATGGGGAGATATAAATTAACAATGGAGATTTGTTCTTTGCGAAATTGAGTCCATTGATGTCCAATTCACGAGTAACTATGGGTTCTTTAAAAAAAAAAATTTCCCCCAACTCACTTCATCTTATTAAAAATTAAAGGTGACATGTTTATTTTTTCGATGTCAAAATACTTTCTCCTATTACAGTTTAACAGGTTCACATTCCCCTGAAAAGTGTATAAACTGTTACTCTGTGGCAATACTAGAGTATTATGGAATGAATTTGTGAAGGACTAATGGTAGATGGGGGTAGTGTGCAGGAAACAGAAAACGTTTATCTATTGGCTATTGACGACACTCCCTACAAGTCAACACACATGAAGCATATTTCAATATGTTTAAGGACTCTTTGATCAGATCATTAATAGGAAATATTTGCCTTTTGCTAGCCTGATATTTTAACCCAAATCTGAGAACTAAGCTCCCAATGGAGCAATTAATAACATGTTTGAGATTACGCATTTGTGTAGTTAACTGGACAAAAAAAGAACAATTGCTTAAGCTGAAGAGGAGAGGATAATTGACTTCTTGGGAGAGGAGTAATTGAGCTATTTGTTTTAACAACCATTGAGCTAACTACAAAAGAAACAACGCTTTTAAGTCTACCCCCGCATTCATATTGATCGCTTGCTTGAGTATTCAGCATCTTAACTGCGTGTCAGCTCACTTGATTTCAGATAAGCCGTTCATTCAAAATCTTCAATTGTTCATTTATTTTCCTTCTCTTTTCTTCTACAATAATATATGAGACTGGTTATTGCTAATTTTTGTAGAATGCAGAGCCTCTTGAATCTAAACAATCACATTGAGACACTAGGAGTGGATATTGATATTGTCTTTAATTGAACAACCAAGCTTGATGTTGAGGAGAGTTAGGCTAGAAGATAAATGAAGGGGTAATTGAGGCTAATGCTATCAAGAGAAACTAGATTGTATGAAATTTTGAAAATCCAATTTTTGACGAATTAGTTGGCTCCAGCAAAACCGAATTTAATTGGCTTTGAAGTTTTATCTCAAGGTCCCTGAACCTGATTTATATAGAAATAATGAGAAGCAGGACTTAAATTGCTGTCAGGTTATCTTCTCTACTACACAGCCTATAGTCATGGCAGCAAGTTCACCATCTAATGAAAAAAGGCCTTTCATAATGTAAATCAATATGGGCTTTGCTAAACGAAAAGGACAGTTCGAAATTTTTCACGAGCCTTTCGCCAGCAGGCCAATATGTACTCAAAGATTAAAACCACTACATCCATACTAATTGCTTTATTTCTTTACTACTAGATTCCTTAAGCTCATACAGAGAAAACAACAAGAAGCTTATTACAACAAACAAATGAAATGTCAGTTCAACACATGCAAGCACTTATCATTGATGCTGATGTGCATGAGGGCCTCACAACACTGCTAATACGGTTAATGTGATCCGCTAAATATGCTGCGACTTCTACTTTCAATTTAGCACAACACTTCATTATCTCAGACAAATGTAGGTGAGAAATGCAAGTGACCATCTAAAAATACATCATTCTGCACTTCTGCCATTCTAGGACTGTGCCAAAAGTCTACCGAAAGGTTAAACCTTCAGAACATAAGGGCAGAAAGGTGTTTGAGGTGCCTTTGCTCCAGAATGTCCAGCAATCGGGAAAACCTTTGCCACCAAGCATTTTGACAGCAATGGAGTTCTTAAGGACAGAGTGCTTGGATCAGGTATGCCATCCAGTCACCAACCAAAAATAGAGGCTGTTTCAATAAAAGCTGAATGTACAAAAGTTAAATTTGCATAATCATCCAAAAATTAAGCTTATATTAAACAGCAGTTATTCTTGCTAAAGGGAAAACATGACTCTACATCAATATTATTCTCATAAACAGAAATGGTCATTAACAACAAATAAATACTGCCTCTCAAAGAGAGCAAACATAGTACTTCAGACCACTAGTGGATACTCTGCCAGGATACAGCAAATTTGACCTGAGACAGTGAATTTCAGATTGTGCATAAATATACGTAGAGTCACGTTTTTTTTCCCATGAGACTAGACATGCTGAATCCATATCTGCACTCTATAGATGTGATTCATGACTGATGTGTTATTGACTGAGTTTCTACCCATGTATATTTTATGATAATTACAGTAGAATAAACTGCATCATTTTGGTACGTAAGAGTTTGTTCCCTTCGCCAACACATATCTCGTTAAACCTGACAGGTTGGCCTCTTCCGAAAGTCTGGGGTCAAATCCCGCATTCAAAATTTAAGGGAAATGGTGGAGGCTGACCCCGATGGCGTGTCCTTTGAAAATCAGTCGGCTTTTGATGTCGCTGACATGGTGAAGCAGTATTTCAGAGACCTACCTGAACCCATCTTCTCCAGCAAACTGTGCGAAAGCTTCCTGCACATCTACCAATGTAAGCCAGCATAAGTTGAAACCAAGCAAAACATTTAACTCAATCTACTGTAGTTACATCAAGAGTAAAAAAAACTGTTGAATTTGATTGTTTTGAAACAAAGTGAAGCATCTGCTTCCAAGCTTTTATTCTGCATTTATGATTTCCCTACAGACTTCCCCAAAGATCAACAGTTTGCGGGGGTTCAAGCAGCCATTTACCTCCTGCCTGATGAGAACAGGGAGGCTCTTCAGAGCCTCCTCCTTTTCCTCCAAGAGGTGGTCGCCTGCGTGGAGGAGAACCAGATGACTCCAACCAACATTGCGGTGTGCTTGGCGCCCTCTTTGTTCCACCTCAACTCTTTCAAAAGAGACAGAACCAGCATGAGGTAGAGTTAAGCAGTCAAAACTATAATCAGTTGCATTGTAACGATTACATAACATTTTATATTTTAAATATAATATTGCATTGGTGCCCATAGCTTTGTTCTGAACGTCCAATACACATTTTATTGTAACCAGCTCCAGATTTTATGCACCATTTTGGCAATACTTAAGGCTTGTCATCTTTCACAATAAAGATTACATCAATTTCAGTCGAAAAGTCAAAATCTTTTTCCACCGTTTTCTATGGCACAATTGTTGGGTCAGTTTTGTGGGAGAGCTGCTTATGTAACAGCGCAGTTCAACATCTGGCTTTAATTTCACAGATAAGGGAGATATTGTATCTGTAATACAGTTCAGCTGGTTAATGAAACACTGGAAGAGAGAGAGCGCGCGCGAGAGAGAGAGAAAGTGTGAGGCAAGAAGGTCTGAAAGATAGATTCTAGAAGAAATTGGGATTAATATTTCCAAATCTGGTCCCTTCAAACTTTAATTCTGAGAAGATAAGGACTAATGTTTGGCATATGTTCCACAACAAGTTATCTAATACTTTTGGCACTGAAGTATAGGGATGCTATAGACACTAGTTTTTTTTCTGGAGTGTCTTGAGGGTAAAGAGGAAACTGAGACAGTTACGTCACATTCCTGCCTGGGCAAACGCATCCAAGAGGCTGACTTGAAGGCAATTGAAGAAACTCCCCCTATTTCTGCAAGCCAGCTGCCACGGAGCCAACAAGCTCTCTTTGCCCTCCCGCTGAGCTGTGGATGTGCTATGCACTGGAGATAACTTTTCCATGCTTAGATTCAGTGCGCTGCTATAAGAAGAACCACTAGAAAACAAACAAATTGACTAAATGTGTTGTGAAATGAAATGCAGTCCTTGTGTCAGCAAACCCATCCCTCATTTCAAATTTTCTAGACAAAAAAACATAAGAGAACCCAAGTGTCTTATCATATCAATACCCCTTTTCCCTCTAGGTCCCTGGTAAAGCATATAGGAGAGAGTGTTACTAATTTGGAAGGCAGCAAAGGTGTTTTAGTCAGCTCTGTGTGAAATGTGTGCTATTTTCTGCTTTTGGACACAGGTCTAGACAAAGGAAATACAGCTTGGGGAGGCCAGACCAGAGAGATCTAAGCGAGAACCTGGCTGCAACACAGGGACTGTCGCATATGGTTTCTGAATGCTCTCGCCTTTTCCAGGTACAAAGCATCATGTGCATTGAGTTTAGTACTAATGACTATCAGTACTTCCAGCTGCATGCAATCTCAACATGCTTAGAGCTCTGGGGCCGTATTCACAAAGAATTTTAAGGCTAAAAGTAGCTCCTAACTGGCAAATTTAGGAGCAACTCCTAAAAATAATGGGCGTGTCACTCCTAACTTTAGGACTCCTAATTTTTTTCACTAAGAGTAATTCACGAAGCATTTTAGCCCTAAAAGTAGCACCTAAGTCTGGGACAGCTTAAAAGAAGTCGAGAGGACTCCTAACTCACTAAGACCTATTCACAAAGGATTGTAGCGCACACCACCGCCTCTCGCAGTCGTCCGGGGTCCGCGACACAAGCGGGAACGCTGCATTGATCTGCAAACAAATCCTCTCCCATTCTCACGCTTAGTTTTGCTTCATATCCCAGTGCCGAATTTCCCTTTTATTATGTTTTTGGGCCAGCAGCAGTAACTGATCCTGCGTCCAGTTGGGCTTTCTTTTCCGTTTTGGCGAGTTCATAATCCACCGTCATTCAACTATTATGGTGTGTTCACACCGAACGCGAATTTAATTATTTGCGCGAGTTGATTACATACAAAGTCAATGCAAAGACGCGAATAGGCGCATCATTCGCGCCGGGCGTTGCAAATGACGCGAATCGGGCGACGCGTTTGCCGCGAATGTCTTCCGCGCAAGTTGAAAAATTTGAACTCGAGCGAATGTTCAAGCGATAGACGCGTATTTGACGCATTATTCGCGTTCGGTGTGAACACACCATTACATTACTTCAATAGGAGTAACATTTCCTTGCTTTAACTAGTCTATTTAGGCTAATAGGATGTCAATTAACCAAGCAAGTGTTAATGCAAGTGTCGTTTTTTCATTATTAGGCAAGTGGCGGTTTTCATTGGGGTATTAGGCTACCTTGATTTAATTTGATTTAATTCACGACTTCTCTCTCTCTCTCTGCCTTGTTAGAATTACACTTCACTGGGGCCTGCACAAACATTTCGATGACATTACTATTATTATTTTGTGTAGGACACAGACATATTAGATGTCCTAAATCCATGATTTGTTGCGTCTGTGTTATGTTCCGCATGATGGCCCTGTCATCTAACAACCAATCACCGTGATCATTGCGAGGAGGCTCGTGCATGAGAAGTGACGTCATCCATAGCAACGAAGACTCACTCTTAGTTTAGGAGTTGTCATTTTTCCTTACTAAGAGTAGGTCTGAAAGGCGTTGTGAATAACTTTTAAGAGAAAACTCCTAGCTAAAATATTTTAGTGCGATTTAGGAGTACTCCTAGTAGTAAGATAAAATTCTTTGTGAATACGGCCCCTGTTGCACAAGGTTTTTTTTTTTTTTTAACCCAGATGTCATAAGGGGGAAAAGTTCCAAACTAGGGGTATTACAAAATACACACACACACTATTTCATGTATGTATTTGATTAGTTATTCTGTATTTATTCTGTATATAACTTGTATTTAGTTATTAAAAATATTTAATTATTTATCCAGCTGATCAGAAATTATGAAATCAATGTGCCACATTTTTTAATAAGAAAATTTGTAATGTAGTTTTGGAAAAACAAAAACTACTACTACTACTTTTACATAAAACAAAAAATATTTTAAACAATTTATATATATATATATATATATATATATATATATATATATATATTATACTTTATTTTCTCTTCTGACCAACGTAATCAATCTCTCAATATTGTGGATTTGTTTTTCCTATTGGAGCAAGTGGGAACACAAAAAATATATTTCTTGTAGTTTACATCCACCATTATAGAAGTTTATAATGACTTCTGCTTCTGAGAACACCTGAAATGTGAAAAGGGGGTTATTTATTTATTTATTTTTTAAAGCCATATTTGTATATATATATATATATATATATATATATATATATATATATGAAAATACACTCACCAGCCACTTTATTAGATCCACCTTACTAGTACTGGGTTGGACCCTATTTTGCCTTTAGAACTGCCTTAAAACTTGGCAGATTCAACAAGGTGCTGGAAACAGTCCTGAGTCTTTGGTCCAAATTTGGTTCACATGATAGCATCTTGCAGTTGCAGCAGATTTGTTGGCTGCACATCCATGTTGCGAATCTCCCCTTACACCACATCCCAAACAGGCTCTATCGGATAGAGATGATTTGAGCTTTGTGACAAAGCGCATTATCCTGCTGTAAATAGCCATCAGAAGATGGGTACATTGTGGTCATACAGAAATGGACATGTTCAGACACAATACCCAGGAAGGCTGTGGAGTTTAAACGATGCTTATTTGGTAATAAGGGGACCAAAGTGTGCCAAGAAAACATCCCCCACACCATTACACCACCAGCAGCCTGAACCGTTGATAAAAGGCAGGATGCTTTCATGTTGTTTACGCCAAATTCTGACCGTACCATTTGAATGTCGCAGCAGAAATCGAGACTCATCAGACCAGGCAAAATTTTCCCAATCTTCTTGTCCAATTTTGGTGAGCCGGTGCAAATTGTACACACAGTTTCCTCTTCTTAGTTGACAGGAGTGGCATCCAGTGTGGTCTTCTGCTACTGTAGCCCATCTGCTTCAAGGTTCGATGTATTGTGCGTTCAGAGATTCTCTTCTTGTAAGGTGTGATTATTGAAGTTACTGTAGCCTTTTTATCAGCTCTAACCAGTCTGGCCATTCTTCTCTGACCTCAGGGCGTCAACAAGGCATTTTTTGCCCACAGAACTGCTGCTCGCTGGATATTTTCTCTTTTTTTGCATCATTCTCTGTAAACCCCAGAGATGGTTGTGTGTGAAAATCCCAGTAGTTTCTGATATACTCAGACCAGCCTGTCATGCACCAACAACATCATGTTCAAAGTCACTTAAAATCACCTTTCTACCCCATTCTAATACTCAGTTTGAACCTCAGTAGATCGTCTTGACCATGTCTACATGCATGGAGTTGTTGCCGTGTGATTGGCTGATTAGAAATTTGCATTAACGAGCAGTTGAACAGGTGTACATAATAAAGTTGCCGGTGAGTGTATATAGCTGCCTATATGTTTTATTTAAAGGGGTCCCTCACAATGGTTACTAGACTAGTCAAAGTGAAACCTATACCAAAGCTTCTTAAGGGGCTGGGAAATTTTATATGCAAGCATGTGTACTATATAAAACATATAACATTTATATCTGTCATCAATACAGATACCGAAATACTGGGAAGACCAGGGAGCAGGCAGCTTTACCGAAGATTCACAGCAAAATGATGCAGGTCTAAGTTCTGTGTCTCACTGTGGAGAAAATGAACTTCCAGACCGTGCCAGGCTGTTTCTACTCACACAAAAACTCTTGAAGGAGGTCAGAGACAAGTCTAAAGGGTGGATATCCTGTTCAAGCTGTGATCATGTGGATATGGCGGTTAAAAAGGTTTGTATGTACTCCTCCAACTTACATCCTAATATTGGGTTTAGAGACCCAAATTAGACTCTACTCGCATTCTGAATGCCTCTAGAGAAAAGGAGTCCAAATATATTATGCGCACAAAGGATGACTTTGTGCCAAAGCCATAATCAGTTGCGATCAAACACGTAGTTTCAGTTTGCACTTGAAATTCATCTTTATAAACGTCCTGCAAACCAAGATAAGAAGGTGATGACTCTAATGTAATTTTTGAAGGTGGAGGATGGTTACCCTTTGCGGCTGTGGAGAGGAACGACAGAATTGGATGCTCCGCAGCAGGAAATTTTCCACCACGTGTTACGAGAACAGAGTCAGTGGCAAAGAGACCTCTTGCATAGCGAGGTGGTGGAGACTCTGGACAAGGATGCAGATGTGTACCATTACATACTCCAGGCTGCAGGGGCCCGACCACCACTGCAGCATGTTCTGTTAAGGTAAAGAGTTACTGGAGAATTTGGGGTAACATAGGGTGTACTCACAACTAGGCGATCTGAACGGTCCCCGAGAACGTTTGACCCCCAAAGTTAAGATCTTTTGACAACTCAACCGTGCCTAGCGTGAGTACGCCCTTATTCTCAATGACTTTTATTTACAAATATAAATATGTAGATTGTAGATTATTAGATATGCGTCTAATTTTTGTCACAAGGTGCTTTTAAAGTTTATGTGCCCTATCATACACCCGGTGGAATGCGGTGCCAGGCGCGACAAGTGTGTTTGGCTAGTTTCAGCCTGACACAGTTATCATTATCACATCGTACTTATGTAATAAAAAAAGCAATGTTGCTTAAAAAGCAAATGCATTTGCGCCCATGGGCGTGCTGGTCTGAAAAAGAGGTGTGTTCGGGCGCATTGTTGGAGTGTTTCTATTTTGAGGCAACTGAATATAAAAAAATATTTTCGCCATAGACCAACCAATATTTTTTTTGTTTTAGTAATGTGCGCCTATAGGCGGGTCCAGAATGAGTGTACACTTCGTCCCGTAGATGGTCTCCTCGCGCGAATAGCGAATCCGCCGTGCCACAAGCGCAACTGGCCTTTAAAGGGAATGGGAGATGAACTCTGATTGGTTTATTGCACCTCACAGCCAAAACACACCCATTACTCATTAAGAGAATAGGGACAACCCTTTTAGACCAATGCGTCGGGGGCGCCGACCATTTTTCCCATCGTTAAACTAGAAAAGTGGATTCGGACACACCATAAGTGCACTTGCGCCGTGCACTTTAGACCATGCGCTTAGATCGTTAAAATAGGGTCCTATATGTTATCATCCCTAATGATAACAATTCAATAACTGAGGGGAAATTGAAAACTATTACAATTGAAAACTTAGCAATATTTAGAAGGTCAAACGTTAAACAGAACTTGAGGCTTATCACCCAAAGGCAATAAAATACTTTGAAATGGGACGACGCTCACAGAATGAATTGAGAGCAAGAGCTTTGCACTTCATATTCAAAGGTGTTTCACCTTTGCATAATTCCCTGCATTAGCATCTGGGACAAATTATACTGATGTCTAAAATACCTTGCTGGAATGATAATAGGTGAACCTTTCAGCAGAAAATTGAAACTTAACACGGGTTCCATCCTGGATTTAATTTTGCAAATTCGGTGACAAATTAGCAGAGTAAAGAGTAAATCCCTTAACAACGGCACCTCATGACATGCACGCCACTGCTCGTGTAATCCCGTTAACCGCTGCCATGGCTGTAATCCAGCCACCCCACATATCAATGCGCTTGCACTCCTGGTGTCACCCTACATGATCCTTTCAATTACAACTTGTCCATTCTTTTCCTGCAGGACGTGGCAAACGGATCATCCCACAGGGTCTATGTTTGTGTCCTCCACCTCGGTCGAACATGCCGCTGTGGCTGTCAGAGGAGTACGGGCGCAAGTTTTCTGCAGCTTCTTTTTAATCGAGCCGCTGGGGTCAAAAAAGTCAAGAGTCACGCACCTCTGCCGGACCGACACGAGGTGTGTATCACAAACAAAATAGAGAATAGAGGCTAAAAATCCGAGCACAAAGGCTCCAAATTTATGGTTGACTCAAAGATTTTGTTACTTTTACAATCAATTTGTTCCCTGTTGGTCTACAAGAGCCCCTCTAGATTCATATTTTAGGGTAGACTCAATGAAACACAGGGATGTAATACAGAAAACTGTATGTCATTGAAAATTGAGATGCGTTCCTGGGGATGTGATGTGACAGCGCAAACATGCGGCACAATCATTGAGACATATTATATTACCTCCAACGGCTAGAACTTGTCTAGCTGGCATATTTGAGAGTGCAGGTGAAGGGAGACACTATACGTTATTGTGATTGCAGCATGTATTTGTCCTGTCGAAACAAAGTTGGCATTATATTGCGGCATATTGATTGGTGGGTTGGGAGCGTTTTGAAAACGGGTTTCAAAGTGCACGTTTTGAAACCGATACCATTATCGTTTAAATGGTAATTTGTCAAATCAGTGACGTCTTTACACAGTGCACATACGTATTACGTGTTCAGTCTACAGGCGCGTAGTGTTTCTTTACAAAGTGACACCGCCAACTACTGGCCTGGCAGCAGAATACAGTGTTTTTAGTTGTTTTAGCGGATCCGTCTGAACAGGGATCGTTTTCGCTTTTCGTTGTCGTCTGTATGTGAAAAAGACAAAGGATAAACGTTTCCATTTTTAGTACATCGTTGTCGTGTAAACATACCCTTAGACAATATGAGGTCTGACATGATATGAGCAAATAAATAAATCTCACTTTTACAAACCTGCTACAAAGAAAACACATGAAATATTATATTTACAAACCTGATTTAAAAGATATAGCTAAAAAAATTACATTATAAAATTATATTATAAATACACATTTTTGAATGTAAAATATATTAAAATAATTGTATTTATTTAATATAGTTATAATGCAAATGTAAACAAACATGTAAATCAAATTCAATAGATTTCTGGAAATTTGTCTTCGTGTGAATGGACAAATTGGATTATACATTTTTTTTCTTTTGGGATGCAGTGTGCTCGTGACGTGTTGAATGCTGAATTAGCGGTTTCTGGCTTACAATAGACCTGAACGTGAAGCAATGTCTGACATGCTAATGACAACCATAGCGAGATGTCATGAATGGACGTGACAAATGACTAAAGTTTCAGTTTTAGAATCTGATATTGACAAATAACAAATAAGCGTGAACAAAGTCTTAAAGTAAACCTGTCTATATTGACTTTTCACTCTTTTCTCTTTCATCAGAGGTCGATCTCCAGAATGGCACCATAAAGTAGGAGGACACCTGGTTTCATCTGTGTTGATGGCCATGAGAGACTCTTTTAGACACAAAACAAAAGACTCAAAGCATAGTAAGGACTCCAAAGAGTAATTTGTTAAACCCCAGACAGCTTTACAATCCCCGAGCTATGAGTGAGCTCAAAAAAACAAAGAAATAAAGTGCGTGTGAGCGAGCGAATGAGCTCCAAAGCTCTGAGATGATGAAGTGAAATCTTCAAAGTTGTTCCAGAATCTCGGTACCGTAGAGAGTTACGGGACCATTTCAATGCAAAGACAATTCAGCCTGCAGACAAGAAACAACAACAGTGTGATGAGGTGTTCCAAGAGAGCCGGTGAACTTTGCATTATCAAGACTGACAAGAGAGAGTGTCAGAGTAATGAAATGTCTCATCCTATTTAAAGGACCGTTCCAAGGGATAATGGGTTGCAGTGGTTGACTCTCAAACTCTCAACTCCAGCTGTTTTTAAGCATTAAAGGATGGACTGGGTGACTTGATCTGGAACTATATCACTCTGAAGACTCGACTGCTGTGTCATTCTTGTGTACACCTTCATCATAAACATGAGAAATACAAGGGCAGATTAGCCATGTTGTGTACAGAAGCCGAGACACTGATTCAAGCAGGCGTGTTTTTCAGTTGGAAGCTGCCATGTTCGCTTTTATTTATTAGAGAGCGTTAAAAGATTGTCTGCTCGACCATTTGGTGATATATGTGACCTGGCACATTATGGCATTATAATTGTTTTGCATTTTACTATCCTAGAGTTATGAACTATATGATAAAATTGTGATGCTACACATTTGATCAATCAAAATGTCATAATTATACTATAAATATTGACTTTATAAGAGCAATTTCTAATATAACTTATATTTTTGTGATGGAATTGTTGATATGTTACAGATTTTATTTAAATATATATATCATTGAAGTACACCATGGCTTGACATGACTTATTTCTTGATGCTCTGATGAATTCCTATTTATTACATGACTTTATGGAATACTTGATTCTGATTGGTCAATCACTAGCCTGACTGCTTTTTACATTGTAATACACTATTTTAATTCTTATCTGATCTTTAAAGGGTTAGTTTACCCAAAAATGAAAAATATCCCATGATTTACTCACCCTACACCCACCCTATAGGTGTACGGTATATGCTTTGCTTTCTCACAACCAATTCGAACGAATTCGTACGAGTGAGTAAAAGGTGGCTAATTCGTCTGATCTCACTCGTACGAATTCATACTATTTGTCTAAACCCCAGTGACAGGTAGGTTTAGGGGCGGGGTCACGAGTTCGTACATTTTTTGCTAAATCATACAAGTGAGGTCGTATGAATTCGTACGAACTAGCCACCTTGTAAAAGGCGTATGAATTGCTGTGAGATCAGGTTGGTCAAACACAGAGTTGAAAATAAACCCATGAAGTATACGGATGCCCTTAGAGTAGCTTAGAAAAAAACTAATGGATTCACCAAGACTCGGCCAGGTAATTAAGTGTCCAGATCTTTACTTCTGATCTCAGACCTGAAATTATCAAGAAAATCCCAGTTGCAAAACATCCAAAGAGTAAATAACCACTGACCCTGCGAGTGAATTAAATCATTCCTCTTAATCTTCATACAGATTATCAGGAGCGGACGCTGCATTTATCACCCACAACTAATTAAATCCTAATGGCAAGAGAAAAACAAACACTGAACTCTATTAAAAATCTTAAATGAAATAAGTTACTATCTCAAACTGAATAATGCTCCGAAAGCCTCAAGCGAAAGCAGACACAGAAATACACCAGTGAATACAAACACATTACAAATTTGATTTATTGCATAACAATTCAAGGGAGAACAATATTTTATGCGTATTGTGGAATGAAAAGTCCAAAAGCAAAATGAGCAAAGCTGTTGTTGTTGTAAATTCTTTAGGTCAGGGGTGTCCAATCCTGCTCCAACCCCAATTAAACACACCTGAACCAGCCAATCAAGGTCATACTAGAAACTTCCAGGCAAGTGTGTTGAAGTTGGAAGCAAGTTGGAGCTAAACTCTCCAGGGCTATGTGTCTGAAATCGGAACTTGAAATTTAGCAAACTGGCGGCTCCAGTAGTAATGACAAGATTTAGTCATGGAAACCATGCATAAACCTTAATTAAACAGTTTTTTAAAAATGAATTAAAAAGGAATTTATACCTATAAGATATTACGGTTTTGGAAACCGGATAAACGGATGATTCGGCTGCAGTCGCCATCTTCTGTTCAGATGTGGGTATTCATTCGCCACGTGACTCTCACAGTGAATTCTGGGTATTCTCTAACCATTGAGCGTACATCAGTTGTACACTCGTTATTTCGGTGCATTGTGGGATTGAATGAGTGCACTCGATAACGTCCACTATGGTTTTGGACACCACTACAAATGGCTGTCCCCTTAAATAGTGCCCTATTTAAGGGTATAGGGGGCGATTTTGGACACAGCGCAGGACAGTGGTCCTCCAGGACTGAGTTTGGACACCCCTGCTTTAGGTAAACCAAAATTAGGTGAGCTAATTCTTACTGCTAGACTAAAATAAGATTCAGACTTGTTATATAGAAGGGAAAGGTTGAACAGATTGACTTTTTGGCAGTTTTCAGGGTCCAGTTGGCTAATCTGACATTTATGTGAGGAGAAATGACCAGGAAAATCAAAGTATTTTTTTATGGACAGGCGAATGACTTTTATTTGGCATACCATAAGAATCCGTCAGGACATCTATGTTTTTGAGAAAAAGGTCTTGTGTTCAGAGGAGGAAGGCATTGATCAATTCACATCCTCTGAACTGGATTGATACCCAGAATGTCAAAGCCTTTGGCCATCACAGCTGCGGTGGCTTCACAGAGGAGCATCCGCCACATGTTGACTTTGACCACTTCCCCTGAGGAGAATGATTTAGAGCAGTCATTAGTCAAACAGGCCATTTTCAAAGAGGCAGGTTCATTTCAATCAAATCAACAACGTTTAGTCACGTCTTGGTCATTAAAGGCAATCTATTAAACTTGGGGGGGGGAAATCTATCTTAAAATACTTTCTGAATTTTAAGAAATTAAAATTTCTTTAGTTTTATTTAATTTTTAGAAAGTTTACCCTCTAAACTTTAGAAAAAAAAGTCTAATGCACTTACAATAAAAACAGTTACAAAGCCTTTATTATAGTTTTGGCTGGTCACAATTGGACATTAAAAATGTTTTTTTGTGGAACTGAGCAGTTAATTGCACTTACACCTGTACCATTTTTGGTTTCTGACACAATCTGAGGAAGACTTTATGCAAAAATGCATCAATGTGCAGTTTTTTGTTTTGGACATTTTCAATGCCCAAATGTGACCAATTTCTGTTGTTTCAATAACGTTTCACTTCTTTCCAGCAAGTAGCATTCCAAGATGTTTCTTTCAAGATTAACTTTTTTTTACTAGTTTAAAGTGTATTTTGGGTTACTAATGTGTCTCACTCTTCGGGAAATTAGAAAATTATTTTTGCATTTGGTGCCACGGAAATGACATTTTACCTTTAAATCCATGAGCTTTTAAAGCACTGTGCTTAAACAAAAGGAAACCCAAAAGTCCCACAAGCAGCAGTCTTTTTCAAACTCATAGTACAGCTAATTTCATTAGTCTATATTAAAAGACTAAAGAAGCTGTACGATTCAAGAGACAGTAGCTTCATCAGCGCCTAAGTAACTAGTTTTTAATGAGGAGATTCAAATGGGAGAAAAAAACAACTAAGGGATTTTCTATCTGATATTATCCTAGATTAGATTTCCCTCTTCAAATGAATCATTTGTTGTTCGTTAAAACGTATTGCAACAGTGAAAAACAAAGTTATTAAATTACATCTAAATTAAAACTCCTCTATTTAGCATCTTTCATTGCAGTATAAAAGTTTATACTGGCCTATGAGTTAAAACTAAATACATTTCTGGGCCAATTACACTCCTGACACATCTTCTAAAGAGCAAACACCATATGCTCCAAGTACATGAATTTACTTAACCATCAAAACCTAAAGGTTTTGGACACCGAATATGGTTTTCTTTCTGGGCGAGCTACACTTATTTTTAGTCATCACTGTCAGAGAAAGCGTGGAGTATATAGATCCCGCTCGCGTCTGGCTTCAGGGTACCCACCTGTCTGCCGGTCCTTCTCCACGCAGTAGCAGCTGTCGTAGAACTCTGTGAAGGTGGTGGCCAGCTCGTAGAGGTAGTCACACAGTGTGTGAAGCAGCAGGTCGTCTGTGATCTTCTGCAGAATCTCGGGGAAGCGCAGGATGCACTTACCCAGTTTCCACTCTTTCTCATGGTCCAGTAAGACCTCTGTGGTCTCGGCTGCTTTGCGCAGGACGGCCTCCTGGATGTTAGCCAGTCTAGCGATAGACCTGGAGGTAGACAGAAGAAGAATGTGTCTTATAAAAGATACTATACATTTCTGCATGGTCAAACTTGGCACATCATGTTGGGTTGTGAGACATGAGTGAACCGACTTGAGTTCGGAGCAAATTTACTTTAATTTACTTTAGTTTTTGCTTGTTCAGTGTTTTAGTTTTGATTATGTTTTTTTTTTTGGATTCAGTTTATTTTAAGGCTGCCAAAATTTACACTGCCTATACTGCGTATCATTTAAAAATGCTTAATGCCGTTAATATTCTAAGTAATATGTGAGGGTATTTTAAAAACGTATTTAACAATTTTGAGGCCATGAAAATGTATTTTAGGGGCTGTTTACACGACACCGTTATGTAGTCATCAACGATAACTATGCTGCCTTGCGCAAATTACATTTTAGAGGTAGAGTGTGTAAAAAGGTTTTTAAGAGAATAATAATTTAAATTTAAATAATTTAAACATCTGTTTCTCACTAATTTCACAAAAAAAGGCTTCAGAAAACAGCTCATAAGTCATGTGAAACACTTTTATGATGCTTTTTTTTGTCCATTTTGGATCTTGACAGCCACCGGTCACTGATAACGAACGCATGGGTTTTGAAGAACAACTTCTTTGTTGGGTTTTTAATTTTCAAACAAGTCAACTATTGGTCAACTATTGAGATCAACACAGGATGACATCAATGCAAATGGCCAAACAAAAAGTTAAATGTGCACAAAAGAAAAGAAAAAGTGACATTTAACTGTAGCAACAGCTCACATAAATAAGAAAACATGTTACAAGAAAGAATCACCATGACTAAGTGTCTAAAAGGCCTTTCTGCCAGAGAAATAGAGGATCAGGTTATATTGGATGGATTCTGAGAAACAAAACACTGAAATCCCCATCAACTGCTGCCATGGCCAATTATAATTTTTTTGGCTCCTTCTCCTGTCATTGGCTCTGATTTCTACCTTCACTTCTCCCAAATATGATTTTCTGTTACCAATTGTTTTGAACAGCCAATTAAAGACAGGAAAAAGCTCTCCACGAGAGCCATGAGAGGGATTGTGGTACCCTACGCTTCTGACATCAGGTCAACAGCCCTACTGAGACAGAAGAGCAAACACAAGGTGATAAAGAGTGAGAATAATAGAGCACTTGTGCCGAGCATCCACTCGGGGGCCAGCAGAAGTAGATCTGTCACAAACGCACATATTTCAGCCAGAAAACACACTGACTGTGCAGCAGATGCATGCATTCTTTCATGTGCACAAGGCCCCCGTTTCCCACACACATACCATTTCCACACAGCAGCACGGTTAAAACTGCCAGGAGAACAAATAACCAACAACCGTTGAGAATGAACATGAAGGGCCATTCCACAGTGTTGGTGAGCTCTTTCCCTACATCCATGTGGGAATCATTCAGGCCAACGTTTCCAGCAAAGACCCATGTAAAGATATCCCAGAAGGGGTATATCAAAGCCCAGAAGGCCTCACCTGAAGCAGGCGAAGATGGCTCAATACTGTAGACAATACAGGACATAAGAAAGCCATTCAATGTCCATAGCTTGTTAGTCAACTAAAAAAAATAACTTTGCTCAAAACAGTGGAGATGATTGTGGACTTTAGTGACTTCAGTGGAGCCATTCAGGTTCCAAGGCATCACCATCTCTCAGGGCCTGAAGTGGGACAATCATATTTGCAATATTGCAAAAAAGGCCCAGCAAAGGTTGTAGTTCCTTCGCCAACCTGTCACAAGAGCTGCTGATATACTCCTCTGCACTTCCATAACTGTCTGGTTTGGCTCAGCCTCAAAATCAGACATCAGAAGACTACAGAGGACCGTTTCAGACTGCTGAGAGGATTACTGGTGCTCCCCTGCCCACCCCTCCAAGAACTGTACATCCATGGACCATGGGTGAGGAAAAGGGCTCCGAAAATCACTCTGGATCCCTCACACCCCTCCGGCTGGCAATGAGCACCAGAACAGCCAGGCACAAGTTAAGTTTCTTCCCCCAGGAGATCTACATCATGAACAGTTAAATGTTCTCCCCACTGTACAATGTGCATTACCACTTACATTTATTTGACAATATCCTGTACATACAAATGTGTCCATTTTTGTTTAATAATGTGTGTGTGTGTGTGTGTGTGTGTGTGTGTGTCTATCTGTACTATCTGTGTATTGGAAGCTTCTTCTATCACCAAAACAAATTCATAATAAACAAAGCTCTTTCTGATTCTGATTATTTATGTATGTTTGAATAAATCTGTCATGAAAACAAGTTGACAGCACCGTTTAAATGTTTGTATTCAAACAATGAATTGGAGTACAAATTATTTAATTAAAAACGGCCTTAAATGCAATGTAACTGTTTGTATACAACAAAGCCTATATAGAAGTGTTGAGTATATCTAGAAATAAACAAAAAGATATAAAAAAATATCTACAATATGACAGGGAGGATATCCTGATTAGTTGACAGTTTTAGTTGAGATTGGGGGGGGGGGGGGGGGGGGGGGGGGGTTAGACATACTGCACCTGATGTATCAACACCCGGCTCTATATAAGAGTGTCCATGATAAAGAAAGAGGAAGTGTCATTTTGTATATTTGTTTCATATGGTAAAAAAAAAAATCAAGGCAAAAAGTGTAATGTGTATATATATATATATTAAAAAATCATAAATAACACATACATTTTTGGGCAGTCACACCATATCAGTTTGTGCAACCTGAACTATTGTGTCATGTAAAGATAAAATTATGTGATATTTTAAAAGATTCTTTAAGAGATTCAAGACAAGAGAGTCTTGTGGTTTTTTTTCTACATTTAGATGATGGTAGCACCACATGACTGACAATTGGCAGACAACATTTTTATTATTAATAAGCAGTTTTGTCAAAAATTCTTCACTAAAAAACTACTAAAAGTTTTCATTAAATATCAGGACTTGAACACTGATATCTTCAGTTTCAGTGTTCAGTTTATCAGTTTTATGACCATAACATTGTTTTATTTTAAGCCACCAAAAAAAAAAATATATATATATATATATAAAATAAATTTTAACAGAAAACACACTCATCGTAGAAATAGAAGTATGAATTTAATATAACCTTTCACACGTAAGTTTAAAATATTCTAACTGATCCCGTGAACGTGAGTTTTTCTAGGCGACCGTTATTTAGAACTTGTCACTTTAATGTTTCCATAGTGACGCGTCATTGCTTGTCACGTGAGACAGCGCAACCACAACACAGCGCTGAATGAATGATGATCTGCTTTTATGTCATTTTTCCTTTTTTATTCAAAATATTCACAAATGTATTCGCTATAACATGAAACTGATATTCCGATTGTCAAATATGTGCAAGTGGATGTGTTTTGTTGTTTAAACACATTTATAACGATCGCGTTAGTTGAGCTGTATGTGCGATGGGCGGAGCCATTTTAGTTTACAACACGTCCAGTCCTCAACTTCTCAAGAATTACATAAAAGTAAGTGGCCGGTGAACTGGGAGAAGAATATGGTCAAATGTAAAGCTACTTACACAATGTGTATCTGATATGAATAAAATGTGTCGTCGTCTTATAATGGAAAGGATTATTATTGCCGCTTCCATAGACATCGTGTATTTTACAAACTCAAAATATTTTTTTTTGCTAGTACTTATGTGTATTTAAATGTCTGAAACCTAAAATAAACATTATGTGGTTGAAAACACTGAATAGTTGTGATATATGACAGCACTGAGTGCGTCCGTCTCTGGCTCAGCGCCAGCCAATGCGCGAAAGCACGTTTGAATTTGGCTGTTGATCACGTGATGCACTGACCGTTCTAATCACACCGGTGTGATCGAACGCTCCAGGGACCAGCCAAGACTGATCACACCGGTGTGATCGTACGTGTGAAAGGGTTAAAGGGGTCCTATTACCTTCAGTCTTTAGTGTGTAACAACGCTGTTTTACCATGGTCTGCAAAGTTACAAAGCACAAAGTCACCCCAAAGTGAGCTATTCTTTTTATCGGTGCGCACTGTTTCTGAACTCCCTGAAACGCCTCCATTGTAAAGGGACGAGGCCTAGTTGAGTTGCACTAGTACTGTGTTGAAACTCGTGGTTATGTTAAGGGGACAGACATACAAACTGGAAAAAGAGGTGTTGCACCAATGTCAAATATGTGAAACATAATATTTTCTAAACATTCAAGCATGAAAACCTATTCTAATAGACCCAAAAAACAAAATCAAGACTTTGAAAAAGGGCATAATAGGTCCCCTTGAAAATACTTAAAAACCAAATGAATAGAAACGGCAAAAAAGAAATTGAGTACCACATTAAGGCAGATCAATACCCAGCGGGGTTCATTTGATGCGGTTAAAGATATCAATCACATTGAGTGCTTACCTGATGCGTGTGAAGGCGTAGAGGAGGTAGGCTGCAGTGTTGCCCCTGTCATCCAGCATCTTGTCGAAGGAAAAGACGTAGTCATTGATGCGGTTGTGCGAAAGGTCTGCATATTTAATGCAGCCAAAGGCCACGGCACGCTGAGCCTTTACCAGCTCCTCTGGGGTCAGCACCTGCAACACACACGCTTTCAATGTTGATGACCCTTCATGAGGTTGAAGCAGCCAAGACCTTTTGCCACCTTCAGAAAAACAAGTTACCCAGTATGTGCCGAATAAGCAATGAGGATAAAATTACCTACGTTCTAGGGCTGCCCTCGACTAAACATTTTTCTAGTCGACTAGTAGTCGTTTATTTAAAGGTGCAATGTGTAATAATTTTGAGTGTCTATTAACAGAAATGCAATATGACATCCATAACTATGTTTTCAGAGGTGTATAAAGAACTTATGTTTTTATTACCTTAGAATGAGACATTTATATCTACATAACGGCGGGCACCCCCTTCTATGAAGGTCGACATATTGTGACGTCATGTTTCTACAGTAGCCGAACGCGAACAAACAGCGCTAAAGAGCGCGTTTCGTCACTACATTGAAAGAGAAGCCGCAGAAACCTAGAAGCTAGCCATAAACACCGTGAGTAGTGACTTTTCCCTTGTCAGTGGTGTAAAATATGTAGTTGGACTGTTTCATGTAACTTAGTTCTTCTCCCTCGCTGTGTTATGGCTTTGTTATGTGGGGATAAATGTGCTGGTTACGTTCGTGAGACAGCTGATTAGTACTCTTGTCATTGACCGTAAAACAGTATGTTACAGGAATCACCAACCCGTCGATCGCGGTCGACAAGTCGATCTTAGAGGCATTTTAAGTCGATCGCGAAGAGTTCTCAAAATCAGAGAAAAAAAGCCTATTGTGTGTAGTAAATGGTGTCTAGGGGATGCGGAGGCGCGCGCGCTGTTACAATCACGTCATTTTTGCCGCGCGCACCTTTGGGCTCATATCATGCGGACGCGTCGAGTTTAAACAAGGCTTTACGCTTTAACCCGCTCAGCCACAGTAACAGCTCATATTTAGCCAGCTAAACTTTTACTACCCTGTTAGAAAACATATATAGTTGCATAGTTTCATGTGGTTCTTCTCCCTCGCTGTATTATGGGTTTGCTATGTGGGGAGAAATGTGCTAGTTACGTTCGTGAGACAATCAGCTGATTACTATTATTATATTATATATTAAGACCCTAGATCCTCACCTGACTATGGCTTTGTAAACTTTATCCATGATGTGGTTTATAATGGACTGTGGTACAGAAACAGTGACAATGTTACACACTCTTGGCTTACTCTGGCTATTCTCTGCTGTCTCAGACGACGATATGTTTGTCCCGTTTTAGCCACCGTAGCTTCTTCGAAAGGGAGGGGTGAGCAGTGGGCTGAGCCCTTAGTGCAACTCACAACTGAACCGCTAGACGTCGCTAAAAATCACACACTGCACCTTTAAGCGATTAGTCGACTACTCCCGCGTTTATATTAATAAACCATAAATCATAATAATGAGCCTTTAACTGCCAATACATAGCCTAATCAGCGCTCAGACGCACGCATAAAGCTTGCCACGGCGCACTGGCAAAAGTAATGATTATGAGTGTGTAAATATTTTAATAATTTATTGATAATCTTTTTCTGTGTTTTCGGCTGCAATGGGTCTGAAGAGAAGAGAGGTTGTCCCGGTATATTTTTCTGTTGATATGAAAAATCAGGTACATTAAGCAATATAACAGGTGAATTATGTATATGATGTATATTACGGTGTTATGATGAACAATATGCCTTCTCCACTGACAATTTGTTGATTTTTAGAAGGCAGCTGTCTGACTCTGAGATAGCAAACGGGAACATGGTTTGTGTAACATTAGCAACACATTATTAGTTGTTAACACATTACTAGTTGATAATGTACTCAAGCAAAAGGCTAATCATATTAATTACTGTTATGTGTCCGACATTGTAGATAGCGATACATAAAACGTGGTACCATTCTGATACATCGACTTATACCAATTCACTCTTCCACTTCTCCTGAATCAGTTTCTGGTTCAAACATATATGGCTGAATTAAACCAGTATTTCCATTTGCCACCGTGCAGCGTTTACTACAGTAAAGTTGACAGAGTGGATCAGGTATTCTGAGCTGGTGTGAGTGAGTGGAGGCGGGGCTAATTTGCATATTCATGGATACGCGTATATTAAATGAATACTAAACTATTTAACATTTTGGTGATCAAAGATGAGTTTTAAGGGATAAAATTACTGACTACAGGGGGATTTTAAGTTTCTGAAAGC
Source organism: Rhinichthys osculus (assembly GCA_029959095.1). Taxonomy (NCBI): domain Eukaryota; kingdom Metazoa; phylum Chordata; class Actinopteri; order Cypriniformes; family Leuciscidae; genus Rhinichthys; species Rhinichthys osculus. The sequence goes on along the minus strand of JARWKJ010000014.1, from coordinate 11,688,110 downwards.
CTTCCAGTCAAGAGCAGTTTGACTACTTATGACATCATATACAGCGACAGATCTAATAGATCTATATCCTGTCTGTTTAATCCTATAATACATAACTTACGGTGTTTACATTAATTCATCGTCATTAAAGCATTTTAAAATGCAAGTGCACACAGTCGCGGGCGCTCTTCATGAAGCGCACGCGAGCTTATGGAAGTCTGTCAGTGAGTGAGTTGTGTATTGAAATAAGCTTACTGCTTTCCAAACGGCATAATTGATGCCTTCGTAGAGCATTTGAAATGGAAAACACTGGAATGCCGGAGGGCAAGACATTTTGTAAGTGTAACAACGAGCAAAACGCACGTTTCTCACAAAGCATATATCCGATACAATAAAGTGTGCGATTGCCCTTGTAATTCGCTTCAACCTTTTCGAACTTTATGGAAGACTATTTTATGGACGGTTCGAGGGTTTTTGCTTTTCTGTATGTGTGTGGAATTGCAAGACTACAGCTGTTCCTAAAGCACAAATACGACAAATAGTACCAATAGTTTTGCCAGAAAACCAGAATTGCTCCATAATCGCGATGCATCGGAAAAACCCATTTTTATCTCCCACCCCTAGTGTTCAGAGTGCTTTAAAAAGATGAAAAAAATGGCTTCAGATCAGCAGATCAGATCAAATATTGGCTCTGTCCTACATCACTGATTATGCTCACAGGATCATTGCACGATTACACGCCTGCTAACTTTTTTGCCTAATTTAATGCAGCATATGCTACTTTCAATATTCCTGACAAATAAGGCACTTGGCTAAAGTCTGATTCACTTTAGGGAAAGTAAGTCTTTTTTTATACTTGGTACATCTATAAAATAATAAAATCTACAAAAAAAAAAAAAACGTTTTAATTGTGTGTTTGCCTTTGACGTTTTCAAGTAAGGCTATTCGAGGACATTTACTTTGCTTACTTGCGTCTGAAACAATATAATTGTCTTTTTTACAACTCCTTTACTGTCAGAAGCTCACTCGTTTGCGAGATATATCAATGTAGTGAGTGAGCCATTAGGATGCTCTTCATTTCTGAGCACAAAGGAGTTAAGAGAAATATAGGCAGTAATTGTCATTAGCACATCTGGTCTCATTTGAGATCCATTGATCTCTTCTGAATCGAGCTGAAGTACTCAGGCACACAAAAGGTTTCAGGGTGAGAAGCATAAGAAGGTGCTAGTTTCCTCTGAGTTTTTTGGGGCTCACCTTATCTCTCTCCTTCTCCTTCAGTTTGTCCATGGATCTTTTCAGTCCCTCCTCCAGAAGGTCCATTAATCGCACCGTGTCCCCTGAACGAGTCTTGAACTTTTTCCTGGGATGGAAATTCCATGTTTATTAAAAAAGACTCATGGAAATGTGAAATCAGTGCTCTTCAAATACATCATCCAAAACAATATTTCTATGACAGCTAAAACTAGTGCTACATGAGCCACTTGCTGATTTACTAGATGACAACTGATTAATCGGTCAATTATTTCTTTGATAAATCGTACATTAAATATTCTATTGGGTACCCTGCAAAGGTTTCTCCTTCAAACAATGCTATGGTTTAAAAGGTAAAAATGACAAAATAACGTAATTGGAAAAAAAGACCTTTCAGCCGATAAACCACCAATACTAGCATACACATTATCTCCTCTGACCACCAAAGTGTAATTATTTTTCATTAATCCTACCGTAATCCAGCTATCGTTCATATAAAAATACTATTTTTTTGCATTTCATCAAATCTGATGTTGAACAGCAAATATTGCTTTAATCAAAAATTCATTCCATTAATGCTGCGCTCCATGTAACTAAGTATTCAAAGTGTCGCACTGACAGTGACATTTAATTACACTTTTTGCCAAAAAGAAATGCTTGCATTATAAGAGTATATTCAAAAGTTAAGGTTCGGTAAGATTTTTAATGTCTCTGAAAAAAGTCTTATGTTCACCATGGCTGTATTTGTTTGATCACATATAAAATAAAAACTGTAATATTGAGAAATATTATTACAATTTTATTTAAAATAACTGTTTTCTATCTGAATATATATTAAAATGTAATTTATTCCTGTAATGCAAAGCTGAATTTTCAGCATCATTACTCCAAGTCTTCAGTGTCACATGACCCTTCAGAAATCATTCTAATAAACATTTCTGATTGTTATCAGTGTTTGAAAACATTTCAAAAGAACAGTTGTACATTCAAAAAGTTTTTAATGTCACTTTTGATCAATTTAATGCGACTTTGGCGAATAAAAGAATTAGAACGCAATTCGAAAGTAAATCTTTTGAACCGTAGTTTGTGTAAATGTTTAATTTTTCATAGAAATGCATTAAAACTACTTTAGGGTCACACCACAGGTTCGTTGTGGTCACGCACAAAGACTTTGTTGATTATTTTCTTAATCCATTATTAGGAATTTTATTGATTACTAGTTGTTGCAACACTATGGGTCATCCTAGTGAAAACATGATGCTGACAAAAGGTTACTTCCATGCTGATCAATACACTTACTTGTCCTCCCCGAGCACCACGCCGAAACCTGCATGTTCTACCCGTGTGACCTTGGGATCATACCAGCCTATCAACTGAGCAGCAGCAAAGACCACCTGGAAGTGCATTGCCTGCCGTACATCGTACAAAAATACAGACAACATTTAGTTACATGACCATCACTACAAATAATACACCAAATAAACAAAAAGTTCTACACAGTTTGTATCAAGATCCTCTTTTTGGATTTTGGATAAATCCTTAAATCAATTTTAACCAAAGAAAGCATATTTCCTATCTAAACCAAGCAGAATTGTAAACTAGCAGTGTTGATAAAGATGCAAGCAGACCGCGTTCCTGACCTATGCCGACATTAATATTTGAATAGGTGGGGAGTCTATTGTGCACATCTATAAACATACAGAAATTTGAATTCTGTGTCTCGCCCAGCACCCTCGACATCTGCTTCATGTGTCCTCATGCGCATCAGATAACTTTAGGAAGGCTTGTGCCGTTCAAGATTTCCCCAACACTCTCCATTACAAACCCATACACCCACACACCTGGCCGCTGTCAGTCACGTAGATGATGATGTCAGCCTTCTCGTCAAACAGACGATTTTTGATGGCAGCCAGATCGGAGGTATCGTATGTATAGCCTCCGTCCGATTTGACAACCGTCAGGGGAATAGACTGGCCCGGAGAAAAAACTATCTTCCTGCCCTCGTCCAACTCCACCAGCCCTGGTGAGAGAGAAGAGCATCAGCAGGGAATGTGAAATTGGATGTATAGTAAAGCTAGAGTCTAAAAATCAATCTTGAAACAACACTGCCCCCCACTGGACATGTGCGGATAGACATGCAATGCTTTTTTTTAAAGGGATGTTCCGGGTCAATCAATTGTTGTCGATTGGCACAGAAAAGACTCGGTTTCTAAAAACAAACAAAAATTGTGTTTACAGTATTGTACTTACGGTTGCACTGCACCAGAGTAAACATTAAACACTGTTTTGGAAGAGCAGCCAATAGTACATGACACCAGTGCAATAAAATGACATATCAGCCTTGCCTGTACAACGTTATATTCAATCTTAAAATCACGATGTCAATGTAAATCTTCGCAAGGATAACTGGGACTGTTCAATTGTCAATTATTCTTCAGAACAAACACTCAAACAAATATTAAGCAATTAAAAATAATAAATGAACAAAAAAAAACCTAACTAAATAAAATGGAAATAAATATTAAATAAAAAAAATTTAAAAAAGTGAACGACACAAATAAAAAAAGTAATACATTTAAAAGTAATAAACAAAAAATTTAAATTGAAAAAAAAAAAATACAAAACAAAATAATAAATAAAACAAAGATACAAATAAAAATAAATATTAATAAACTAAAAATAAATAAACAAAAACAAACTAAAATATGTTATAACTAAAATAATAAAATAGTAAAAAAATATATATATAAATAAATATAAATATATATAAAAACACACACTTTATTTTATCCCATCTTAAAAGTGAAGTCCACTATTTTGGTACCACTAGCAGCACAAAACAGAATTGCAATCTGGACTGCCTGTTTGTCTGAACAACAAAAGATTTGAGAAATTATTGATGCAAAAAATGTATGCACTTCTTTGTGTTTTGTGGCTCCAGATCGATCCGTGTTAGCTTTGACCCCATCAGTATTATGGTGTATCCCTAAAAGTTCCTAAAATAAACTTTTAACCCTTTGATATGTCCCACCCACACTTCCTGTTTTAATTAGAACCACAAAAACACAGGAAATAAAGCAACATATTCAAATGTATTCAAATGTCAATAGACTATGATATCTGTTCTCAAAGCAAGCAAACAAAATATTTGTATATCAAAGTTTACTATTAGTGACTAAGACAACAGACTAAAGAAAGAGTCAAAGAACCCTCCATCTGTACCTTTTTCCTCAAACTCTTTCACCACGGCTGTCATCATGTCCTGGTAGAAGGACTCTCCTCTCTCTTGTATGCGAATTTCCAGGCAGTCGTAAATCTTTTGAAACTCTGCATCAGCAAAGCGGACAGAAGCGGAAGGGACAAGAAGACGGTTTAATTACAACAGTCACACCACAGGGAAATCAAATGCAGCACCCTCCTGGTTTAGCAAAGCCTGATTGGACAGCATCAGCAGAAAAAAAACATACACTAATTGACCTTCATTAGGCAAGCCTCAGTGGGGGAACGAGGTTTGATTAAAGGGTAAAGGTAGATGCTGTCACATCAGAGTCTAGAGCTGCTGTCGCCGGATGCTGGTGAAGGGCATCTGTGCTCGAAGTGTTTAAAGTGTTCCAACTTGTTTTAACAAACATTTTTCCTCTGCAATAAATATAGAAAATGTGTGAGTAATGTCTCAGCTTATAAATGTCGGACGTATTATAGAATTAAATCAAAATGACAGGTAAAGCGTCTAAAAATGATAACATTTCAGACATGAAAGCTCTTAAATGAATTACAATATTTGGAACAGAAGCTTCACTACTTTAGAAAAACACATAATCCTGGCCGGAAGTAATGCGAGTAAATGATGACTTTCATTTTTGGCAGTATTATTATTATTTTGTTCTAGTTACTGGTATAAACTATATAGACACTTGAGTCCACACTTATGTTAACTTACTACTAAGATGCAGTTATATACTGACCTCTACTGTCCTTATAAAATATTAGGTAACACTTTAGAAAAATGGTCCGTCATTATTAGGTAATGCAGGACAAATGAGTGGTACTACATGAACACTTCAGTTACTACTATTAACTAACATGGAAACCAGATTAACTAATCAGTGGATGAACCAAACATTACTTAAAAGAGTCTAAACCCTGGTGATGTCATTGTTCGGTCTCAAGGCATCCTAAATTTGGTCAATGTGCACTTTTAGGCTTCAATCCCATTGGAGGAATTTGAGGGAAGTCTGCCTGAGTAGATGCTGCAGTTTGTATGCTCCTTTGAGAAGAAAATAATGTTTTTATCCATTAAAAATCTTGTACAGCACTTTTAAAACATAACAATAAATGTAAATTTTCATACTGCATTTTCATAAAATGTCAAATAAAAAAAATAAAACATCTACTAGATTAATATAAATATTTTAAAATTATTAATATAGTTTTAAATTGCAAAAGCAATAAATAAAAATGTATTACATTATGAATATAAAACCTAAAATATAAGACCGCAGTTGGTAATATATTTTAAAGTCTAACCAAGGCATCATTTAATTGATCAAAAATACAGTACAATGCCATACTGTGAAATATTATTACAATTTAAAGTAACCGTTATCAATTTTAATATATTTTCAAATGTATTTTATTCCTGTGAATTGCTCCAGTCTTCAGTGTCACATGATCCTTCAGAAATCATTCTAATACGCTGATTTGCTGCTCAAGAAACAATTATTATAAATGTTGAAAAGGTTCATATTTCTGTGGAAACTGCGATACGTTTTGTTCAAGATTCCTTTATGAATAGTAAAATCAAAAGAACAGCATTTATTTGAAATCTTTTGAAACATAATAAACGCCTTTAATGTCCCTTTTGAACAATTGAATACATCCTCACTGGATAAAAATATGAATTTCTCACAAAAGAAAAAGTTATAGGTTGTGTAGTTGTTTGCATCTTTGATATTTTGTCCGCTTCCTTTACCAGTTAACAACTCACATTATCCTTAGATAAATAAAGTAGGGCGAACTACATCTTATTGCCATTTCTTGCTGGCTCAGCTGATATTCTCTCCACACTGCGGGCTGTTGTTTCAGAGAATAATGTAACGCAGAGCGTGTCGGCTGTAAATGCCTCTAGGGGGCACATGCTGTCTGTGGAGGTTTGTACTAGCATTAATGTGGCAAGGCTTTAGTCTATTCAAAACTTGATAAAGTGAGAATGTCATTCTCAGTGTGCCTTGCACGTACCGTTCCGGGACACGTCACAGATCAGGTTCCAGGCTTTGATGAAGTCTGTCTCTTTGCTCTGGAGTTTAACCACACACTGGTAGGCCCTCTTCTTAAACTCTTCATCCTCATCAAACCTCTTCTTAGACTCCTGATAGAGATGAGAGAAGAAACGAGTTGAACAGCTTTGAAAAGTAAAACATTCAGCTGAACAGGATGAAAGCTCTTAGCGAGACCAAGATTCCTTCAAAGCCTCCTGCAAAAATACTATATTACAGGGTACCATAAAAAAAACTCTACATTTTTGTGGAGACAAGATGCAAATACAACCACAGATCCAAATTAAAGCATAACTCAATCAGTATAGTGTCCCCAAAACAAAACAAAATTATTAATAATAAGAGGGTAAAGGTTGTCAAACTTCACTTTCATTTTTTCTCTCAACTGTGTAACACAGCAGTTTAGCAACCAAACATTCTGTTGGGTAAGCAAAATGGCTCTGTAAGCAATAAGCAAAGCATCAAATGCATCACAACAAATGAAAAGGCACAAAGTGTTCGGACAGACCTGCAGAAAACAGCTGATTCTTGCAGTTTGTGCGCATTTTTTTGAGATTTTGCCTATTTTTATGACAGAGCCAGTATAGAGGGAAAAGGAAATTATAGGAGTTTTTGAGTAACACTTTATTTTAAGGGTCCATAACTATGCAGTAGTTAAGCATTAACACACCACTAGTTCATGATTTACTGAACATATTGTAAAGACATATTAGTTATTATTTATGCAGTAGTTAAGCTTTTACATAATTAACTGAACACATATTAAGGGCATATTAACATTATTTGATTAAACATTTGAAGGATAAATAAGCAGAAATAAGCCAATAATTAATGGTTAACTACATACAATAAATGCTTTTTATGGTTTGATTTAAACAATGTTATAAATCAAAAAATTAAGTAACGTGGTGTAAACATTGGTGAAATGTTGGTGAAACATCGGCAAGTACGATCAGCAGTCAATATCCATTTTTAAACATCCCTTCAGGTTGTATATAACATGTACTCACTTTGTAGAAAGACTGAAGGTCACAAATTGGCGGGGAAACACTGAGATAATTTGGGAACTTGTCTTTCAAATGAGCAATGAGCATCCCGAACTGTGTCCCCCAGTCTCCAACATGGTTCAACCTGACAGATAGAGATAGAGGACGAAAGGATTAAAGAGATGCACTCAAACAATAATGAACACACAGATTACTGCTGGCCAATTCATTCCCATGTGTTACGCAGCACGTTTGAGCTTCAGCAAGAACCAATGAGGTTCATCCTCGTGTTACGAGTGAAAACGTGACGTGGTGGACTGACTGCCTTAGGCCCCATCCACACTACGGAGACCTTTTGCTACGTTTGCACCTCCCGTCCAGACTAAAATGGCAAAAACGAAGACCTAAAACGGAGAAGTTTAAAAACGCTGCCGACCCTGTTTTGCGTTTTGAATCTCCGAGGGGCGTTTTAGTGAGGACGGGTCAAAACTGAGGACTTTAGAAACGATGTCGATGACGAAGAGGCTCACGCTCGGCTCTCTGATTGGGCGTCATCAGTCATGGCGTATCCTTCCCTGAAGCGTTACTGACTTTGATGTCTTTGCTAGCAGCTGTTGTGCAAGTAAATTCTGCATTTTACAATGCTATAACTGCCTACATGCGCCGGAGGCAAGCTATTGCTCGAGCGATCTGTGACAATTCCCGTTTGCAGCGGCGGGATCGACCGTAGATGGAGCGTCGCTCTTTGCAGAGGTAACTTAGCTACTTTCTTCGTCAAATCTGAAGAATAGTCAATCTGTTTCCTGTTTACACCGGCCTGCGCATGCCCAGTGTAGGTGAATGGTCCCGTGATCCGCGTTTTCAGTTGTTTTAATGTGGACGGAGATCAATTCTAATATGCAGCTAAAATGCTGGTGTGGACGGAGATGGTATTCGGTTTAATTCTACGTTTCTAAAATTAAACGCAGTAGTGTGGACACGACATTCACTGAACAAAAACTTCCTAACTTCATTTGACCTGGTTTTTGGTAAAGTGTTAATAATATAATGACACATGCAAATTTATGATCACATATAAAGCCACAATATCAAATTTGACATCACTGTGTTTATTATTAAAAATGTTTGTGTTTTTTTAAAGAAAAATGTCACAATATGAGGTAAATCCGGCCCTGGTTGCAGCCAATGGGAATAATAATATTCATAGATCTAGCCTATGTGACATGGTTGTGTAAGATTTGGCAATAGTGACAGCCTAGTCAAAAGAAGCGGGCCAACTCCCCAATTCTTTTAAACATGTTTATTGGGAAGTGCTCGTAACATGCTCAGGCTCGTCTCATAATTCCTCACACAACGCGAGCATCAACAATTTCCACGCAGATTCTTCCGACAGCAAAAAAAAATTGCACCAATTTTTCCAGCAATCAGTAATCGGTTCCGATCAATCGGTAGACCTCTACAACAGATATTTCAATTGTATGAAAGCTCACAGTTGAGCTTCACAACTAATACACACCAACCTTAGCACATCATAACCCAGGAACTCAAAGAGTCGACACATGCTGTCTCCAATAATGGTGGAGCGCAGGTGACCGACATGCATCTCTTTGGCAATGTTAGGTGAGGAGAAGTCCACAATAACCTGAAAAACAGCAATAAGGGTAAAGACCACTTGATAACACACTGCTTTATGGAACTATTTTGTGATGCATTTCATCACTAGAGTGAAACTCCTACCTTCTTTTTCTTCACCAGTGGTGGAGGCTGAACTCCATTCACAAGCAGGTTTGAGAGAAGTTTAGAGACAAACATTCTCTTGAGATGAATGTTGATAAACCCTACAATGCAATATGTACTTGGTTATTTATAATAAATCTTTAAAATGATGGAGAAAAAAAGATCTTGGTGATAATGATGTACTGAACAAACCTGGTCCTGCGATTTCTGTTCTCTCAATGAACTCATTGTTGGGAACGTTTTGGATAATCTTCTCTGCTATCTCCCTGGGGCTGACCTTCTGTCCTTTAGCTTTCATCATCTTAAAACATACATTTACAAATATAATTCCATACAACTGGACAAAAGAAACAATTCACATCAACATTCTTCAAAACTTTTTCTTTCGACAAAAAGTTTGGAACGACATTAAAGGGGGGCATCAGAACAGTTCACCGAAAAATGAAAATGTGGACATCATATAAAGAAAACTGACCTGAGACATCGCCATGGCACTGTTACACTGATAATCGCCAAACTTGGCCTGCTGGTTGGGGGAGACCGAAAGTGGCGGATTCTCTAGGTCAGGGTAGGCGGTACTGATGGCCTTCCCAAAGATCTGCTGCAAACTCTGGTTGATGTTCAACATCGCCTTGCCGTTTTGGCTCATCTCCTCCTGTAAACTCTGAGGAAACACAGTGGCAACAGATTTAATTACTGAATTGCAGTGTTTATTTTAGTATGTACTATGTATATGTTCACACAGCATCAGAATATGGTTGTCAGTCCTGTATTTAAGTCCTTAATACAGTTACGTTCACACACAGTACGGTTATCTACGGGAGTGACAACCGCATTCTGTAACCGAAATCACAACCGTAAAATTTCAGGACTCACAACCGCATTCTCGGAAAACCTGCGCTGTGTGAACGGAACCGGACTGGACAACTGGTTTTCTGTCACATCAAACAGTGCGAGAGAGACGCTGCGCTCCACAGATGCATGTCTACCGTGTGTTGAGGGTTTTCATGTTTGGTTTCAGTCATTTATAATGATGGAGATATGAGCTGTATGTTATCTGAAGGTTTTAGATAATGTTTCAAATGCTCCACTCTCCACCCAGATATAAAAGCTGATGTCGGTTAATGAAGATTTGACGGATGAATTTGCGACTCTTGTTGTGTCAAACGTGATGAGGCTTTTCAGTTTTATAGATTTCACCATCTTTGATATCACTTTGTTCACTGTCACTTTGGTTTACTGATAAGAGAAAACGGGCTTGACTAAGAATAGTTTGATATACATCGGTGGTGGTTGAGGAGATTCCCCCTTCTATGTAAAGCGCGTTGAGTGCCGAGAAAAGCGCTATATAAATGTAATGAATTATTTATTATTATACAGGCAAGTGTAACCTAATTTTGAACCCTTCAAGTTTTAGTTAACATTAACAGCACTGCTAAATTGTTTCAACAAATCCCTAATTCAATGGAAAAAAAGACACGTTTACTTTATTTATAATTTTATTAGATTCAGGCAATGTAACAAACAAGTCACAGAGAAACTGATTATCCTTTTGTGAAAGTCACATTGTGGCATTTACAACCCAAAACTATTTCATATGAATGCACAGATTAAAAATTTGGCCAATTTGGTTGATAACCTATAAATGGCAGAATATAATTCATCATCATTTTTGCCTTTATAAATGTAATTAAATTAAAACTAAAAACTAATATCAATCCTTTTAGTTGTTACAAGTGAATTTAGGCATGTCATGTAATGTCTCTTTAGACGTCATTACACTAACTATAAGTAACATTGCAACTACATGTCAACTAGCAGTCATTAGCGTATCAATCTCAGTATAATTTTATGTAATGCCATGTTAGCATCTATGGCTATCTTTATGGCAAAAACTGAATTACAAAAATACAGGAGTTACATATATGCAATAAAAATAAAAACCAAGCGAGCAGAAAAAAAATACAGCAATTAATATTATACAAGATTTTTTAACATTAACGCATCTATGATAAAAAATCTAAAACATTTTCTGGTCCTTAAAGGGTTAGTTCGCCCATTTAAGACATGAAGTTGTATGCAATCCTTACCAGCACTATAGTGCATACACACTGACCCACTCTGTTCTCACCTCCCTGGTCAGAGTTCTGGCCGCTGGAAGTTTTTCAATAAAGTACTCCCGGTTATTTTCCGGTGCCACAAAACTGTGCGTTTTTACGTGAAAAAATTATTTGCGTTTCAAAGCTTGATTAATTTACCACACAAAAAACACGCCAAAAGTTTTACAGAACATTCCATAGGAATGAACTAGAAATTTCCACAAACAGCGAAATTTTTCAATAAAATGTGCTCATGATGTGTCCAAATTATTGGGTTTTATTCTTACATTAGCTGCTGACACATAATTGAATGTGTGAAATGCATGTAATTCCACAGAACATGCATTGAACATTCGCTCGCAGTGAAGGTCAAACTGTCGCACTACAAAGATTACAATCATCTCATTTAAAGGAAGAGCACATCACACTCACTGCTTTCAGGATGTTGAGGCGGTACTTCAGACGGGAATTCTCCTCTCGTAACTCATCCAGCTGTGAAGAAGTGAAGTTCAGCTGCTGTGGATCTCTAAGCCTCTCGATTTCGTCTTGGAGTAACTTGATTTCTCTCTCCTACATGGCATATTGAAAACACAGAAAATCTCAGGAAGGCAAGGGACAAAGATCACAACCAACAGATACCACATATCTCAGTTATAAGAAGTATTTCAAAGTGCAAGCTGATTGTGGCAGTAACAATGAGACACGTGACGTCACTAATATTGTTTGGTATGCTAACACATTTCTATTTCAGTATCACTTTGACTGGGAATGTGGTTACTTTCCTATAGGCTTTCTGTTCAAAGTAAGAACAAAAAAACACCACATTCACAAGCATACGTCTTTGCATTTAAGAATTAGCTGTGGACTTCAGTTTAATGATGCTCATATTGTAATGTACAATAACTCTCAAAGAATCCTAGCTCTGCAGCTCACTAGATATTAAGGCACCCTCAGTACAGTATGTCATGATCTATTATCCTCATATTTAAATAAACCAGCTAGACTAAAGTATTTGACATCCCATCCGAACCGAATGTGTATGTTGAACGATCATGACTGTCAGACCTGATGCGTGTTTCAGTCTCTTACGTCAGAACACGAGAAAAACATGGAAACATGAAACACAACTTTTAAATGTACAAAACTTTTAGCGTTTTAATGCAAAGCTGACCTGTCGCTGAAGTCGGGACGTGTGTTCGCCAACGGGGTCGCCCATTCTTTTCCAATAAAGTTAGGTAAAAACAGCCACAAATTCTACAAATGTGCACTTCTCCAACGTGAAGAGTTGCTTTCACCGGCTTCGTCGCGTCACTTCCGTTTTACCAGCGAATGGTGAATCAGTTGGACGGGGATCATAAAACCATAGACAGTAAAAGCATAAAACTCCAGAAAGCAGCAGTCGTAAAAAAAAAAAAAAAAAAAAAACCTTTCGTTTTCTCCATAGAGGAATTGATTTGGATTTATACCTTACAAACCTTTAAAGAAAGATTTACAGTGAGCGATATATATTTTAATAATCGCACATCATGGTTTGAAACTACATTACCCATGATTCTGCAGATATTATCTCCACAGTCAGTGTACTTTTTGATAATTTCATTAAATGAAAACCAGCTCGTTTATTGTTTGTTTTTTTGTTGTTGTTTTTTGGGGTTTTTTTTTTAAACGAACATTTTGATTTTGGCTCGATTTTCCTCTTTTTTTCCATGAATTGTTTCCATTTTTTTCCAGTTTGTGGTTTACAAATCGGTTTATGATTTCGATATTTTATTTGCACACGTGGGCGGCGCTGAAACGCCCCTTTCATCTGATTGGTCAAACCGCTCCGCCTTCAGTACGAGCTTTTCTCTCTGTCACTCAGGCAGAATAAGAGTCAGTAGTCTCTGGTAGTAGCCATGGTAGTAGCCTAGCCTACGAGTGCGGCACTGACATATAATGTCTGAAACCACCACTCACTGTTAACTACGCACAATATTTGAAGCAGAAATATGTTGCTGGTCAGTGGTCACGTAATTTGTGCTGCTGCGAGCCTGACTTGCAAGCAACCCCATTAATGTGAGCCACAGACTCAGTAGGCCTACTACGTCTACATACATATGACAGATTATTTTAGCGTGATGTATTTCCCATTGATAAATACAGTGCAAATAGTCTCTTTGGATAAAAGGGAAGTGGAAATAAAAATCGATAATAGGCTACAATAGGATAACTGTACCATGATAATATGTCCGTTACATTTCCACTCTCGTCTTTTATTTACATCAAAAGGTATGCGTGTGTGAAACGTGTATAAATCATTTAGAAAATCTAATAGAAATAAAGTTATGAATGTAAGCATGTGTAGCCTATTCAGTTCACATGAAAAGAAAGAGACAGAACAGAGAGAAGCTAGAATCAGTGAACGTACATTAGCAGGGTTTGGGATTAATTAAAATCATGTCGGTTTAAGAGGAAAACATACCTTTAAAATGTTATTAGTTTTATTATAAAACTAATATAATTTTATTACATACTGAATTGGTCTATGTTTCTCTGAGTTTTCTTTATTATGTTGGCTTGAGAAAGCCAGCATATATTTAAACATTATTATTATGAATTATTATTAAGAGAAATTGACTCCGCCTAGAACTTTAATGCTTCACCAAACTCAGACTCGCTTATATCTTTTCTAACTGGTCAGACAGACTTACTTTCCCAAAAAATCCATTGACTTGCGTTATCTGAGCAATGAAGGCGTAATACTTAATGCTGTCCACTAGAGGGGGCGACAGGATAATAAGTGTTTTCTACTCTCTTTCCCTGTTTGCTACAAGGGGGTAATCAGAGAATGTCTAATATGGGGAGAACTCCCACTCACATTAAACTTCCGGGTTCTGAACTGTTGCAGTTCCACTCTAGGTCCATATGAGGGCGCTCACAGGCGGAGTGCAGAATGAATGGAGGTCTATGGAGCAATACCCCTAAAAATCCACTTTTCTCAGGATATAATTTTTTTGTCTAGTAATTTGAATGTTGTATTCGAAAGAAGGTGCAACAAAATTACACATTACTGGGTGTTAGATTTTTTAGAGTCACTTATTTGCTTTAAAAAGTATTTTAAAATGTCAATGACGTCATACACATCGTACGACCAGAAACCTGCTTTACGGCAATCCTTCATTCACTGGTGCTTTCGCGCATAGACAGACGAGAGAAGCCGCGAAATTTAAAAATACTACTGTTATTGTGTCACGAAATGTAGTTTTAATAGTTTTTCAGTCGACAATGTAGTTGTTTAAAGCTCAAATTGGTGTATTTATAAAGATAGCGCCTATTTAAAAGTTTGATCTGACGTTTTCGGAGTTGTGAGGACCAGTCTTTCACCGGGTCTCAGCGCTCTGCACCCCGCCTGGAACAGCCTTTCCTCGGCTAGTGCTTGTGACGTTCGCCGCCGGCTCTGATGTCTCTTGTAGTGGTTAAACATGAGATATAATTCGTCTTGTGTATATCTACCGCCGATCTTTGGTATCATTAATCGTATCATTTGTTCCCTGGCAAATCGTTTTGGCTGAGGGCAAAGTGAAGTTTCATAACTTTATATTTTGGCTATTTTAACGTTGTATCCTGCTGTGTCTGAATGGTTTACTTTATTTATTGTCTTGTATAACTTATTATACCTTTTAGGCTACTTATACTGTTATAATGTCTCTTACTGATCAATAAAACTGAAATTTAACAAAAATAGACAGGGTTGTGTCATTTTATTTTATATAGCCTATATTTTTATATAGCCTTTTCATTACTATTTTATTTGCTGTATATACTGTTTGTTTATTTTATTGACTAAACTATTTACTATTACTCACTGTATCTTATATTTACTATTTGCACTGCATTGTAGTTGTACCACATCGTATATGCCACGATGCCATCAAGCGGTGTCTCTGGTCGTAATCAGTCCTTCACTGACCAATCAGCGTCCATTAGCAAAATGCTAGCGTGTTATGGGCAACAACAACTCAACCTGTAAGAAATCGAAAGGACATAAGCACTCGTTCATTCAACTTTCGACCTATAACCCATGTTGAACTTGCAGAACCTACATTCAAATCTGAGATTTCTCAATGACAATCGGGTAAAAGAGACAAATTTAGCCGTCTAGCCCCATTGACTCCCATTCATTTTGCACTCGGACGATCGCCCCCAGTGGAACTCTGGTGGAACTACAACCAAAATTCGGTACAATAGGACTTAATAGGGAGTGGCCAGGCTTTCCGTAGACGGGCTTTGGGGTAATCCATTAGCCGGAAGTTGAAGCCTCGCGGGAGCCGCCATTGTAGCAGACCATCACCTGCTGTTAGCATCCCATTGACTCCCATTCATTTTGGCGTCACTTTGACAGCGAATAACTTTACATCTGAGGCGTCCAAAGACTTCATTTGTCCATTATTAATTTCTAAAGAAACACGACAATGTATAAAATGTTCCATTACTTTGTATCTTACGTTATAGCCCCGTAGAAGCTGTTTTTTTAAAAATAGGCTAAAGATTGCGTCATAACCACGGGACTTTCTGTCGCACAATAGAGACATTACCGTATAGACAGGAGGAGAAGCTCGCAGGCAATCTTTAACTGTCTATGAGGCAATCAGGAGGACATGGAGGCACAAAGTCAAGGTAGAAGCCCATACATAGAGAGTCTATAAAAGCAATGGGACAAAATATTTCAACAACGTTTTTGAGGAATAAGGTGATTCAGATTTGTCTTGGCACAGCTACTATAAGATTTTCAACTGCCAGACTGTCGTCACGCTCAGTTTGAGCCTGCGCAGTCGATCAGACATCAGACAGGAAGTGCAATAATCGGGCTTCAAGTCTTCTCCGTTGAAATCAATGGGGTCGCTGTGTCCATTTCTTTTACTGTCTATGGTTTGCTAGCCTGGATGCCAGCCCGAACCCCGTCCTGCCCACAACATTTTTTGGTCGGGAAGTTCGGTCTGGACTCGATCCATTGAGGCGTAGTTATGATCGGTTCAGAATTAGTCGTGCCAATCAAATTGCCAGGGCGGGCTTTATACGATGATGGACAGATGATCTGCAGTTACGTAATCATCACGTTATCAAAGAGTGCTTGAACTGGTTTCCCTCAAAGATGACTGCAGCTGGAGAACTGAGATGTATAGATTCCACTATCGCGTGTGTTGTAAAAGAAATCGACAGCGCATTCTTTTTAAAAGACGAACAGAGAACTGCAATCAAGGCATTTGTCGATCGGAAAGATGTGTTTGCTGTCCTTCCTACGGGATTTGGCAAAAGTTTAATTTATCAGCTGGCTCCTATGGTCGCTAAGAAGATGGGACGCAATGAAAACACTGTGGTCGTTGTGGTTTCTCCTTTGGTCGCACTCATGGAGGACCAAGTAAAATAAGCAACACTCATGCTGCGTCCCAATTCGCATACTATTATCCGTCCTAAATAGTATTCGAAAATAGAATTAGTACGTCCCAAATCGTAGTATGTTGAAATGAGTGTCCCAAAGAGACCCGGATGGTCTACTATATCCGGTCAGAATCCGAAGTGCAGATCGATGCGCACTCTAACGGCTGATATTGCCCACAACCCATCGCGCGCTGGACGAGGATTCGGCTAGAACTACAAACACGAATGAAAAGTGTTCAAAAACTACAGACATGGAGGACGCGCGAGTCCGACGGTTATGTAGAGAGGTTTAGATAAAGGGGTTTGAGTGATTAATTATCAGTATCTAACCTGACGAAAATGTATTTATTCAATGTTGTCCACATTATATTGCATCTGCAGCAGCATTGTGAACTTTTGCAAAGATATGTTTAGCCAATAACTTTTAAATGCATTATTATATTCAAATTCCAAACACATGAGGAGAGTCTCCGCATGAAAGACCCATGACTGGCAGATGAACGTGCGACAACAATTCTCTCCGAAATGGTAAGAAGTTATATTAGATTGAATGGAGGATTTTAACTGTGACGAAATGATTGACAGGGCAGTGCACGCGACAGATCTGTCCGTTAAAGATGACGAAGTAGTATGTCCCAAAGCTTGCCTACTCTTTTGCTACACACTCAAAAGTATGTACTTTTTCTTCACAAAAAGAGTACATACTTTTAGGGCGTAGTATAAGTAGGCGAATTGGGACGCAGCATCATTATTTTACTACTTCTTCCAGCGTGCGTGATTTCTGTTGACTATTTGCTTAGCTCCTAAAAAAAAACATTTACTGAGTTGCTCTGATTGGTTGTAGGTCTATCCAATTGAGTGCAGAGTTTGTTTTTCCTGGTTCGGTTAAGACACGCCTCATAATCAGAGCCCTATGGAGCAGTATCAGACTCACATTCTGACTAGAATCTGAGTATGACGAAGTCAGGCTACCTGTTTGCATCAGTTTAAATGACAAATAAATGCATGAATTTGATTCAGAAATAGGCCATATATCTGTGTATGAGAACAAGCTTTACACTTCAAACTGTACAACTAATTAAAACTTGAACCCTACTTCAAAGTTTGCCACTCTCTAGTTTATTTTAAGATATTGTTATTCGCACTGGTTTTTGCATACATTTTTGTCCATCTGAAACTTTTATTTTTCATGAGCTCTATATTTTAAGATGTACTAGCTGTTGATAAATAGCATTCAATTAATGTAACAAGCTAATGTCAGGGCAAATGTCCTTCAAAGTTTAGCTAGGCTAGTTAAACACACCTGAACCAGCTAAGCAAGATCTTCAGAATATCTAGAAATGTCCAGGAAAGTGTGTTGGAACTGGTCTGAGCTTAAATTAAAACAAGCCTTTTAATTGTTTGGCAAACAAGTGCTACACAACAGAGCTTACTGTTAAAATTATAACATGGAAGAAAATTTGTTTTAATAATAATTTAGTATTACATTAAGATGTACAGTACAAGAGTAATATATTTCTATCGCAGTTTCTTTAAGTCAAACCAAACTTTTATTTTGGAAACCCGTATAAAACAAAACCCTTCTTCTGTTTGTTTTTTTATTAATGCCAAAAGAAAGAAAATGTAACAAATACATAACAACAGTAACAATAAAACCCAGGACATATGTCACCAAAACAGTACAAATAAAATAACATAAAGCCAGAGGGGATGAAAAAACAAACAAATAGGTAAATAACATTATACAAGGTTAAACATTGAAAATTGACTTTTTTATGCCCATCAAAGACAAAACATAGGCTATGAATTATAGTCTACCAGAAAAATTGACAGTATTCTTACCCAAGAATTTGCATTTGTGAATAAAAAATTTGCCAAGTATCATAAAAAAAAAACAATGTACTGGAAATTAACAAGATTAACCCCTCAGGTATCCAAATTTGGTACCGAATGACAAGACAATTTTTGATACTCGATGGTATCGAGGCAATTCGGTCGGTGCCTAAAGGTAATGGAAGTCGATACCCAGCAACCCTAATACAGATTGGTCATATAGGAGGCGCTATATAGATAAAGATGACTTGTCTTAACTTGACTTTTAAAACAAAGCAAATGAAGCTGTGATGACTTATTTCCAGTCTTCAGTCTCTCATGTTCTTGCTCAGACGTGGACAGGCTCTGATCTCTCTGGTGTGGCGGCTTGAGTTCCTGTCAGGTTGGGGTTGGACTTCAGGCTTCGGGTCGAGTCTCCAGCTCAAGCCCTCCACCAAGGACAGCAAGTGTGCTCTTTCCTATCCAATACACAGATTATATGAACAAGTCAACTCATGAATGATATTTTAAGAGCTGTTTTACAACCGAATTGAATTCTATTTGCACTGATTCTGTTATTTTCCTGTCTACCGTGAAGCCGCTTTGAAACAATCTGTATTGTACAAAGCGCTATATAAATGAAGGTGACTTGACCATAACAAGAACATTACAATGAACACAAATTTGAAAATCTCACTACTAACAATCCAGAGTTGAAGACAAATGATAATAATCCTACTCTGTCTGTTACACTTCCTCACACCTGAAATCACTGATCAAGTGAATCTCCTGAACTCCTCCGATCTACAGTAGATCATTTCTAATCCATTTATGTTGGGACATCTGCTCTAACGTGAACCGCTTCACTGGATCCCGGGCTAGACACTGGCTAATCAGATCACTGCATTCTGTACAAATGTTAACAAGGAGAGAGCTGGTTAGTCATGTGACTTGGAATCTATGAAAACAGCATCTAAAACATGACTAATATAATGTCAAATGTTCCTTATTTTTACTTTAAAAGTGAAGTATGACGTTTCTGCGACACTAGTAAAGCTACTAGAATAAATCATATTTTCAAAAAAAAAAACCTCGCAGGCTTCTTTCGTGCATCGCGTCTTCCCCAACTTAAACATCACTCATATTATTCATATTCATATGACATATTATTCACTCACCTCTGGATAAGTTGGAATTCTGAAATGTAACTTTGGCTTCTATGACTTCCGTTCTACTGTGAAAAGGACGAGATGCGTTCACCATCTCATACAACATCACTCCTAGAGCCCAGACATTTGCTGGGACGGCGTGGAATCTGGGTTCTGTGAAGACTTCAGGTGGGCAGTGATCCTGTCTTCCTGTAAACAAGACATTTGCACATTGTTGAGCTTTTTTTTCTTAAAGTGTCACTGCATTCAGGTTTCCACACTCCCAAAATGCTCACCAAGGTATATGTCGCTCTCGTAGCCCTCACTACTGAATAGCTGACCGCAGCCAAAGTCTATCAGCTTGAGGTCTAACGAGTTTCTCTTCAGCAGGAAATTCTGCGCATGAATGTCATTGTGAAAAACGCCATGCTCGATGCAGTGTTGAACTGCCAGCACAGCCTGTTGCGTGAAGACCCGTGCTACTGTTTCACACACTTCAGGATTACGGCGAGTGATGAAGTCCAGCAAGCTCTCGCAGGGTTCGGGGAACTCCATAATGAGAGAGAATTTGCGAGGGTGTTCAAACCACTCGTATAGTTGAATGACGTAGGGGCTTATGGGTTCTCGCCTCATCATTAGCAGCAGCGCCACTTCTGTAATGAGAGGTTCGGGATGTCCAGGCTAGAGAAAAGCAGTAGACAGGAGGTTAGCTGGGTGAAAATCTGACGGAAACATCTCACTTTTCTTTGATCTTTTTAGATCCGTTCAAAAGAGCCTCAAAAGAGCTCAAAGTTTTTTCTGTTGTGGCTCTAGGCTTATTTGTCAATCACATTTACACCTAATGCTTCCTATGGGTGTATTAACTACAGCAATCTGCACTTAAACAACTAAATACATTTTCAGGTTTTGGCCGACTTACAATATCAAGATAAAGAAAATTGTCAAACTTGCGCATCCGCTTGATGGCAACCTGCAAAAAAAAAAAAAAAAAAAACAGTTTCAGGAACAGTTTTCAAGCACCTGACCTTGCACTAAGTATTAAACCATCTGTACATTGTTTTGAATATGTTTTGATGCGCGCAAAAGCAAAATGTTTGTACAATTCGGGAAGATTTACCCTTTTGCCATCAAATTTGCGTGTTCCCCTGTACACACTGCCAAACGCTCCGCATCCAATCATCTCTCCCGCTTTATAGAGAGACTCAAAGGACTCTGAAAAACAAATAGAAAAATATGAGAAATATATGAGAGATTGTTTTATTTAAAAAATATCAGTCCCGGTTGTGTCGAGAAAATAATAATATTATTAATATGGTGAAAATAATATGAATATTCTCTGAAAACAAGTCTTAATATATTTCTTTAGTGGAAAACAAGAAGGCAATACCGTTTAAAATAATGTCGGAGAAATAAGGACTGGCGATTTACCATTATTTGGCTCGACGCCGGAGAGATCTGGATCAGGTGACGATGATGGATCGGGATCAGGTGATGATGATGGATCAGGCTCTGGCTCCAGATCTGCTGGAGGGACAAAAGGCTCCACAACATCCACAGCACAACTGTGGCAACAGCAGCAGAAAGAACCCTTCATAGCCTCCCATAGCCAGTCGAGGAAACGACCAATTCTTTTCCTCTTCCTTGTAGGTTTTTCTGAAATGAAGAGAAACATCTCTGATGTCATATGAATGATATCATAACATAACTTACATTTTACTGTTAAATTCTTATCTGTAATGTTACAAATCCAAAGTAATGGAAATATTTCCAAGCTACCCTTCTGCTAAATGCCTGCATAAATGTCCCAAAATCGCATTTCACAACTTTCATGACTCAGTAATCCTCGGCACGACGGCCATTTTGACCATTTTGTGGGTATTTGACAATTCAAGTGCAATAAGTCAGAAATATAATTCGATTGGGGATGGAATGCTGTCTGAGAATCAGCTTTCTGTGCGCGTGCTTCTGGTGTGTGTCAGACAGCGCAAGTACCATTGAGGTCACGGCTTATTGAGAGCGTTTTGCTAATGTTTCAATAAAGTTAAGCAATCGTTATTTCTAAATGTTCCCTGAACGTTCATAACGTCCAGTTTTTTCAATGTTTCAAAAATGGTTTTTGTTGGTTAAAGGAATATTAAATTTTATAATTTTGCATTTTGGGAACGTTAATTTGACAAAAAAAAATCACCGGACATTAACATGCTAAAAACTAGAAGCATGAAATAGCAAAATCTGTACACTTCACACTGCCCAGCCTTATTTCAGTCTCACCTGTTGAGCTCTTGTTCACAGGAGAAGCCTCCATGGCACCCTGAGCAGTTCGGCCTCTTGAAGTCTCTGTTGGCTCTACAGGAACTTGACCCGGCAGCAGAGGGCACCGCCACCCTTCCAAGCTATCGGACCTGGACAAACCGCAGCTGCTGCCACTGTCCTGTTCGCTTCGGCTCTCCGAAATATCACCACTCCACCTCCATTCCACGCTGTACGAGCCTCTGCTGCTCAGCCTCAACAACTCTCTGCATAACCTCCTCTCCACATTGTCCTCAGAGAGGGACAAAGATGATGATGAGTCTGTGGAAAATTTCAGACATCAAAAACTGGGTTTTTTTTTGTAATAATATTGATATGTAAGAATTGGTCAAAGCTTATTCTGACCTCTGCGAGAGTGTTTAGGTGAAGTGGACGGACGTCCATCATCTGGGCTCTTCTGGCTGCCGCTCTGCCTCTCCTTCCTCCTGTGAGCCGGACCTGTGGACACAGAAACAGACAACTCAGAAGACGAAGACTGAGTTAAATATCCATGAAGCTCCTGGATCTGTGTCTGGGTCGGGTCTGGAAGCGGATCCTGGTCACGGTCATCGGAAACGGGTCTCCAAACCTCCTGACCATCCGTCTGTGAGAAAGCAGCTCTCGTGGATCTGGAGCGGCCTGAGGCTGGAATATTTCACATAGTTAACCAATACTGTATAGTATAGTAGTTGGACAATACACAGTCCAACTACTATACAGACTTAATCAGTTCAGGCTCTGGTAACTCTCAAGCGCTTTTTTCACTGGTGCATAAAACATTTCGTCCACCTGATTCTCTACCACTACATTTTTACTCCACGGACTCCTGTAATTCTATTATGACATTTTTTTCTACTAAAATTCATCGTATATATCAACAGTTACCCCCTCAGATCTCAACCTCTGAATTATCATCTGATTTTCAAATATCTTCTTGTCATCTCTTATCTACCTTCACCCTTCTCACTGATGTTGAAATAACCAACCTTGTTCGCAAATCTAAACCATCAACTTGTCAACTTGATCCTCTTCCGACTATATTGGTTAAAATGTGCATTCACTCCCTGACCCCTCTTATAACTGCAATTATCCATTCCTCTCTTATCACTGGTATTGTTCCGTCAGCCCTCAAATCAGCGGCAATAACCCCCATTCTTAAGAAACCTGGGGCTGACCCCAGTAATTTTAACAATTTCCGCCCAATTTCGAACCTCCCTTTCCTTTCAAAAATCCTTGAAAAAGCAGTTGCTTCTCAGATTCATGACCACCTCACCCACAATAGTCTCTATGAACAGTTCCAATCAGGCTTCCGTCCCCTTCATAGCACCGAAACAGCTCTTGTTAAAATAACTAATGACCTCCTCACGGCTGCGGACTCTGGATTACTAACAATCCTCATCCTCCTGGACCTGAGTGCGGCTTTTGACACCATCTCCCACACCATCCTTATCGACCGATTAGCTTCCCTTGGATTATCTGATACACCCTTGCACTGGTTTAAATCATATCTCTCTGGCCGTACTCAGTTTGTACAGCTCAAAAATTTCAGATCCCACTCTGCTCCCCTTTCCTCTGGTGTTCCCCAAGGATCTGTCCTTGGACCCCTTTTGTTTATTATTTATCTTCTTCCTCTTGGCCATATTTTTCGTAAACATAATATCCAGTTCCATTGCTATGCAGATGACACCCAGCTCTACTTATCCACCAAACCCACTACATCCCTCCCTCCCACGTCCCTATCAAACTGTCTTCAGGAAATCAGATCCTGGTTCTCGCTAAACTTTCTCAAGCTTAATAGTGACAAAACTGAATTCCTCCTTATTGGCACCAAATCTATCCTCTCTAAAATAAACGACTTCTCCATCTCCATCGATAATTCTTCTGTGTTTCCCTCCCCTCATGTTAAGAGTCTGGGTGTCATCCTAGATAGCACTTTGTCATTTCAGTCCCACATTAATAATATCACTCGGTCAGCATATTTCCATTTACGTAATATCTCTCGCTTACGTCCAACTCTCTCCGCCAACAGTGCTGAAATTCTGGTTCACACCCTGGTTACCTCCCGCTTAGATTATTGCAACTCTCTCCTTTATGGGCTACCTGACAAATCCATTCATAAATTACAACTAGTCCAAAACTCTGCTGCTCGTATCATTACCAGAACCCCATTCACCAGTCACATAACACCTGTCCTGCAGCAACTTCATTGGCTTCCCATTAAATATCGCATAAATTATAAAATTATTCTCCTTACATTTAAAGCTATCAATAATCTTGCCCCTAAGTATCTCACTGAGCTCCTTCATATCAAGATACCCACCCGTTCTCTCAGGTCCTCTTCTTCCACTCAGCTTATTCTTCCACGTGCTCGTTTGGTTACCATGGGGTTTAGAGCTTTCAGTCATTCAGCCCCATATCTTTGGAACTCTCTGCCCCACTACATTCAACACTCCACATCCATAACAACTTTTGCAACTCACTTAAAAACGTATCTTTTTAGACAGGCATACTCTCTTTAACTTTAATATTATTTTGACTGTAAGAATCTTATCCTTTTTCCTGTTCTTTTTAATTGTATCTTATGCTTTCGCTGTTTTTTTTATTTTTTTTATTTTTATTGGATTGAGTGTTTTTACTGTTGATTTTGTAAGGTGACCTTGAGTGCCGAGAAAGGCGCCTATAAATAAAATGCATTATTATTATTATTATTATTACTCAATATCAGTGGTCAATTACAAATTGTTACTATACATAACATGATTTCATATGCAAAGAATCAAATACATGTGATCACTTAGCTGGGAAAATTGGGGGATCAAATTTACCTTGCACAAGTTTCTTCACATACATTTACTCAATCATTGTACAACAATATCATACCAATTACAAATAAAAAAACTAAAGCCCTCACCTCCTCTTCC
This sequence comes from Rhinichthys osculus, assembly GCA_029959095.1. NCBI lineage: Eukaryota > Metazoa > Chordata > Actinopteri > Cypriniformes > Leuciscidae > Rhinichthys > Rhinichthys osculus. The sequence continues at coordinate 11,663,194 of JARWKJ010000014.1, read as the reverse complement.
CCACATGTGAGCCATTGACATCCTCCAATCTGCAAGAAAAAAAAAGAAAAAAAAAAGAACAAAACACAACTCTACTAAAAGTTAATACTAAAAATTAAATCAAACAATAAACTAAAAATTAAATAAAACGCCAAACTCCTTCTAACGTACGAAAAAAACAATTAAATATTAGTCTCCACAAAAACAATATGAACTCTTTAAAACGTAAAAATATGTAAAGGATATAGGCTCCGATCTTCTTATAGAATAAAAGTCTCTTCTCAGCTTCAGCTTCACAAGTTTTGCATAGAAAATACTTTGCAAAAATCTCTGAATGGTTCGCCTCGTCTCTCAACCAACTCAGAAAGCGATCACTTCAAATGTAAACATATGCAGTCAGAATGCATAACACGTGTCGTTATAGCAACTAAAATTCAAATCATTCATAACCACGCACGTACACCTGAAGCGCTCATCGAATCTAAACACATTTATTGAAAAGTAGCAAACTTAATTTTAAACAGTTATTATTACTATTATATTATTATTATTATTATTATTATATTATTATTATTATTATTATTATTATTATGATAATCCGTGAAATTATGCTTGCCCAAAATCTTATTAGCTATTCATAATTGAGAAAATTAGCGCCGACTTTGCAAGGCACTTAAAGTCTAATAATGGATCCCATGGTCATCGCTTCTGTCCAAAACCCGTGCAAAAAGTCACAATAAGCGAGGATAAATCGGACATCATCGTTTTATTATAAAGTCTACTCTAGACGAATTAAATGTCCGCATATAACATCAAGCCAATCAGATTGCAGTATCACTAAAGCGTCACCACACCGGTTAGTTGTAGAGTGGTAAGGCAAGAAAAGAAAAATCCAAATTAATAAAGCCATTTATGATTTTACTAATCATGGAGTGGAGGATGACGTTCTTCAAATCCAGCTCGGTCCGTGTATCTTTTGGTCATTTGATTTCCTGTTCGGAATGGAATAACGAGAAATGAAATCCAGCTCGTTTATTCGTTTTTTTGTTTAGTTTAAAAAACGAAAAAATAGATTTTGGCTCGATTTTTCATTTTTCGTTTGTGGTTTACAAATCGGTTTATGGGTACGATATTTCATTTGCACACGTGGGCGGCGCTGAAACGCCCCTTTCATCTGATTGGTCAAACCGCTCCGCCTTCAGTACGAGCTTTTCTTTCTGTCAGGCAGAATAAGAGTATTAATAAATGCACTTTAATAAAACAATGTCTGAAACCACCACTCACTGTTAACTACGCACAATATTTGAAGCAGAAATGTTGCTGGTAATGGGGGCTCTGCGACCCCAGTAATGTGAGACCTATGACAGATTACTTTAGCATGATGTATTTCCCATTGATAAATACAGTGCAAATAGTTCCGTCTCTTTGGATAAAAGGGAAGTGGAAATAAAAATCAATAATAGGCTGAACTGTAACATGATAATATGTTCATAACATTTACCACTCTCGTCTTTTATTTACATCAAAAGGTGTGTGTGTGACATGCACAGTATATGCCTAAATAATTTTGAAAATTGAATAGAAATAAAGTTTATATTTATAAATGTAAGCATAGGCTATAGCCTACTCGGTTCACATGAAAAGAAAGAGACAGAAAAGAGAGAAGCTAGAATCTGAACGTACAGAACGGCTACTTTCAAAATTAGCAGGGTTTGGGATTAATTAAAATCATGACAGTTGAAGAGCACGGCATACCTTTAAAATGTTATTAGTTTTATTATAAAACTAATACAATTTTATTACATACTGACTTGGTCGATGTTTCTCTGAGTTCTGTTTATTATGTTGGCTTGAGAAAGCATAAATGTTATTATTATTATTATGAGAAATTGACTCCGCCTAGAACTTTAATGCTTCACCAAACTCAGCTCAGACCTTCAGACTGATCTGACTCGCTTATATCTTTTTCTAACTGGTCAGACTTACTTTCCCAAAAAAATCCATTGACTTGCGTTATCTGAGCAATGGGCGTAATACTTAATGCTGTCCACTAGAGGGGGCGACAGGATAATACGTCTTTCTACTCTTTTCCTGTTTGCATCAGTTTAAATGACAAATAAAAGCATGAATTTCATTCATAAATAGGCCATATCTGTGTATGAGAACAAGCTTTACATTTCAAGCTGTAAAACTAATTAAAACTTGAACCCTACTTCAAAGTTTGCCACTCTATAGTTTCTTTTAAGATATTGTTAGTTTTTGCATTCAATATTAGTCCATCTGGAACTTTTATTTGTCTTGAGCTCTATATTTTAAGATGTACTAGAAAAAATATGATTCAACAACAAAAACTCTGTTTTAACTCGGCAAATGTGTTTTCCTTTCAAGGCTATAGCCTACAAGTTAGCCTGCTTTTTGCCATGGCTTGCCATACTGCCCAGAATAAACTATATTTTCTCCACACGAGATGTTTAAAAACCTGCATGTAGTTTTTGTGAAGACGAGCGCATATCTTACAATATCTTACAATTAGGTTATATCTATCTATCTATCTATCTATCTATCTATCTATCTATCTATCTATCTATCTATCTATCTATCTATCTATCTATCTATCTATCTGTCGGACTGACTATATGAAAAACTTGAATGCAAACATTTATGCACAAATATATCTTAAATAACAGTTTAAAAAAAAGGTGGTCTGCTATATTTCACAAAGGAAGCCCATTTGTGTGTTATACGAGAAGGACATAGCCTACTGTAAAATTAGCTGGTTTACGTAAAAATGCGGATTGATCATTGCACAGTTATTCCAGACGCCTCCCGGTGCTATTGTGTAATCACAGATTATGAACGGATGTTTTACACAACAACAAGGATATATTCCCATTGGGTTTTCATGTTTTATGGGAACTTTAGACATCATGATTTTTATACTGTACAAACTGTGTTATCCCCTAACTCTAATGTAACCGTTATGGGTAGGTCATCTACGGACATCTAATGTTACGGACATATTTTATCATGGTACAGTTCAGTTATTGATTATTTTTTTCCACTTCCCTTTTATCCAAAGGAACTATTTGCACTGTATTTATCAATGGGAAATACATCATGCTAAAGTAATCTGTCATAGGTCTACTGTGGCTCACATTACTGGGTTCGCAGAGCCCCCATTACCAGCAACATTTCTGCTTCAAATATTGTGCGTAGTTAACAGTGAGTGGTGGTTTCAGACATTGTTTTATTAAAGTGCATTTATTAATACTCTTATTCTGCCCGACAGAAAGAAAAGCTTGTACTGAAGGCGGAGCGGTTTGACCAATCAGATGAAAGGGGCGTTTCAGCACCGCCCACGTGTGCAAATGAAATATCGAACCCATAAACCGATTTGTAAACCACAAACGAAAAATGAAAAATCGAGACAAAATCTAATTTTTCGTTTTTTAAACTAAACAAAAAAACGAATAAACGAGACGGATTTCTTTTCTCGTTATTCCATTCCAAACAGGAAATCAAATGACCAAAAGATACACGGACCCAGCTCGTTTATTCGTTTTTTTTGTTTAGTTTAAAAAACGAAAAAATAAATTTTGGCTCGATTTTTCATTTTTCGTTTGTGGTTTACAAATCGGTTTATGGGTTCGATATTTCATTTACACACGTGGGCGGTGCTGAAACGCCCCTTTCATCTGATTGGTCAAACCGCTCCGCCTTCAGTACAAGCTTTTCTTTCTGTCAGGCAGAATAAGAGTCACGAGTGCGGCACTGACAAATGCACTTTAATAAAACAATGTCTGAAACCATCACTCACTGTTAACTACGCACAATATTTGAAGCAGAGATATGTTGCTGGTCACGTAAAGCGTGCTGCTGCGACTTGCAAGCGACCCCAGTAATGTGAGCCACAGTAGACCTATATGACAGATTACTTTAGCATGATGTATTTCCCATTGATAAATACAGTGCAAATAGTTCCGTCTCTTTGGATAAAAGGGAAGTGGAAATAAAAATCAATAATAGGCTGAACTGTACCATGATAAAATATGTCCGTAACATTAGATTTCCGTAGATGACCTACCCATAACGGTTACATTAGAGTTAGGGGATAACACAGTTTATACAGTATAAAAATCATTATGTCTAAAGTTCCCATATAACATGAAAACCCAACAACACAATGGGAATCCTTCTTGTGTAAAACATCCGTTCATAATCCGTGATTACACAATTCCAATACGAATAGCACCGTGAGGCATCTGGAATAACTGTGCAATGATCGATCTGCATTTTTAAGCCAGCTAATTTTACAGTAGGCTAATATTCAGAATGTCCTTCTCGTATAACACACAAATGGGCTTCCTTTGTGAAATAGCAGACCACCTTTTTTAAACTGTTATTTAAAATAGCTATATTTGTGCATAAATGTTTGCATTCAAGTTTTCCATATAGTCAGACAGACAGATAGATAGATAGATAGATAGATAGATAGATAGATAGATAGATAGATAGATAGATAGATAGATAGATAGATAGATAGATAGATAGATAGATAGATCCTTTGTAAGATATACTTCACAAAAACTACATGCAGGTTTTTAAACATCTCGTGTGGAGAAAATATAGTTTATTCTGGGCAGTATGGCAAGCCATGGCAAAAAGCAGGCTAACTTGTAGGCTATAGCCTTGAAAGGAAAACAAATTTGCAGAGTTAAAACAGAGTTTTTGTTGTTGAATCATATTTTTTCTAGTACATCTTAAAATATAGAGCTCATGACAAATAAAAGTTCCAGATGGACTAATATTACATGCAAAAACTAACAAAATCTTAAAAGAAACTAGAGAGAGTGGCCAACTTTGAAGTAGGGTTCAAGTTTTAATTAGTTTTACAGCTTGAAATGTAAAGCTTGTTCTCATACACAGATATGGCATATTTATGAATGAAATTCATGCTTTTATTTGTCTTTTAAACTGATGCAAACAGAAAAAGAGTAGAAAGACGTATTATCCTGTCGCCCCCTCTAGTGGACAGCATTAAGTATTACGCCCATTGCTCAGATAACGCAAGTCAATGGATTTTTTTGGGAAAGTAAGTCTGACCAGTTAGAAAAGATATGAGCGAGTCTGAAGGTCTGAGTAGAATTTGGTGAAGCATTAAAGTTATAGGCGGAGTCAATTTCTCATAATAATAATAATAAATAATAATAATGTTTAAATATATGCTGCCTTTCTCAAGCCAACATAATAAACAGAACTCAGAGAAACATCGACCAATTCAGTATGTAATAAAATCGTATTAGTTTTATAATAAAACTAATAACATTTTAAAGGTATGCCGTGCTCTTCAACTGTCATGATTTTAATTAATCCCAAACCCTGCCAATTTTGAAAGTAGGCCTACGTTCTGTACCTTCACTGATTCTAGCTTCTCTCTGTTCTGTCTCTTTTTTTTTATGTGAACTGAGTAGGCTACACATGCTTACATTCATAAATATAAACTTTATTTCTATTCAATTTTCAAAATGATTTAGGCCTATACTGTACATGTGTCACACACACATTTTGATGTAAATAAAAGATGAGAGTGGTCAATGTTATGAACATATTATCATGTTACAGTTCAGCCTATTATTGATTTTTATTTCCACTTCCCTTTTATCCAAAGAGACGGAACTATTTGCACTGTATTTATCAATGGGAAATACATCATGCTAAAGTAATCTGTCATATAGGTCTACTGTGGCTCACATTACTGGGGTCGCTTGCAAGTCGCAGCAGCACGCTTTACGTGACCAGCAACATATCTCTGCTTCAAATATTGTGCGTAGTTAACAGTGAGTGATGGTTTCAGACATTGTTTTATTAAAGTGCATTTGTCAGTGCCGCACTCGTGACTCTTATTCTGCCTGACAGAAAGAAAAGCTTGTACTGAAGGCGGAGCGGTTTGACCAATCAGATGAAAGGGGCGTTTCAGCACCGCCCACGTGTGTAAATGAAATATCGAACCCATAAACCGATTTGTAAACCACAAACGCAAAATGAAAAATCGAGCCAAAATTTAATTTTTCGTTTTTTAAACTAAATAACAAAAAAAAAAACGAATAAACGAGCTGGATTTCATTTCTCGTTATTCCATTCCAATCAGGAAATCAAATGACCAAAAGATACACGGACCATTTTACAATGATCATTAGCACTATCTTTCTAAAACAATGTTTGTTGGTTTATCTTCACTGTCCGTGGCACTGACCGGGGAAGCTTCATCTCGGGGAAAAAGTGTGCACAACCAAAGGTACAATTCATTTCTGACATTTTTTCCTGATATTCATACTCATCCTAATTTTATTAAAGAGTACCTTTATGGTCAAGTTTATGAGGTATGTTATTGAAATGACAAACAAAAAGAGTTGAAAGACTTCAGTCTTTGTTGCATTCATTTCCTGTTTTCACTGTAAAGCTGTTTTGAAATAATCTGTAAAAAGCACTATATAAATAAAGGTGACTTGGCTTGACTTTAAGTACTGCTTGCCTTTTAAAGGAATAGTTCATCCAAAAATGTCAATTTTGTCATCTATTCACCCTCAAGTTGTTCCAAACCTGTATGAATTTCTTTATTCTGCTGAACACCGTTAGATATTTTGAAGAATGTTGGTAACCAAACAGTTGATGGACCCCATTGACTTGCATAGTTTTTTTTTTTATTATTGTTTTCTTTGTTCCGCAGAAGAAAGAAATCCATACAGGTTTGGAACAACTTGAGGGTGAGTAAATGATGACAGAATTTAATTTTTTGAGTGAACTATTCCTTTAAGTAACGCCTCTGCACCTGTCTTGTTCTCCTAAAATAAGTGTGAATACAACAGATTTGTTTACTACAATCTTGTATTAGTAGTGGAATAATTAAACCTAATATCAATGATGTACTTGATGCTCAAAGACTAAGTTAAATAGAATAAAATACTCATAACCATTTAACGCATCTTGGCACATGACTACGAAATTACATAATAGAACTTGAGCAATCTGGTCCTATGCATTGTTTTTCTTGTTAACCAGAAACCGTAACATTTTACTTGTCACCCAGATATTCCCTTTGAAACTACTATTATTAACGCCACATTTCCATAATAAAAGTTCTTTACATACAGTGTATTTTAACACTTCCAAAATTGGGTGCTAGCCAGGTGAGACATGGCACAAAACAATTACACCATATTATGCACCAACATAGTTTTTATATTAGAAATGTAATGCCTGCTTGACTTTGACACGTTGTGTTTCTTACACTGTACTCAAGATTTTTTTTTTTTCAAACCTCCGTAGGATAGAACGATTATGGCGAGATGTGTGGATCTCAGTATCATCAAAGTATTACAATCTTCTGCACTCCCTTGAAGAAGATGACCTCTTGGACATTTCATGTACAGATGACCCCTTCTGTGTGCATTATGCAATTTTTCCAAGACTCAAAAGAGACTTGGAGATATTCACTGAAGGCTGGAACCACCATCCACTCCGTACTGAGGGAAACCGGAGTCCGATACAGATTTGGGAAATTGCACGGATGCTAAACACTAATGTACATTCAGAGAACGTTGCAGTAAGTTTTTCTTTTTCTTTTTCTCAAAGGTGTGGGTGTTTCTAGATAATAATAAAACAAATGTATAGTACTAAATACATGGTTATAGAAGAAAAGATATACCCTTTTGCAGTTTAAAAACTATAGGATTTACTAGGATTAGTGATGGACAGTTAATTTTGCGGGTGACATTGTTATATGTGCATTTGTTTCCCTGCCAGACCACTACATTTATGGGTAGAGAGTAAAGTAATCATGCAGCGTGATTTACTAAGGTTTGTAAAAAGGTAGTTACTTTGGCAAAGCTCTGATTTGTCTTGATGCATTCATAGGACCTTCAAGAGCCAGACATTGACTGGGACACCGCTGTTGACTTTGATGGCCCTGACTCAGAAACTGGTGTTATGGTGCCTGAATACGAGTGCCCTCTGACTGAAGAGGAGATGACGGAACTCCAAACTTTGGTTGATCCAGCTGATCCAAACATTACTGATGAACAGCTATACATTCTCTGCTATCAACACATAAAACTGCTGCGAACACACAGTTAACCTCTTCAGCTCTGATGTTCCCATCATTGGATTAATCATTGCAAACACATGTTGCCTTAGTTAAATAGAGGACCTAAACATCACATACATGCTAAGGAACTTTGTCTTAGTCTTAGCTAAGGAACTTTGTCTTAGCAGTCTTTAAGTTAGTCTGTGTTTGAACAAAAGTTTTGTCATGTATTTAAAATATTTTAAACACTTTGTTTATTTTTTATTTTATTGCACAATAATTTCAATACATTTAAAATGTAGATATTTGGAATTCATGTATTTAAAATGCTTCTGAATTAAAAAAAAGTGGAATGATGCGTTAGAATGATGAATGATGCGGAAAGCATCAGAAAAGTAAGAAAATGCAATTATACTGCATAAACACTCCTTAACACTAATAAATTACTACTACAAACTACAAGTTTTTGTTTATGAATGCATACCCAAAAATGAAAATTCTGTCATTAATTATTCACCCTCATGTCACTCCAAACCCGTAAGACTTTCGTTCATCTTCGGTCTTATGATGAAATCTGTTAGCTTTTTGATCCTCCATTGACAGCTATGAAAGCCCCAGAAAGGTAGTACAAAGTAATACATGTGACTCCAGTGGTTTAAAGGGATAGTTCACCCAAAAATTGACATCACTTACTCACCCTCAAGTTGTTCCTTACCCGTACAAGATTCAGTCTTCTGCTGAACACAAAGTTATTTTGAAGAATGTTGTTAACCAGACAGTTGACGGCACCCATTAACTTCCTTAGTATAGGAAAAAAAAAATACTATGAAAGTCAATGGCTATTGTCAACTGTCTGGTTAACAACATTCTTCAACATGTATTATTTTGTGTTCGGCAAAAGACTGAAACTTGGACAAGTTTCAAACAACTTGAGGTTGAGTAAATTATGACAATTTTTGGGTGAAATATCCCTTTTACCTCAATTTTATGGAGCAACGTCTTCGTCACAAAATAATAATTTCCAATGTGTGTTCACAAGAGCACAACGAATGCGTGTTTTGACACGAAAATAGACGTGTTGGAGATATTTTGTAAACAAAGAGGTAAATTATGTTTTTTGCACCAAGTACTTGCGCTGATTCATAAAATTAAGGTTTTATAAATCACTGGAGACACATGGATTAAGTTAATGATGTCTTTACTACCTTTCTGGGGCTTGAAAGTGGTAGTTGTGTAGACTGTCTATGGAGGGACAGAAATTTCTCAGATCTTATCAAAAAGGTCTTCCATTTGTGTTCCGAAGATGAATGAAAGTCTTACAGGTTTGGAAAGAGGGTGGGTAATAAATTACAGAATTTTCCATGTCCTGTACAAAGTCCTGCAGAAAGTTGACCACTCTGGACTCTCTCTGAAGCCTCATTGTACCATTTTCACTGAAGATGGGTGAAAGTGACTTTACTAGAAAATCAGCATCCACCTGAAGTTTGCAAAAAAAGAAGAAAGTCATCCAATGAAAAAAAAAAAAAAAAAATGTTTTAGAAAAAATTATTCGGTAACGCTTTAGATTACAGCCCGGAAAGTACTGTGTAATTAAGAGGAATTTACAGTGTAACTTTCTGTAATTATTGAGTATATAAAGTACTTACATGTAAGTATAAGGGAACAATATGTAAAGTTTGGGGAATAAAGGGGTAACAACCTAACCTGGCCCTAGCCAGATGAATTTCGCTCCGCCTAGCTTCACTCACATCCATCTGGAACCTCTTCCATTGAGAGTGATTTCCCCAACCAACTTTATGGTTTAGCCAATCAGGACGCAGGGCGGGAGTTTCATAGATGTGACGTAGTGGAGAAGCGACCGTGAGACTGTTTTGATTCAGACAACAATGGCGGCTCGCATCGAGGAAACAAGCGTTAACATTGATGCTGCTATTTCATCCGTGTTGTCCAATCTACCTAATATTGTTTCATTAAAAGAACATCAGAGAACGGCTCTTAAGGCTTTTGTTGGTGGAAACGATGTTATATAGATCAGTGCCTTCTCCCGACCGGATTCTTCAGCGTCACGGGTTGGCTTCGGTGTGAGTGGTTGAAATAGCACGTCGATAAAGATGACAGACAAGTGGCTTATTCAATCATATGCAAGGATTTTTGATAAGGCCCAGCCTTCTGAAACGCCATTTCAATGGATCGGTTCCAGATGGATGTGAGTGAAGCTAGGCGGAGCGAAATTCATCTGGCTAGGGCCAGGTTAGTAACAACCAGGAGAAATAAAAAAAGATTTATACTGCAAGTATTATAGAACTCAGGGGTACTTATTCTACTATTATGATACAACAATCTTACATTTGGGAGCAATTTAGCGAGAAGATACACTGCGTACCTTTTTGTAATAATTGTGTACCAAGGCAATACATACTGTATAGGCTTTTTAAAAATGACAGGGTACATATCTATGCATTTATAAAAAAAATATATATATAAAAAAAATTTGATAGCAAAAGTGCAGATGGGCTAACATGTTTCAAGGCAAGAAAAGCTAAGACTATTGCAATTTTTTAAAATATACTGGGAAATAAATCCGGTTTCATGTGGTTACAGGGTAAGTGGTGCTTGTATTATAAAATAAAGGTTTCTGAGTCAGTGATATAAGATTGTGTGTATGCATTTTTATTGTACTTACCCTGTAACTACATGGAACAAGAGGGTAACAAGAACCACTTTAATTTACAGCCCGCAACGTCACACTTACCCAGTAACTACATGGAACAAGAGGGTAACAAGCACCACTACATGAAACAAGAGTATCTTTCCCCAACATTTAAGCAAATGTTGCAATAGTTTTCGTTTTCAGTGCACTTTTGTTAAAAAGATTACTTTATAAATGCATAGATATGTACCCTGTAATTTTTAAAAAGCCTATACAGTATGTACTGGTTCATCATTATTTCAAAAAGGTATGTTCTTGCTAAATTGCTCCCAAATGTAAGATTGTTATATCATAATAGTAGAATAAGCACCCTTTAGTTCTTTAATACTTACAGTATAAATACTTGTTTAATTCTCTTGGTTGTTACACCTTTATTCCCCAAACTTAAAATATTGTTCCCTTATACTTATATTGTAAGTATGTTATAGGTACACTATAATTACCGAATGTTACACTGTAAAATCGCTTTAATTACTCAGTACTTTCCGGGCTGTAATCTAAAGCGTTACCAATTATTCAATGCCGATTTTATAATGGATTGTATTTTAATTGCTTGCCTTGTAAAATGATCCTGGAACAAACAGCTGTCTGCAGATGTCCACTTCTTGCTGGACCAAGCTGAGGAGCCCATATACAGTTTCCAGAGCAGATTTGTTGCAGCATGGGAAGTAACCTCACTGTAGCGTGCAGAACTACAGAGCTGTAACAAAAGTAAAAAAATAATAATAATAAAAGCCCAATTCTAGAAGTTGAATTACCATTAAAGGAAATGTCCTACCGCACAATATCTTCCCTTCTTTGTATGGACACTGCCCCTGTGTATCCACATGACAAAATCCTGTCTGTGCACACCATCAGGGTTGCATTGTCAGCTGCCTTAATCTATAAAACACACAAAACCACACTTAAACTCCCACCTGAAATAACTCCCACCTGATTAAGACTTTTAATAAGGTGTACAAGAAAAAGGGTCCAATTCGTTATTTTGAAACAAAGTATCTGAAAGTATGGAATTAATAATGATAACATTTGAACATTTGCTACCAATGCAATTTTTTCACATTTTAATGAACTACCACTGTAAATGTAATGTCATTTTCATTTATCGCTTCCTGATCGATTTCTCCAGTGGATATATAGCTGTAACACCACTGCATAAAAAAAATTGGGGGTGGTCCATCCTGTGTGATGCTGACAGCAAAAATTTCCCCAATAGTCCTGCAATCCGACAAAAATATTACTGCACATTGGGTAGCAATATCAGAATGAGTGAGTAGTGAGGTTGCTTTTGAGAGAAAAGTACAATAATTTGAAACATGTCTTGTATATAGGAGTGTAACAATATATTGTGGCACAATATCCCGACATGAGGTTATCGTTACACCCCTACTTGTATGAAAAACTCATTACATATAGTCCATCTAATGTTAATCTTTTTGAAACAACACACTTGTTGTAATGCAAGTATCTGTGTGCAACAGTCAGTGTGAAATGCTTGGCTAACATGGATTCGGTATATAGAAAAGTGTTACTATGTAATTTCTATTTACATTTTTTATAACCTACTTGAAGTTGTGTTTGTCCATGTCCGTCATTGAATACTTGGGGTTTTTGACGTTCTCCCCTCCCTCAAAGAACCCCTTCTCTATTCCTGCCATCATTTCTTTTCAGAATATGAAATAGAGAACATTAAAAAAAATGCATCATTTGTTCAGCTCTTGGTAGATAACAAACAAAAAAAAGCCATACCGGTTGAAAAATTCTTCCTCAGAGCCCCATTGTCAATTCCAGCTTCTCCAATGAAAGAAACTCTAAGGGGATTTTTTGGTGAAGATTTTTTCTGTTGCTGCCACTGTTTTAAGCCTCTTTCAGGCATCTGATCCCTTGTAACACAAATGCTGAAGATGCTGGTTTCATCCATCCGTTCAGTAAGAATTTTGATGACATCAGCAATGCTTAATATTGGGAAAGAAAAAAATAGGAGTTAGGGAAATTTCATATCATAAATGTAAAATTAACTCTCTGAAGAAAGTTTTGTTTTGAAAGTACCTTTTAATCTCTTGATGTGCCTTCAATCGTTTCCGAGGCCATTTCTCTGTTCCATCGGTTTCTTTATCTAAGTTGATGGTCTCTGTTTCATCATAAGATCTGTTGGAATACATGCTTTAGTCATACTAAAAGATTGAGATACAGACCGTCTGTATTTCAACATAACAGGATAAAACAACTGTTTGATACTCCGAAATTATGCTTCAGAAAATGATGAGATGAAAATGAGAAGACTGAGAAATACCTTTCACCACAGATGCTTGCATGGATTTCCACAAAGTCACTGGGGTACAACCGCTCACAAATTGGACAGGCCGTCTAAAATGTTACCCAATATTAATAAAAAAAGCATATGTCAGACTTTATATTTGAGTTTCTAACAGACAGACTTACTGTCACAGACAAGTCAATGTTGGGAGTGTCATCCGGAGAGTTGTCAATGGATAATGTCAATGGCAAGACTGGTTGATGGCAGGTCCTCATTATCTGGTGACCCCGGGAAATGTTCAGTCTGCAAGAAAAACAAATAAACAAACATATTAGCCAAAGGACAAAGTACATTAATCTGATTAATTAATTTATTTAGAGCAATTGTTATGGGTAAAATATTCCTGCCTGTTCATCAGTGTCAGTTGAGACCTTCACTGTCTCACAAGATACCACATGTGCGGCTAATAACTGGACTGGCATGTTTTCTGAACAGGAATGGCATGTTGCTTTTGGCATTTTTTCAAACTCCTTTGAAGAGTAAGGAAGGGGTGTCAAATCAAGTGCTCCTTGTACTGGTACTATGATACAGTGTTGACTTCCCACGTGTAACTGAATTTAGATAAACACCCGAATATCCTTCTGCCTCAGGGGGCACAATGCACAATTTCCTTTGTCCACATCCCCCTACAAGAAAAAAAAAAACATTTAATATTGTACAATTGTAATTAAAGTAAATTTCTTCACAAATACTTTGAACTAAGTTCACGGTTCCAAAAAATGAACTAGTTCATAGTTCTTTTTTTTCCATATGTTGCCGCGAGCTTTTTTTTTTTTAATTATTGCCACAACCCATATACAACCACTACAGCAATTATTTTATCGGCGGGCAAAGTTTGCACAGAAATGTACGATTTTTCCCATCCTCACCGACCTTGTCTTAAAACTGATCATACGATGCGACGCCTCTTGATGCTTTGTCGACTACATCAAAGCCCGTCTACGGAAAGCCTGGCCACTCCCTATTAATTCCTATTGTACCGAATTTTGGTTGTAGTTCCACCAGAGTTCCACTGGGGGCGATCGTCCGAGTGCAAAATGAATGGGAGTCAATGGGGCTAGACGGCTAAATTGGTCTCTTTTACCCGATTGTCATTGAGAAATCTCAGATTTGAATGTAGGTTCTGCAAGTTCAACATGGGTTATAGGTCGAAAGTTGAATGAACGAGTGCTTATGTCCTTTCGATTTCTTACAGGTTGAGTTGTTGTTGCCCATAACACGCTAGCATTTTGCTAATGGACGCTGATTGGTCAGTGAAGGACTGATTACGACCAGAGACACCGCTTGATGGCATCCGAAGCGGGACGAATGTTAAGGCATAGGCGGACTGAACTCTCTCAAATGTATATACCATAGACTGTAAAAAAATATATTTACCCATGTCAGATGTGTAGTTGATGCCTCGAGAGAAAAGAAAGTGCAAAGCGCAAAAGCATAAACATAATAAATACATAGACGCCCTATTGGCCGCTTTGGAACGTTGCTGCGATTGTGTTCTAATTGTGGAAAAAGCATTTTCTGTGATTGACCCGATTTTAGCAATATCAAAGATAACTGATGGATCCTTTATGGTAATACGATATGGTACAACTACAATGCAGTGCAAATAGTAAATATAAGATACAGTGAGTAATAGTAAATAGTTTAGTCAATAAAATAAACAAACAGTATACAGCAAATAAAATAGTAATGAAAAGGCTATATAAAATATAGGCTATATAAAATAAAATGACACAACCCTGTCTATTTTTGTTAAATTTCAGTTTTATTGATCAGTAAGAGACATTATAACAGTATAAGTAGCCTAAAAGGTATAATAAGTTATACAAGACAATAAATAAAGTAAACCATTCAGACACAGCAGGATACAACGTTAAAATAGCCAAAATATAAAGTTATGAAACTTCACTTTGCCCTCAGCCAAAACGATTTGCCAGGGAACAAATGATACGATTAATGATACCAAAGATCGCCCGTTAGATATACACAAGACGAATTATATCTCATGTTTAACCACTACTAGAGACGTCACAAGCACTGGCCGAGGTACGGCTGTTCCAGGCCGGGTGCAGAGCGCTGAGACCCGGTGAAAGACTGGTCCTCACAACTCCGAAACATCAGATCAAACTTTTAAATAGGCGCTATCTTTATAAATAAACCACAGATTTGAGCTTTAAACAACTACATTGTCGACTGAAAAACTATTAAAACTACATTTCGTGACACAATAACAGTAGTATTTTTAAATTTCGCGGCTTCTCTCGTCTGTCTATGCGCGAAAGCACCAGTGAATGAAGGATTGCCGTAAAGCAGGTTTCTGGTCGTACGATGTGTATGAAATCAATGACATTTTAAAAGACTTTTTAAAGCAAATAAGAGACTCTAAAAAATCTAACACCCAGTAATGTGTAATGTTGTTGCATCTTCTTTCGAATACAACATTCAAATTATTAGACAAAAAATTATATCCTGAGAAAAGTGGATTTTTAGGGGTATTGCTCCATAGACCTCCATTCATTCTGCACTCAGCCTGTGAGCGCCCTCATATGGACCTAGAGTGGAACTGCAACCAGTTCAGACCCCGGAAGTTTAATGTGAGTGGGAGTTCTCCCATAGACAGTAAAAGAAATGGACACAGCGACCCCATTGATTTCAACGGAGAGAGTTGAAGCCCAACATGGGCACTCACTTCCTGATAGCCAAGCGTTCTGCGTAGACTCAAACTGAGCTTGACGACGTAGTTGTCACGTGAGCAACCGTTCTGACCTTCTAGTAGCTGTGCCGGTACAAATCTGAATTGAAATCTTAAACAAATCTGTTGTTGAAATATTTTGTCCCGTTGCTTTTATGAACTCTCTATCTATGGGCTTCTGCCTTGACTTTATGCCTCCATGTCCACCCGATTGCCTCATAGGCAGTAAACGATTGCCTACGAGCTTCTACTTCTGTCTATACGGTAATTTCTCTACTGTGCGACAGAGCGTCTCGTGGTTATGACGCAATCGTTAGCCTATTTTTACAAGAATGGCTTCTAAGGGGCCATAACGTAAGATACAAAGTGATGGAGGCTTTTATACATTGTCGTGTTTCTTTAGAAATAAATAATGGACAAATGGAGTCTTTGGACACCTCAGATGTAAAGTTATTCGCTGTCAAAGTGACGCCAAAATGAATGGGAGTCAATGGGATGCTAACAGCAGGTGATAGCCAGCTACAATGGCGGCCCCCGGAGGCAGCTTCAACTTCCGGCTGATGGATTACCCCCTTGAGTTCTCCCCATATTAGACATTCTCTGACTACATGCTGCTTCTTGTCTTGATGACGCATGCGGCGGCCGCGGTGCGACACTGGTGGCTTGTGTTGCCAGATTGGGTGTTTTTTTCGCTACATATTAAGGCGTGTTTACGTGTGTTTTAGCCGGGTTTTCGCCTGGAAGGCTCTATAGAAATCTGGCACCCTATTGAACGAAGTTAAACTGAGAGAGTGTTCACAGACACCAGAATGAACGCGTTCACAGTAACGTTCATCAGGCAGTAATACAGTACGTTCAGTTCACGTTCGCCCAAAATATGAACGAGTTCATGAACTATTGTTCAATGAACGCGTTCAGGCACAACACTGCCTATATGTATGTATGAAGTGATAGCTGCAGTAACAGAAGGAGTGAAGTATGTGTCTGGTAATATAAACGGCTTATAGTTATGTTTGTGCGATATTAAGAAATGTCAAGATGTCAAAAATGTAAAAAAAAGGGGGAACAGATATCTTCAAAATTGTCCATCAAATTTAGATGATGATGATGACGGCCAGAGTCTGGCTGGCTCGGAGGCTGGGTCTCACACTGGCTCAGAGGCTGCAGCAAGATGATGAAGACTCTCAACCCAAAATACAATGCCCCAAACAGAGACAGTTTAATGTTCCAAAAGGCACAAGCTCTTCCTTGACTGTTTTCAGTCTGTGTTTTTAGTTTTTAAGGCACATAAATGGCAGTTTTATTTATTTTTTTGTCTGGACCAATGAATGGGAAAATTAACAATTTCCTAATCCTAAAGCACTCTTCTTGATAATCTTTGAAACACTGAGAAACACTGCCCTAGGCTATGGTTCCCTGGGCTTTACTTAGCTAAGCTCACCTACTTTTATGTTTGTTCTGACTCAGGTTGCTACACATAATTTGTGTATACTCTGTGCTGTGTCTTCTGATCAGATATTAAAGCGAGTTAATACAAACAATCAAATTTGTACTTATTCCCTCACCCAAAGAGAATCGATAAGAGAATCGATAAGGAATCGGATCGATAAGCAATATTGATAATGGAATCGGAATCGTTAAATTCTTATCAATTCCCATCCCTAATCTGGATGACACCTTAAGAAATCACAGCCAACCTACCTACTGAGTTCAAGGAATATGCAGACACTCAGGTCATTGTTGACTGCACAGAACTGCGGTGCCAAACTTCATCCTCACTTGTGCTACAGAGTGAGGTATACTCGTACTACAAATCACACTGTACCTTTAAGGCCATGATTGGCATGGCACCACATGGTCCTCTGACATTTGTTTCTGCACTCTATGGGGGCTTTTTCAGTGACCGTGAGCTCTTCAGATTGTCGGGAATCATACCTCTCCTGTCCCCTGACATGGCTGTGATGGTGGACAAGGGCTTTAGGGTGGACAACCTTGTGCCAGGAAAACTTCACAGGCCTGCCTTCCACTCCAACATGGAACAAATGGCAGCACAGGACGTCCTGGAGACCCAGTCAATCGCGCGGCTGCGAGTTCATGTTGAAAGGCTAAACAGGCGGGTTAACAAACTTTTTGACACTGTAATCCCTTTGTCTATTTCAGGGAGCATTAGCCAACTTTTCACTGTAGCTTGTATCTTGTGCAACTACCAAAATGGATCCCTGGTCAAAGACTGGAGAGAACATAAGAGCCAGGTAGAAATCTGACTGCTTGCCTAATGGCTGGCTGCTCCTCTTCCTTATTTTCCTTTACAAACAACAATTTGATTCACACCACAATTTAGTTTTGGCTTACATTTACTGACTTTTTTAATTAATAAATTATTTATTTGAAATCTATATTAACCTGGTCTCCCTTTGTGTTGTTTAATTTCCCCTCAAGTGGGCCTGACTCATTGAATATTAGTTTAACATCTAGCAGTACATTGGTGTGGGTTCACCTTTGCTGTGTACACTTTAAGTCAAGTGGTCAATCCTAAAAGTGTTACAACTCTGTTTAGCAAATATTTTCTGATTAGTAACTTGACAAATTTAAATTAACTTAAAACAACCCACTTGAAAGCCTCACACTATAATGAGATATCAACAAGAACAAGACAGTTCTTAGAAGTTATTGTTTACTGAAAATTATTTTTATTACAGCAGATATTTATGTAGGTATGTGTAGGAAAAAAAGAAGTCTGCTCTCTCTCTTATTTTTTGCATCACACCACTGTTCCGGTATATTCTTTGAATCAGGGTGTCTTCCACCGCAAACACCACAAAACCGCACCACTCCATCCCTGTTAGGAGCAGCTGACCTTGCACATGCCAGTAGTAGCCATGACCCTGCTTCAATTCTAGGTTGCCGTCTTTCATTTTCAGATGTGGATAATCCACATAGCTCTTAACGTTTGGACATTTTATTTCCAAAAGGCCGAATTCAGTACTTTCTGTTGGGTCAAAGACAACCCCATCTGGGGATGTACCTAGCCATGGAGCGTCGGGGTGTATAATGAAGCCACAACGGTAGTAGTTCACCCTCTTGAGCTTGCAGTAGTCTTCGATGGCATCAGCTTCCATTTCAAGACCCCTCTTCATTGCTGCTGTCTGATGGACCCCTTTGAGCAGCATGTCTGCAATCTTATCTAAGGTGCATAGTTTAGCATGGCATATTTCGCCAAAATGTGAGGAAGTGATTCTGGGTTTTCTCAGTCTATGCCAGTCTGCTGATGTACTTTGACTCCTAGTTGCATCCTCTATTTTGTTAGCCATCTCCCAGGTAACCTCAAGTGACTTGAAGTGCAGCTGTTGATGCTCAGTGAAAACAAACATACTGCATGATGCCTGCAGCCAGCCAATGGCAAATCTGGGCATGGTGGAGCGTCATGGTGAGCAACAGGGCGACTTCTTGCCTTGGGTTGTTGGTATGACAGGGGACTGCCTGCTTGTATCCAACCGAGGGGACCTGGTTTAACACCCTGTGAATATAGGCCATAAGCAGTGATGAGCGTAGTTGATGTGTGTGTGTAGATGGAATAATGTAACAATAATTTCAATACTACAAGACTTGCCAGGGTTCTTGGCTTGTGCCACTGTTGTTAATGAGAACAGTGGGAATACACTGAGAATAATGTGCAGACTGGAAAAGTAGAGCCACACAATGGTTACAGAGCACTGATCCAGCTACACATGTACAGCTGTTATGGACCAGCTCAACAGGGATTGAGTCCTTCAGCCCCACCTGTTACAAGAAAAGAGTAGCATAACTTATTTATCATATATTTATATGGACTATTCAAGTAAGCTACTACACTGTTAGTACACTGTTAGTTAAAATAGCTAGTAAAAACTTGTAAACTCGGTTAGTAAAGGGATTAATAATCTTTTTCCTTTAATTTGGTCAGTGGAGCAGTCTATTTGATTTGCAGGTATACTCAGAATCCCCACTTAAAAAGTACCAAGATTGCAGTATACCTACTTAGTGTGGCGTTGCAGAGAGCAAACAGTACTGAGGAGGTTATAGTCTAGGTGGAACCTGCCCCCAAAACACCGACTATGCCACCCTGAGAATTTCACCCAGAGAATGATTTTCTTTATTTCCTAATTGCAATACTTTTGATTCACTTAAGGCCACACAGGTAAGTAAACAATTCAGCCAGAGACGAGGTTCAATTTTTTAAAAGAGATACATTTTATTCAATCATTAAAACACAATTCAAAACACATTCATACTTGCTGCTGAGGCTTACCAGTGGAGGAGAAGGGTCACGAAGGCACGAAGGAATCCCAGGAAAGGTCGCCACGTGAACACACAAACACTGAAAAACACAACAGTGAACACAAAAAAACAGGGACAACACAGCACACGAGAAGGGGATACCACCACCACCTTCGGCCCTCAGCAACTAAAAGCGGACACAAACACACACGATCAAAGGGGATTCACTCCACCACAAGAAAAAGATCAATGTAAAACTTAAATGAAGAGAACAAATTAAAATAATCTTAAATCACAAAATACCCAAACTGCCAGAACCAGCAATGGTTCCAGAAGGCAGTACACTAGAAAAATAAGATATAAATTATAAGACACTTCTCAATAAACAAAAAAACACTTAACCCAAATTATAACGAAAGAAAATTATACCCCTTCAACTGCATCAAACAGTTAAAATACTAGCCCGCGTCAAACTGGAGGCTCGTACATTCAAACCTATGGCTGTGATTGCCCAGTGGCCGTGAAGGCAGAACGGGTGGACAGCAATCAGTAACGTTCCTTGTAAAAATGTTCACAACTTGCACATTAGATGAGTGTAGCACAGTGCAGCGATCAAGTAGAGCTGTTGGTTTAATGTTCAAAAATGTACACAATTACTGCTGTCCAGGGCGGGCAAGCAGCGATCGACTAAAGTTGATGACACAATGTTCAAAATATGCACGTTAGGCAAGCAACATTCCAGGACGGGCGTGCAGAAAGCAAATAAGGTTAAAATTGCTGATACAATGTTTAAAATGCACAGCAATCGAACAGCAATCCAGGCAAAACAGCAGCTAGTGAATCTCCAGATGAACCAGCCCAGTTCCTGTTATTTATAAAAAAAAACGAATTAACCCCAAATCAAACAAATAAAATCCTACATCATGTATCCTACATCATGTATCCTACATACCGATCAAGCTGCGTTTTGTATCACCCAGGAGGAGGCAGCTCAACGGGTACCAACAGTACAGGCAGCTTTCAGTATCATCCACTTTTAAATGCGTTGAACAGCAGAGTGAAGGACTGGCCCGCCAACTGGAGATCTACGATCGTTCAATGCATAGTAAACATAACGGCAGCCCATAACAGTGAAATAGGTTCAGAGACAGCAGAGTCGCTACTTTACCTGTAGACGCGCAGCAGCAAAACACAGAGTGAGTGACCCGGAAGTATGACGTACTTCCCGTCACCAGCGAGCAAGAGGGCAGTCAGAAGGACTACTACCTGTATTTATGGGGGAGGGCTATGGCACTGATTGGCCAAAAGAACGCAGATTAGTTATGAGTTAAACTCATACTGCTACATTAGTCTTAGCAGGTTTACAGAATCTCCTATACCTATCTTATGTGTTTCACCTTTCACCTGGGGATGTTCTAGCCTGGTAATACCAAACTCTGCTACTTCGCTTTGCTTCGTAGACAGAGTCTGTAATGGCATAATTGAAAAGTGTTTTCTTTCTCACAGCACAATCACAACTATCGCCTTGCCGGTCTTTGCCCTGCCCAGTTTCTCGCTGACGATCGTTAATAGTTGATAAATTAAACTTTTCCCAAAACATGTCGGGAGTAGGGCCACAACATCACCTCCATTCAAAATGTTTAACAAACACTCTTCTTGTTCGGGCTTCAGTTTGCAAATGCCGGGAATATTCTCCACAACAGAGCGAATTGCATCCCGTGTCTCCATATCCGTGGTCGTTTTCGATTTCCCTAACCTAAAATACAATCTTAAACTCGTGCTTAGCGTCTACGTCACGGCTCTCAGCCCCCCCTCTGTTCGTTGATTGGCCGGTTGTTTTCAGGCCGGAGGAAAACTGAGAGACATGTCGATGTCTCAGACTGAGTCCAGAAGCGAACTAAAATAGAGCGGAAGTACAAAGTCTGACGCAGTCAGGCTAGGGATGTTCAGCATACCTGGAAAAACAAACTATACTACACCACTGATTGCTGTTAGTGAAAACATTATAGTAACGTTGCACTAAGCGTACACTGGTTGTTTTTAACGTGAATGGGGGACATGGTCAACCAAATGAACATGGTTAACCTAGAGCAAAGAACCAAAAGAACACGATTAACCCAGGAACATGGTTAACCATCTTAACGCTACACTCATCCTACACTCAAACTGTGAGGTGGTTTAGATATGTCCATTGACGGATGACATAACGCCCTCACACACACTACTCCTGTCACTGGATCTTTATTGGACACTGAGAGGAAATACAAAACCCAAATAAAAAATACACACAACCAGTTGATAATCATATCAACATAACAAGGTTTTAATAACGGTAATAAAGTATGTCGTAATATTGACACGATTTGATGTGAGTTAAAATACTTGGCTGCTAGCTAGTCAATGTCTAACGTTAACAGCTGATCTAGCCGCTAACAGCTGAGGTATCGCTACTCACCTTCAAAGTTGTGGGTGTAACTTGATATGTACAATCTAAATCCTTTTTCACGCTTGCAACCGGGTGCAGGTGAACAGTGATCGACAATCCTGTGGACGTCGTTCACGTAAATTTTCGGGAGGCCTTGTAGACAACAGGTGAAATATGCCATCTTTCACAATCAAAACCTGCCGTCTCGCTGCTATAGCAATGCCGTGGACCGGAAATGGTAGACCGCACCCTCAAGGCAGCGGAAGTAAAACTCCTTAGTTACGTGCACGTAGCATGTTATAAAAGAGATGCTGTGAGACAGGAGTACTGGCTGGAAGCTCCAGCAAAGTTTAATTAACTCTGAAGCACCCGGTGCAGTACCTTAGATCAACAGCGCTAAACGCCCTCTACAGGAGACAATAATAACAGCAACACATTTTCTTTACCCACAAAAAGGAAGAAATTAATGTTGAAGGCATTTATGTAGTTTACAAAATTTTAAAGGGGTGTCCTTTTTAACACTCTTTAATTTTAACATACATACTAACATACATTTTCCAACCTACTACACTTGTGTGACTCGTAGACATAAACAGAGAGAATTAGCTCCGGCTACAATGTTCTTTGGCAAGACGCATTAAGTTTTGTTTATCAAGTGCTGAAAAAAAGCTATTGTACCTTTAACTGATTTAATTCACTGTGTTTATCAGTCTGAGATTGTATTTTTATTGGGAGAAATCTAAATCAGACAACTTTCTGATCGGACAGAACTGGAGTGTTTAAGGTAAATTTTCATATCTCTTAATAACTTGTTTTTTTTCTATTAATAATACTTGTGTGTACCATCTAACTTTAAAATGAAGTCAAAATTTATATTAAAATCAACAACATCAGAAACAAAACAGTTGAAGGAGTCCAGAAGGTAAATTCAATTACAAACTCCTTAGCAGATATTTGAAGTTTGAATCTTTATCCCAAATCAAACATATTTGGGGAGATCAATAGTGTTGTATAATCTCAAACTAAATAACATGATCTTATCTTTGTTGTCTTGTAACTAATCTATTAAAGTTAGATAGTTTAATGGGTATTGGTTTCCGCCATTAGAGGGCGCTCGTGCAACCGAAGCATGACACACATCCGAGTCTAGGAGAAGAAGAGACGAGAAGTGAGCGAGGGAAGGGAACATAAATAAACATTTGAAGTGGAACACAGCCGTTCATTCTGCTCTGCTGTTTTTTTTAGACAGTGAGTACATTTATTTTATCATTTAATAGGAGAAATGAAATCTGTATCCAAACTACGTGTCTGTTCATTTATTGAATCACTCAGAAATGAATCGAAATGAACTGACTGAAGTGGTACATTACGTCCGTGAAACGTAAACTCGTTACCCGTACAGGTGTTGTACCGAATTCCGACTCCCGGACAAATCGCACTCCCCTTCGCGTGCCTTCCACATAAATATGCGCTGAAGCGAGTTTAAAGGGTAACTAAACCCTAAACCAACTTTTTTTAGTTAATGATCTGTAAGAATGGGGCTTTATTAGTGCTGATCATTGATTCGAGTAACTTTTTTGACATTTGGGTATAAAGTGTTTTAATTCTACAATATATGGTGTAAAAACGTCTGAGTGCTGCTCTCTTCAGTTTGAACGGTGGCTACTGCAGTTGAATTTTCCTATTGGATGTTTGCGGTGAGAGCTGACGTAAGCAGGTTCCAGCTCACCACGCCCTTGAACCTTGGCAGTATAAAAACCATCTTGTTTCGTCAAAACCACTGCGAGTCAAGAGTTGGAATTACGAGTATTGAAAACGATCAGGATAGAGTATTTTAGCATCTATTTAGCATAGCATTTATATAGTTATTTAGATTATTTTGTGTAGCCTAGTTAGTTAGTAGCATAGTACAGTTAGAATAGCTTCAAGTTAGCGTAGATTTATCTGTATTTAGTACAGTGGTCAGGATGGTAACGGAATAGAGGTAGAAATGGGCTTCTCCACACAGCTCGCGCTGAAAAGTGACGCAGTGCCAAACACTGCTCCTCAATGGAGTGCATGGACTCCACCACCGCGCAGCGGCGTCTTGATGTGAGTGATCATGTATATTTTAATCACAATTTATGGTTAGGCTAAAGTTAATCCTCTGGGGTCGACAAACGCGCCGGCGCATTTTGCTGGATTTTTTCACATAGCGGCAAAATATCAATATGAATATATGCCTACAGAGAGCGCGCGCTATTGACATCAACTCGACAAAAGTCATCAGATGCCGATCGCGATGCGGGAGTTAATACCGCAGTTTGAGCCAGCGGCTCGAATTGATATGGCCCAGAGGCTCTGTCCACAGACAATTCACCCTCCTCCACTTCAGGTGAAGGTGGGGGAGAAAAGTCCTCGACTTCAAATGACCGCTCTGTTGCAAAGGTACTTGCGTCACTCCAGTCACTCTCCATTTTAGAGTCTGACAGCAGCTGTCACTGCGGGTCTCAGGTGCACGCCCCCGTGCTCAGCCCCGCCCTCGGTTCATCCCCTATATCTCTGCTGGGGTCTGCCCATTTTTTCAGCATTTTTCAAATATTGCCAGTGGGTGGAGTCAGGCTCTGACCAGGGGTTTAGTTACCCTTTAAATGCACTTCCTTTGCCATATTTGTTTATAGATTGATTTTTCACACTGCAAGCACCCAGATCCTGCATGGAAGCTTTGTCTACACTTAAAGGTGCTCTAAGCGATGTCACGCGTTTTTTAGGCCAAAACATTTTTTGTCACATACAGCAAACATCTCCTCACTAACCGCTGGCTGCCTGTCCTCTGAACACACTGTAAAGAAACGCGATCTCTGTAGACAGCCCAGGCTCCACAAACAGCAACAAAAACAAACTGCAGCGACCCGCTCCCCGAAACATAACAAACTGTTCCAGCCAATGACCGACAAGAAGGGTTTGGGGGTGTGGTTTGGGGGGTTAGTGTGCGGATGAGGAGGAGGGAGGGTCTAGCTAGCCTCCGTTTTGTTTGACAATAGTTCGAACATCAACAAGAGGTGACGTCACCCAGGATCGCTTAGAGAACCTTTAAATAAATTAACAGAAAGTGAACTTGTGTGGATAAAAGATGCAAACAAACAAAAACACATGGCAGATCGATTCAAACTATAAACTTCGACGGGTAAGGAATAAAGCTACCAGCTGTTAAAACAGAATTGTTAATTTCACTTAATTTAACTGAACTTAACTTTTGTGTGTTA
Organism: Rhinichthys osculus; assembly: GCA_029959095.1. NCBI lineage: Eukaryota > Metazoa > Chordata > Actinopteri > Cypriniformes > Leuciscidae > Rhinichthys > Rhinichthys osculus. The sequence goes on along the minus strand of JARWKJ010000014.1, from coordinate 11,637,486 downwards.
AACACGCTGTGCTTCATAGGAAAATGAAGCACATTTCTCTCCCCATTGCACATGAATGCCATTAAAAATAATAATATTTAACCTTTTTCATGAAGATATAGAGTTCATCAAATATATTTCTGTATATTGTAATAGACTTCTAGCCTGGCTAACGTCAGACCCAAGTCTCATTGAGACTTGGGTCTGGGAACCACATGTTAATTTTCTCGTATTTTAGGCGTGGTTTACAAACGCCCAGAGCTGTTTATTGGGTGCTAAGAATGTCTATCAAATGCGCCTGTCGTAGCTCATAGCCAATCGTTTCAATTATACCAGATGACGTATGTAGAGCGACAGAAATTAGACGAGGAAGAAGACGATGGCCGATGGGTCAGAGATTTATGTGTACACGATGGGGTGTGTATCTAATGGCTGTTTCACACCGCATGCGTCAGCGGCGCATATTTTTTTCGGCGTGCATGTTAATCAATGAGTGTATTCACACCGGGAGCAGGAGCAGCGCGTGAGCGTCGAGCAGGAGCGGCGCGTGAGCAGCGGTGAAGCGGGGGTTTCGGCATCTAATCTGTTTTTGCTGCTCTGCTCACGCTAAATTAAAGTGAAAGCACACTTTTGATGGACAGAAATAAATATGATTTCACACAAAAAGTGCCCAAAATGCACAGAATAAGCATGTCTAGTGAGTTTTAACAAGAACTTGAGTAGGCAAATAAAAGAAAATAAAGACTCAAAAATATTTAAAGAAGATTTAGGCTACCCGGTAAAAACTTGTTTTTAATTATTCAGTTTGGGTGAACGTTGTGTATTATATAAAACATTTATGTAACACACAGACAGCTACAGGCTAGCACAACCCAAATCAAACCCGAGTGTTTGGTTTATTTGTGTGTTTTGTTTTTTATCCGCGGAGTAGCAGTCTTGTAAACATATCGAAAGTATGACTGAAACTAATAGATTGGAGCCATTTTTTGGGGTTGTTTTGTTGTTTAACATTTAACTTATACGCGAATGTTGTACACCTCCCCATTACAAACTTTCAAGACTATCAATGTTATAAAATGACCAACTTCTAAAAACAAATGTATAGTTGTATTTGTAAAGAATTGCTCGCTTATTATGTAGCTTTGGAGCCGCTGCTGTGACACTATACAAACGCTTCCAGTGTGAATACTCTCGCGCAGCTGCAGTGACGATGTAGTTACGCTGACGCGCTGCTCAAGTGCCGCTCACGCTTGCGGTGTGAAACCGTGTGAAACGGCCGTAAGGCTGCATCGAAAGGTAACTTTGCGTCTGCTACCATGTTGGATCCATAGGTATAAACAAACTGCTTCGGTGTGTCGCATAGACGTCGTCATCGTCTTGCTGCTCCCTCCCTGTTCTGTGATTGGTTCCCTAAATGAGGCGAAAATTTGGTCCATGGTATCCAGACTACCTAGCAGCGTGAATAAAATCGCGCTGCGGCAAGGTAGTATGGGGAAACCAAGGCTAATAGACTTCTGTATATTGTAATAGACTAAATGTTTTTTTTTTTTTTTTGCTTAATTGCATCTTTAAAATAGAAATAAAACAAATTATTAGTGATAATTGACACTTAATGCTAAGGATGTAAAGAAACCTTAGACATTTTTTTTTTTTAAATTAATAGTTTTTATTATATAGTTTATTTATTTCATTCATTCTTTCAATTTTACATCTTGCATTGCTTATGGATACAATTAAAATAGCTGGAGCAATTGCTTTGCGGTCAGGTGCCCTTTTTTAAAGAAAAACCGGGTTGCGCCTATAGATGATATCATGTATCCAGAGATATTGTCAAAACAAGCATCAGCTATCAATATCAAGATGGTTTAGCATTTCCAATTAGTATTATTGTAATTTCATTATTAGGGAAGGCCTAGGCTAATTTTATTATTAAATTGATCTGCTATTATAGCTAATTTGCCACGCAATAATTTCACAGCACATCAACGCATAACTGTGAGGATAATAAAATATTACATAGAAGCTTACTCCTCCTCATTGAAAATTGTCTAAAACATTTAGGTCGATTACAATGAATTATAGGCATATAATTAACTATTAAGAAACACATGAGAATTCACACTGGAGAAAATATGTTCACATGCACTCATTATGGAAAGAGTTACATTCATAAAGGACACCTAAATGAGCACATGAGAATTAACACTGGAGAAAAACCATTCACATGCACTCAGTGTGGAAATAGTTTCACATCCAGAAGCTCTCTCAGCACTCATCTGCGCTTTTACTCTGGACTGAGATCATTCAGCTGTGATCAGTGTGATAAAACATTTGTTTTTGCGTCAGGCTTAAAAACACACATTTTAACATTCATACTGGAGTGAAGCCTCACTTTTGTTCTTTTTGTGGAAAGTGTTTTACACACATGCACCATTTAAAAGAGCATGAGCGTATTCATACTGGTATGAGACCTTGTATATGCGTTGCCTGTGGGAAGGGCTACACTTCATCAAGTGCCTTAAAATCACACCAGAGAGTTCATACTGGAGAGAAACCGTACGAGTGCTTACACTGGAAAGAGTTTCACTCAGTCAGGAAACTTGAAAATTCATGAAAGAGTTCATACTGGAGAGAAACGTTACAGGTGTTTTTCATGTGGGAAGAGTTTCAACCAATTGTCTAGTCTACAGACTCATAAGAAAAGGTAAGTAGTATTTAAGTGACTTGTATTTAGCCTTTATATATTGATCCACCTGTGGCAACGCGAATGTTATTGGGTGAGACGGAGCACTAATTGTACACGTGCTCAGCAAACTTGATTTGATATCAGTTTCCGACTACGCCACCTTGGGAATTTCACCCAAGGAAGTAAACGCACCCTCTAGGCACGCACAGGTTCGAATCACCATTTGAGCCAGAGACATAGGTAATCGTACAAAAATATTTTATTTACAGTTATAAAATGGGCATCCACAGCCAGTCACACTCATTCCACTAAAACGTTCAGTTATCACTAGCAAAGGAACCGGGGCTTGCCAACAGGGGCAGTCTCAGATAGAATAATCACCCTTAAAGAATGCAAATCACAGTGCACTCACACACTAGGACACACACACCGACTAATGTCAGTGAAGAGCACGACAACACACGGTGAAGGAAGCCACCACCCAGAGAAAGTCACTCGTCTGCCCCCGGTGCCCAGATCTGGAAACAACAAGAGAGAGAGATTTTAAAATTGAGCAGAGTTATACGTGAACAACTCAAATTAAAAGAATACTATAAACAAATAAATCCAGCTGTAGAGTTCAATCATAATAATAGTAGTAATAATAATAATAATAATAATCCATATTAATGCAGATTCAATAAATCACAGTAAATGAATTGAAACAAATACACAAAAAAAAACAATACCAACTGATTGAAAACTGATAAAAGAAATAAACCAACAAAGAAAACAAACAAACTTTAAAGCATTTCGAGACCCTTCTGTGACCAGAGCTCAGAAAGCACCGCAGATCCAAATTAAAAGTAACGTGGAAAGCTCATTAGAAGCACATTAATCTTATGTTAGACACGGAACAATTCCGTACTGGAAACAGAACAGCAACCCCGAGATAAGCCATAGAGCGTCGGAGCATACAGCACTTGATCAGAACGCCGTCATCACGCACGATAAAACATGCTGCACCGGGGTTTTATATCCCGAATTCCGCCAATTCATGGAGCCAGATATCCCCGCTAAACTCAGTGGAGAATGCAAATGGACTTTAGACATCTCAATATCCACTTTCGATTCCCCCAACACCAGCAAACACCACGAGTCAGTGGCTTAGAAGCTTCGGCGGTCTTGATGACTGGCCTTACATGTTGACATTCAACACAGGCAGCGGCGGCGCATCGATGACGTCACAGGCCCCCGAAAGTGACACATACCTACAGCTGGCACCTCATGTTCTTATACACCCCTGGTCACAGCCCATTGGCCAAACCTTAACTTTGGAACAAAATAGGAGGGGGTAATAGTCCGTCTTGCCACACACCGTTTACCATTTGATCAAACTTACAAAGTGGTTGGTTAAATGAAGCACATCAGGCTTGCATTGTGCTTTTGACAGTTACATAGGCAAATACCATTAAAATGATTAAAATCAGGTTATTTTTGCCATTGTTTTATATGCCTACATGCCTATTATGTGAAGTGTAGGCTGACAAAAACACGCGAAATGGTGACGGGAAAGGACTGTTTTTTTGTTTTGTTTTTGTTTTATAATTATGCAGCAATAGTATAGTACAGTACTACTGGTCAAAATGTAGACACATTACTACTGTTTATGTTTTTTAAAGAAGCCTCTTATGCACATCAAGCCTGCATTTACTTGATCAAAAAATACAGATTTTTTTTCTTTACAATTTAAAATAATGGTTTTCTATTTTAATATACTTTAAAATCTAATTTATTTCTGTGATGCAAAGCTGAATTTTCAACAGCCATAACAGTCTTCAGTGTCACATGAAAATCATCTTAATGTTATGAAGAGACGAGAATACTTTTTTTTGCGCTGTGCTTCCTGGTTCTACGTCAGAAAGCCGGCACGTTATTGGCTAGCTCCAGTGTCAGCATCACACGCATGTGTCGTGGTGCTCACGTGACCAGCGTCAGTCAATAATGATCTGGCTTTGAACCTGGAAGCGCTGCACTGTTTACAGATAGAGCCAGTATGTTATTAGAACCATAGATATTTATGGTTAGAACATCTCTCAGAGAACAAGCCTGGCGCTCATGCTCATTCCTGTGAGCGGGGTGGTGTATCTGTTAAAGGTTGAAGAGCTGAAACAGCCGTGGTGCCGCGAGTGAGCGGTGCTTTACAACAGGTTACTTTACTCATAAAAATAATAATCCTAGACAAGCTGTCCAAGGTTATTGCATGCTCTATCTATGGTTTATGTAAACTCTTTTTTTTACATTTGGGTGAATGTCCCTCATCTCAGACCAAAAAACAGACAGTCCTTGCAGGTAAAGTCAAGTCACCTTCATTTATATAGCGCTTTTAACAATACAAATTGTTTCAAAGCAGCTGTACAGTGATAATCGGAAATTAATGGAACAGATATTGTTTTGGCTTTACAGCAGCTCTATAATAATGTTATTGTCCAGCTAAAGTTTGTTTTTTTTGATTCACTTCCATTGCAAAGATCATTAGTTATTAACTTAAGGGCCGCTTACATGACACCGTTTTAACCGAAAAAAGAAAACTTTTAATGCGTTCTGGCCGTTCACTTGCACGACAACAGAGCCTGGTGGCTCGAGAACGCAAACTTTGAATTAGCTTCCAAGATGTTTTTTTTTTTTTTTTTTTTTTTTTTTTTTTTTTTTTTTTAAAGGGACAATGCACATCAATTGACATTTTTGTTTACACTCAAAATGTAAATGCGCCAGAGTTAGCAGAAAAGCAAATTTTCATCTGTAGTCCCTTGGCAGGTCAACACATCATCATATTACATTAATAAAAAGTAAAAAAGAATACATGAAAAATAAAAACAATTATAAAGTACAATTTACAATACATATATTTACAATACAAGAAGGGCATGACCTAAGATAAGATAACCCAACTATTGGTGATTGCAGTTTTGATTATTTTTAATCCATATTTTTAATGTGAATTTAAATGTTAGATAGCTGGTGTTTTCTCTGAGTTCAGTAGGTAGACTGTTCCAATAGTTTGCGGCCCGTACTGAAAAAACTGTTTGGCCAAACTTACTACGCCTAAACGGTACAACACAGTCTCCCCTGGTGGCTGCCCTAGTTGCCCTGCCACTGCTGTTCCTCTGCTGTACAAATCCACCCAATGGTGGAGGTGCAAGCCCATGTAATATTTTAAAAATGAGGCAGGCATCTAAATATTGTAAGAAACTGTCAAAATTGAATAAGTTGTATTTAGAAGTGATATGGCAGTGGTGATAGGTGATTGGTTTTTGATCTAATATTTTTAAAGTTTGTTTATAAAGGATTTCTATTGGTTTAAGAGTTGTCATGTTTGCTTGGGACCAACTTGTGAAACAGTATGATATGTGAGAAAAAATCATGGCATGCATATAAAGTTTGGCCGCCTCTGTGGTTAGATATGGCCTTATGTGTCTAAAATTAGCCAGATTATATCTGATGGTATTAGCCACCTTTTTAACATGCTTTTTAAAAGTTAAATTAGAATCTAAAATAATGCCGAGATATTTAAATTCAGACACAACCATCATTTTTTCTCCTTCAATAAAAACATCAGCCTGCTGTGCACTTGTGGATTTCTTGGAGAAAAACATACAGACTGTTTTGTTAATGTTAAGATACAGGTCTGACACTTTTAGCCAGTCAGAAACATTTACCAGAGCTTCAGATAATTTAGTTGCAGCCTGTTGTTTGTTCTTGGCATGTACATACAGAACTGTATCATCTGCATACATTTGTATATTAACAGATCTACAGACTGAAGGTAAATCATTAATGTACAGGCTAAACAAGATAGGGCCCAATACTGACCCCTGAGGTACTCCAATATTACATTCGAGATAAGAAGAATAAGAATTACCTATATGTACGCTCTGTTTCCTATTAGTTAAGTAGGATTCCATCCATTTCATGGCCTCATTTGAAAAATTATAAAAAGATAATTTTGTCAAAAGTGTCTGGTGATTCACAGTGTCAAACGCTTTCTTAAGGTCCAGAAACACTGCACCTACAATACCGCCCTCATCTAACTTTGACTTAATGTTTTCAAGGAGAAAACAGTTTGCTGTGTCTGTGGAGTGGTTTGTGCGAAATCCAAATTGCATTGGGTGTAAAGGGGTGTGGCCCAGGTTTAGATGGGTTTTCAGCTGTTCTGCTACCCATTTTTCTGTCACCTTGGCTATCACTGAAAGAATACTAATGGGTCTATAATTTGACACCATTGTTTTATCACCAGACTTGTAGATCGGTGATATTACTGCTAGTTTCCATGAGCTTGGAAAAATACTTTGCCTAACTGACAGATTGATCAGATGTGCAATGGGGCAAGCAAGTGCGTCCTTGTGTGATTTTAAAAATGCGGCATCCAAACCATATGAATCCTTTGCTTTTGAATTCCTTAGTGAGTTTATAATTTTAATAACCTCTGATTCCGATATTTCCTTTATTTTGAAAATAGGTTTATCTTTATTAATGGGGATAGATGGTTTAGTTTCAGTTGGGGTACCTTGAGCCAGCTCCCTGACTGAATTTATAAAGAAATCGTTAAATGTACTTGCTATCATATTGTTGTCTTGGGTCATGATTCCATTCACTTTGAGTTCAGGTAAAGTTATCCTTTGTTATTTATTCCTACCAGTTAATTTATTAAGATTTCTCCAAATTAATTTCCCATTTCCATGTGCTTCGTTAATGATTCTGATAAAAAAAACTCTGCTCTAGACTTTCTTAAATTCCTTAGTACCTTATTTCGGAGAGTTGTAAAGGTGAGCCGGTCACAACTATGCCCTCTCTTTCATTTGTTGCCAGAGGGTGTCATTTAACCATGGTAAGGTGGTCTTTTGTCCATGTTTATGTTTCACCTTTCTTATAAAGGCCCCTCTTATCTCAGCAATAATAGAAAAGAAAGTGCTGCAGCTAGTCTCAGTATCGCTGCTGGTTAGAAGGTTAGACCAGTCAATTTGATTTATAACTTTTTCCATGTTGATGGTTTCATTTTTAGTTATTTTTTCATAGAATAGATTTCTTTTTGTAGAATTTATAGATTGTTTTCTGGTTAGTTTCCTTACCAGCAGTGTGATATTATGATCGGACAGACCAGTCAGCATATTATGCGATGCAGTTACTCTCTCAGGTCTGTTTGTAAATATCAGATCAATTTGTGTCTGGGTGGAGTTGGTTATTCTTGTTGAACCTTGTATCATTTGGGAGAGATTGAATTTGTTTGTTAACTCTTTAAGTTTTTTCCTCTCAGTTTTTTTCCCCCAGTTTATATAAAAATCGCCCATAAGTATTAACTCCTTTTTACCATCACATTGCTTAAGAATATTATGGAGATGCTCATAAAATATGTTATTGGTTGATGGTGGTCGATATAGGCAAATGACAATAAAAGACATTTGAGGGGATAGTGACATATTCAACCCAATATACTCCATGTCAATTTCCTGTGACCATTCAATAAGGTTACATGTTAATGTGTTTTTAACATATACTAGCAATCCCCCACCCCCCCTTGCCCTTGTTTCTATCCCTCCTAAACACATTATACCCAGAAATATCAAATGCAGCCTCGGGTGAATGTTTGTTAAGCCATGTCTCAGAGAGACCAAGAAAGTCCAAGTTAGAATGAGACAATACGTGTTCTAGCTGATTGCTTTTAGAGACAACGCTTCGTATATTTAAATGTCCGCCGAGTAATCCTTTGGGTTTGGATTGCGGATCCCAAACCAGTTTTGCATTATTAAGAGTTTTAAAAAAGGTCTTTTTTCGATTTTTCCGAATCGCCGGATTTAATCCCCTGTGTTGCCGGTTTAGACGAGTCTGTTTGACAGGATTCAAAGTTTGTTTGGACCTATTTTCTTTTGAGGGAAGAGCAGTCAAAGTCTGAAACTCACCGCCACCCGCTGTTCGTGGACAGGATCGCTCTCCGCACAGCATCCGAGGCAAGTCCCCGACAGCTAAGGCTGTAACATCGAAAGCAGGGACAGCACACCGCACGTCGGCACCAGAGGAAAGTGCGTCGTCAAAAACGCAGCTCCCCAACCCGGACGAAGCAACAAGGCCACTCCATTCGCTGCCACTGTCCCCCTTTGACTGTCGCAACAGGCACCTCTCGTGTGCACCTCCACCCGCCGACAGATGCACCGCCAGAGCAGGAGGGGAACCCAAAGCACCAGATGAATGCAGCAGATTGCCAGCAGAGGTCGGGAAAGGCCCTGGGTTTAGTTGGATATCGCCCGCCAGCAGGAGGATCGCCATCAAGTAGATGGACTTTCTGTGCGGTTGTTTCAAGTTCTCAGCTCCTCGGGTATTTGTCCAGGTTGGTGGTTGAGTAGCATAACCGTTGTTTAGTATTTTGGCATAAGCTACATATTGGCTCCATGGGTTGAGATAGTAGCCACGACGAACGTTGCGTTCACAGCCAGATTGCTGTTGTTGTTGTTGGCATGAATGGCAACTTCGCACGGATAGTAGCAATAATACAAACACATAGTTTAAAACAAATAGTCTTTGAACTATGTCGGTTAGTCTACGATTTTTGTGTTTATATTTAGAACAAGGTCCATATTTAGAACAAGGTCCATTTTTTCGTTTGAAGGCAAATTTGGTAATATTGTTTGTGTGCGCTCCAGCATGACCTGCCAGACTGCCGTTGCGTACCGGCATCATTTCCGCCCATAAACCCATGTAGATTTTTAAAAACGTTATCATCTTCGTGTAAACTTCAAAACATGAATCTGTGAAAATGGTGATAGCGTGCACATGCATATTACGTGTTTAGTCTATGTGTGTTTAAATATATATATATGTGTGCAGGCGCGTAGTCTTTCTTTACAAAGTGACATCGCCAATTGGCATTAAAATCACCTGTTAAGATGTTAACATCCTTGCTGCTGTGTTTGTTTAGAACATTCTTTAGCTTCCAATTAAACTTGTCCTTCTTCTCTTCCTCTGCGTCGTTGGTAGGAGCATGGCACTGCACCACATGGAGCTAAATGCTCTTTAGCTTGGTGGAAAATGTGGCAGTGATGATTATTTTTTTAGAGTCTTACTGCATATGATCTCTTTGTAACTCTTATATGCAAACTGAATAATAGATTATGTAGCAGACATTTTCAACACATATAAGAGCTAGAGGCTCCACATGACATCCTGACCTGAGTCCTTCTGCCTTGCGCTAACGTTAGTCTCAAATCATGTGCAGCTGCGCACAAGAAAGTCACCAATCATTAGACGTTTCAATCAAACAACAATTTAAAGAAATAATAACATGCAGTAATAATCATGAAATATTTTGAATGGGACTCGAGTGGACTCGGGAATAAGTTAGAGTCCTAATATGTTCAAGTACGAGTCAATGCCAAGTCAAAATGCACACAAGTCCATGACATGACCAAGACCATTAAAATATGGTCTCGAGACCAAGTCCGAGTCTTGAGTACTACAACACTGCCCTTTACTGTATTACAGTGTTACACAACCTGTTATTCCTCTGTCCACAGTAACACTTATTGCAAACACTGCCATAATTGCATATAAGTTACAACATTTGTCTACAGACTTTTATTTAACATCATAGATACCTCAAGCTGTTGACTGCAGTGGTTAGGCTGTTGTAGCATTCGTGGTATGGGATAATGTAAACTGAAAATGTTGAAATGCTGTCTAACTCAACTGTATTTGAGCACATTGAAAATTATGATGATGTATTTTCATTCATTTTAAAACTATAGTGCTTGCAGCAGCATGATGGCTCAGTGGTTATTACTGTAACCTCACAGCTAGGTGTTTCTATAATACAGACATGCACATTTGACAAATTGAGCTTAAGCTAAATGTTCCATATGCATGCTGGGATGCATTCCAGTCCTTTCAGACCCTTTTCTCCATGTTCTGCTTTTTCTAGTTTCAAATGTCTAGGTTTTCTCTTACACACTCCAAATAACTAATGCACATTCTGATCAGATAACATATAACCAGGGGTTAAATTGGGTCAGGACCGTCCGGGGCCGAGCGCCGGCACATACACTGTAAAAAATTGCTATAAAAATTCAGCTAATTTCCTACAGTAAAATACTGTTATTTCAATAAACAGTTTAATTCTGTAAATTTACGGCCAATGTGTCATAAATTAAGTACTTACGTTAAATTTACAGCATTTACCTGTAAACCCATTTGTTCCTGGCAAAAACAGTCTTGCACTTTAAAAACTAGAACGTGGGGGTGGGAACAGAAAGCGGACCAGGAAAGGCTGTCTTAAAGAAGGACACATGGCAAGGTAAGTTTATTTCTTTGCTGTTATTCGATGTGGCTCCCAACCTGTAAAATCGCTTTTTTCACAAGGTATTTTTGAGTTCTCAACAGTCGAGGCATATCGCCTGACAGTGTTCTCTGAGCTCTGATTGTTACTGCGAGTTCGTTGCTTGGTTAAAGAGTTACTATTTCGAAATTAATTCGGTTTTCTTTTATAGAAACCCTTAACTCGATTTACATGAATTTCTGATTCAGTACACGATGCTAATCTTACAAGATGCATTTAATGTTATCCACTACACCAGTTTTTCCCAACCCTGCTCCTTGAGGCACACCAACAGTGCACATTTTGGATGTCTCCCTTTTCTGACCCATATATTTCTGGTCTTGGAGTCTCTACTAACGAGCTGATGAGTTGATTCAGGTGTGATCGAACGTTCTTCGTACGTCGCTAACTCAGTTAGCTGGATTTGATTGTTGGCGATTTGGCATGATCTTGGATTGTTTGGTTCTTCGACGCTCATCCTGGACTTGCTGTCATAGCAACAGGTGCGCAACCTGCTCGCGAGCAGGCTTATTTCATGTTAACAGGATTAGATCGCAGCTTTTTAAGCGGAGCTGATACAGGAAGTCTTTTAGCGCAGCGCGATAGTGTACTTTTTGAGAGATATCATTTTTCTCATGACTCGTGAGGAATCATCATTAATTTGTTGGAAACGCATAAATGTTCGACTCGTCGGAGTCGGGCTTTAATAACAGTGCAGGCAAGTTACTATTGCGATTCTTATCCAGATTAGTATTATATCAAATTTTAAAAAGGCAGTTGACTGACTAAAATCTCTTAGATGGTGTGTGACTATGTTCCATATCACAAATATGGCCAGGATCTGTGCATGACTCAAGAATTTTCAGAGATTTATGCACATTATTTGAACGTGGTAAGGAAAAATATAAATATCAAGCTCACTGTATTACATACACGTATGCTTATCCTTACAGAACTGAATTTTTCCATTAAACAGGTGATTACAACAGGATCCTGCTTGGAGACAGGTGTTTTATGACCCCATTCCCTGACCCAAACCCCAGACCAGTTACAATGCAGCTCTAGCCAGGACAAGGCCACACAATGAAGTGAACTTTAGCCAACTAAAGTATCTGAAAAGTCTGAAGGTTGCACCTGACAGGGCCTGTGACATTGCATGGGCCATATTACACAACATTGCACCATCAGAAAAAATATAAAACATTTTGTTAATATTTAATAAAAGACAAGACAAATATGCTTAGTTCCTTGATTATTATTTTAATTGTTCTTTGTAAAGAAAAGCCAGTGATCAAGTCATCTTTTGCCTGCAAATAATATATATTGTACTCTGTGTGAAATAATATATTAGCACTGACTCTGAAGTTCCTATGAAGCAACTCTATCTCTAGTGCCAGTTTTTTTTTCTTTAAGTTGTCAAGTATTTTCAAAATACTCTGTTTTCTAGGGGAGTTGATCTGAAAATCATTCTGCCTAATCATTCACATAAAACAATAGATTGTTTTAAATTGTGAAAAACATTTTTTTGTTTGCAAAGGCAATATGCGGATGGGCGGAATGGCCCAACCCCCTCATGAATAATTAGGCAGTTCTCACCTGAGCAGACTGCATACTAATGAGCCTTTCATTCAGGGGTGTCACACAAGAAAGAATGCAAGGACAATATGCATATAAATAAATAAATATTTATACACACACACACACACATATATATATATATATTAGGGGTGGAACAGTACATGTATTCGTATCGAACCAAAACAGTACGGGCGTCACGGTTCGGTGCACGAATTTACACGGAGAATACACGGTATAAAAATAAATAAAACTCGCGTGCAAATTAATTAATGTAATGCGGAACTACTGTTAGATACGCGGGTTCTTTAGGGACACATAATCTGTAGCCTACCATCGGCTTTTTAAGCGGAGCTGATACAGGAAGTCTTTTAGCGCAGCGCGATAGTGTACTTTTTGAGAGATATCATTTTTCTCATGACTCGTGAGGAATCATCATTAATTTGTTGGAAACGCATAAATGTTCGACTCGTCGGAGTCGGGCTTTAATAACAGTGCAGGCAAGTTACTATTGCGATTCTTATCCAGATTAGTATTATATCAAATTTTAAAAAGGCAGTTGACTGACTAAAATCTCTTAGATAGTGTGTGATTATGTTCCATATCACAAATATGGCCAGGATCTGTGCATGACTCAAGAATTTTCAGAGATTTATGCACATTATTTGAACGTGGTAAGGAAAAATATAAATATCAAGCTCACTGTATTACATACACGTATGCTTATCCTTACAGAACTGAATTTTTCCATTAAACAGGTGATTACAACAGGATCCTGCTTGGAGACAGGTGTTTTATGACCCCATTCCCTGACCCAAACCCCAGACCAGTTACAATGCAGCTCTAGCCAGGACAAGGCCACACAATGAAGTGAACTTTAGCCAACTAAAGTATCTGAAAAGTCTGAAGGTTGCACCTGACAGGGCCTGTGACATTGCATGGGCCATATTACACAACATTGCACCATCAGAAAAAAATATAAAACATTTCGTTAATATTTAATAAAAGACAAGACAAATATGCTTAGTTCCTTGATTATTATTTTAATTGTTCTTTGTAAAGAAAAGCCAGTGATCAAGTCATCTTTTGCCTGCAAATAATATATATTGTACTCTGTGTGAAATAATATATTAGCACTGACTCTGAAGTTCCTATGAAGCAACTCTATCTCTAGTGCCAGTTTTTTTTTCTTTAAGTTGTCAAGTATTTTCAAAATACTCTGTTTTCTAGGGGAGTTGATCTGAAAATCATTCTGCCTAATCATTCACATAAAACAATAGATTGTTTTAAATTGTGAAAAACATTTTTTTGTTTGCAAAGGCAATATGCGGATGGGCGGAACGGCCCAACCCCCTCATGAATAATTAGGCAGTTCTCACCTGAGCAGACTGCATACTAATGAGCCTTTCATTCAGGGGTGTCACACAAGAAAGAATGCAAGGACAATATGCATATAAATAAATAAATATTTATACACACACACACACACATATATATATATATATTAGGGGTGGAACGGTACATGTATTCGTATCGAACCAAAACAGTACGGGCGTCACGGTTCGGTGCACGAATTTACACGGAGAATACACGGTATAAAAATAAATAAAACTCGCGTGCAAATTAATTAATGTAATGCGGAACTACTGTTAGATACGCGGGTTCTTTAGGGACACATAATCTGTAGCCTACCATCGGCTTAGCTCTGAACGCGCCTTCAAACGTTGGCTTTATACGCGCGTCCTATTCGCTTTGGACTAGCGTCGAACTAGACGCGAATTTGACGCTCTATTCGCGTTTGGTGTGACCGCATAATGAACAGGCTGCGATGTCAAGATTGCAATGCTGGAGTATGTGTGTGCGAGAGAGAGAGAGAGAGAGAGAGAGAGAGAGAGAGAGAGAGAGAGAGAGAGAGAGAGAGAGAGAGAGAGAGACGCGCGGGCACGATCGAACTGTGTGTGTGTGTGTGTGTGTGTGTGTGTGTGTGAGAGAGAGAGAGAGAGAGAGAGAGAGAGAGAGAGAGAGGCGCGCGATCGAACAGTGGAAACATAAAAAACATACTCCGTCATTTTGTTCATACAGATCATTAAACCTGCAAAGTGTTTACTTATATTTGTGTACACTCGCAATAAAACACAACATTGTGCTTTTGTCACACTGTAAACTCTTGTCAAACTGTAACCTACAACTGTCACCCAACCAAAATATCACACACACACACACACACACACACACACACACACACACACACACACTGTTTTAAAAGCAAAACATATTTATCCAACTCCATTTCAAAACAGTCTGTGGGTCCCATCTTTTGGACATTCATCATTATTGCATAGGTTTTCATTTCTTGTCCTTGGAGCACAAATCTTACACATTCTACATTGACTAAAAAAAGAAAATCGAATGTTTTTAATGGTAGTATTATTTTATACAGAAATCAATTATTTATAATTCAGATGAGAATAATGTTACATTGTCAATTAATAATGTTAATTAAAATTAAGGAAAACAAATATATTGATCTGAAATATAGCAAAATAATTGTAAATTAATAGTACAATTACCAAACATTTCGCAAGGTCTTTTTGTCTTTTTATTAATTTAATTAATAAACTAATTATATAAAACTATTGTCAGTGCACTACAAATAAACGGGTTCTATGCCTTAATTAATAAAACTTATTTAAAAAATACAATGCCTTCTGCATTTTTGTTTTGCTTTTCCCTCCATTGTACCGAAATCGTACCGAACCGTGATGTCTGAACCGAGGTATGAACCGAACCGTGACTTCTGTGTACCGTTCCACCCCTAATATATATATATATATATATTAGTGCTGTCAAGCGATTACAATATTTAATCGCGATTAATCGCATTAATGTCATAGTTAACTCGCAATTAATCGCACATTTTTTTCTATTCTAAATGTCCCTTTATTTCTTTTTGTCCCTTTTTTTCCTCATTTTAATGCTCTTATCAACATAGAAAAGTGGATTGGCTTGCTTTATGCAAATGTTTTTTTATTGAAAACAACATTGGCATATACTGTAGTGTTGAATTTCACACTTGGAACAAATCTTTAACACAATGTAACACTGTCCATCAAAAAAAGGGTGAAAAAAAACAACAAACAGCCCCTTCAACAGCCCTTTCTAAGAGATCAAAACAAATAAATAAAATTAAAATTAAATTAATATAAAATAAAATTACAAAGTGCACATGCTTTGGACTTAAGTTAAACCATGGCTTAATACTTTCTTTTTTCCCAAGTTTGCTTTGAACATAGCAATCATCAACACAGCCTCACATTTCAGAAAGAATGACCAGTAACGGTTGCTTACCAATAAAAGGTAAGCCTACTACTTCTTTGCTTTGAGCCAGTTACTCAAACAGACAAGCCTGTTGACATTTTCAGACAACAGGGAAGCTCGCTTCTTTTGTACAACATGCCCAGACAGTGAAAACAACCTTTCAGAAGGTACTGATGTGGCCGGTGTTGCTAAGTACTTGCGTGCAAGGCAGGCCATTTCATTGTGTGCCCCTTCATGCGTGGACCACCATTCCAGGGGACAGTCATCCATACCAATAAGAGGCTCTGCCTTGTAGCGCTCCAGACATTGCTCAACACAGTCCTCCTCTTCATCAGACGAAGACTCGTGTGCAAGCATGAGAGTTGGTTTCTTCGTAGGAGGCTCAGGCGTGACTTGGTTATCCGGCTGTGCAGGCCTCTTCCTCTCTATCTCCTGGAGCAAGGCGTGGATCGTACCCCACACCTCAGCCCTGTCAGGTTTGCTCAGACACTTGAGGTCCTTAAACCTTGAAATAATATGAAATGCAACTTTAATACAAGTACAGGTGCAGGTATAACAAAATTGCGACAATACCCCTATCTCTACAGTGCTAAATTAAAAAATACAAAGTAAAGCAGCAAGCAACCTAACAAAAGAAACACACTGAGAGAAACACAATGCTGACAATGAGGATGAGTGTAAGAATGAAACATGGCAATCTGACCTTGGGTCAAGTGCTGTCGCAACTCTCAGCCATGTGATGTTGATCTTCTCCTTGCGACCCTCCATGTCTGCTGCAAATGTTCCCTTGAACTTGATCATGTAAGCTGGGTCGTCCTCAGTGACTTCCATCACTCGCGACAGAAGACACAATGCTGGCAGCACTACTGAGCAAGACACAAACTTCTCTCCTCCCAGAAGTTCAGAGACATACCTGCAATAATATAGAGAAGCACTTAAGTGGGGAAATAGTTAGGCCTACTGTAAAAATTCACACATAGTTCTCTCACTCACCACACACACACAGTTCTCTCACTCACCACACACACATAGTTCTCTCACTCAACACACGCACATAGTTCTCTCACTCACCACACGCACACACACACACACACACACATTGTTCTCTCACTCACACGCACACTCAATGATACTGTTCTGACACAGACCTACATTTATTATCAAACACACAGATATACACACGACACGGATACACAATTACCTGCAGAACTCCAGCACAGCCTCGAGCTTCTTCAGTTTCTCCAGCTCAGTAGCTGTTAGCATGGCGACTTTGGTTGTGTGCAGGGCCAGCGCATCTCTCAGTGGTTCGGCATTCCGCTGAACACGCTTGATCATTTCCAGTGTACTATTCCATCTGGTTGACACTTTCTTGTGCGAGTGAGTCTTTCTTCTGATGATGTGCGACTTGTTGCTGCTCGAGCTCCGCTTGGTTTGCAGGGCTGTGCTTAAAATGTCCCACAACTTTTCTGCATTTTGACAATGCGCTGTCAAACGGGCTGTTGGTCAGAGAAACTGTGACGGCTCGGTGCACACAGTGTGCGATGCACGGCATGTGCTCAAAGGGGAGCTGCCTGGCTGCTGCAATCATGTTGCGTGCACTATCCGTGGTCAGTGAGACAACTTTGTGTTCGATGTTCCACTCTCTAGCTACTTTCATAAAGTGCTCTGCAACAGCGTCAGCGCAGTGCCTCTCTTCTGTCTTTATAACAGTCAAAGCATGCGACTGAAGATTCCACTGTGGATCAAAGTAGTGGGATGTGACCCCGAGGTAGTTGTGATTACTGAGGGATGTCGAGTAATCACCAGTGAGCGCGACTGTTTTTGTCTCCTCCAATGCCTGCTTTACCTTAGCCTTCTCGGTTTCGTGCAATTTCTGTAAGTGGCTTGTAATGGTGGCTCTCGAAGGCAATTCGTAGGTCCAGTCGTTGGATGCGATGCGAATGATATCAGCTAGACCCCCGTCCTCTACAACGTTAACAGGCCTACATGCAGTAGCCACCCATTTAGCTATGGCTGCAGTAAGTTTGTTCCTAGTTGTGGTATCCATGTGCTTCTGCGTGAAGTCATCCATTGTCGCCTGGCTTTGACGAGGGGGGCGGAGAATTCGCATCAGCAGCTGTGTGCTTGGCCATCAGGTGGTATTTTAGACTGGATGTGCTGCGATGATAGCTCAGTTCACACCGACAATACACACATATCACTTTTGTCTTGTCAATTGAACCATTTGGCAACTTTTTATATGTAAACTTTCCATTTAGAAGTGTATTGGCATCCATTTCGCGTCTCGCGAAACGGATGGGTTTGCGTTAACGCCGTTAATAACGCGTTTAACTGACAGCACTAATATATATATATATATATATATATACATATACAAACAATCAAAATATATATGAAAGCCAAAAGCACATTTTTAGTCACACCTTTTAGCCATCCACATACCATTTTTAGCCATCCATCGCGGTAAAAATAAACCAGTCGCATTTCAAAGTCGTTAGAAAATGACCGCCAGGTGGCGCAAAGGGACATTTAGCAAAACGTAAGTGGGGCTAATGTCTGTAGCCTAAGGATGAAATACTACAAGTTATGGTAATTTCCAAATAAGCCTACAACAAACATTTATATACTACTCCGTAATTGTTGGTCATACAGATAAGATATAATCTTTTAAAACTGTAAAAGTCTAAAGAATAGGCCTACACTCACAGGCTAAAGACAAAACGTTTTCTCGCTCATGTGAGAAACAGACGTTTGGGTATTTCTTAGTGAGAAAATTCATAGCCGAGCGGTAGAACTTACGGTTCATCAAATAGATGACACGGGTTCAAATCCCGCACAAACATGGTCTGCTGTAAATTTTATATTTATTTAGATTTGTCTAGCTCTAAAACTCTTTTACACCATACAGTTTTTTTGCTTATATTTATAAAATACAATTATCATGCATTTCCATTTTACACTAAGGAACAAAATAGTATCCAACAGAACGACTTTGTATCGAGTTGGCAGCCCTGAAAAAAAATACATATATATATATATACTATATATATATATTTTTTTTTTCAGGGCTGCCAACTCTCACGCATGGAGCGTGAGACTCACGCAATTGACCCAAATCTCACGCTCTCACGCCACACCCCCAATTTCTCACGCTGAAGTGTCAACCCGGTCGGTCAAATTCCTAAAAGATATAGTTTATCTATAGATCTACCTGTTGAGCCACTCTCGCGTGCGCGCGCATGGCAGAGAGGTCTGTTCCCTACAACCTAGAGTTTTTAAAAACATGGTTTTAAGTAAAGTGTGATTTGCCAGGGGCGACTGGGATTTCCTTCTGGTCTAAACATCCCTGCTTCTGCTGAATTATTTTAATCCCCACACCCCTCCCTCCACAGCTAATCAATGCTATAGGCTACTTCACCAATATCAAATATATAAAATAGAGATATGCAACAGGCACGTTTAAACAACAAACAATAAAATCAAAACCAGCGTTTCAGTTGTTCATTAGTTCCAGTCGCCCTAATGCATGCACGGCTTTTCAAAATTTCACAAAGCGTGTTGAGATTATTTTGAATGAAATATTGAAGTTTATTGAGATTGAGGAGTCACGTGCCGATGTGGGCGGGGTCTGAGCCGGTCGGCCATGATGGTAGGAGACGCTATCGGTTGCCAGGGGCAACGCCATCAGAACTTCACAGAAGCGCGACTAAACATTCAAGAGCTCTTTAATTTTTTGCGCATTTATTATTTTCGCGCATTTATTATTTCGGCGGGACAGAGACGGATCTACGAACACGAGAAAGTAAAGTAATGCAAAAAGATAAGGCGAAAGAAAAGGGACCTTACAGGAACAAGCTCACACCAAGCGCAAAACAGCGGTATTTGGAGAAGCTCTCAGGCATCCAAAATATCGACCCATACGAGCTCCCTGCAGCGGAATGGCACAGAGACCTGGACCATTTACCTCCATGGCATGCACATATATGGACATCGTGAATTATCTTGTTTTTGGTGTAAGTTACTACACAATGCAGGAGTTTAAAAGCCACAAGTCTTTGGAAAGTTACGAGGCTTTCTGCTGTGGCTGGGTGCAGGACTTGGCCATCTACAAGCCTCCAGGTGGTGAAAACAGCATTGTACTGGCAAAGGTACGTTTCTTCACATGCGTTTTAGTGTGTTTTAATTACATTGCATTTAGCAGACACTTCTTGACCAAGCGACTGTTTCGTAAACACTAGATTGTAACGAGATGTTCAATGTACACAAACGTTTCCAACATGTTTTGATGTAGGCTAAAGCTGTGTATGTTAAGGTATTTCGTTTTAATAATTAAAATAGTAATTTAGTCATTTGATTTTAGCCCAATGACACATACTGTACCTGGTTTTTGGGTTGGGTGTTGGGGGCTGCAAAGTGGACAAACCAGTTCTGGGTTGGCTTGAAAAGGTTTTGGATTTTTTATCATATGTTCATTTGAAAATATATATTGTATAATTTGACTTGTTGTTTATATTATATTTGTTTTGTTTTTATTGTATTTTTATGATATTTGTACTTTTGTAATTTAATTTTTGCCATGAAAATAGCTTTGACTGCCAATGGCATTAAATAAAATAATCTGAATCTGAATCTGGGTTGGCTAGGCTAGTTAAATGTGTGATTGCAAGATGTAAATGTCCTGGTTAGATTAAAGCCATTAACAGTGTGAATGCAAGGTGTATGAGATTCAGACGAGGCTGCAGACAGATGGTAATCTAAAGTGTAGAATGTAACTTGAAATAAAAAAGGGCACTTTCTGTCTTAAATGCTTTTTACTGTTTCCCTAATTTATTTACCTTTATTTATTTAACAGGTCCTGCATTCACGGCGGCTCAGTGAGCCTCCTCTTACTCCATGGGTGATCTTAACACCATCGGGGCAAGTGTGTTCAGCCCACTGCACCTGTATGGCCGGCGTAGCAGAGTCGTGCACCCACGTTGGAGCTCTGCTCTTCATGGTCGATGCCTGTGTCCGGCTAAAGGAGAAGGCCACGGTCACAGATGAGCCGGCGTACTGGAAGCTCCCAAGCAGCATCAACAAGGTGCAACCAGAGGTTGGTCACCAGATCAATTTTATATCTGCAGCAGCCAAACGCAGATCTCTGGACAGACAAATTGATGGTGAGACCAACGATATTCCAGCGCAGAGAACACGTATGGCCAAAACAACACCAACACCAACACCAGAAAAGCTGGCAATATTCTACCGGCGAATCAGCATGACAGGCACAGGATCTGCCATTCTGAGTGTGCTCCCTGACTACTGTGAGCTGTTTAGAGATCCTGTTCTGCCCATTCGGAGCCTACAGTCTCTGGTTAATGGAACTGGCCTTAATAGGAGTGACCTACCTGCGCTGCAACAGCACTGTCAGACCATAAAGATTGTTGCAGATGTGTCTGAGGAACAGGCAGTGCAGATGGAGAGACGGACAAGGGGACAGCACACGTCATCCCTTTGGTTTGCTGCACGGGCAGGGAGAGTCACGGCCTCCTCGATGCATAGCGTCTATGGAACAGACCTCAGTTCTCCAGCACTCTCCATCATAAAAAGGGTATGTTACCCAACTCGTGGGCCAGGAACAGCTGCCACCAGTTGGGGAATCAGACACGAGGAGACAGCGAGGCAGGCATACACTGCCCAAACAGCACACCAGCACACCGATCGACAAGTGCAAACCTGTGGTTTTTTTGTCAACCCGGCCTTCCCACAGGTAGGAGCCTCGCCAGATGCCATTGTAACCTGCACCTGTTGTGGGAAAGGCTGCGTGGAGGTGAAATGCCCAGCAAAATACAAGGACTGCACAATCCTTCAAGCTTGTTCATCAGATGACCGCAACTTCTGCTTACATGTAGTTGATGGTCAGGTGCACCTTAAAAATAATCACCAGTATTACACACAAGTCCAGACCCAGCTGTTTGTGACAGAGAGCTCCTACTGCGACTTTGTAGTGTGGACCATGAAGGATACTGTGATTCTGTGCATAGCTCCAGATAGTGCTTTTTGGAATGCACGACTACAAAAGGCACAGGACTTCTTTGTGATGGTGGCTCTCCCTGAACTTGCTGTGCAATATTTCACTATCCCACCTACCTCTCAACCATCATCTGGTCACAGCGTGCTACGAGAACTACAACAGCAACAGCCACAAAAAGTAGTTGGGAAGAGGCCGAGAAAGAAGCCTGCCAAAAAAGCAGCCGAGAGAACAAAGGAAGTGTGGTGTCTATGTGCCGGACCAGAGGAGGGTGAAATGGTGGCCTGTGAAAACGAGAACTGCACAGTCCAGTGGTATCACTTAAGTTGTGTGGGGCTTGTGGACAGACCCTCTGCTGACACGCCATGGTTTTGCCATTCTTGTGCTGAATAGTGTTTTTTTGTTTGTATGTTTTTTGTTCTTTTGCACTAATAACAGTATTATTATTTTATTGTCCATGTTTACATGCTGGAAATATTTATACTTTGAATGCACACGTTCTTTTGTACTGTTTTTGTGTTCTTTTGCACTGTTTTTGTGTTCTTTTTAGGGCTGCATAATGATTAATCGCGACTAATCGTTTGCAGAATAAAATGTTTTGTTTACATCATATATATGTGTGTACTGTGTATAATAACTATGTATATATAAATACACAAACAGGCATGTATAATTTTAA
Organism: Rhinichthys osculus; assembly: GCA_029959095.1. Classification (NCBI taxonomy): domain Eukaryota; kingdom Metazoa; phylum Chordata; class Actinopteri; order Cypriniformes; family Leuciscidae; genus Rhinichthys; species Rhinichthys osculus. The sequence continues at coordinate 11,614,898 of JARWKJ010000014.1, read as the reverse complement.
GAAAAAAATCTATATATTGTTTATAATATAAATTATATTTAAATATAAAAATGTAAATATTTTTTTAAATATAAACATGCATGTGTGTATTTATAAATACATAATTATATTACACAGTACACACACATATATGATGTAAACAAAAACTTTTATTCTGCAAACGATTAGTCGTGATTAATCATTATGCAGCCATAGTTCTTTTGCACAGCTGTTTTAGTGTAATTTTGCACTGTTAACTTTTCCAAGAGATTACCCCTCCCCCCCCCCCCCCCAAAAAAAATCAGTTCTCAATAAATATTGTTAAGCCATATCAAGTTGTTTCAAGCATTTATTTCAAAGAAATTAAAAAAAATAATGAACAAGGCACTCAAAAAACACTTTTGCACATGTTCGTTAAGGCACAGCAAACAGTGACAATCTTATCTAAAGGCATTAGGTTTTCACCCTCACATTAAAAAGTAATGAACAAGGCACTCAAACAACACTTTTGCACATGTTCGTTAAGGCACAGCAAACAGTGACAATCTTATCTAAAGGCATTAGGTTTTCACCCTCACATTTGACAAGTATGTGCACGGGTACAGTTGTGTGTAAGAATTTGAATTTGTTGCGCACAACACCAATCACCCTCTCAACGTGAATTCTGAGATGTGCTATGGCCCTAGTCTCCTCCACATCTTTCGCCTCCAGCTGTGCACGACCCCTTGTGAATGTAGGTATTTTTACTTCAGCACACATCATGCCCACACTTTCTCTTATATTAAAGCCCCTATCTGCCAGCACAATGTCACCTGGTAAAAGTTTGTTCAGAAAACCACTGTGCTCAGTTATATGCTTGTCACTTGTGCGCCCACCCCACCTGTTCGATATGAAGGAAATGACAACCTGGGGCGTGATCACAATCAGGTACTTCATTGTGTATGCGTGTTTGTATTGAGAGAAAGTCTGTGCCCTTGCCAGTACATTTGAGGGTTTCTCGATGAACACCTCGAAGCAGTCCACAATGGCAGCCACATTTTTCCCAAATGACTCCACAAACTGGTGTGGCATACTGGTCAATAAGCATTCCCTGCTTGGCCAGTGCACCAATGGACACAGCTGTGTGTACATCACTCCAAGGGTATGGTGAAAGGCATCGGCGACTGTTGTCCTATGTACTCTACACAGATGGCTGAGGTGCTGTATTGGAAGGTCTAATCTGAGGCGCATTAAAGTCAATAGGACAAGCTGGAAAGGTGAGAGCTTCTTCATCCTACCTTGAGGCAGATATGGAGTGAGGGTGAGTAGAAGTGTCTGGAACAATGCAAAGTTTGGAAGCCCCGTGTAATACTTTACTGTGTTATCATCACCACTCAGAAAGTTCTCATTCATCCTGCAGTCATCAAGCTCCCGCTTCAGCTCTCTGTTTTCTTCCAAAAGATGGTTAATAGCATCACGTCTAGATGTGCAGAGTCCACATTCCATGTCCTGGGCTGCCGATGGCAGCGGCTGCTGGTGGTCCTGGACTGGCGATGGCTGCTGGTGGTCCTGGGCTGGCGATGGCTGCTGGGGGTCCTGGGCTGGCGATGGCTGCTGGTGGTCCTGGGCTGGCGATGGCGGCGGCTGCTGGTGGTCCTGGGCTGGCGATGGCGGCGGCTGCTGGTGGTCCTGGGCTGGCGATGGCGGCGGCTGCTGGTGGTCCTGGACTGGCGATGGCGGCGGCTGCTGGTGGTCCTGGACTGGCGATGGCGGCGGCTGCTGGTGGTCCTGGGCTGGCGATGGCGGCGGCTGCTGGTGGTCCTGGGCTGGCGATGGCGGCGGCTGCTGGTGGTCCTGGGCTGGCGATAGCGGCGGCTGCTGGTGGTCCTGGGCTGGCGATAGCGGCGGCTGCTGGTGGTCCTGGGCTGGCGATGGCGGCGGCTACTGGTGGTCCTGGGCTGGCGATGGCGGCGGCTGCTGGTGGTCCTGGACTGGCGATGGCGGCGGCTGCTGGTGGTCCTGGGCTGGCGATGGCGGCGGCTGCTGGTGGTCCTGGGCTGGCGATGGCGGCGGCTGCTGGTGGTCCTGGGCTGGCGATGGCGGCGGCTGCTGGTGGTCCTGGGCTGGCGATGGCGGCGGCTGCTGGTGGTCCTGGGCTGGCGATGGCGGCGGCTGCTGGTGGTCCTGGGCTGGCGATGGCGGCTGCTGGTGGTCCTGGGCTGGCTGTGATAGCCGCTCCAGATGCTGGGTCCTTCGCTTTACTTGCCGCTGATATCTCGCTCCATCTGTTTCTTTAACGTCATTGTGGCCTAACCGCAGGGATGGTGTCCAGTCAGGGTGGTTCTCCAACATCTCATATGATGGTTTACCTACAACAGAATAATTAGATTATGAAAAATCTATGTAATCAATGCTTTAAAATGGCAACAAGGTAGCATAATGTCATGAACATAATCTCAACTATTTTTTTGTCATTTCATAAATAATCTCATATAATGGTTTACTACAACAGAATAATTAGATTATGAAAAAAATATATGTAATCAATGCTTGCTTTACACTGCCAAATCCATCGCAGAACACATGCAAAATAAAGACAAATCCTGAGAGGGTAACGCTACTCATGGTATGACAAAAGAGCTCAAGGGGTAACTTACACAAGACAAAAAAAGGTTAGTGAAATTGTGGTGTAGAGAACACTACAGCGACCACATTCCACCAACAAGGTGGCATAATGTCATGAGCAGAATCTCAATACTTTTTAGTTAACATTAATGGTTGGCCATTGAGCATTTTTGAAGAGGCAACAGTTTGTTAGATAGTTAGCTAGGCAGCAACTTCAGATGCACTTCAGGGTTTGCAACAACATTAGGTAACCTAAGTTACTTTAAGAGACAACAAATAAATTTTTTAGAGAACGTAACTTACCCGAGTGAAAATGCAGAGAACACACTCTCATCGACTGGGGGATTGAGATCGAAAGTAAGGTCCTTTCTTCTTATTGCAGCCAACCAAGCAATCCGGCGTCTCCTCGTCAGGTTAGAGACTTGCTCTCCCTGATGCTGTGTCCATTTCGGTAACCTAAAAAACTGTATTCCATTCTTCCTATGTTTTCCAAATGTATCGTGTGAGGTACTGGAGCAGTTTTTAACGCAGCAGTGACTTCCAGGCATGGTAAAACAGTGTGGAATTGCGAGAACCTCCTCTACTACCGAGTTAACAACACACGTAAACAATCTTGTTTTGCCGCCGGAATCCTGCCAACATGGCGGAGAGGGTGAGAATCCCGTGAGATCCAGCGAGATCCCGTGCTATCGAGGGGAGGGGCTCTGTACCATGACGACAACTCCTCACTCTCAATAATTAAGTGTTTTGGCACACCACGCCGAGTGGCCCTATGCATTTTTCTAAAGTCGGGTTTTATTCTGGCATGGTGAGTTAGAGTTCGACAAACCCGGCGGCGCGTTCATTTAGATTAATTTATTTTTCTCATTTTTACAGCTAAAATAACTTAATAGGCGACTCCGTAATTTTTTGGTCATACAGATAAGAGTAGAGTAGCTTACATCGTTCAAAACTGTAAACTTGTATTCTTATTAGGCTAACCACAAAAACAGTAGGCCTATATCTGTCGTCTCTGTCTCCGGGAACTGCGCGTCACAAAAATGAACCGAAAGCCACTTCAGCTCAGTCACGATAAGAAATCGGCTATGTCTAAAGCCTTTAAATGTCTACATTTTTAGGAAAACGAGAGGTACAGAGGATCTACTCAAACATGTAATGTAAGCACTTCCCAATGAGAAAATGACAAGACAAGGGTGAAAATCTCGCTCTAATTAAATGTAGGCTAAATCGCCCTGAATTAAAATGTAAAAACAGATCAAATAATGTATTTGTCGAAATGTTGCAATATTGTTTCATTTAAGTTCATAATTATTCTATAAATGTTATTTAATTTGGCAGCTTTACCACGAAGCACCGTGTTTCGATATTTATTTGAATAACAAAAAATAAAATAAAAACTTAATTCACAAATTGCATGCCTGGTTGTAAGGATCCAAAGATCCCTGTAGACTTTAATATTGAGTTGAACATTTTGTTCATGACAACAAATTAACATGCGTTTTTTCAGATTATATTTAGTTTTGCTTGGAAAAAGCTGGCCCAAACCAGTTTTATTTCATCAATTATTGAAATAATGAAATATTTAGTAATAAACTTTTATGACAGAAATATCACTAGGCTACATGTAACTTAAATAATTTAATTCCTTCATTATCAACACTGTCTAGAATAGCGATTTTAAGTGTGCATTGCGACTTCTCTTTGTGTTAAGTCAGCCTCAGACTCCGATAGCCTGTGGGGGGTTGGAGGGACAGTTGCTGGACAATAGGTGTTAATGTTCCTCTTTCATATGGAGAGTGTCGGATAGCCAGCCTGATGAGCAGGCAAAATTATTGTAAGGATAAATCTGTGTCCAAATGTAGGCCCCATATCTTATTAAATTATAAATATTGTAGTTTATTTATTGTAGCCTATTTAAAGTTTTTTTCACACAAAATTTCAATTGAAGTTATTGTAAGGTGAATTCAACAAGGCATGCTGTGTCTTTGAAGCAACAATTAAAGGCTAAATAATTTTTTTGTGATTTGTATGGCTGACACGCAGCGACATATACAGTAGTATTATCAGCTGTGTTTTTACCCTGAAATGTTTAATTTCGAGAGAGACCCGCGGCGCGCGCAGCGAGGGAGACTAAATAAACTTGTTAAAAAGAGATCCACCGCGAGAGAGGCAAAGAGAAACGCATGTTTTTAATTTAATTATGTTTCTTTGGACAATTTTCGTTTTGTACTGTTTTAATTGTTTAATTTAGCTGTAATTTCTTTGGCAATACAAATTCATAATGTCGGAAGAATCAGATTAGCCTAGTGTTTTTTTTATTTTGCATCGCAAAAGAAATAAACTCTAAACCCGATGCAACCCTGTTTTAAATAAAAAAAAACTGTCCCGACACTTTATTTAAACCTTGAAATGTTCGAACTTGGTTTCAAACTTAAGTAATTTTAGTGTTCTTTTACATTACACAATAATTTAGCTGACTAAAGACGAGCTTCTTCATTTTCATTTTCTGATGCAATCGGCTGACAATCTTTTTTAAAATCAAATTTTAACTACGTTTCACTTGTTGAATTCATCTGCTACCAGCATTCAATCGCTCTGAATCAGCCGCGGTGCGGCAGCAGATTAACGTTACGCATTAGAGAGAATAAACCGAAATAAACGAACACTGTTCAGAGTCTATGATTGTAGCGCCTCTTAGCGGTAAAAGGCAGCAAATACACCACACATTTTACCGCCGCAGTGGAATGGCTGATGTGGGCATTGTCATGGCTTGCCTTTGAATATTGCGCGTCCTCCGTGGGCGTGTCAGATTAACGCGTAATGAAGTGTAATGAGCTGGGAAAAAAAATACTGACAGCACTCTCTTTTCATACAGATTGCATAAACTGAGAATATTTGTTTTTTATATAAATTACTTCATTTAAAAGAAGAGAATTCAAGCTTCATACAGAAAAATCTCTCGTGCCTGTGTGACAAGTATTCGCGGAGTTACAGTTAATCTTAGGACGCGTTTCAGAATGGACTTCACTGACAGAGAGAATGCAGAACTCGCATCATGTTTGTTTTTCTTTATTTGGTGAAAAGCACAACACTTTGTTTTTATTGTGAGTATCCACAAAAAAATAGAAACTTAACAGGATCTAATGATGTATAACACTTATATGTAAGATCAAAATCAACCGAGTATTTTGAGTCTCTTTTGCACTGATAAGAAAAAAAGCGAGACAATCGCGCGATAGCCGACCCCAGGGGGTTAAAGATACCTGAGAGGGTTTCTTCAATGTCCTGTGCATTAGGGGGAAAAATGGGCATTACAAAGTGTTGTAGCTACTTTCTTCCCTTTTGATGTAACATTAGAAAAAGTCCACTTACTGCACATGCTTCAGCCACTTGCTTGGGAACACATACAAGTGTTGGTGTATTGTTTAATTCTTCACAAAAGAGGAAAACACAATTTCATTACAATGAAGTACACTGGGGGCAAATGTGATCAATAACTCATGGCAACATATTTTTTTTTTTACATGAACTATGTAGTTTCACAGTCACACATGTAGACGTTCACAAGTCAAAGCAATTCATTGCTACTCAAGGTTTAACAGCTGATATGACTGGACAGCCATTTGGATTATAGGCCTACTTAATTTAATGCAGCAACAAATTATTTTACAGTGTACTAGGATAATTTAAAGTTCATTTACCAGCAGTGAAGGTGTTCTGCTCCTGGCCTCTGGCTGTGGGTCTGAGGAAGAGCTGAACCCAGGGATGCCCTCCACAAGGTTCACACTCAACCCAAGGGTCAGCTCTTCTGCCTGGGTATAATGTGGGGGTGCAGGACCACCACCTGTTTGTTTTTCTTTTCTTTTTTTTTTCTCAGCCTTTTTCTTGGTTGCTTTTATAAACAGGCAAACATTTATTAACAGTGCCTTTTTAAAAGAGATTAGCTAGTACAAATTACTATTATGTAGAATATTCTAGTACTTCACTTTTACTTGTTCCCATGTTCTAGTAGTGGGTGGTGACTCTGACATTACAATGAACAAAGTTATTAATTATTTAGAAATGATTAAAATATCAAAATATATACTTTAATAAGTGATAAAAACATCTAACTACAAACTTAATTTGTCTGCTACGTTTTGCCAGCCCTCTCTCTTGGCTTTTGCACACTTTGAGGTGTTCCCTGGTGTTTTAATTAAGTTTTCAAATTCTGCATATCCTTCAAGCAATAACTCTTGCTCTTCTGTGGAGAAAAAAACTGAGCGCGCTCTTTGGCCACGGTGAGCAGCCAATAGCAGCGTTGCTGATCAATGTTTCTACTATCGATACATATCCCCTTTTAACCCAGCGCATGAACGCGCAATTATCTCAGATAACTCAATCCAGCTATACTAATCATAACCGGCAGGAGTGTTCGAAGAACCTAATTAGCCGGATCATGATGAGCACGATGATATTATCTTGAATGTCTCGTTTGATCTCGGATGTTTTAAGCAACGTACGAAGAACGGGCCCCAGGAACAGGGTTGGGAAACACTGCACTACACCACACAATATCATGCACATACAATGGATAATAATTACAAAACAACTCCAAATATCCAGATCCATTACAGTAATTAAAATTTAGGGGACAATTTGTTTAATTTCCATGCAAATAAAGTCAAGCTTTAAAAAAATTCACAAAGCAAAATAGAAAAAAAATAGATGATTTAGAGGTGCGAGTACCTAGATATGTTTTTGTGAGATTCACATACAGTATTAAAAAAGTCAAAGAGGTTGTTTTTGAAGGAGGCAGTGATATTCCTGACTGCACTTTTCAGCATGAATCGCGTTTTTGCAGACAGACAGTTCTCAACAGCTGAGGTATTTCATTAGTCAGTGCTCTCCGTACTCCTACGTCAAATTTCTTTGCTTGGTTAAAGGCAGGGTAGGCAGTTTGTTTCTAAAACAGTTTTTCCCAATTTTGTTTAAACTGTCTTTATATACCAATACATATCTAAAATGTAAGTACTCTGAAAAGGAGAGTATAAAAATGGAATGTCTGTAGTCCTCTCAGGGCTGCAATAAACACAGCTACTCTTTCCATTCGGAACGAATGCAATGATTGGCTGGGCGACTGTCACTCTCCCTCGCTACCATGGCTACCACCCCTGCTGCTACAGGAGCTGCCCACATGCGCGTACCCGGTTGACTCGGTCATTTCGAAAGAGGAAAGTCACGTACCGACCGGAAACTAGGAAGTCTCACAATTATGGCAGAGAAAGAGCAGTCAAAATTCCCAGTAGCACCTGTACCTGCATATACAGTCAGCGCAGGCAAACAAGGCAAAAAAAGGTTATGTCACTCCATGCACTGCACTCCTCTCCGCTCGGCGCTGGTAAACGCGTCCTCCAGCTGAGCGGTCGGCATCACGTGTTCATGTGTTTTGAGGGGCGTGGCTTTGGAAGGAGCCCAGAAGGGAGGGGGTGGGAGTTTCTCTGTTGGATACTTTCAAAATCCAGCAGTTTTCTGCTAGTTTCTCAAACCTACCTGCCTTTAAGTATATCTGGCTAAGGCAAAAGAATCACTGACTGACAAAGAATCTGACTCAATGGGTTTTACAAACCCCAATTCCAGTGAAGCTGGGTCAACTGTAAAACGAAAATAAAGACATAATACAACGATTTGCAACTCATTTTCAACCTATATTAAATTGAATACTCTACAAAGACAAGACATTTAATCTTCAAACTGAAAAACTTTATTGTTTTTTAGCTAATATTAACTCATTTTGAATTTGAGGCCTGCAACATACTCCTAAAAACCTGGGACAGGATCAAGACTGGGAATGTTTGGAACATTCCATATGTGAACAGGTTAATTGGAAACACGTGAGTGTCATGATTGGGCATAAAAGGGGCATCCCCGGAATACATTCACAAGTAAGTCATCCTTGGTTGTGAATGACTGAGCCTTCTGGGGATGCTATGTGACGGTGGGAATCACTGTAAAGGATATTAACGTGGGCTCAGGAACACCTTGGAAAACAATTGTCAGTTAACACAGTTGTCACTACTACAAGTGCTACGTGTTGTAATGTCTGTCTGTGTTCCCCCTGTCTTTGTGCTTTTGGTTCAGTCCTGTTCAGTTTTCCTGCTCCTCGTTTGTGTTCATGTATACCACGCCCCCTTGTTATCTTGTTTAGCTTGTTTGGCCTTGTATTTAAGCCCTGTGTTTCAGTCCAGTCTTTGTGAGTTCTTAATGTTGTAATGGTTGCTTTTTTCTGTGTTCCTAGTCTGAGTTTCTTTTGTTTGTTTTATTATTATTAAATGTGCTTGCAATTGGATTCATCTCTCCGCTTCATTCCTGCCTGCTTCGTTACACTACGAGTGCTGTCCACATTTAAATTAGTTTTTGAAAATCATGGACGTCGTGTTCCTCGGGATAAAGAGGAAAAGGACCTCCCAGATTGTTATCAGTGCTAAGTTCAAAAGCCATGGGGGTGTGATAGTGTCCATGGCATACCCATGCCCCATGACATTCAAAATGAGTGAATCTTTGCAAACAAACAATACAGCTTTTTAGTTTGAACATTAAATATCTTTTCTTCGTTGTATATTCATTGAATATAGGAACTTCATTGGAATAGGGGTTTGTATGATCATCAGGGGCCTAAATTATAAATGCATGAACACATATAAACAAACTGAGAAATAAGAAACTGATTACTGATTACTGAAACTGAAGGAGATCTGGGGCCCGTTTCAATAAGGAGGTTCAACCAACTCTGAGTTAAAACTTGAACTCTGAGTTGACTTACTCTGAGATGGGAAACTCTGAGTTTTCAGTTACAGAACAGCTGAAGTGAGTAAGTTCAATCAACTCTAAGTTGACTGACTCTGAGTTAAGCCCGTGCACCACAACTATAAAAAGCCATTATCAATGGAGCGCAGATATTATGAGTCACCATGGCAACAGCGCCAGACAAAAAGAGGTCTGCATATTTCTCTAAAGCAGTACGCAAATTTTATTTTTTTTAAGCAACACGGCAGCAGCGGTGATCGAGAGAGTTAGTTTGAGAGATAATTGTTGCTCGAGTCAATGCGTAAGTTTACATTTTAATTACTGTTATACAGTGTTGGGTGTAATTACCAAGTAATCTAAGGTAAAGGGATTACTCTTAATTCTTCTGTAATATAAAGTAAAATATGATGTCATTGCATTAAATACTGCATAGACTATAGAACAATTCTGTTTAAAACAATAGTGGATTTAACATAACATTTTTAAAAGGTATATTTTTAATGTAACCTTCACTCTCTACACACTTTGGTCAATTCAAGAATAATTCATGCAATTGTATATTGTTAATTTGAAAGCATTAAAAGTGCAGTTGTGTCTCTTTTTGTATTGTTCAAGTGGTTGAGGTTGATATGGGATTTAGAAAGTAATTAGTAGACCAATACTTTCTAGAGATAGTAATTATTACATTAATCTAATTACACTGTTGAAGATGTCATTTGTAGTTAGTAATTAATAACTATTTTAGAGTAACTTACCCAACTGTTATAATATCAGAGGTGAAACTGGAAGAACAGTATGCTATTCAACCTAATTTTAATTTGTATGTAGCCTATAGGTGCAATCCTGCAGGCATTAAAAGAACATGACAGCAGCTGAAAATGAAATATAAAAACATAATTCAATCAGGTAAGCCTTGAGCATATCATGGATGTAGGGTACCTGACTTTACAAACATTTGACATATTAAATAACTAAATAGCATCCAGTGTTTAGCAGTGCAAAAGCATTTTTGACATAGGTCTAATTAACACAATTAAATGTTCATTCTCATTTGACTTCTACTCAGCCAACAGAAAGAAGGAAGAGGCTCACAAAGATGGAGATGAAGATGCAGAGGAGATGGAGATGAAGAGAAGATAGAGATGGAGATGAAGATGCAGAGGAGATTGAGATGAAGATGCAGAGGAGATTGAGATGAAGATGCAGAGGAGATTGAGATGAAGATGCAGAGGAGATTGAGATGAAGATGCAGAGGAGATTGAGATGAAGACGCAGAGGAGATTGAGATGAAGATGCAGAGGAGATTGAGATTAAGATGCAGAGGAGATTGAGATGAAGATGCAGAGGAGATGGAGATGAAGATGCAGACAGGAGATGGAGATGCAGAGGAGATTGAGATGAAGATGCAGAGGAGATTGAGATGAAGACGCAGAGGAGATTGAGATGGAGATGCAGAGGAGATGGAGATGAAGATGCAGAGGAGATTGAGATGAAGATGCAGAGGAGATGGAGATGAAGATGCAGAGGAGATGGAGATGAAGATGCAGAGGAGATTGAGATGAAGATGCAGAGGAGATTGAGATGAAGATGCAGAGGAGATTGAGATGAAGACGCAGAGGAGATTGAGATGAAGATGCAGAGGAGATTGAGATTAAGATGCAGAGGAGATTGAGATGAAGATGCAGAGGAGATGGAGATGAAGATGCAGACAGGAGATGGAGATGCAGAGGAGATTGAGATGAAGATGCAGAGGAGATTGAGATGAAGACGCAGAGGAGATTGAGATGAAGACGCAGAGGAGATTGAGATGGAGATGCAGAGGAGATGGAGATGAAGATGCAGAGGAGATTGAGATGAAGATGCAGAGGAGATGGAGATGAAGATGCAGAGGAGATGGAGATGAAGATGCAGAGGAGATTGAGATGAAGATGCAGAGGAGATTGAGATGAAGATGCAGAGGAGATTGAGATGAAGATGCAGAGGAGATGGAGATGAAGATGCAGAGGAGATGGAGATGAAGATGCAGACAGGAGATGGAGATGCAGGGGAGATGAAGATGCAGACAGGAGATGGAGATGGAGATGCAGAGGAGATTGAGATGAAGATGCAGAGGAGATGGAGATGCAGAGGAGATTCAGATGAAGATGCAGAGGAGATGGAGATGGAGATGAAGATGCAGACAGGAGATGGAGATGAAGATGCAGAGGAGATGGAGATGGAGTTGAAGATGCAGACAGGAGATGGAGATGGAGATTGAGATGAAGATGCAGAGGAGATGAAGATGGAGATTTAAAACAATAGTGGATTTAACATAACATTTTTAAAAGGTATATTTTTAATGTAACCTTCACTCTCTACACACTTTGGTCAATTCAAGAATAATTCATGCAATTGTATATTGTTAATTTGAAAGCATTAAAAGTGCAGTTGTGTCTCTTTTTGTATTGTTCAAGTGGTTGAGGTTGATATGGGATTTAGAAAGTAATTAGTAGACCAATACTTTCTAGAGATAGTAATTATTACATTAATCTAATTACACTGTTGAAGATGTCATTTGTAGTTAGTAATTAATAACTATTTTAGAGTAACTTACCCAACTGTTATAATATCAGAGGTGAAACTGGAAGAACAGTATGCTATTCAACCTAATTTTAATTTGTATGTAGCCTATAGGTGCAATCCTGCAGGCATTAAAAGAACATGACAGCAGCTGAAAATGAAATATAAAAACATAATTCAATCAGGTAAGCCTTGAGCATATCATGGATGTAGGGTACCTGACTTTACAAACATTTGACATATTAAATAACTAAATAGCATCCAGTGTTTAGCAGTGCAAAAGCATTTTTGACATAGGTCTAATTAACACAATTAAATGTTCATTCTCATTTGACTTCTACTCAGCCAACAGAAAGAAGGAAGAGGCTCACAAAGATGGAGATGAAGATGCAGAGGAGATGGAGATGAAGAGAAGATAGAGATGGAGATGAAGATGCAGAGGAGATTGAGATGAAGATGCAGAGGAGATTGAGATGAAGATGCAGAGGAGATTGAGATGAAGATGCAGAGGAGATTGAGATGAAGATGCAGAGGAGATTGAGATGAAGACGCAGAGGAGATTGAGATGAAGATGCAGAGGAGATTGAGATGAAGATGCAGAGGAGATTGAGATGAAGATGCAGAGGAGATTGAGATGAAGACGCAGAGGAGATTGAGATGAAGATGCAGAGGAGATTGAGATTAAGATGCAGAGGAGATTGAGATGAAGATGCAGAGGAGATGGAGATGAAGATGCAGACAGGAGATGGAGATGCAGAGGAGATTGAGATGAAGATGCAGAGGAGATTGAGATGAAGACGCAGAGGAGATTGAGATGGAGATGCAGAGGAGATGGAGATGAAGATGCAGAGGAGATTGAGATGAAGATGCAGAGGAGATGGAGATGAAGATGCAGAGGAGATTGAGATGAAGACGCAGAGGAGATTGAGATGGAGATGCAGAGGAGATGGAGATGAAGATGCAGAGGAGATTGAGATGAAGATGCAGAGGAGATGGAGATGAAGATGCAGAGGAGATGGAGATGAAGATGCAGAGGAGATTGAGATGAAGATGCAGAGGAGATTGAGATGAAGATGCAGAGGAGATTGAGATGAAGATGCAGAGGAGATGGAGATGAAGATGCAGAGGAGATGGAGATGAAGATGCAGAGGAGATTGAGATGAAGATGCAGAGGAGATTGAGATGAAGATGCAGAGGAGATTGAGATGAAGATGCAGAGGAGATGGAGATGAAGATGCAGAGGAGATGGAGATGAAGATGCAGACAGGAGATGGAGATGCAGGGGAGATGAAGATGCAGACAGGAGATGGAGATGGAGATGCAGAGGAGATTGAGATGAAGATGCAGAGGAGATGGAGATGCAGAGGAGATTCAGATGAAGATGCAGAGGAGATGGAGATGGAGATGAAGATGCAGACAGGAGATGGAGATGAAGATGCAGAGGAGATGGAGTTGAAGATGCAGACAGGAGATGGAGATGGAGATTGAGATGAAGATGCAGAGGAGATGAAGATGGAGATGAAGATGCAGACAGGAGATGGAGATGGAGATGAAGATGCAGACAGGAGATGGAGATGGAGATGCAGAGGAGATTGAGATGAAGATGCAGAGGAGATTGAGATGAAGATGCAGATGCAGAGGAGATGGAGATGAAGATGCAGAGGAGATTGAGATGAAGATGCAGAGGAGATGGAGATGAAGAGAAGATGGAGATGGAGATGAAGATGCAGAGGAGATTGAGATGAAGATGCAGACAGGAGATGGAGATGCAGGGGAGATGGAGATGAAGATGCAGACAGGAGATGGAGATGCAGAGGAGATGGAGATGGAGATGCAGAGGAGATTGAGATGAAGATGCAGAGGAGATGGAGATGCAGAGGAGATTGAGATGAAGATGCAGAGGAGATGGAGATGGAGATGGAGATGAAGATGCAGACAGGAGATGGAGATGAAGATGCAGAGGAGATGGAGTTGAAGATGCAGACAGGAGATGGAGATGGAGATTGAGATGAAGATGCAGAGGAGATGGAGATGGAGATGAAGATGCAGACAGGAGATGGAGATGGAGATGAAGATGCAGACAGGAGATGGAGATGGAGATGCAGAGGAGATTGAGATGAAGATGCAGAGGAGATTGAGATGAAGATGCAGAGGAGATGGAGATGGAGATGAAGATGCAGAGGAGATTGAGATGAAGATGCAGAGGAGATGGAGATGAAGATGCAGAGGAGATGGAGATGGAGATGAAGATGCAGACAGGAGATGGAGATGCAGAGGAGATGGAGATGAAGATGCAGAGGAGATTGAGATGAAGATGCAGAGGAGATGGAGATGAAGATACAGACAGGAGATGGAGATGAAGATGCAGAGGAGATTGAGATGAAGATGCAGAGGAGATGGAGATGAAGATGCAGACATGAGATGGAGATGAAGATGCAGAGGAGATGGAGATGGAGATGAAGATGCAGACAGGAGATGGAGATGAAGATGCAGAGGAGATGGAGATGAAGATGCAGAGGAGATGGAGATGCAGAGGAGATGGAGATGAAGATGCAGAGGAGATGGAGATGGCCCTGAGCCTGAATACTAGAAGGCCAATGGCTGAGGGAATTCCTGGAGGGACTTCATCAGAGCCAGTCACTCCCCAAGATTCAAGTGCCTTCATAAAATCTATAAGAGGTCTACATATGTGTTATTTTTTATATAGGCTGTTTTTGATATTTCCTTTTACTTTGGGTTGGGTTTTTTGTTGCTCCCAACCGATTCTGATGGTAATATCTGTCTTTTGGAGTCTCCTGTCCCAACAGAACCCCAGGCAGTTGTAAATACTCAATACACCAAAAATTATGACAAATAGTATTATAAAATGTGCTCAATCAAATGCTCATCTTCACAGGACGATGGGGATGAAGAAACAGTTTCTGCTGCCACAGAGAGGCCTACTAGGAAATGTTAATATTGTCTACACATCAAACAATCTACACATTCAAATTTCTTCACATTATTTATGTAGAGTAGCCTATAGAATCTAAGTTTAATTCTAAGTATAAACGGATATTCTTATCTCTCCCCCTGTCCCCAGAGTGTGGAAGAACAGCAGGAGGAAGGTCCATCAACTTCTGGTGCACAGATAAACACAGTTCAGTGATTTTCAGTGAATGCCACAGTTTAATTCTGTAGAATGTGTTTAGAACTACACAGGGTTCCAGACTGCGACCAAATTGGTCAAATTGGTCGCATATGCGACCATTTTTTGCGAATGTGCGAGTTAAAATGTTATGTGGTCGCATTTGTGCGAGTGGACGCTTGAGCAACAGAACGCCGTTGTATCAGCTGCTGCAGTCCGTAACTTATGTTTAAAATGAACGAGTAGGCTACATCATGAATCCATTTTCCAAACCGTGTTTTTGACTTATTCTGAATCACTACGGTACGCCTATAATAAGTGTTTATATTCGGACTATTTTATCCCGGGGTCGTCTCGGTTGCGGAGTAGCCCAGTGCCTGCGTGACTCGCCATAGACATTAACGGAGAGCAGTTCCGTCTACAATGTTCTTCCGCAAGACACGTTAGTTTATTGACGAACGTAGACGTCACGGGCATTGCACACTGATGGTGAAACGCGCCAATTACGAATTCACGAATTAAGGCATATAAAAATGATAAAAATGGTCTCACGAAACACAGAGCCCCTTCCTCCTACGTCTTTTCAGCGGTTATATTTTCCTCTGTCGAGCGATTAAT
This sequence comes from Rhinichthys osculus, assembly GCA_029959095.1. Classification (NCBI taxonomy): domain Eukaryota; kingdom Metazoa; phylum Chordata; class Actinopteri; order Cypriniformes; family Leuciscidae; genus Rhinichthys; species Rhinichthys osculus. The sequence continues at coordinate 11,599,225 of JARWKJ010000014.1, read as the reverse complement.
CTCATGATCGCTCGACAGAGGAAAAGGAAATTATTATAAAATGCAGAACGTAAGGAGATTAAGCGCGTGAGATTTCTGCTTTTTATTACAACTATAAACTTTGATAACGAAAAATCTGTATCAGTTTATTATAATACTCTAATCTTTTAAAATGTAATGCATACATTTGAATGTTTAATGATTTTTAAAAGATAGATAGATAGATGATAGATAGATAGATGATAGATCGATGATAGATAGATAGATGATAGATAGATAGATAGATGATAGATAGATAGATGATAGATAGATGGATAGATGATAGATTGATAGATGGATAGACGATAGATAGATAGATAGATAGATAGATAGATAGATAGATAGATAGAATATGATTCAAATGTAAATAGATAGATTGTATATAATTCAAATGTAAAATGCTTAAAATTACTGTCCAAAATCCATGAAAATCCTGAAATTTGGCAATGATAATTAATATATTACAGGTATTTCTGCTGCAACCCAGAAAGCCTTTGCTAGCCTTGGTCCATTAAAACCACTATTCATTAGCATGCATTGATTAATCCCATGGCATGTAGCAAAAAAAAAAAGAAAAAAAGGTGCGACCAAATCATATGCTGGTGCGACCAACTGAGAAAGTTGGTAGCACCAGTGCAACCAGTGGAAAAGTTAGTCTGGAGCCCTGCTACATGATGTAACTCTAATCTACTGTATTTTCAGTTGCCAGTTAAGAAGTTATATTGGCTTCATCTTGTAAAAAAAAAAAAAACAGCAATGAATAAATGTACCGAAAGAATGAATGAGGTGTTTAAACACGCTTCCTCTTTAAAAAAGGGGAGGAGACCGAAACAAACTCTGGGTTTACGGAAGCAAACCTGCTCCCGACCAGGTTAGGTTCACAGAGTAAGTTACCATGGTAACTGACTCTGAGTATAAGTTACCTCTCTTTCAGAAACGGGCTTGACTTACCCTGCTTTCTCAGGTTTGACTTACCTCCCATTCTGAAACAGAAAACCCAGAGTTTCCCTCATTTCAGGGTTAACATACTCAGAGTTTTCACTTAACCTCCTTTCTGAAACAGGCCCCAGATGTGCTCCTACAGTAGTCACATTCAAATCCAGACTCAAAACACATCTGTTTAGCTATGCATTTACTGAATGAGCACTGTGCCACTGTTCGTCCGACTGTTTTTACTGAACTGGTTTTGTCTTTGTTTGTTTTTAAAAAAAAATTATTATTATTATTTTTTTTTTTTATAATCTCTGGAAGAGATTTTGAAAGAGAGCGGGAGAGTCTTCACTCCGATGAGGCGAGTGAAGGAGTAAGTTAGTTATACTGCTGAGAGTATAAGAAGTCGCTGAGAGCGTAGTTAAGGGTAACGGCAGCAGACAGTGCACGCGAAGCGTGCTCTGTGGGGGCCCCGCTGGGCATTACTGGTGTAGCACCACCCCAGCAGAGTACGTCCCTGGGCTAGAGGTCCAGTGGCACCGTAAACCGGCTCAATCTCTTCCATCTCAGATAGGGGTGGACCAGTATTACTTTATTTTATTTTTTATTCTAAACTGTTTTAATTATTCTTATTTGTTTTGATTATTTTATTTTCTTCTATGTAAAGCACTTTGAATTGCCATTGTGTATGAAATGTGCTATATAAATAAACTTGCCTTGCCTTGATTATGATGACAGAAATCCACGCTCCCACAGAATATGAAAGCTTGCTAAGTTATACCTTATTTTGAGTTGATTATCATTTATTAGCATAAACCAGCATAGGACGTGAATTGTTACAGCCATGTATTTTGATGTGTGTGTGTGTGCACATACTGAGCTTGTCCATATACAGAGTAGACTGAAGTGAATTCTATACAGCTAAAAATGAGGCACCAAACACCTACAGCAGACTTTGGATGTGCAACAGTGCTCTCCATCATCATCAGTTCCTTCATAGATTGAAGCTGTTCTGGTGGCACATTGTGGCCGATACCACCTCAGTAATTCACTTGCCAAAAGTTTGTTTTTGCTTCAGCATCTGTCAATCGTCCTGTCAGAATTTTGAAACGTTATATTTCCCTTTAGTAATATTTGAAAGGCAAGTTATCCAGACCAACATATTACAATAGTTACTGGTATAACACCTCAGAAGTCACCTCACACTAATCAGTCACTTGTATTTTTTATTTTTTTTTTCAAATTTAAATACATTTCTTCATTTAGAGTATTATTTCAGTATTATTTGAGCTGGATGGGAGGACTGGTGGTGACCTGGTTGGTGGACTGAAAGGGAGGAGGACTGCTGGTGAGCTGGATAGTGGACTGGATGGGAGGAGGACTGCTGGTGAGCTGGATAGTGGACTGGATGGGAGGAGGACTGCTGGTGAGCTGGATAGTGGACTGGATGGGAGGAGGACTGGTGGTGAGCTGGATGGTGGACTGGATGGGAGGAGAAGTGGTGGTGAGCTGGATGGGGGATTGGATGGGAGGAGGACGGATGGTGGACTGGATGGGAGGAGGACTGGTGGTGGCCTGGATGGTGGACTGGATGGGAGGAGGACTGGTGGTGAACGGTGGACTGGATAGTGCAACCTCAACGGTACAAAAAGAGGAAATTATTCACCTCCTGTAATAAGAAGAAATGTCCCCTTTTTTCTAGCAGTGACTGTGCTCCATAAGGAAACGTCCAGTACATTCGTCTTTTGTATTCTTCTGTCTATAAATGCTGCCCTATGGACTCTATGCTCTCTGTAGAACTGAGGTGAGGCTGATTTTGCACTCTGGTGCAAATTGTAGGATCTCATTGCCTCATGTGAAGTGGAGATATGTGTTTATAGCTTTTTGAAGTTGAATTGAGCAATGCCTATTGCTGTTGACTCTTTTGCTATGTATGGCAGAAAATCAGTGAGCTATGTGGCTCACTGACTAGTAAAAGAAACTAGGTCTACAAACAACGGTTATTTTCATAATCTGTTGACTTTTTTTTTTCAATGAATCGATCAGTTGTTTGGTCCATAAAGCATCAGTGCTGGCCAGTGTTTCCCAAAGTCAAAGATGATGTGTGTATATATACCGTAATTCCTCAAATAAAGACCGGTATTCAAATAAACGCCGGGCCTCTGATAGTGGCCGGGGGCGTGGTCAACGCGGACAAATACAGGCCGGTCTCAAATTAAGGCCGGGGGAAAAATAGTGTGAATAGGTACACTTTAAATGAGTGTACACTCAAAGACGGACGCGCTCAGCGCTTGTCATATATCACAACTATTCAGTGTTTTTAACCACATGTTTATTTTAGGTTTCAGACATTTAAATAGATATGATTTATAGCAAAACAATAAATTTATAGTTTGTAAAATACACAATGGTGTCTATGGAAGCAGCAATAACAATCCATTCAAATATATTTGGCGACGTGTTTTATTCATATCAGATACACAGTGTAAGTAACTATAAAGTTTACTCTATTCTTCTCCCAGTTCACCGGCCACTTACTTTCATGTATTTCGGGAGAAACTGAAGAATTCACGCGCTGTAACGTAACAAATCCAACAGACAGGAATCTCTGAACTGCGGTGCCGATCTCACGTTACAGATCAAGATCATTTATAAAGGGTTTTAAACGACAAAACAAACTCACTTACACGGATTTGAGAGTCAGAATAGAAGATAGTTGATGACATGGTAAGCAAGTTTGTTAATATTTAGAAATAAAAGCGCTACATCTGTCATACAGCGCTATTTTGGCTGTGGTGAACACGTGCCAAGCATGACGCGTCACCATGGAAACTTGGCTGGCGGGCGGGCGGGGATCGCGAATTAGAAATAAAGGCCTGCTTCAAATAAAAGCCGGCTACCATCTGCAGTTCAGGTAAATAAAGGCCTCGGCCTTTATATGAGGAATTACGGTATATATATGTAAGACTCTGAAAGCAGAGCCTTTTTTAATAAACAATTATCAAAATTGTTGGTGATTAATTGTATAATTGATTAATAATCTCATATATCAATTAATTGTCGCAGCTCTAAAAGAAACACCTATTGGATAAAGCAAAGACCAAATTTGATGAAGCAACAGGTGAATAGCTATTTTTGGCCCACTGTGGTTTGCCCTGTGACAGCGGTACCAAGAAAATTCCCAACCGTAATTACTGTGTCTGTCCCACATTTATTTTTATGTTGACTGTGGAGTAAGATTTTAAATAATCGCACACACTTACCATTAATTAACAGTTTATAGAGACCCTTCATCCTGTCAAGGCATTTTTCAGAATGGTCTGACAGCTGCCATTTTGGCTGGAGGACTTGTGCGGACCAGGTTTTCTGCTTCTTCGTTTTCTTTCCAATGAAGACTATGGCCTTGTACCCCAATGTGTTTAACTTTTCGACCTGAAAATAAAGATATATATTATATAATATATACAGAAATATAAGCAATTATAAATGTCTGAAACATTGTGGGCTGTAATTATGTAAATAATAACTACGTTAAACACATACCAAGACAGATGCCTCATCAATAACATGAGAGGTGGTTTGGTTTTTGTTTTTCCAACCACGTCTCCTTTCTGGCCTCAAATTTCTGAAGTTTTTTTGCCAGTCTTTGCTTTCTTGGCTGTACTGACTGGCAATATTTGCAGGTCTTGGTGGCCACACCAATAGCTGCTTTGCAGCTTACGCAGGTTGTTGTTGCGTTGTCTAGTTGTATCTTAAAACTAGAATATAAAACAGTCAACATTTAATAACCAAAGTGACAAAGGAACTGCATTATTTAAGTGTTACATTACAAATGTTTGTAATTTGGCCTACTTCAGTATTATCAGTAGTGTCAGACATCAACACTTCATGTGTGTTTCATATTTTCAAACACGATACAGCACGAGATATCGTTAATATCGATATAGTTTATTTTGCGTTTAAATGACTATACATTTCTGCCCTTGAGCCGCCAATTCGTTTTTATGACCTGTGTTAGCTGTTGCAGTGCATTGTGGGATTTGTAGTATGAGTGAGTGGTGGGAGTGCGATTTCCTGCGGGCCATTAATTATAGACGTATGAAATTATCCAGCCACGGAAAAAATATTCGATATATGACTGTTAGTCCATATCGCACAGCCCTACTACAGATTCTATGCAACAAGAACACATAATCCATAGTTTCATATAGCTCCAAGTTCATTTGTGTTTTTATCTAGGTATTGTATTGTATGTTTTGTGTGTGTATTATTGTAGCTCCTATCTCATTTTGATTATGTTGCAGTGACGTGAATTTGGAATCAATAAAGTTTTCAACTTATCATATCATTCTGACCTCGGTTAGCACATTGCCGCCAACTGCAGCTAACGTTAAATGCTGTGGCTAATATAATGCTGGACCTATGTGGACACATCCCTATAAATTCATGGTGATAAATAATTAACGAATGATGGCTTAGACAGCGCTAACTAAGCTTATTATTCAGGTTCCATTAGCATATGGTAAATGGTAAATGGACTGCATTTATATAGCGCTTTCACAGACCCAATGGCCACCGAAGCGCTTTACAATTTGCCTCACATTCACCCATTCACTCACTCATTCATACACCGACGGGCGACGGCAGCCATGCAAGGCGCCATCCAGCTCGTCGGGAGCAGCTGGGGTTAGGTGTCTTGCTCATGGACACCTCGACACTTGGTCAGGTGGAACCGAGGATTGAACCACCAACCTTCCGGTTTGTAGACAACCCACATGAACCACTGAGCCACTGCCGCCCCATGTTGTTGATATCACTACGTGTATTCATTACCTACCTTTGAGGATGTACAGTATGAATGGTGGTGGCGTAGAGAGCGGACACCACCCTCACTCACTTGTCAATCTGCTGACCTCTGTGCCTCTGATAGGGCAACCCAGGTGTCAATCAGCGACCTCTCGCAGCTACGTTGCCCACACGTAAAAACGTGATGCCACTTTTGTGACACTGTTACATTTAAATATGGGCGCGCTCCACTGTAAACTGTCTGCCTCGGCTTCATTCCATTTCAAAGGTCGACTGTCTACCGTAACCTGAACCCAAAGACCACTGTCTCTGTTTTTAGGCATATTATAATCTGTGATTGTAAAATAAAGTTTATTTCATTGTAGGCTATATTTCCAGCAGGGTGCCTGGCTGCAGCTGAGGTTATGCCATCCAAAAAGGTCTCAGGCTCCTCAAATACTAGTTAACCATGCCATCCAATAAAGCTCAGCACACTCTTGTCAACTCACTCATTTATACACCGACGGCGGTGTCAGCCATGAAAGGCGCCATCCAGCTGGTCAGGAGGATCTGGGGTTAGGTGTCTTGCTCATGGACACTTCGACACTTGGTCAGGGGGAACCGGGGATTAAACCACCAACCTTCCAGTTTGTAGACAACCTACATGAACCACTGAGCCACTGCCGCCCCGACACACAAAGTGGGGACTAATGGGCTGACATAATGGGTTTTTACAGTTTCATTGGAATTTGCAGTACATGCTCTAAACACAAAGAAATCTTACAGCAGCAGTTAAATAGCCTCAGGTTTCACATACAAGTTATTACAGCACTGACGTTTGGGTTCAACACACTGTGAAGACATCTTCTTAGAGTCATACACATCATCTCCCTTATAACTATTCTCCCAGTTCCTCATCAGTTGAGGAAGTATTCTCTAAGTCTTCCTCTTCAGAGAAGTCATCATCTAAGGACAATGTTTGCAGTCCAAGAATACTTTTGTATGTTGTGCGTGCTGTAGCGCTTGTTGTGCTTCAACTTCACACAATCTTCTCTTCAGCACACAGAGTAGTCCCTCACATCCTTTCTCCATTAAGCCCTCTGTACTGCATGAGAATGTGACATTAAAATATAAAGAAATGAGCCAATGGTTACCAGAGAAGCAAATTGAAGAAAAAGACTAACTATTTATTGCCGTTACATTTCCGTATTGGTGTCTTTATTGAGCTGAAAGGTAAACTCTTCAATCAGTCCAGCAACACTCCTCATGTACTCCATGTGCTGCTTGACTTCGCGAACCACAATAACTTCTTCTTCTTCTTTCAGTCTAGCCAGCAGCATTACCTTGTCAAAAATTTTTTTTTTCCGCTGCATATCACCATGACCTGCAATACATTACATCAAAGTACTATCTTAAACCTCCTATAAAAATATTGGGACAGAAGATATTTTGCATGCTGTACTACAACAATAGAGAAATAAACCCTGACAAGATGAGATAGAACCCAAGCGCTTCATGAAGGGGTGTGATCACATCCATTTACAAATTACTGCATTCTTTTTTTTTTCATATTGCCCAGTGTCTTAACTTTTTTTTTACATCAGATTCCATATTTACATCAAGATGTGTGCATCAAACAGTTTGTATTCAGTGCATTTCAGAGGAAGTACTTACATTCCCATGGCCAGGTGTAGTTGTCCACAGCCAGAGTTCATTGGGGGGTAATTTCCAAGGCTTTCTTAACAGCAATCTTTCTTCTCAGTTGATGCCTTCGCTTATTCCCACCTACAATGAGAAACACAAAATAAGTGTCCATTCACACGATGACTACACAAAAGCACCATACAAAATAACACTTCACAATATGCATGTATGTGTTTTGATAATTGTGACAGATGTGTGATCATTTTTGCATCACAAATTTCATTATCATTTGAAAAATTGTGAAAAAACTACGGGATCTATTTTAAACAATCATATTGTTTTTAAAATAGAGGACAAAATTGGTAGGTCAGGACATCTCTGCACTTTGCAGAAATATTGGAAATATTTGGATATTGCACTCAAACTTATTATGATTTTGACAGTTTTTCAGTATGCTGCCCTGACTTGTAGTAAACCTACTTCAAAAGATGTTTTTTAATATATATAAATGGCTTTGCTATTTTTACTATGTATAAATCAGTAGTGAATTCATTTTTTTTTTTCACAAATCTGCATTACTAGTGGCCTTTTCTGCTCTCACCAGACTGACTATTAAAATTTTTGTTGTTTGATGCCCAAATATAGCCCCTCGATGGTCCTCTGCAGGTCATTTTGGATTGTTGGATTTCAGTTTACAATCAGCCTCTTTTCAGATCCCCTGTACAAGACCAGAGCCAATGATTCTTTAAAATATCCCAGATAGCATGGTGACATTGATACAATGTTGAGTTTTGATCTAAACCATCATTTTGGTTGAGATTGACATTTCAATGTTTAAAGTGTGCTGGATCAGCATTGAAATTTTGATGAAAGCCAACAACACACACGGGTGGAGACAGTGACATTGAACTAACAGTGATTTGTAGTTGATGAGCACAAGATCATTCAGGCGTATCTCTGCAGAACACTAGTGGGTGTTTCTCGATCAATGGGGCGGTTTCAAACCACAATGGGCATTTTCAACCGCTTTACCCGATTTGCTGTAATCCACTGTAGGCTTGGTTTAGGGGTGGGCCTTCATGATTTTAGCAAGTCTGTTGAAAAATGGTTGAAAAACATTTACCTGTATTGTAGTTTGAAATTGGCCACTGATTGGTAAACGTCCATTTTGTCTTTGCATGTGCACTTCTCAGTAGTCTAATGCTTCCTCATTAGAGTGAAAACAGGTGCATCCTATACAGAAGTCTTGTTTGTTAAATCACCTGACATACATGACTTCTCTAGCACAGTTTCAAACAATGGTGCATCTACCTTATTTCTCTGTTCCTTTGTTTTGCATGCTTATTTGCGTTTGATTTGTGTTGTTACTCACTGTAATTAGATTACAAAGTTATTAAAGTGTTTGAATAAAGCATCTATTTTTCTACATTCTTAAAAAATGCATCTTGCTTTAGTAAAGTTTATTAGGAATTTCCTGAATAAAGTTATGTCATTTAACAGATTTCTTAAGGTGCAAGAGACATGAACATGAGCAAGAATGTTAACATAGCCCATGTCTTGTATCGGTCAGTGCTTGCATGCAGAACACATTGCTCCTTTAGTAGGAGTGAAGGCAGATGAAGATGGACAATTAAAAAAGCACCCTCCTGATAATGCTGACATTGATCATACATTGAGTTGTTGTCGACAGCATAATCACCTGACCTGGAACTTGATGATATCCTGTATCTTATCACTGCTTAATCAGGTAATCATTCATATTCCTGAATCTGTATTCAATTTGAGAAATAACTGATTTCCATTCAGTTTAGCTTGTTTCCACTGAAACACAATAACAAAAAAACATCTAGTGTTTATTAAGAAACTGACTGACATGGCTATTTTGTGATAATTAAAGAGATTGGGGTCTACATAAGGTGAATATGCAGCTTTAAAGAGATAGTTCAGCCTGAAATTAAAATTATGTCATCATTTATTTACCCTCAAGTTGTTCCAAACCTGTATGAATGTCTTTCTTCTGCAACACACAAAAGAAGATAGAGTGAATAATGCCGGTAACCAGACAGTTGATGTTAGCCATTGACTTCCATTATTTCCTACTATGGAAATCAATGGCCACCGTCAACTTTCTGGTTACCGACATTCTTGAAAATATTTTATTTTGTGTTCAAAAGAATAAAGAAACTCATACAGGTTTGGAACAACTTGAGGGTGAGTAAATTATTACAGAATTTTCATTTCGGGCTGAACTATCTCTTTAAAGAAGGTTTCATTGAAAAAAACTAAGATCTTTTTTATTCTACAAGATAAAAGTGTTATTTGAATGCTGTAGTTTCACAGAAAATGAAATGAATGGCTATGGCTCAGAGGTGTTTGTTCCTCTTCATGAAGAGTTTAGCTCCAGCACCTGAAGTGTTCATTGATCTGATGACCTTGATTAACTGCCTCAGGTGTGTTTAATTAGGGCTGGAGATAAAATCCGACACCCCTGCTAGTGTTTTCTTTTGATATTAAAGCATTCATAGAAATAAATAAACAGAATTTTACGATACTATAATCGTAGTTAGAATATTTTGTTTTCAGTGGCTTTAAAAAAAAAAAAGTGAATCATATTGTGTTTAGTATATTGACATTATTGAATGTGACTGTATGTATGACAACTGAATTGATTCATTCTTGAGTAACATCATGCTTTCTTTTTCAGATTTCAGAGAACCCAAAGGAAAAGAGGCAGAATCTGAGGCAGTATCTGATGCAAGACAGATTTTTAAAAACCTGAACCGCTGGACCTGTAGTTATGATGACATCAGACTTCTGAAGCCAATTTTATTTTTAAAGGTTGAAATGCTTTTGTCCTATTTCTCCCCCTTTCTTTTGAAAAAAATGGTATTTTAATATATTTGTTGTCATTGATTGATTGAATAAAATAAATTGACTCAACTGCTGGAAAGGTGTCATTTATATTTGAAAAGGTTTTCGACAAATTTAGAAATGGTCAGGAATTTGTTGACGCACCATTGAAGTGTGATTGAAATATTAATGTTGTTTCAGCATTAATTGGTACATCAGATGGCAACATTGTTTGACATTCCTTTTCAGTCTTTCAACAAAATGTATTTAGAATCAACATCACATTGTAACATTGATCAAACCATATTACCAAAGATTATTTTTTGTTAATTTCAGTGTTAATTCAACAGCAGTGATGTAGATTCAACATCATAGTAGCGTTGATTGAACAATATTATAATTGATTATTTTTGTTCATTTCAATATTGATTCAGCATCAGTGATATAGAATCAATCATAGTGTAACGTTGATTCAACAATATTACCATTAGTTATTTTTGTTCATTTCAATATTGATTCAGCATCAGTGATATAGAATCAATCATAGTGTAACGTTGATTCAACAATATTACCACTGGTTATTTTTGTTAATTTTAATATTGATTCCGCATCAGTGATATAGAATCAATCATAGTGTAACGTTGATTCAACAATATTACCATTGGTTATTTTTGTTAATTTCAGAGCTGATTCAACAGCAGTGATGTAGATTCAACATCATTGTGTAACGTTGATTCAACAATATTACCATTGATTATTTTTGTTAATTTCAATATTGATTCAACAGGAGTGATGTATAATCAATCATAGTGTAACGTTGATTCAATAGCATTACCATTGATTTTTTGTTCAACATTATTTCAACATTAACTGAGGGTGCAAAAGTGATGTTGATAAAATATCACTTTGTAATGTTGAATCAATACTATTACCATTGATTTTTGGTTGAATTCCCAACATTATTTCAACATTAACTGAGGGTGCAAGAGTGATATTAAAGCAACATTACTTTGTAACGTTAATTCAATGCAATTAGCGTTGACGCATCAACACTGAGTCAACATTGTTTCAATGATTACATGCTATCTGGGATGCCATCAAATAATTTTTTCAAAGTACCTGAGGTCCACTGCTGAACATCAGACACTGACTGCTGGACTGTGTCTTGCTCTAGAGATAACTCAGCGGTGAGTTTCTCCAGGTCCTTTGTTGCCTCTGCAATCCTTTCTACAGTCTGTCCGAAAGAAATATCCATGTTAACAAATGCTGAGACACAATTTAAAAACAAAAATGTTATTATACATATTTGCCTAGTTAATACATTGATGTATCTTTTGGCCAGTGTCTGGTCAAGGTTTGGATTGTTAGCATGTCTGTGTGAACTTGACACACAATGTATGTACAGTAATTTAGGTTCACATTGAGGACCAAAGGTCAGATACTACATTGATAATTCTCTAATATTGTCACATAAACCTGGAAATAATCATACACTTAATTAATGTGTCAGAAGTTAAAACAACATATTGACAACATATTGTTCACCATGAAGGGCCTCATTACTGTCCAATTCTCCAGAGAGGAAGTTTGCCTGTTCCTCCAGTGTGAGGGGAGATGTTGTTCAGTACCACTTCCCAAGAGGTCTCAGACATCTTGAATGAGGGAGTCTGAAAATGAAAAGGGAAGAAGGCAATGGTAAATCTGAGCAATTACCACATAACAAATGATGAAACAAGTATTAAGGGGGAAAAAACTAAATTTTCAATGGTCACAGTGTCTTCAGTTGTGCTGGTAGACGGAGCACAGGAGGGTGTAAAGCTTGCTGAAGAAACTGCAAAAAATATGAATAACCATATAGAACTTGCTCAATGAATAATGAATGCAACTACTGATGAAAAAACAAACACAAAACCAACCAGTAGCTGAATCTCGCTTTTGTTTCTCCCCAGCTCTACATCTTTTTGGCAGAAGTTGACCATCTTTGTCCTCATCAAGCCAAACACACAGCTTTGTGGATTGTTTTGACCCTCCTTTAGTGTGTCCATGCTGATTCACCTAAATAAACAATTGAGGCACAGAATAAACCACCACCCACCAAGGTTATCGCCACCTACAAACATCTCATTATAAAACCAATGTTATAATATTACATTGTAAAAAATTCAGTCTAACGGTTGTGGTCCTGTACTGTACTGACAGATCTAGAAAACCCTTTCTACATTAAAAAAAAAAGAAAAGAAAGTGAAACATTTTGACAGAATATTGAAATAAACTCTCACTGGCTCTAACGTGTGAACTCAGCTCAGCATTATAGCTTGAATTTGAATAAAGAGATTGAATCAGGTAGTGTATATGTGAAAGGTTGAGTATTTTTAATTACTTTTCTTGCCTTATCAGAAGTAGTTTTCCATTTTTAATGGTTCTGTGAATTTTAATTGAGAAGACCCGCCCACTGGTGTTGAACCACGGCTTGATATTGAGCACACCTGTGGCTCAATCATGGAGGTGCGTCATGTTTTTAGTGGTGTGATAAAAAGCCTGTAATGCCTCGTTTCCACTGAGTGGTACGGTAGTGATGGGCAGATCGAGGCTTCGTGAAGCAATGAAACAGTTGAACCAAATGGTCCATATTGTTTCGAGGCTTCGAATCAATCCGACACCCGTCTCCACGGTGACACCTAGTGGTCACTTGCAGGTGTTGATCTGAAACAACCTTGACGAGCCATGAAAATTTGTTTTTTTATTATTGTACTTTTCTAATATGTGAATCTTGCAACATAATAGGCTCTTCACTGTGCATGTTATTTTGGTCTTGCAAAATGAATATTAATAAAATAAATCAAGCCACAATGTCTCACTTTTTTACATATTTTTATTCAAAAATATTAATTTCTCTGCTGTGGAAGGACTTAGCCTACTTCTTTTTTTTACAGATAATTTCTCCAGCCTTTGAAAAAATTCTCTCACAAGGGACACTTGTTGCTGGCATGCAAAGATATTTTTTCGCTAATACATACAAATGAGGAAAGATTACTGCTCTCTCTTTCCATTAAGTTAGTGGATCATGAGTTCTGGGCAAATACGCATCTTTGATGTATTTTTTCACTTCCACTGTGGCATCAGCTGTAGCATTGTGTATCATCTGGGTTTGATGGATACGAGTATCATAAAGTTCCCATAAACTGTCCTGTGTTTCTACTGGATGATGTATTGTTGCAGTAGGCGAGCTGCCGATCACAATACACACATCTCACTTTATTTGGGGTTTCTAAATGGAAATGCTCCCACACCACAGATGTACGGCATCTCTTCTGGGGAGCCTCCATTTTATCTATCTATCCAAATCTATCTAGATATGTATCTCTAATCTATCTATGTAATTAGATATATGTATCTACAATCTATCTATGTATTTAGATATGTATATAATATGTATCTATAATCTATCTATGTATTTATATATGTAGCCTATCTTTAATCTATCTATATGTATCTATCTATTAATCTGTCTATATATATTTATATCTATGTATCTATTAATGTGTCACTATATGTGTCTCTGTGTCTCTAGCCTATGTGTTGTGTAAATTGAAATGTAAGCCTAAATATAACTAAACAAATCGCACTATATCACCAAAAATCCGCTATCTCAAAATCAAACTCCTCTCACAAAAACCCATGAGGTCAATATGCGTTGATTTCACTTTTATACAGATGTGCGATTGTGTGGTCTGTTTCCGACCGTGTCAATCAAACGCTGATTCGGCGGATCACACCTGATGAAACACTTAGTGAAACACTTCGAGGCTTCGTTTGGCCATAGTCACGTGACATGGGTGTTTTGAATCACGCTTCGAATCAGTGTTTCGAAACATCTGCGCTTCGGGATCTCGCAAAGCTTCGGAACGCCTGTTTCGCGGCAGCCATCCCTATGGTACGGTACGGTTCAGTACGGTACGGTACGCTAAACCATGATCGGGGCTTGCGTTTCCACTGCCAACAGTACCCTACTTGATAGGCGTGGTGTATGCCGGAAAGTAGTGATAACGTCACTTGATAGGCGTGGTGGATGACGGAAAGTCGCTTGACGTCATTCACGCGCGAAGAAGAAAGTTGAAACCGCAAACAACAATGGAGGACATACAGCAGATCTTGTTCTTGCTTCTCGGCATGTGTCTGTTTGTCACAAGGAGACGACAAGCTTTGTTTGAACAAAGGCTGCAGGCTGCAGGGAAAAACACAGCCGAAAATTACAGGGGAATTCGGGAAATGTTAAGGAGCTGGGACGAGACAGACAACCGCGCAAGTCAAGACAAGGCAAGACAAAAACGACGGCGCAGGAGGGTAAGCTTGAGCCAAGCTAAATGTTTTTATGTCGTATATTACAATGTGTTTTGTTTCATGTACTGTAATCCGTTAACTAAGCAATATTCTTATAAATCAAGTAACCCTCCAGTACGAATAAATAAGGCCAATAAGCCCTGCCTGCGAAACCAGGCCTATTGGCCTTTAAACTGTGAAAACAGTAAACTACATTATATTAACTACATTATATTAATAAGCACTGTGAAGGTTACATCTTAAAATCATAAATCTCTCTCATGAATCTGTATGAAATCTATATTATTACAAGCGCAATACTAGTTGTGGTTAATGACTGATTATATGTAAATTTTGCGAAAATAGTTATATTTGCAAGCTATTTTTTCTTTGTGCTTCAATGCCACCACAGTGCTATTCTCTGGTCCAGTATATTGGATATTGTATAAAATGTATATATTTTATTTTGTCCAAGGTAACACTTTCAATGTTGTAATTTCCCAAATACTTTATGTATTGTTTCATCTGGCCTATGATAGTTGCACTAATAATTAAAGGACCTGAACACACCCACCATCACTGCTACATTGTATTAACATTTTGTTTGCTTTGTGTTTTTCTAGATAATCAATCTGGTGCAAAATCGGCGCTGCAGACCAACCATTTGGACTTTCAGCCGCTCAAATGACTGGTGGGATGTGATCGTTCCAGGATTCACACACACACACACACACACACACAGTGGGTCCACAACTTCAGTGTGTCTGAAGAAACATTTCTGTCCCTTTGTGCCGTGGTGCATCCAGCAATGGATTAGCAGGACACGACTTCAGAGTGTGTGTTCCCCTTAAGAAAAGAGTTGCCATAGCACTATGGAAGCTGGCAACCAACAGCGACTACAGAAGTATTGGCCATCTTTTTGGAGTCAGCAAAACAACAGTGTGTCGGTGCGTCCAGGAGTTCTGCATGGCCACTTGCACATTGTTAGTTCCAGAACAGACATGTTTTCCTGACCGGCAGAAGCTTAAAGCGATGGCAGCCTACTTTGAGAACCGATTTGGGCTTCCGCAGTGTGTGGGTGCCATTGATGGGTCACACATACCCATAATAGCCCCAAAGGAGTACCACTGCGATTACTTCAACAGAAAAGGCTGGCATTCCATCATCCTGCAAGGAGTAGTTGACGGAAAAGGACTATTTTGGAATGTATATGCAGGAATGGCTGGAAGTTTGCATGATGCTCGGGTTCTGAGACTGTCCACATTGTGGGAGTTAGTCGAGCGTGGGAGCCTTTACCCAGCTTGCACCAGGAACATCAGTGGGGTGAATGCTGGCTATTATGTGCTAGGAGACTCTGCCTATCCTTTGCAGAATTGGCTCCTAAAACCATTCCCTGACAATGGCCGGCTGACAGCAGAACAACTGACCTACAACAAGAAAGTGTGCAGGGCTCGGGTGGTTGTAGAAAATGCTTTTGGAAGACTCAAAGGGAGGTGGCGGTGCCTTTTGAAGAGGAATGACAGCGACATTGAACTGGTAAAATCCATGGTGTTGACTTGTTGTGCTCTGCACAATCTTTGTGAAAGACATGGAGAGGATTACCAGCACGAATGGGATACAGCTGTTGCTGCAGGGTGCCGAGGAGGAGGGCAGGGATGTATGTGAGGGTCTGATGCGGTTTTTGAACAGTTAAATCTGTTGTACAGTTATCAAAGGCGCAGCTGTGTAAATGCTAGGTTGTTTTGTTTACATGTTTTGATTTTTATGGACCCAAATAAATCGATGTTACATTTACCCTGCCTCTTTATATTTTGTAAAAGAGAGAACTTATTACTCTTTGCAATACCCATGTAGAAGAATTAATTAATATTTTGTTTGCAATGGGTTAATTTTAAAATCATATTTGAGTACAGAGTGAAATATTTGAAGATTAGCTATTGTAAAGTAACACATTACCAACTATTTTGTATTTAAGGCAAGCATAATCTCCCAAATCAACATTATCATTAACAAAAGGTATCGTTGACACCAGATGACAGGAACGTTAATAAAATGACATTTATAAAATTAAATTTATAGCAGTGTTTTGCTCCTGAAAGACCCCCAAGACACAAGGTTATGAAAAAGTACTTTAATTTGAAAAATCAAACAAATGCTTCAGTACAATGTGCTGTGCAACAATAATAGAATAAAACATGTGTAAACAAGTACAAACAAAAAGTAAACGAGTGCAAACAAAGTAAACGAGAGTAAAGTGCTGTGTGAAAAGCACTCGTGGCTGGATCATGGCACAGGGTCGCGGCGACTACTCAATGCCTGCACCAGCTGACTGAGTGTGCCGAGGAAGGCCTGATTGAAGCTTGCAGACTGCTCCATGTGTTGCCGAGTTATTTCAGCCTCATGCCGCCTTGCCTCGCGGGCGTCCTCCAGCATCAATTCAAAGCGCCGGTCACGACGGTCCTCCATCCTCTCCAGCCACTCCTGCTGCCTCTCATCAGCTGCCTGCATCTCAACCAGGGCCGCAACAACATCCTGTTGCCCCCTTTTCCTCTTGCCTGGAACGCAAAAAAGACAGGAATGTTGGTTGTTTAGCGAGGCATTTTTAACCTTGTAATTTGAGCCAACCAATATAAAGGGGGACACATCTACAGTACTAGGCAAGGCAAGGCAAGTTTATTTATATAGCACATTTCATACACAATGGCAATTCAAAGTGCTTTACATAGAAGAAATTAAAATAATCAAAACAAATAAGAATAATTAAAACGGTTTAGAATAAAAAATCAAATAAAGTAGTACTGGTCCACCCCTATCTGAGATGGAAGAGATTGAGCCGGTTTACGGTGCCACTGGACCTCTAGCCCAGGGACGTACTCTGCTGGGGTGGTGCTACACCAGTAATGCCCAGCGGGGCCCCCACAGAGCACGCTTCGTGTGCGCTGTCTGCTGCCGTTACCCTTAACGACGCTCTCAGCGACTTCTTATACAGCAGTATAACTTACTCCTTCACTCGCCTCATCGGAGTGAAGACTCTCCCGCTCTCCTTCAAAATCTCTTCCAGAGATTATAAAAATAAGTAAATAAATAAATTAGAAATTAGAAAACAAACAAAGACAAAACCAGTATAGTAAAAACAGTCGGACGGACAGTGGCACAGTGCTCATTCAGTAAATGCATAGCTAAACAGATGTGTTTTGAGTCTGGATTTGAAAGTGACTACTGTAGGAGCACATCTGATCTCCTCTGGAAGCTGGTTCCAGCTGCGGCTGGCATAATAGCTAAAAGCAGACTCTCCATGCTTAGAGCGAACCCTTGGTATTTCTAGCTGATGTGATCCTAATGATCTGAGTGATCTGTTAGGTTTATATTCAGTGAGCATATCTGCAATATATTGAGGTCCTAGCCCATTGAATGATTTATATACCAGTAATAATACTTTAAAATCGATCCTAAATGTAACTGGGAGCCAGTGTAAAGACCTGAGGACTGGTGTGATATGGTCATATTTTCTGGTTCTGCTCAGAATCCTGGCAGCAGCGTTCTGTATGAGCTGCAACTGTCTTATAGCCTGGTAATACCAGACTCTGCTACTTCACTTTGCTTCGTACACAGAGTCTGGGATACCATAATAGATAAGTGTTTTCTCTCTCGCTAGGGGGCGCGTACTGAAGTTTAAAATCATTGGTTACCCGTAAGCCAATCAGATAAGTTTGTTTATGACGTATGTTATGCGCCGACACAGCTGCATCGAACCACAGACATCATGCATCGAACTCAAATCTATGATCGAACTTCCACTGTAAACACTTGATGATGCGAGCGAAATACCCGAGTGAACATGGCTGTAAACGACTTTTTTGATCTGTGAGTGATGTAATAGAATGACTGCTGCGCTTGACAGGGCACAAACGAGCAGAGAGAGAGAGAGAGAGAGAGAGAGAGAGAGAGAGAGAGAGAGAGAGAGAGAGAGAGAAAGAGAGAGAGAGAGCCTATTCATGCGCATATTCATAAAAATCAATCGACAAGATAGTAAGAGGTCGGAAGACCGCGGTTTCACGTGGAGCATTTGGAGATTTTTAGAGATTATAGACTCTAGGAACAACATCTCAATGAACAACATCTCAACTATAAAGGCCTGTCTCATATAAGTTAGACGCCTATCTCAAGTACAAGCCGGTGCAGTTCGACGATTTGGGCAAATAAAAGCCCGGGCTATTATTTGAAGTTTTACGGTATTTAAGACCTGGAAAAGAAAAGAGACACTGACCTGTCAAAAGGCTCCCCAGTTTCTCGCTGACGATCGGTAATAGTTGATAAATTAAACTTTTCCCAAAGGGAGTAGGGCCACAACATCACCTCCATTCAAAATGTTTAATACACACTCTTCGTGTTCGGGCTTCAGTTTGCTAATGCCGGGAATATTCTCCACAACAGAGCGAATTGCATCCGCGTCTCCATATCAGCGGTCGTTTTCGATTTCCCTGACCTAATCTTAAACACGGCGCTTACCGACTACGTCACGGCTTTCAGCCCGCCCTCTGTTCGTTGATTGGCCAGGCTGTTTTCAGGCCGGTGGAAAACAGAAAGATAGGCTGCTATCTCAGACTGACTACAGGAGCGAAATGAAATTAGCGGAAGTAGGAAGTCTGACGTAGTCAGGCTAACTGTCTTATGGTCTTTTTAGGAAGGCCAGTGAGGAGTCCATTACAATAATCCACCCTGCTGGTGATGAAAGCATGCACAAGTTTCTCTAAGTCTTGATTGGAAACAAAGCATCTAATTCTTGCAATATTTTTCAGATGATAGTATGCTGATTTAGTTATTGCTTTGACATGACTACTGAAACTAAGGTCTGACTCTAGAGACACACCAAGATTCCTGATTTTTAGTTGTTAGACCCCTAGCGTCAAGGTATGCATTCACCTTGAGAACTTCATCTTTGTTTCCAAACGCAATAACTTCAGTTTTGTCTTTGTTTAACTGAAGAAAGTTTTGGCACATCCAACTGTTGACTTCATCAATGCATTGGCACAGGGAGTCAATGGGGCTGTAGTCGTTAGGCGATAGGGCTAAGTAGAGCTGTGTGTCGTCTGCATAGCTGTGGTAAGCAATTTTGTTCTTTCTCATTATTTGGCTCATTGGGAGCATATACAGGTTGGACAGGAGTGGTGCAAGAATTGAGCCTTGAGGGACTCCGCAAGTCATGGATGTCCACTCAGACTGGACATTGTACTACAATACAATGTCCAGATTATTCTGTATATGATCTCTATAATACTGTAATAATCAGTGTGTAACTTTTCACTCTGGTATTCATGTCATACCGATGGTTATACGCCGAGGTTCACTCGAAGTTGATGGAGCAGATTCTGGTGGTGGTGTCGGTGTTGATGTCCTGGCAGGCGAACTTGAGCTTTCAAGAGTGGACATCTCGTCAAGTCCCTCTATTTCCTCCTGACAACTAGGATCCTCAACTGAAAAGTTACACAAGTCACGCTAATTACAGAAACTGCAACAATACTGTTTGAGATAAATACAGAACATACAACGTAGTAGAACTGAGTGGGAAGTCTATTTACAGCACTAGACAGTAACAAAGCATTTTTTACTTCCATATTATTTTTTTCCAGTCTCTATAATTTTATCAGAGTAACTTTTACTGCTCTACATTCCAAAGCATAATATTGTACTTTTTACCCCAGGACATTGCTGTACTGTTTAAGGCTTAAAAAGTACAGCAATGTTGCGGGGTAAAAAGTACAATAATTTTAAACTTTAAGCCCATTGAATGTGGACATTTTTTCCCATCTCACTCTGATATTTCATAATTTTCTTACCTAAGCTCTATCATTAGACCCATCTTTCTTTAATATATATTTTATCTATATAATTGATCTGTGTTGTATTGTTTTCATGTTATCACTGTGAAGCTGCTTTGATACAATCTGTATTGTAAAAAGCGTTATATAAATAAAGGTGACTTGACTATTTAGTTGAATATCTTTAGTAGTATAGTAAATAGTAGTTAAATAATTTTATGATTAGGGTAAGTTATCTGTACAAGGTAACGTTTACTGGACACGTACGTAAAGTTACTCTGTTCACCACTGGCTAATAAACTAGCGTTTTGCTAGCTTGCAAATTATTTGTTGGTACCACACTGGCTGACTGACAAACAAACAACAGGTTTGCTCAAATGTTGTGCATTGCAAGTAAGCTTTCCCGCTAACGTTGTATACTTTTTCACAAGTAAAAGTTATAAGAACTTACCGGCAGGCTCCATCATCGACTCCAGCAAAGCGTTGGCCGTATCGATGCCTCCTTCTCTTCCCAAACTCGCCGGTCTTTGTCCGTAGATTGCGTCCATCATATCTAACCACTTCCATTTTTTTCTGTGAACACCACTCCGGCTGTTGTGGTCTTTCACCTTACGGTAGTCACTCCGCAGTTTCTTGCTTTTAATTCGGCACTGCTCGGACGTCCGCTGGAAACCCTCAGCAGCCATCCTTTCAGAAACATGCTGAAAAACCTTTTCGTTTCTCACCATGCCATCGAGTTCCCTTTGCACCCTTTCTTTACCGATGATACCTAGGAAGGTCTGCACCTCCTGGGTCGACCACGGTAATGTTAAGCTGCGCGGCGACATTATTTTGCAACGGTGTTTTAAAAATGGCGCCTCTTGTGTTGTCGACGTTCCCCTTGTAGCACGCGCAAGTGACGATTCTCTGTCAACCAATCACCGTTCTGCAGTGAGTCTAGCTCCACCTTTTAGTACCGTACCACTGTGCCAGGTACCCCAACGAAAGGGTACCCAAAAAGTGGTACGGTACGGTTCGGCTTTTTGGTACCATTCACAACTTTTGACAGTGGAAACGCAAATAATTGCGTACCGTACCGAACTGTACCGTACCGTACTGCTCAGTGGAAACGAGGCATAAGTGTAGCATTGTCAGTCTTCTCCGTTCTGTGTTGTAACGGGTTACCCGTTCCTTTTTCCAGTGGCTTTCCCTGGTGAGTCAGTCGATTTATTTCTTTTTATCTTAGTCGTTGTAGATCATGATGTAAATATGTGTTTGTCATCAGGAACGTGTGCGTGAAATGGCGAGCGCAGGTAGCATAAAGCTCACTGTAGTCTAAATTTCACCTATGAGGTGCGGCCCAGCGCGCTAGCTGCTGTTTTGTTTTGTGTGTTTTTTATTATTATATTTATTTTGTCACTGTTTTATGGTCTTAGTACATCTGACGGCTGCGGATATTGCGGTTTTGAACCGCTAACGATCGAGCTCTTCAACGAGCTGCTCGTAAGAAATGTGTTGAAAGACTGACGGAGCCTAATTTATGTTCGATGGGCTATTAAGTTATAGTACACTGATATGCTGCTAGCCTGGTCCATGTAAAGCAGCGCAAACAATATTAACATTAGTCTTAATTGAGAAGTGAAATATGATGTTACTGTGACTGAGTGTTGTAATTATTTTCTTTTCTGTGTTTTTTTTTTTGTATTAAATCCATTTGCCAGTTCTATTCGCTGGTGGCTAGAAATGTGATTATTGAGGCTTAACTCTCTGGGGTCGGCGGTCTCGCCCGGCGATACCAGCTGACTTCTTTCCTTATCAGTGCAAAAGAGACTCAAATTACTCTGTTGATTTTGATCTTACATTTCAGTGTTCTACATTATTAGATCCTGTTAAGTGTCTATTTTTTTGTGGGTACTCACAATAAATATCGTCAAATAAAGAAAAATAAACATGAGTCAGTTAAGTCCATTCTGAAACGCGTCCGAAAAAATACTTGTCACAGAGATACGAGAGATTTCTCTTTATGAAGCTGAAATTCTCTTCTTTTAAATGAAGTAATTTTTTTTTTTTAATATTTCCAGTTTATGTAATCCGTTTGAAACCAAGGAGAGGTACAGTTTTTTCGTTCTCCCTTCATTATCTTTAATGAGCTGAGACCGCCACGCCTCTAGAGCTTTTCACATGGTAAATAGCCGATCTATGCATCGCACACGCGGCATGCCCCCCGATCAATGCCATAACAACACAAAGTTTCTTCAGATTCACTCACTGATAGTTCATCGCGTTTTGAGGATGGCAGCACGCTACTCCTTCAGAGGATTATGGACAGCGGGGACGAATTCACATTTTCCTCAGAGGAATTTAAAACTCGGACGACGAACGGCTGCATTTTGAAGAACGAACGGCTGCATTTTGAAGAACGAATTGACCCCGCAGAGGATACAAGCTCTGAGTAAGTTGTTTAGTGTTTGTAATTCCTTTTCTGATCATAAAGCTCAAATGAATTTTCAGACTATATTTTGCCTAGTTTTGGCTAGCTTTTGACATAGGAAATATTACCTCACAATATCCCTAAAATTCGTGTAGGCTTATACGCTCGTGTAAACTTTTTGAATAACTGCTTAGGTTATAATGATTTAGTGAAATTTATCGATCCGCTGATTTTGTGTAAGTACTTCAGTGGTCTAGTGGTAGATATTTTGCCAAGCGTGTCAGAGGTTACGGGTTCGAATCCGCCCTCGGTATAGTTTTTTTTTCTCTCATCAAAAACGAATATGTTCATCAGTGGTTACAGTCTATATCAAGCACACACGTATATAGCACACACGTTTGTGTGCATTTTATTTTGTGATTTCACCGGAATGAATAGTGTCCGCAACGGAGATAGATTTAAGAGCGCGTCCGAGTGAAGACTGCGCGCGCGCCGCCACAAGAGACTGTATCCATGACACTGATAGCAGCGGACACGAGCGCTCAGCTTGAGTTCATAAACAAAACATTTTAGCACTAGATCTCTTATTTAAGAGCGGACTAAATGAATGCTCTGCTAGTTAACTGGAGATGTTTTATTTGTATTCGGTACATCCGTTCATTGAGTGTATCAGTAAATGTGTGCGGTCTATATGGGCCATAAACAGATACTCGCGGTGACGCGGTCTACCCATCAATGTTTTCTCCGTCCATCAACAGATACATTGTGCATCTATAACCATTAATTGTCCAGCAGTTTACTTTGGATAATGTGCTAACAGTTTTTTTGTTTTGTTTTTTAGGAATGTGGCTGCAGTGCTCAGTGCCATCGAGAATCATATTGAGTAAGCGCATAGGTGTAATATTTTACAGATGTAATTTAGTCTAATTGTGTTTTTTTTAAATCAATGTTGGAAACAGGTGTGCTGCTTAGTTTTTTTTAACCTGTGATAGTTTTTTTTAGGATTCTTTGAATGCATTTTATTTTATATATAAAAAAAAAAGTTTGGTCTTTTTATGTTTTTTTGTTAAGTGATATGAATGACTTTAAGTCTTTATGTTCTTAGGAAAGATTTCTATTTTAAATAAATGCTGTTCTTTTTAACTTTTTATTCATCAGTGAATCATTCTTAGTTCAGGCTGCCTCACAGCACCTTGGGCTATTAGCCATTGGGGGAGTGTCTTTAGTCTTCCCAGGTGTAAATCTCATTAATATTCATGGCCATTCACACTACCACGCATACAGCAGTGATGACCAAAAACTGACGTAAGAAATTAAATTTGTTATATTGTTGTTTGTGAAAGAGTGGTCAGAATGATTTTCACTTCATTTTGAAGTAAAAATTCTAGCCTACAAGAATAGTAACTCAAAAGTATTGTGGACAACTATTCAGTATGTGTTAAATGGCCTTATTGCGTGACATTTTTTTTCCCAAAACGTACTAACCACGCATCATTTTTTTTCCTATAAAATGCAAACATGTACATCCATTTTGGTCACATATTATTGTAGCAGAGTTTGTGCTGAAAACAGCTAATTTATATGTTGGCAAATGGTATGTTTTAAGTAGCTGAAATATGCACAAATGTCAGGGCATGTCAAAACATCTCAACGGCCCCAAAAACACCTCAGAACCCAGAGGGTTAACAGAAGGGGGAGTGTATTTGTTTTCTTTTGGTATTCTCCTTATTTGGTGTGACACGTGTTTTATGTTGTGTTTACTCACTGATTTGCTGTGTTTTTCCATTCTGTTAAAGTGGTCAAATTGTGGTCTCTTGTTCCTGTCGGTATTAATTGGTAAGCTGTATTTGAGATCTATCTTGATGTTTTTAAATGAATTATTTTATTTCCTGTGATACATAAATTTGGTATATTTTTGGAAAGTCACGTCTCTGTCTTCAGTGCAAAGCGAACCAGCAGGGTCCTTCCTTTTGTTGTAATTCTTTTGGGTTTAACTTTCTTTTTGGGTTATTTTTATTACTTTATACTTTCCTGGGTAGAGACGGAACCTAGGTGGCGTAGTCGGGTATTTTTATACTTAACCAAAGGTTACATATAGTTCAACTTTGTATGGAGTGTTTTCAGTTTTGCACCTTGATACTACTTCCCTGCTATACCTCAGAGTCTATTATGTTCTTCGACCTTGTAATTAGCATGTAATTAGTATGCTTTTTCCACCACTGAGATACTGTTATTTACCTTGCACTCATCCAGGAACGCATCAACCTATGGCATCTGGCCATATGGCATCTTCGGGGTGAAGGTGATTCATTTGTTCAGCTTGGTCAAGTTATTTTTCCATGCTTCCTTTTCCTCCTTGTTTACCTTTTCCTGCTTCTTTTCCCTCATTTCTTTCTTCTTCTTCTTCATGGGGCCATGACACGCCAAAACCCATCAATGAGATTGCACCAAACAAGAAGTTAAATGCACAGAGGATCCGGTAGATTTAAAAATTAAACACAGTGGACCGATCGTAACTCGTCACTTTGTCAACATTAGTTTCTCCCGCTGCCACGGAATAATGTGTTGATCAGCAAATCAACCTCAGACGTAACGCATGTGTGTGTGTGGGGGGGGGGGGGGGGGTTGATCCGTTGGACGCTTGAAATCAGTGTGTTAGCATTCGAAAAATCTGCTGCAAATACATAGTGTTTTGCAGATGGTGAAGTATGAATGACATTTTGGGAAATGTATTTTGATTATGAAATCATGAGTATCTGGATACGTCCAGTGACTGCGGTGAATAGTGCTGCTGGCAACAAGGGAAAGACCATGTGACAGCCTGGAGAGACAGCTGACAGGAGAAAAGAGAACCCAATGGGGCTGGTAAGCAGTATCCAGCTCCGTGTTTACAGGATGCTGGAGACACCCGCCCAAAGCTTCTGAGAAATTAAAGAGAAAAATACCCCTAGAGTCTGTGAGAGCGGGGGCGGAAGATGACTCAATGTTGGACAACATGGTTAACGACTTAGGAATGGAAACGGATATGAGTATGGAGAGTAAGACTACCGTATTTTCCGCACTATAAGGCGCACTTAAAAGCCTTTAATTTTCTCAAAAAACGACAGTACGGCTTATAATCAATCGCCTAGTGGACTTCGACCGGAAACAGGAAGAAAATACGGGTATGTGAGCTGGCTGAATAAACATCATTTTTATTCATATCTTTCACATTTACTGGAGTCAGATTCTCCGTGTTCACTCACATGGCTGTGCACTTGTAATGACACATTAAGGTTGTTAAGACGCTAAAAGCAGGTTTAAAACTTTTCCCGTTTAAGTCAACAGGGTGCAAATTTTAAAAAGAGGATAACACGGTGTAGGCAACACCGGTTTTTGTCGTTGTTATCTGTACTGACAGCACTCCAAATTTACAAAAAATGAGCTCAATGTTAAAATTGACCGGAGTTTTCCTTTAACGTTTGAACAACGTTACCATGGGAGTGAACGGAGTTGTCAGAAAGCTTAATAAAGTTTGACTTTATCTGACTTTTTTGTTGACATTTGTTGACATCTAGTGGATGCATAACGCAAACCCAGTCAAATGTTTGACTGCAGTATCTTATGCGCCTTATAATTCGGTGCGCCCTATATATATGAAAAATGTTCTAAAATAGGTTATTCATTGAAGGTGCGCCTTATAATCCGGTGCGCCGTATAGTGGGGAAAATACGGTAGTTCAAGATCTGCAGTTAGTAAAGTCATTGAGCTCCAAGCTTGTGTCTGTGGCTGGAGCAAGGCGACAACGGTCAGGGGTTTGAAGGTTCATCGAGGGAAAATGAAATGCTTGAGGGAGAAGGGACATGGGCCTTGCATTGATCAGTACTTCTTACGAGGTCAGTCAAGTCAGTCGAATGAAATCCAGCGACATGAAGCAAACCACAGCTCGCAGGATATCAGCACCCCTGTCATAGAGGAGAGGAGGGTTTGCACAGTTAGTGATGAACATATTGATAGTTGTGAACCCAGTCAGACTAACCAGCATAAGAGAGAAAAGAACCTCAACGGGCATAGGCCTGGAGTTAGATGGCCAAGAGCTTGTGATAAAACTGCATGGGACACGGTAAACACAGATCTATGCTTTGCATTGGAAAGATTAACTGGTACAGTTGAAAAGAAGCTGGATAAATTTGGGGACATCATTTTCGCATATGGAAGTGAGAGGTTTGGTGTGGAAAAAAGGAAGTAAAAAGTACAAACTACTCCTGGAATGTCTAGACGGCAGCAGAAAATTGAAGGGTTAGTTAGAGAAAGGAGACAGCTGAGGAAGCAATGGAAAAGAGCAGAACAAAGTCAGAAGGAGGGACTCAATCTCTTACAAAGGGCCATAAAAGATAAGCTGGCAACATTACGCAGAGTGCCTACGGAAACGCTACAAAAAGAAGGAACGTTCGAGGGCTAATTTCTATAAAGACCCATTCAGATTCGTAAAGAAGTTATTCACCAGTGAGAAGAATGGCGTTTTAAAAGCATCTAGGGTTGAGCTAGAGAGATATTTGGAGGAAACACATACAGATGGAAAAAGGCATGAGCCTATGTCAATTCCATCAGACATCCCACCTATCAATCCACCATAATACCAAATGGAGGTCTGTGCACCTAAGTGGAAAGAGGTAGAGCAGGCTGTGAGAAAGGCAAGGGCTTCATCATCTCCAGGGCCTAATGGAGTTCCGTACAGAGTGTACAAGAGTGCTTCAGAAGTTCTACGAATTCTGTGGAAATTGATAAAAGTAGCATGGGAAAAACAGGTTGTACCTAGAGCATGTCGCAGAGCAGGTGGAGTCTTTATACCTAAAGAAAAAGATACTACAAGCATCAGTCAGTTTCGTCCTATTTCACTATTAAACGTTGAAGGTAAGATTTTCTTCAGCATTATTGCTCAGAGATTGTCCACCTACCTATTAAAGAATGGCTTCATTGACACTTCTCCAGGGTTCTCAGGATGCTTAGGATCAATGTTATCCGGCAACGAATTCAATCAGCTAAAAAGGAGAGAAAGGAGCTCCATGTGACATTCCTGGATTTGGCTAATGCATATGGTTCAGTGCCACATGAGCTTCTTTGGGCAGCATTTGATTTTTTCAGAGTACCAATGTCAATAACAAATTTAGTGAAAGCCTATTTTGGAGATTTGCAATTTAGTTTCTCAACTCTAGAATTCAGCACTACGTGGCATTGCTTAGAGGTTGGAATAATGGCAGGATGCACCATTTCTCCACTGGCTTTTACCATGGCAATGGAAGTAATCATTAGGGCATCAAGATGGGTAGTAGGAGGAGAGCGCTTGGCTTCTGGGATGTGACTACCACCAATCAGAGCATACATGGATGACTTTCTTTTTTTTCTCTCACAGACCGGCACATGAAACGCGTAGATCAGCGGCCCATTGGTTATTTTCTTGATTGACACTGGGCTGGTCCAATCACATCTTTAAACACCTCCCCCTTTGAGCTCTGAGTGAGCGAGCAGTGTCAGTGTGTATCTGTCAAAATACTCAGAGCGATGGAGAAGAAACGCAAGGAACGTGCAGAGAAATAGCGTGAAAAAAAAAAAACTTCAAAGGCCCTTCAAGTGGCTGATGAGGATAGTGAGGAGGATAAGGAGAGAGATGAGTGAGTGTAGAGAACTGTGGTAAGCAGAACTAGGCTACTTTCACAACACTTAGGCTATGTAGGAACCCACTACCCAGTTACGCATTATTTCCACATCTGCATATTTGACGATTACGCATTTTATTAGAATTGTAATGAGACGAGTTTGTAAACCATGTTTTTCGCCAAAATAAAAGATCGATGTCGTTTTCGTCAAAATAAAAGATCATGTGCTTATCTCTTTCAAGTATAGAAATTAGTACGAAACTAATTATGAAAGTTGCTTTTATTTTTCAGTGCATTTGTTTTACAACATATGGCTATTACTGCCATGGGATTAATATTATAACTAGTATTATGTAGTAGTGTAATGTCGACAGACACTATATCACAACTAAAAGAGTTTTCAGTTTTTCTTTGTTCAATTTGCACACTGAATATGGGTTGGAGCTCTTAATTTTGAACTCTCAAAGTGCACCAGATTGATGAATTTAACATTAAAAAGCACAACATTTTCTTACGGGGGAGCGTACCCCCGAACCCCCCTAGAGGGACAGAGGTGCACTCACCACAGATTTTCCAAAATCCTGTGGGAAAAACCAGTATTGCTATCCCAATGCAGCTTATAGCTTGTTTTAATATTACTGTGGAGTATAGTTCAACTTAGTAGTTATTTCATCTGTTAACTCTTACTCACTCCTATTCACTTATTACATGGCATTAGTGGTTTTAATAGGAGTTGGTATACATATTCAAGGGCATGCAAAGTTTGGTTTTGTTTATGATCATATGTAGTGGGCCAGTCTGGGCCCAAATGCCCGGGCCGATTTTTTTGTCCCAGTCTAGCCCTGACTACAACAATAGCCTGCACTAATCAGTTATTGGGTAAGTTAACCGATAATATTGAATGGGCACGGATGCAACTTAAGCCCTCTAAATCAAGAAGCATCTCGGTAGTTAAAGGAAAGGTAGTAGACAAAACATTCTTCATTAATGGTGAGGCAATACCAACAGTTTCTGAGAAGCCAGTGAAGAATCTTGGGAGATGGTACGATGGGGATCTAAAGGACACAGTTCGAGTGGGAGAAGTTAGATGACAAGCAGTGGAAGGGCTGAAGAGCATAAACAGCTGTGCTCTACAAGGCAAACTAAAATTCTGGTGCTTTCAGTTTGGTCTATCGCCGAGGTTGTCCTTGACAACAGTGGATAAGCTGGAAGCGTTAATAAGTTCATACATTAGGAAATGGTTAGGAGTTCCACGCTGCCTCAGCAGAGTGGGACTTTACAGCTGCCAGTCTCTGCTATAACCAAGGAGTTTATGTGCCCCGAGGTCAGACTGGAAATGACCTTAGTAGAGTCACGCGACAAATGTGTAAGGGAGGCAGCACCTGTGTTAAAAACTGGTAGAAAGTGGTCAGCAAAGAAAGGCTGCCCTTTAAAGGGATACTCCACTTTTTTTTGAAATATGCTCATTTTACAACTCCCCCAGAGTTAAACTGTTGAGTTTTACCGTTTTTGAATCCATTCAGCCGATCTCCGGTTCTGGCGGTACCACTTTTAGCATAGCTTAGCATACATCATTGAAGTGGACAAGACCATTAGCATTTCTAAAAAAAAAATGACCAAAGAGTTTCGATATTTTTCCTATTTAAAACTTGACTCTTCTGTAGTTACATCGTGCACTAAGACCGACGGAAAATGTAACGATATTTGAACCGAACCGAAAAACCGCGATACACCACCCACGATACGTATCGCGATACTCTCATGGCGAACTGAACACGCCCCGCCCCCTGCTGCCCCGCCCAGCCCCGGCTCATTGCACCTGTAAAAAAGGCCACCATTAGTGTTATATTCAAGTGTCTTAGTTCTTTTGTTATATGACAAAATTGACGCATTCGTCGCAGCATCCGTCCAGCGGGCCAATCAGCGCCGCGGAAAAGACGTGCAGGTCAGTGCTCCCGCCCACTGAATTGAGTCTGACGATCGGGAAAGCGGACGGATGCAAGCTACTTTAGTGTAGTGTTTACAGGGCCGGATAAGAGTTCAGAGGCCCCTGGGCACAATGTCTTGTAGGCCCCCCCCTTAGGCAAGCCAAATGTATATTTTGTCCAAGGACATTTTAATATTGCATTTACAGTTTTACTGACTTAATAGGAACTTTGTTGTACTATGCTGGATTAAAGTTCATAAATTGTCGTTCTTTCCCATAGGAATTTATAAAACTATGTTGGGTGGACCTCTGTGCCTCTAGGGGGGTTCGGGGGCATGCTCCCCCGCAAGAAAATTTTGTACATTTTAAGGTTAAATGCATCAATCTCGTGCTCTTTGAGAGATCAAAATTAGCTTCAACCCATGAACTGCTCGTTGAACAAAGAAAAAGCATTGATTTGTACCAGGACAATAAAGAGGGCTCAAACATCTTTTTAGTTATGATATATAGAGTCTCAAGTCTACATTACATTATCACTGGTGTTTTAGGATACCAAACAATTATTATAATAATGTAATAATGATATATATAATTATTCCTATGACGTAAAATCCATATAGCCTATAAAATGTACTATATAAATGAAAATGAATATTTCAAAAGTATATTTTAGGCTACATTACACTATAATACAGGAAAATTAAAATACTTTTGTCCTAATTTCTTCACTTGCAAGAAATAAACCCTTGAGCTTTTATTTAGGAGAAAACACCAGATAACCATGCTGATCGCGTGAGCAAAGAGTGCACTTTTCTTTAAATCACCCAGCACAAACAGGATGTCTATTCTTAAAGTCTTATGCTGTTTTATAAAGGCACAAAGCCATATCATGGTTTCGATTTTAGTTCGTTGGCAAAATATAACGCTTGAGACCTTTATGTTAGGTTATACATTTTACATCTCATATGTGTTGGGAAAAGGGAGAGAGAGTTCGGCAAAAGGCGGATTCGAACTCGGGTCGAGCGCATCAAAAGTTGCTTTCGAGCACTTCACGCGCTACGACCTACGCCACTGCAGCTATTCCGTGACAGGCGTCTTTTTGCTAAAAAGACAGGCACTTAGTGCAAATATACGCTCTGTTCTCTAAAATACATTTTATCAGACTGGCCCTCGCGGCCTCGAAACACTACCGGCCCACCGGGGAAACTCCCGACTCTCCCGATTGCCACTCCGCCCCTGGTGCCCAGGGCCCCTTAGATGTCGTGGGCCCCCGGGCAAGTGCCCAGTTGCCCTAATGGTTAATCCGGCCCTGAGTGTTTACCTTTGCTAAAGTTGTGTGCGTGCCTGTAAAGTAAGTAGCAGCCTGTTTATACATTGTTCTCTATTTAGTTTATAAACGTTTGAATAGCCCGGCATGTGGAAAAATGTATGCGAGTGACGATGCGAACTAGCTCGTAAATATGTTTGTGTGTATATTTGCATACTAGTTTCCTCAGGTATTTCATTGTTATATTTAGAAGACATAGTCTATGTACCTTTTAGTCATTATATGGTTTATTTAATATATATATATCGCTCACTTCTAGAGATAAAACACTCTTTGGGCGCATGCGCACTAATGTGCTAGACAGAGCGGCTCCATTTCTTTCCTCAGCACGCAAAGGTGTCGTATTCAACCGCTTAGTATTAATAGTTTCTAGTAGTGCATTTTTCCATAATGGCACATTTGTTCCTATTGTACTGTATTAATCATAGTAATGTAATATTCATTGTGGAGATTACTGTTACTATGTTTATTGTGACTACTATTGTTATTGTTATTTGTACTTATCTATTTTCTTATATCTGTATTTATAGAAAACCACGCACACACATGCAAAGTCGAAGTTATTCAGTGTACTGAGTTGTGGTGACAATAAATGGGTTATTCCCGAATACCTGATATAAGTCTCTCACCGGACGCTCTGTAGTGGGTCTGTTAACAACCGGCAAAGTCAGCTTCTACTAGCCAACATTTCTACAGCACCTCATGTGTTATGTGTACACAACGAATACAGGGCTGTTGCCTAACCACCATTAACCACATATAAGCGCAATAGTGTTGTGTTACTTTTGATAATAAGCAAGGTGTAATCTTTCAAATTATGTCTATTTGATCACTGTATGCAAACAATAAATGCCGTTTTGGCGCTCTTAGATGTGGCGTGACAGATATCACTGTATGCATGCGGCAGCGCGGAGCGCGATCATCTCTTTCTCAGTTACAGAATAAACATGAATGGACACCAGAAGGTATGTTGAAAGATACTTACTGAAAGGCATCATAACTCGTGTAAACACTCAATCAGTGTTTCAACAGCGGAAATACGTCAATAAAACGCTTAGTTTTTCACATAGCTTTATATTTACCTCAGGCAAGTCATTCAGTGTCCACAGCTTGCTGGTTTGCTAACTCTTTCACTAAATAAATGCTATATATTAGCCTATATATTATATTTTACTTAACCTGTTTATGATATCTTGATTATTTAATGTATGTTTAAAATAGTTGTCATGAAAATAACAGCTTCTGTGTAAATTATTATATAACAAATTAGAGTAAAAACATGTTAATGCAAAAATTGCCTTATCTGTTGTTAAGCTTTAATGTTATAGTAATGTGCAAGTAAGGGCTGTAGTTTACAGCATTAGCAGATAATTTTGTTATCCTTGAGAAACGTTTACTTGTAATTGAATTAATTTAAAGACAAGGACACAATTTGTTCATTAAAGCACTGTTTAATAAAAAATAAAAGCAATTTTAGCTTTCTAAAATCTAGCTATGGGATTGAATGAGTACACTCAACGTCCACTTTAGTTTGACACCATTACAAATGGCTGTATAGGGAGCACTTTCAAACACAGCCAAATACTTTATTTCAAAGTCCCTTTAAAGGTACAATATGTAATAATTTTGTAATAAAATATCCAATAATCACTTGCACAGTTTAAAATATATTTCCTGCAGATGTGTGCTTAAAATATTCCAAAAGTTTCCAAAGATTTTTAATTTCAGAGAATTTCCCATTTTAAATAATTGGCCATCCCGGAATTTTCATTTGGCGCCTGTCACTGACGTAGAGGTCTGCACGGGCTTTAAACTGAAGCCCGAACCCGGCCCGTACCCGCGATCATTTAACCCGACCCGACCCGACAATTACATTTACATATTAAGCCCGAACCCGACCCGAACCCGAGGTCCATTCTGTTTCTCACAGCAAATACCATTTTTTCACGTCTGCTGTCTGTCTGTATTGTGACTGAAATAGCGCGAGAGCGGTACATGCGCTCATGCGCAAATCATATGATAAAATAAAACAAAAATGATCATTATCATTATATTTGAGAGAGAGAGCCTGTGTGTCTGTGTGTATGCACATATTGCACATCTGCGCACTACTTTCTCTCTCTCGCGTGCCGGTCACCACAACACAGCAAGCAGGCAAAGCACACGGCACGCAAACTATATATAGCCTATTTAGTTTTTCTTAGTTAAACCCGAACCCGACCCGAACCCGAGGCTGTTCATTAAACATTAACCCCGAACCCGACCCGAAACCCGAAACCTGCAATAAAAACATTTACAGACGTACAGACGATAGCTCAGTGGTTAACGCAACAACACGAACTTCGTGGAGCTACAAATGACCCGAGATCGAATCTCAATGTAGCATATGTTATTAACCGATGTTGGCCAACAGCGTTTATATTTTACCTTCTTGATGCTTAAATAGCTAACTGTTTATAACTGTTTACTTATTTAAAGTCAAGAGTTTTGTTTAATTATCATTTACAACATAAATTTGCTACATTCCTGTAGAACCGCAGCCACTGCACAAACGACAAAATCTGATGAAGGAATATTGTCAGCCGATTGCATCAGAAAATGAAAATGAAGAAGCTCGTCTTTAGTCTGCTAAATTATTGTGTAATGTAAAAGAACACTAAAATTACTTAAGTTTGAAACCAAGTTCGAACATTTCAAGGTTTAAATAAAGTGTCGGGACAGTTTTTTTTATTATTTAAAACAGGGTTGCATCGGGTTTGGAGTTTATTTCTTTTGCGATGCAAAATAAGAAACACTAGGCTAATCTTATTCTTGCGACATTTTAAATTTGTATTGCCAAAGAAATGACAGCTATATTAAACAATTAAAACAGTAGGCCTACAAAACGAAAATTGTCCAAAGCAACATAATTAAATTAAAACATGCGTTTTTCTTTGCCTCTCTCGCGCTGAATCTCTTTTTAACAAGTTTATTTAGTCTCCCTCGCTCTCCATATGAAAGAGGAACATTAACACCTAGGCCTATTGTCCTGCGCACACGATACACTGAAATGTCCCTCCAACCCCCCACCGGCTATCGGAGTCTGAGGCTGATTTAACACAAAGAGAAGTCGCAATGCACACTTAAATCGCTATTCTAGACAGTGTTGATAATGAAGGAATTAAATGATTTAAGTTACATGTAGCCTATTGATTATTTTTCTGTCATAAAAGTTTATTACTAAATATTTCATTATTTCAATAATTGATGAAATAAAACTGGTTTGGCCCAGCTTTTTCCAAGCAAAACTAAATATAATCTGAAAAAACGCATGTTAATTTGTTGTCATGAACAAAATGTTCAACTCAATATTAAAGTCTACAGGGATCTTTGGATCCTTTCAACCAGGCATGCAATTTGTGAATTAATTTTATTTTTTATTTTTTATTATTCAAATAAATATCGAACCACGGTGCTTCGTGGTAATGCTGCTAAATTAAATAACATGTATTGAATAATTATGAACTTAAATGAAACAATATCGCAACATTTCGACAAATACATTATTTGATCTGTTTTTACATTTTAATTCAGGGCGATTTAGCCTGCTACATTTAATTAGAGCGAGATTTTCACCCTTGTCATTTTCTCATTGGGAAGCGCTTACAGGCTACATGTTTGAGTACATCCTCTGTACCTCTCGTTTTCATATGGATTACATAATCAGATAACATTTATTAGCCTGAATATTTAGACATTTAAAGGCTTTAGACAGAGCCGATTTCTTATAGTGACTGAGCTGAAGTGGCTTTCGGTTCATTTTTGTGACGCGCAGTTCCCGGAGACAGAGACGACAGATAAACTTTTGTCGTTAGCAAAAGTTCGAATAAAACCCGACTTTAGAAAAACGCACAGGGCCACTCGGCGTGGTCTGCCAAAACACTCAATTATAAACTTCAATATTTCATTCAAAATAATCTCAAAACGCTTTGTGAAATTTTGAAAAGCCGTGCATGCATTAAGGCCACTTGAACTAATGAACAACTGAAACGCTGGTTTTGATTTTATTGTTTGTCGTTGTTTAAACGTGCTTGTTGCATATCTCTGTTTTATATTTGATATGGTCTATTGGTGAAGTAGCCTATAGCATTGATTACTGTGGAGGGAGGGGTGTGGGGATTCAAATAATTCAGCAGAAGCAGGGATGTTTAGACCAGAAGGAAATCCCCGTCCCTCCTGGCAAATCACACTTTACTTAAAACCATGTTTTTAAAAACTCTAGGTTATAGGGAATCAAAATAATAATAATAATAATAGGCCTAATAAAAAAAATATATATATATATATATATAGGCTATATATGTAAAATTACTTTTTTTACAGAACTGCTTTTGAAATTACGATTGGTAGCCTCGTACGATTGTTACAGATCAGTGGCGGTTCTACATTGAATTACACCCTGGGCGAGACCCCCTTCGAGCCCCTTCGAGAAAAAAAACAACAACAATAAAATCACATACCGTTCATTTGAAAAAAAAAACAGGAAGAAAATCCAGTTATTTTGCTATATTAATCTAACTTTCAGGGAGGAACCATTAGCTCATTGGTAACTGCCTCGAATTCTATGCATGGCACACTTTTAGTTATGACTTGTTAAACTATACTTTGTCACGAAATATAGTTTT
Source organism: Rhinichthys osculus (assembly GCA_029959095.1). NCBI lineage: Eukaryota > Metazoa > Chordata > Actinopteri > Cypriniformes > Leuciscidae > Rhinichthys > Rhinichthys osculus. The sequence continues at coordinate 11,562,895 of JARWKJ010000014.1, read as the reverse complement.
TAAAAGTGAAAGTGGCCGAGAGATACTTATGTAGTAACACAATACTTATCTCTTAAATAATTTCTAATAACTCTAATATTAACAACTATCCAAACTGTTTTAGACCTAAAATAGCTTAGGCCTTAAATGTCAGAGAAAAGGACAGAATCAGAGATTATTTTTTAATAGAAAATTGTACTTTGCATATTATAGGCTACTGTAAAAACACATAATTATAGTTGATTTTAGTTGATCATTATGAAAATTATTTTCATTTCATGAATATAGTGACCAAAATGATCACGGTTAAACACAGAATCTTGTTCAAAAAGTAGGCCTAATACACAATGAATACTATTCACCAAGTTAATAACATTAAAGATGATGGCCAAATTTTAAAGGAGTGTGTTTTATGTTATCTAATAACATGTACACGTTCAAATAAACTTTTGACAAAAAAAGGTTTTATAAAAAGATATTTCAGCCTTTAAATCATCTTTATAAAAAGAATGGGTCAATAAAGATAAATTCCTGACATTTATAATGCACAGTAGCTTATTTTTTATTATTAATAGTAAAATTCGGTCCGATTTTCCCATGGCTGTCATTGCTATACAACCATGCACTGCGCTCTCCACAACGACAAAGAAGTTTTAGTAGCTAATGGATTTCCACCACAGAAAAACGCTTGCTGTAGCTCTGCTAAAAGATTTATTTACGGAGAAGAGAAAAACACCCACGTGTTTGGGTGCCCCCCCATAATGAAAAGATTAAAAATGTTCATCTCGCTGCTCCTGGAAAAAAATGAGCGCGTCGCTTCAATTATGAGCGCGCTTCCCGTGCGCCTACATTTGAAATAACGACCTCGAGCGCGCAAAAGACGCGATATGTGAACGGCCCCTTGGTGAGCTACCTCCAATCTGGAGACCCCCTTGACATAGCTTCTGTGCACGGCACCTTCTCAGCAAGCAGGGGCGCCATTGCCAATAATTGAATTGAAATGATAGAAAATAGAAAACCTTCGCGGCGCAGAGGATTTTTTTTAACGGCTCGTGCCGCCCCCCATGTGACATGAAAAAATGCCGCCCCGGGCGACTGCCCGGTTCGCCCGTGCCTAAAACCGCTACTGGTACAGATGCAACGTCGTTCTGTTGGATACTATTGTTCCTTAGTGTAAAATGGAAATGCATGGTAATTTTATTTTATAAATATAAGCAAAAAACTGTATGGTGTAACAGAGTTTTAGAGCAAGACAAATCTCTCTGCATTAATAAATATAAAATTTGCAGGAGACCATGTTTGATCGGGATTTGAACCCGTTTCATCTTGATGATCGAACCGCAAGTTCTACCGCTCGGCTATGAATTTTCTCACTGAGAAATGCCCAAACGTTTGTTTCTCACATGAGCGAGAAAACGTTTTGTCGTTAGCCTGTGAGTGTAGGCCTACTTCAGCCTACATGAATAAAAGTAGACCTTTTACAGTTTTAAAAGATGATATCTTATCTGTATGACCAACAATTACGCAGTAAGTTCTTTTAGCTGTTATGAGAAAAATAAATCCAAATGAACGCGCCGCCGCGTTTGTCAAACTCTAATTCAACATGCCAGAATAAAGCCAGATTTTAGAATAATGCATAGCCACTCGGCGTGGTGTGCCAAAATACCCTAATTATAAACTTCAATATTTCATTCAAAACCATCTCAAAAGGCTTTGTGACATTTTAAAAAGCCGTGAATGTATTAAGGCCACTGGAACCAGGATCGTAACTGAAACGCGCTGCATGTCTCAATACAGGAAGCGCTGGTTCAGATTGTATTGTTTGTTGTTTAAACGTGCATGTTGCATATTTAAAAATATTTGTTTAAAAATAAATGTTTGTTGTAGGCTTATTTGTAAATTACCATAACTTGTAGAATTTCATCCTTACTGTTAATTGACATTAGCCCCACTTACGTTTTGATAAATGTCCCTTTGCGCCACCTGGCGGTCATTTCGCGAGCGACTTTGAAATGCGACTGGTTTATTTTTATTGTATTGGTCTACTTTAAAAAATAATACTTTATAAGACATTTATGGGAAAAGACTATTTTCTTTTCAAGATGTTTCCAACTGTAACTTTGAACCAATTCTGTAGACTGGCCCATATAGCATTTGACCAGGATTTGTTTCCAGGTATGACTAAAAATGTGCTTTTGGCTTTCATTTATATTTTGATTGTTTGTATATATATATAAATATACACGTGTGTGTGTGTGTGTGTGTGTGTGTGTGTGTATATATATATATATGTAGGCTATATATATATATATATAAGAAAGAATGCAATGACAATATATATTTATATATATATATATATATATATATATATATATATTGTCCTTACATTCTTTCTTGTGTGACACCCCCGAATGAAAGGCTCATTATTATGCAGGGTCACTGTCTGAGAACCACTTAATTATTCATGATAGGGGTTGGGCCGTTCCGCCCATCCGCATATTGCCTTGGCAAACAAAAAAATGTTTTTCACAATTTAAAACAATCTATTGTTTTATGTGAATGATTAGGAAGGATGATTTTCAGATCATTTTGAAGCAAAAACTCTAGGCAACAACGTACATTAGTCAAAAGTCTTGTGGACTCATATTTAGTATGTTTTTTGTGTCCTTATTTCAAAAACTTTATTTTTTAGTTTTTTCAATAACCACGCATAAACAATATTCTCTCAAAAATACAAACATGTACATGCATGTTGCTCACACATTATGGTAGTCCTGTTTGTGCTAAATAGAGTGTAATTTCACCTGTGCCATTAATATGTTTATAAGCAACTGAAAAAAGCACAAATGTCAGAGCATGTCAAAACATCTCAAGGACCCCAAAAACACCTTGGTCCCCAGAGGGTTAACCAGACAGTTGACAGTCGCCATTGACTTTCATATAATTCTTCTTTTCTTTTAAAATAATTCAATTTCTTAGACGTGTTAATTTAAACTCCCTAGAGTACAGACAACCCAGAGCACTGCATTGAATCCTAAATTAGAGAAGATTTCTAACTTTCACAAAGCTGCTTGTACCCATCACTTAATGACAACATGCCTGCCTGAAACTCATTGGAAATGTGAGGCAGCATGTATTTAAAATAAAAAGCCTTAGCACAATGTCAGCACAGAAATTTGCATCATATTTAACATTGATCAAGGCTTGCTGGGATGGGGTCCAGATGAGCCGCTTCGAAGTCTTCAGTCCAGTACAGAACATGCCCAGCTGCACCTGCATGTAACAGCCACGTGGCCATGTCGATGAAGTTGATATGCCCCATCCACTATCTTCACATCTGAGGTCTTGCTGCTGGAGAGGTCTTCCAGAGACTCAAAAAAGATTTTCCCAAGACTGGACATTTGATCTCTAACAGTTCCTCTGTGTTCAACACTCCATCACGGCTTGCCGACAGCCATGTATCTTCTGTGCTGACCACAGTGCCTCTGTGAATGACAGAGTAGCCGGAGCCTTTGAGCCACTGGCAAGCTTTGAGCTCACACTCGTTCCCATAGCATGTAGCTGCATTTCCATGGAACATTGGGTAGAGATGGTCATTAAGGAACCTCTCAGGACTGGCTCTGACTGGAACCCTCTTGGCAGAGCTAGCAGTGATGCGAATCTTACGAGCTTCATGCCATATGTGTGAGGAACTCTGCTCATTGGTGATGCGCTCCAGTGATGCAGATTTGGTCAGGTCAAGTAAAATTAAGGTATTGTAAAATAACAAACATTTCTGGCAGGTGGCTGGAACATCATGTACCCCATGTGGGAGGAAATCTGGCTGGGATGGCTCTTCGTTTGGTTGAGCATTACGACATTTGTAAAGGCAATTTCCTACAGGCAGCTTCAGGTGGCTCAAGCTCTCCCTCAGCTTTACTTGGGATTGAAATGCAGGGGTGGGAGGCAGAGGTGGGCATTGTGACCTTGCTTCTATGTGCTGAAATTGGTCAGTGTCTCTATGGTGTGCAAACCTGATGTCCACTAACCACTTTGGGGCAAGGTTTCTCTGGGTTCCAGCATTCCAGTAGCATTGCTCATCAGTGCACGCTATACCAGTGAGTCCCTGGGACACAGCATTCTGAACCTAACACAGAGACAATTACAGTATATAAAATATATAAAGATATAGGACCCTAATTTAACGATCTCCCACTCGCATGGTATAAAAATATTTATATATAATATATGAATATATATATATTTTATATATAACATAAATAGATAATATAAATGTTATATGTAATATCAAGAAAATATTGTGTGTAAGATAGGGCCCATAAAGATATTCATTTCAAGCAACAATGGAGCAATTGGATCAATATACTGTACAGCAATTATACATCTTTAAGATTAAAAATGCAGACATCTGAATATACTACTAATAAACTTACTTTGGATCCAAGTTATATGATCAGACTTGTACTTACTGTGACATATCCAGCCCATTATTGTATGTCTGGATAAATTGACTCCAAAACTGCAACTGATTAGACTATTATCATTTTGAAAAGTGACAACAGTAGATATTATTAAATATTACAGATTATGCTGTATGAGTCCAAGAGCTGATTTTTTTCACCATGTAAGATTTGAGTAAAATATACTGAATATATCATGCTTTGGTGTAGACAAGATTTGTTGCTAACCTTGACTCCTTACCCTATTCCTCCAATATGAGATTTGACTAGATACTTACATATTCTCCGCAATTCTCCAAGTCTATGATACACAAATAGCATGTTAGTATAATCCACATTACCCATGAGGCTACATTTAATTCTATTAATATGAACGTACTGATATACTAATGGTATTGTTATGATGTTGAAGGAGAGAACCCAAACGCAGACGATATGCAGACACTCAAGGTTTATTACGACACAAAACAGAAAACAAAACCCACGAGGGGGCAAAACAGGACTGGAAAGTAGGGATGGCTGCCGCGAAACAGGCGTTCCGAAGCTTTGCGAGATCCCGAAGCGCAGATGTTTCGAAACACTGATTCGAAGCGTGATTCAAAACACCCATGTCACGTGACTATGGCCAAACGAAGCCTCGAAGTGTTTCACTAAGTGTTTCATCAGGTGTGATCCGCCGAATCAGCGTTTGATTGACACGGTCGGAAACAGACCACACAATCGCACATCTGTATAAAAGTGAAATCAACGCATATTGACCTCATGGGTTTTTGTGAGAGGAGTTTGATTTTGAGATAGCGGATTTTTGGTGATATAGTGCGATTTGTTTAGTTATATTTAGGCTTACATTTCAATTTACACAACACATAGGCTAGAGACACAGAGACACATATAGTGACACATTAATAGATACATAGATATAAATATATATAGACAGATTAATAGATAGATACATATAGATAGATTAAAGATAGGCTACATATATAAATACATAGATAGATTATAGATACATATTATATACATATCTAAATACATAGATAGATTGTAGATACATATATCTAATTACATAGATAGATTAGAGATACATATCTAGATAGATTTGGATAGATAGATAAAATGGAGGCTCCCCAGAAGAGATGCCGTACATCTGTGGTGTGGGAGCATTTCCATTTAGAAACCCCAAATAAAGTGAGATGTGTGTATTGTGATCGGCAGCTCGCCTACTGCAACAATACATCATCCAGTAGAAACACAGGACAGTTTATGGGAACTTTATGATACTCGTATCCATCAAACCCAGATGATACACAATGCTACAGCTGATGCCACAGTGGAAGTGAAAAAATACATCAAAGATGCGTATTTGCCCAGAACTCATGATCCACTAACTTAATGGAAAGAGAGAGCAGTAATCTTTCCTCATTTGTATGTATTAGCGAAAAAATATCTTTGCATGCCAGCAACAAGTGTCCCTTGTGAGAGAATTTTTTCAAAGGCTGGAGAAATTATCTGTAAAAAAAAGAAGTAGGCTAAGTCCTTCCACAGCAGAGAAATTAATATTTTTGAATAAAAATATGTAAAAAAGTGAGACATTGTGGCTTGATTTATTTTATTAATATTCATTTTGCAAGACCAAAATAACATGCACAGTGAAGAGCCTATTATGTTGCAAGATTCACATATTAGAAAAGTACAATAATAAAAAAACAAATTTTCATGGCTCGTCAAGGTTGTTTCAGATCAACACCTGCAAGTGACCACTAGGTGTCACCGTGGAGACGGGTGTCGGATTGATTCGAAGCCTCGAAACAATATGGACCATTTGGTTCAACTGTTTCATTGCTTCACGAAGCCTCGATCTGCCCATCACTAGTGATGTTAGGTCTGACACCGACGCTCCGAAGCTTGCTTCAAACTCGATCGGTCCTTGCAATGAACCACTGCTTCGGAGCTTGTATCAGTACGTCACTAGTCACGTGAAAATGACGTCTGAAGCAAACACACTGGTTCACTCCTGTAGTGAACCACCTGACTGCTTTGACAGCCCTATCCAGTGTTGACAGATTTGAAACCTGGCGGCTCTATTTCTTATAAAAGTGAAGCCAAACCATGGCAACACCGTGGGTTGTAGTAGTCAGTGTTTGGATTGGCGTTATTGTTGAGGAGAGTGGATTTTATTTTTTATTATTAATTAGAGAACATATGAACATTGTTACATAAAAACATGCATCAAAGACAGAAACTTCAAAAACCCTCTGCTACATTATACAAGTTCAACCAGTTACACAAGCACCTCCTTTTCAACATACAAAAATATCAGTCCCACCAGTTAAGTTATAGAGTTCTGCTTCCTACAGCTAAACAAGATAAAGCTTTCACACATGATGCTGCCCTGCTAAAAAAAAAACCATAGAAAACATTACAGAAATTCTATTGGATTTAATGGTTTACATTATGGAATTTATGGTTTTCATAGGAATTTTATTGGTTGTAATGGTAATTATAGTGGTCTCTGTGGGTCTCTACTGATATGTGTTGGGTTATATTGGTAGGGGCATTAAATCCTAATGGAATATGTCCCAAACACACTACAAAAAAGAAATTATTTTATTTTATTATTTTATTTATTCTTTTATATTTTATTCTATTATCATTTTAATAGAAACCATTAGAATTTCTGTGATGGTTTCCAACTTTTTTTAAGCTGGTCTGATCTTCTGTCTTTGTCTAAAGAAATAATTACACACATTATGCTTAATGTTTTATTATCAAGGTGAACACATGAAATTCATCAGTATCTGTAAAATTCACCTACATAAATGAGTTTCACAGCACTAACACTGTTTCAGCTTTGATCGCCTCGGTAAACACGTAATAAACGGGGCGTTAACATAAGCCTACTGGCATTTTATGGTTGTCAGCTTTGTTGCATTACATTTACTTCACCAGGAGATGGTGCTGCAATTTCTCTCTGAATGAAGCTTCGAGTAATGAACCATTTTCGACACAATTGTATCAGAAAGCAATAATGCTTCGAAACGCTTCATTTGGCCATCACTACCCATCACTACTGGAAATAGCACACCTTGACTAAGACAAGATGACAAATTAAGACTCTGACTTGACCGGAAACAAACAACAAAACAAACTCACAATTCTCATTTAACTGGATACCGATGAAACACTCACAGAGATTAACACACAATGTACCGACACAGGACAGAAGACATGAGGGGATTAAATAGGGAGCGAACTAATGACAAGAACAGGTGAAATTGACTAGACAATAATGACAAGACGAGGGTAACAAGGGGGCGGAGTTACATAACGAGACAATACAAGCACATGGCCCAAACAACAGACCATGCGCTTGTACACAAAACATGGGTCTGTCATGATCCTGCCACAAGACTAGGAAAAATCAAGGACATGATGGCAGAATCATGACAGAACAACCACCTTAAGGAGCGGCTACCAGACGCTCCTCAAGGAGACATCAAACACGGGACAAGACTGACTGAGACATAGACACGAACCAACAAAACATGACAAATAACAACAAGGGCATACAAGAATACACAATGACAGGGTTAGGGTGAAACAACAGAAATAATAAACAGGGAAGGGGAGGCGGAGGAACAACAAAGTCTTTGAGCGACTGTCCAGGGTGGGTAGGCGGGACGGCAGTCCTGGGACTATGGGGTGTGGGTTTAGGACGAGAGATCCGAGCGGGTCTGGGTGGTGTGGAGTGGGATGAGGGAAAAACAGTCCGGGATTGAGCCATGACATAACAAGGGGGCGGAATTACATAACGAGACAACACAAGCACATGGCCCAAACAACAGACAACAACGATTGTACACAAAACATGGGTCTGTCATGATCCTGCCAAAAGACTAGGAAAAATTAAGGACATGATGGCAGAATCATGACAGGTATGAATTTGTAAAGCTGCACACAATTCATGTTACATCACGTGGACCAATAGTTTCCCCATATACAGTGGGGAGAACAAGTATTTGATACACTGCCAATTTTGCAGGTTTTCCCACTTACAAAGCATGTAGAAGTCTGTAATTTTTATCATAGGTACTCTTCAACTGTGAGTGACAGAATCTAAAACAAAAATCCAGAAAATCATATTGTATGATTTTTAAGTAATTAATTTGCATTTTATTGCATGACATATGTATTTAATCACCTACCAACCAGTAAGAATTCCGGCTCTCACAGACCTGTTAGTTTCTCTTTAAGAAGCCCTTCTGTTCTCCACTCATTATCTGTATTAACTGCACCTGTTTGAACCTGTTACCTGTATAAAAGACACCTGTCCACACACTCAATCAAACAGACTCCAACCTCTCGACAATGGCCAAGACCAGAGAGCTGTGTAAGGACATCAGGGATAAAATTGTAGACCTGCACAAGGCTGGGATTGGCTACAGGACAATAGGCAAGCAGCTTGGTGAGAAGGCAACAACAGTTGGCACAATCATTCGAAAATGGAAGAAGTTCAAAATGATGGTCAATCTCCTTCCAGGGTTCGTACAAGGTGCTTAAAGTGCTTGAAGTACTTGAATTTGACTTTTTGAAATTTAAGTCCTGGAAAACCATTGAAAACAGCCATTTTTTTGAAGAGGTACTTGAAAAGTGCTTGAATTATTATAGGGATGCACCGATACCGAGTAACGCATAGCTGTGGTGCGCGAGCTGATCATCAGAGAAAGCCGCGCGCGCAGTGGATTGAGCGCGCAGCAGCACAGACACGCGAGCTGGTCGAGCACATCTCTTTAAAACAGACATCAGTGGAAGGTTTGTAGTTTAGTCGGATGTCAATGGCAAATGAAATAAAACAAGGCATGTATTAGCTTATTATTAACGTTAACTTACGAGAGACAGCACAGTTCTGTTAAATGCTCTTGATTGCTAAATCGTTCACTCAGCACGTGTTATTTGGATGACAACTAAATCAAGGAAAGTAAAACATGACCTGTTACCTGATTTATGTATAACGAGTGATTCCCTACATTATTACTGGACGTTTGCAGTCAATAAGTTTCATGAACGCAAACATCCAAAGCGCGCGCCCCGGAAACCAGCGTCTCAGCGCGCGAATACTGAATTGAATTGTCTTTCACGTCTTGTGCTTGTGCGGAGGAATTCACAAAAAATTATGTAAAAATGCCCATATTTGCGAGTATCCTAGTAAACAAAGTCAGGTATATCAAGTGAACGTAGCCATGGGGTTCGTGCGTTCGGTCTTAAAGGGGCAGCACTTCAATAAACCCACTGCTGTTTTAATGTTAATCAAACAATGAATGGACAAATTACTCACTGCTCTTGACTAAATAGTCTACCCTTTTCAACTTTCAAAAGATCCATCTATATTTAATGTATCCAGTAATTTGTAGCCTTTCTTTGTTCTATTGTATTTATTTGTAAGTTTATTATTCGTTCTTATTTTGTTGCTGACTGCTTACCTTTTAATAATGTTTTAAATTCACAATAATTAGGCTGGCAGTTTTTGTTGTAGTATCAAAATTGGATTAAATAATTTATATTTCACTGGTGTCTAAACATTTGTACCACTGACCCAATTCTCAGCACTGACATTTCTGGAGCTGCTCTAGTCTAAATATGTGCTGTGCTATTCAATGAAAGATGCAATATGATAGAGCAATAGAATGTACAGTAACAAAAGCTCATACAATGCATTTTAGCAGGCTTAATTAAGCATGCAAATAATTGAAAGAAATATATATTTGATGAACCAATTAAGCCAACTAATATGATTATTACTAATACATTTAAAAATTACAAATGCAGTGAAAATTCAGGGATTGGTTACAGTATCGGTATCTCGTTCTGCAAAAAGTGGTATCGGCCCATCCCTAATTCAAAATATTGTGATTTTTGTTGTTGTTGAAAAAATACAATTGTTTCAGCTAAATCATCGCTGCAGCCCGTCTGAGATATAGAGCTATTTCTCATGGCTATGAGCATGATATTAAGTATATGATAAGTATATAATACAACTTTCATTCTTCAGGTCAATCATATATATTAATGGGGGGAAAAATCAGTTTCAATATCCTTTCAATGGTTAAGGCGATTTCCCATGCCTGACAGCGCTGGTCAATGGATTCACCTCTCTGAATTGAAACATCAATAAGTAAAAATAATAATCAAGATTTTGTTTGATAAGTGCCGATTGAAGTCCTTGAAATCCAAAAAAGTAGTGCTTGGAAAGTCCTTGAAAGTCCTGGAATTTCATTTGGCAGAGTCTGTACGAACCCTGTCCTTCGGTCTGGGGCTCCATGCAAGATCTCACCTCGTGGGGCATCAATGATCATGAGGAAGGTGAGGGATCAGCCCAGAACTACACGGCAGGACCTGGTCAATGACCTGAAGAGAGCTGGGACCACAGTCTCAAAGAAAACCATTAGTAACACTACGCCGTCATGGATTAAAATCCTGCAGCGCACGCAAGGTCCCCCTGCTAAAGCCAGCGCATGTCCAGGCCCGTCTGAAGTAATGACCATCTGGATGATCCAGAGGAGGAATGGGAGAAGGTCATGAGGTCTGATGAGACAAAAATAGAGCTTTATGGTCTTAACTCCACTCGCCATGTTTGGAGGAAGAAGGATGAGTACAACCCCAAGAACACAATCCCAACCGTGAAGCATGGAGGTGGAAACATAATTTTTTGGGGATGCTTTTCTGCAAAGGGGACAGGACGAATGCACCGTATTGAGGGGAGGATGGATGAGGCCATACTATCATGAGATCTTGGCCAACAACCTCCTTCCCTCAGTAAGAGCATTGAAGATGGGTCATGGCTGGGTCTTCCAGCATGACAACGACCCGAAAAACACAGCCAGGGCAACTAAGGAGTGGTTAAGAAGAAGTAAGAAGCATCTCAAGGTCCTGGAGTGGCCTAGCCAGTCTCCAGACCTGAACCCAATAGAAAATCTTTAGAGGGAAATGAAAGTCCGTATTGCCCAGCGACAGCCCCGAAAACCTGAAGGATCTGGAGAAGGTCTGTATGGAGGAGTGGACCAAAATCCCTCCTGCAGTGTGTGCAAACCTGGTCAAGAACTGCAGGAAACATATGCATATGCAAAAGCCTCTAAACGCCACCTCCGTCAAAAATGAGATAATGACATTGAGTGAAAGCTATCTGAACATAGTACACGTTCAACAAATATATTTGCTTCAAATCCTCTAAATCTCAGCCTTAGCCCATTCAGAAACATCAGTTTGTCGGCAAAAGCCTCTAGACGCCACTTCCCTTTGGAAGCAAAAGCCGCTACATCCCGAGAACCAATCAGAAGGCGCGAATCAGTACAGACTGTTTCAATAGAACGGCGCGCTGAGGAGACGGATTTTTTTTAGATGGCTGAGGAGATTGTTTTGGTTTTGGATTCAGATTTTTTACATTTTTAAGATGGAGTACGATGAAATGGATGAGCCTGTCCTACTGACATCAAATGGCAGAAGAAAACGTCGTTTACCTCAAAACTCTTCCCGTTACAAGGCAAAAGAAAATCGGTACAGTGGAATGTTGTTCTGTTCTACTTAATTATAGAATAAACTATTTGAATCGCCAATTCTTTTTTGCCAATGTGGTTATACTGTGTGAATCGGGGGGGATGGGGGGGGGGGGGCTTTTGTCTTTATTCAGACAGGGCAGAAAGGTGACTGCAGAGAAATGGGGTGGGATTTGCAAATAATCGCAGATCTCATTCAGCCCCCCTGTAAAGAGGTTTCTACTGTTTAGTTTTTAAATGAATGTGCTCTAATCTTTTTCAGTGTTTCTAGTTACATTTTTAGTGATTTTTCAGCTATTTACTATGTCTTGTCCCAAAGAGGTGGATTTAGAGGTTTTTGCGAAAAAAGCACAAATTGAGCGTCAGCGTCAGTTCTGGCAGGCCAGGTTGTCAAGCCGCTGCTTATGCTATGATCTGCTCCAGCTGAGCCGCATTAGCTGGTTAACTCCCCTCGCTGCTCAATGGCCAAAGCTCAAACAAGGCGCCCTATTTAAAGCTCATTCACCTTGCTCATACATGATTGCTGCTCACTCTGCTGGCTCGCTGCTCGCTTCTGCTGCAATATTGACACAGGATTCGACGTGATTCGTTCTCCATTCATCTCTGAAGTTTCACGAAGCTAAGTTTCTTTTAATATTCATTGCTAAAAGCATCAGTGTGTTGGCAACATGCTTGTTGTTAATCCTATCCGTGTGGCATTTGGGCTTATCTAATAGTCGTTTTCGTAAAAATGCTATGTGATCATATTGGCTATGTGCGTTACTATTGTTGTCATTGGCAACTGATCGCGTTGCTCACGCTGGCTTTTACCACTATGCAGCGCAGATTCAAGCAGCTTGCTGTGATAGGATTTAACTTCTGCGGACTGCCTCCGGACCGTATACAGCTCATTCTTACGCACTGTGCAGCAACTACGGCGGCGACACTCGCTCCGGTTTAACCCTTTAAGCAATGGGGCGGTGGTTTCTGCTGCTTACGAACGATACCTCCGTGCCGATGTTCGGGATATTCTTGACGCCCAGAAGCCATGAGCTCAAGTCTCTGATTTGTTTCGTTAATAAACACATTTGATTATTACTTTGCTCGCGCTCTGCTCAGTTAACGCCCCTGAATGCGCTATCAGCTGTTAATTTATTCATCTAGCTCGTTCTCAGAGGTGGATTAGTCATCCATAGAGCTTACACTGTAAGACAGAGCTGTCAAACAGTTTAAAGACAGACAATCTAGGTAACAGCATGTTTTAGCTATTGCGGTCTTGATTAGTCATTCAGTAATTAATTAATATTTTTACTATTATAAATCGCTAAATTAGGGCGGCTCAGTCGACACCGTTCAAGACACTCAATTTTGTTTTGGGGGGAATAGCTCATGTAGTCAAATAAATCATCCTCTGTATCACAGAGGATTGCCAGTGTGGTTTTGTTTGGGGGGATATTTTAGCTCTCACAGTCTAAAACTGTGTGAGCGTTCCCTAATGCTGCTGCTGCTGTCCTCTGACTCTCTGCTATTTCATGGTGCTCATGAAAGGTCAGAGGACTCCCTGAACAGAGCCATACCGCCAAATTTCAATTCAGGAACATCAACCTGTTTGCAGTCTATTCAATTAAATTCTAAATTATTTTGTTTGTGTGTTCTTGACTTAATGGACCTGACAGAAGTGGATTTAGCTGTTTTTGCCGCAAAAGAAAATCTAATTTGTTAAAAATCACTGAATTGACTAAAGTGACATTTTTGAAAAAAAGTTATTTTATTCACTGACTAATAACCTTATCAGTACCTTTAAAATGAAACTACTGGAAGTGAACGTCTACTTTTCTGATGTATCAAATACTTATGTCATGCAATAAAATGCTAATTAATTACTTAAAAAAATCATACAATGTGATTTTCTGGATTTTTGTCTTAGATTCCGTCACTCACAGTTGAAGAGTACCTATGATAAAAATCACAGACTTCTACATGTTTTGTAAGTGGGAAAACCTGCAAAATCTGCAGTGTATCACATACTTGTTCTCTCCACTATATATATATATATATACATATATATACATAAAAACCTGTGTATACTATCAAAGATTATTTGATAATGTAAAATCCTACTTTCTCACCTTCCATAAAATTGAAGCTGCATGGCTACATGACTTGCCGAGGCCAGCGATGCAAGAACACCCTCCTGTCTCTACTGCTCCCAGGTTTGTCACAAGTACCCAGGCCGAGTGTGCTGGTTTGCTGACTCTGAACATCAGCCTTTAAAAAATACCAGGTCTTTCAGACCTACTTGGTGGAGTAACAGACGACCCACTTTACCACTGTGAAGGAACTGGTAGGCTTCAGTGCTCTCGTAGCTTTTCATAGTGGCACCATCTACTCCAAGGGACAGCACAAAATAATCGAAAATATCCCCGTACATTATTTCTGGCTGCTTTCTCATGTCATCCTCCCAGTCGCTAGTGGCGATCCTTGAAGGATGCAATACATTTACACCATCCGACCGCCGCAGCACAGAAATAGTGTGCTCCCATATGTTGGCCATGTCAGCTAATTACCGCAAACTAACGAAATAATGTATAACAAAAGTTTGCTTGCCCTTTTTACTGACAAATTAGCTTTGTTTTGTAGCGCTGTTTACACTTCCTCTTTCTGTGGCGTTTGAGGCGGAAGTCGGAAAACACGCGTTCGACCGGAAATGGGTAAAGTGGGCGGGGCTACATAAGGTCTATAGCTACTATCACTGGCCGGCTACTCACCCGGAGACTTTTTCCGCGGTACATCTATCAAATGGCTTAAAGGAGCTGTATGTAAGATTGTGGCCAAAACTAGTACTGCAATGACTGTCAAATTACTGTAGAGTGGTGTATCCCCTCCCCCTCCTCCCTGACTCGAGGTTGCCAGATCGGCTGCAGGATCCAGCAGGAACGTGACGAGCTGCAGCTGTGGTAACTAGAGCAGAGCTGGCAACCCGGATGCCGCAACACTACTGACTTCGTGATTGGTAGATAGGTGGAGGGTGGAGCATCAGACCAAAACACAACATGACAACATCAACATCAGTTGAGGGCTGCAACTGCACTTTTTAAATGACAATATCCTGGCCAGACTACTGTTGTCAGTGATATAAGTATTTGAAATGTACATGATTTCTTAATGTCTAGTGACATTTCAGGGCCATTTTATGATTAATTGAAATAAATTTCTTACATACAGCTCCTTTAATGACATCACAAATATGTTGCGCTGGTTAAACAACGGTAAGGTAAAACAGATTGAGCACCAAGACGGCCCTGCATCTCCTCCATCGAACCCGAGTAGGCGTACAATCCCCGAGTTTGATGTGAGTACAATTTAAATTGATTATTTTATTTTTATTAGTCATTGGATTGAAACCGTCTGCTAACTGCTTGCTACTAACTTACTAACGTTAGCTATCTAACGGGCGCTACCCTGCCTATGTGTGTGTATATTAGCTAAAGCATACATTTAGATTTCAATATATTTGCGGTATTTTTTCTTAGTCTAATTTAGGGTGACCTGACTTTAACGTTTGCTGGGGACAGTCCAAGTGATTGGTGCAGTGTTAATTTCGTTTGTCAATGACATTTTTTCACAGACGAAAACGAGACGATAACTAAATAAAAACTAGTTTTGAATGACAAAAACTGACGAAAATCTATTGACATTTTCGTCAACAAATAAAAACTAGACAAAATT
The DNA here is from genome assembly GCA_029959095.1 of Rhinichthys osculus. Lineage (NCBI taxonomy): Eukaryota > Metazoa > Chordata > Actinopteri > Cypriniformes > Leuciscidae > Rhinichthys > Rhinichthys osculus. The sequence goes on along the minus strand of JARWKJ010000014.1, from coordinate 11,547,198 downwards.
TTTAGATAGTGGCTATTTGGGAAGGGATCCAGTCAGGAGGACTGATGTCCTGCGTTTGTGGTAGATGCGCACATTTGTACTGTAACATGCTGATCTACCGAGCGGCACACGGGTTGACATGCGCTGCACGTCTCATAAAACGTAAAAAAATGTAAACGTCTGGGAGAATGAGTAGAGCAGACATATAGATCTGAATAAGAGTGACGACGCAAAAAAAAGAGCTCTATTCGGTACGGTTTTCTGTGCGCACACACCCGACCCGAAGCGTGCAGCCATGCACATAGACACCTATACAGCGCACGAGTACTGAATTGAGCTCTCTTTCGTGTCTGAATGGACAAATACACACAACATTATGTCGAAATTTCCGTTTTGGAGAGTATTCACGTAAACTATGTTGGTTATGTCTTAAACAGTTTTGAGTGTATCGGATGTGCATCGGTGCAATTGGATCCGCATGTCATTGGACATGATTCGATGTCTTAAAGTGACAGTGGGTAATAAACCTAATGCGGTCTGTGTCCTTAAAATTGATCAAGCAACAAAAGAAAAAGAGAAAAGCATTCACTGTTCATTAATAGCTTTAATAAGGATTCATTATATTTAATTCATACAAATAAATATGTCTGCTGCTTGAAAGAATAAAGAATGTATGCAAGTAGTTATAAAGAATGCATACTGTATATCATTCATTGAAAAGAAGACTGTTCTATTTTAGGAAAAGTGGTTTTATTTAATTTTAAGGTATTTTTTTAGTCACAGTAGTTAAATCTGTATCTGTATTGCATGTTCAAACTTTAAAATCATTCATATTAACAGGTTAATAGATGTTTTCTCCGGAAGTATGTGGGTTTGGAAATTCTAGAGAAATTTTAAATTAATGCATTACAATTGAACTAAACCCATTATAGGCCTGAAGCCTGCCTGCATGAGCTATGACGTTAAAACTGGCCTGAAGCTATGGATAGTTGGGGTGGGGGGATGAGGCAAATCAATTAATTTTCTTCTTTACAGAAAATTTTTTCCTGAATGGAAAAAGTGCTATTAGTTCATTGAATATGATGAGCCTGCACAAGTGATGTACTGCAAAACATGCAGGAGCTGCCCAGCTCAGGCCACAGGGAACGCCCTGTTCCATGGAGTAACTGGACAGAAAGTCAGGGTGAGGAGCATCAAAGAGCATGCAGCCACGATTGCACACAAATCAGCTGATGATGCCCTACAAGCAAGAGCTCACCCAGAAAGAGGAGCACTGGTGGCAGCTTTTGACAGAACGGATGCAGCAATACAGGAAAAGATGGTGAAACTCTTCAACATAGCCTACATCATTGCCAAAGAGGAGGTGGCCTTCACCATGTTCCCCAAGCTGGTGGCTCTTCATTACACCAATGGCCTGGACCTCGGCAATACATATAGCAATGACCAGGCATGCCACATGTTCATCACAGCCATCGGTATGACTTTCATCTTTTTGACCGATCAGTGAAGGACCAGGAGCTAATCTATTGCGTCTACCTCCAGAAATGATGTTTTATTAACAAAGTTCAGGAGGAGCACGTTCAGTTAATTAACACGAGTGGAGTGCACTCAGCAATCAATGATAAGAGGTGTGTATATATAGATTCAGCAATCTCACCTCACTCCATTGATAGTTTAGCAGCATCCATCCACCGCCCCTTCTCCACACTTCCAGTCCTAAACACTTACATAGGGGGTAGTACTCTGGATTCAGGCCAAACTCCGAGCCCTCCCCCCGGACAGCACGCCAAATACGCATTAAATCTTATCCACTCTAATTATATGTACAGTAAGTGTGAACTCGTGAATGGCAAACCAGTGAACCAGCTTATCCAGATTGTTGCCCTGGACCATGCCCATAGCCAGGGCATTTTGGATACCATTCTGGCTGGACTGTTGAAGGTTGGAGTGGGTGAGGAGGACCTGAAAAAACATCTGGTTGGCTTTGGGTGTGATGGTGCTGCCGTTATGCTGGGTGTGAACAATGGAGTGACCGCCAGACTTCAGCGTTTGTGCCCGTCCCTTGTTTCAATCTGGTGTGTGGCTCATCGTCTGCTCTAGACTGTGTCAAACAGGTTCCTCAGCTGCAAGACAGTAGCTGTGTCCCAATGTGATGGCTGCAGACTTCGAAAGATGCAGCCTATTCGTCCTTCGAAGGACGCACCATGTAGCCTTTGTGGGATTTCCTAATTGCGCAACCAGGTGTTCCCTATTACCGCTCCTGGTGCCAAGCAACGGTGCGAGAGTACAGCTGCCATCCTGATTATTCATTTGATATAATTGAGGAGGACATGGGGAGGATGTTTCAGCCCCGGTGCCGCCGAGTTATGTATTTTCGGCTTAGCCAAGACCATGGCCAGAGCTGGTTTACTGCATCCCAATTAAGAGGCTGCGTCCTGAATGGCCGGATTACACTTTGTTCAAGTATTGGGTGTTAACTTACGTAAATAATGTAATGAAATATGAAAAGAAAAGAAAACATTGGCACATATATATATATATATATATTCAAATGTTCACTTATATCGTAGGCTATTGATGCGATTTTGTAGGCTAGTCATGTATTCTTTTTATTATGAACAGAAATGGACCATGGTGAAAATATTTACACAGGTTTTCATCCCTATTTGAATATAAAACCTAGTTGAATATAAAAAAGTCTAGTGGAAAGGTTACTCCCGCTCGTCATCGGCAGCTGTCAGTCACAGTTGCTAGGCGACAAGAACAATCCTCCGTAGGCTAGACCGGTCCGAGCGCTTCAGATGCGCACTTTGATATGGGATATTTGTTAATATTGTGACAATAGACCTACATTTTGTTACTTTAATTTTCAAAATAACCAGTGGTGGAATGTAAGGAACTACATACTTCATTAAGTATTCATGTACAAATGTGAAGTAGCCTACTTTTTTCCCTCACAGGACAGCAACACTACGCATTGTTTTACTACACTACATCTACAAAAAAGTATATAGTTTAAATGTATCAACCTTGCAAACACTCAGAGACCATTACAAAAATAAACAATGTCCAGAGCCATGAATTCTCTTTTATTACACATTTAAAGTTGCATAAAATAATGAAATAATGGATAATAAACAAACAATGTACAGAAACATTTTTTTTCTTTAAAAAAAATATAAGTGAAAAAAAGTTAAACAAGAAAATATATACACCCACCTAAAGGATTATTAGGAACACCATACTAATACTGTGTTTGACCCCCTTTCGCCTTCAGAACTGCCTTAATTCTACGTGGCATTGATTCAACAAGGTGCTAAAAGCATTCTTTAGAAATGTTGGCCCATATAGATAGGATAGCATCTTGCAGTTGATGGAGATTTGTGGGATGCACATCCAGGGCACGAAGCTCCCGTTCCACCACATCCCAAAGATGCCCTATTGGGTTGAGATCTGGTGACTGTGGGGGCCATTTTAGTACAGTGAACTCATTGTCATGTTCAAGAAACCAATTTGAAATGATTCGAGCTTTGTGACATGGTGCATTATCCTGCTGGAAGTAGCCATCAGAGGATGGGTACATGGTGGCCATAAAGGGATGGACATGGTCAGAAACAATGCTCAGGTAGGCCGTGGCATTTAAACAATGCCCAATTGGCACTAAGGGGCCCAAAGTGTGCCAAGAAAACACCCCCCAGACCATTACACCACCACCACCAGCCTGCACAGTGGTAACAAGGCCTGATGGATCCATGTTCTCATTCTGTTTACGCCAAATTCTGACTCTACCATCTGAATGTCTCAACAGAAATCGAGACTCATCAGACCAGGCAACATTTTTCAAGTCTTCAACTGTCCAATTTTGGTGAGCTCTTGCAAATTGTAGCCTCTTTTTCCTATTTGTAGTGGAGATGAGTGGTACCCGGTGGGGTCTTCTGCTGTTGTAGCCCATCCGCCTCAAGGTTGTGCGTGTTGTGGCTTCACAAATGCTTTGCTGCATACCTCGGTTGTAACGAGTGGTTATTTCAGTCAGTTGCTCTTCTATCAGCTTGAATCAGTCGGCCCATTCTCCTCTGACCTCTAGCATCAACAAGGCATTTTCGCCCACAGGACTGCCGCATACTGGATCTTTTTCCCTTTTCACACCATTCTTTGTAAACCCTAGAAATGGTTGTGCGTGAAAATCCCAGTAACTGAGCAGATTGTGAAATACTCAGACCGGCCCGTCTGGCACCAACAACCATGCCACGCTCAAAATGGCTTAAATCACCTTTCTTTCCCATTCTGACATTCAGTTTGGATTTCAGGAGATTGTCTTGACCAGGACCACACTCCTAAATGCATTGAAGCAACTGCCATGTGATTGGTTGATTAGATAATTGCATTAATGAGAAATTGAACAAGTGTTCCTAATAATCCTTTAGGTGAGTGTATATATAAATCATTCTTTCAAGAAGAGAAAACAGCCTGTCCATCCTCTTTCTACTCTCCTCGCCTCTGCAGTCCCATGTCTTCTCTAATCAAGTCCAAAAACTCGTCCTCTCCGTCTCGCCTTCTCTGATGCTGATGCAGGTGCTGGTGCTGGTGCGGCTGGCTCGTCCTCTTCTTAGTCGCACACTACTGAACTCGGCCCTTGTGTGTCCTCATGGATGGATGCGATTAGGACAAGGCGGTTGGTGGAGTGGCTCTGTCCCAACACCTCATCCACGAGGACACACCAGGGCCAAGTTTCAGCAGTCCTTCGAATATGGCCTTCGGAGGATGCAAAACTGAATTGGGACAGCCTTCATCGCGCCGCGGTGACGCAATCAGCCTTCAAATGCGACCTTCAGAGGGTGCAGCCTTTGAATTGGCACCCATATACATACATATTTAACTATTTTATAATTACATAATTATATTTAATATTGTCACAGCTCAACATTTGTATGGGTCCTTTTAGTAATTAAAATGACTAAAATATTCTTTACCTCTTTTCTTCTTTTTAAACTGTAGACAAACCCAGGCCCAAGGCTACACCAGTTCATGGATGAGGTTGGGGCTGGGGCTGGAAGTACCTGGCAGGGTGTCCAGATCAGCAGGACCAATGCTGATGACACCAACTTCAAAAACCTCAAGCTTCGCCTCACCAACAGCTTCTGTGAGTTTGTGTCAAAGCGTTTCAAAAGTCTGGAGACCGGCGTTCTGAAGGCAACCTCCACACTCTTTGACCTGTCCAACTGGCCAGAAGACACTACTGATCTGGCAACATTTGGCACAGCTGAGATGAATGCCTTCATAGAGCATTTCCATCCCATACTTGAGACATGTGAGGACTTTGAATCCGTGGAGGCAGCTAGGCGAGAGTGGCTTGACCTTAAGGTTCTTGTTTCCCGTCACTACAGGCACCTCGATTCCCAGATGCTGTGGCAGCAGCTGATTCAGGGTGTCATTGGAAGGGATGGCCAGTTTCAGCACATGGAGGTGGTAGCAGAGATCAGCCTTGTCCTCCCCATGAGCTCCTCTTGCTGTGAGTGTGGCTTCTCCAGTATGAAGGGGATCAAATCAGACTGGATGTCCTGCCTGTCCAATAAGATGCTCAACAGTCTCTTCAAATCTCTGTTCATGGCCCTCCTGCACAACACTATGACTCTGTGAAAGCAGTGACCAAGTGGTGGAGTAGTGGCTTCAGGGCACGAAGACCTCAGTACAAAGACTGAGACGGATATAGGTGCACAAAAAAACTAAAGTACCAAAATAAATAAATAAAGACGAAATTTGCTTGAGGCACCGCAGTTGCACTCTCGCTCTGACTTGGTTAACAAGTCCTGATTTCAGGTTTGGCCTTGGCTTAAATAGGCCAAACCCCGCCCCTTTTTGGGCCACACCAATTTCAGGAACTTATAACAAACAGTTAATACACATACAAATACTTCATCTATTTGATAATCCTCTCCCATAAAATATCTCTATATATAATATTAAACACATAATCCATTCACACATAATACACTTAACACATAATATTTGCATATAAAGGAACACCTCCGACTTTTTGGGACTTTAGCCTATTCACCGTATCCCCCAGAGTTAGATAAGTCCATACTTACCTTTTTCATCTCCGTGCGTGCTATAAGTCTGTTTGACGCACCCACTGCTAGCCTAGCTTAGCACAAAGACTGGATGTAAATGGTTGCAGCTAGCATACTAATCCAAATAAGTGACAAAATAACGCAAACCGACTTATAGCACGCACGGAGATGAAAAAGGTATGTATGGACTTATCTAACTCTGGGGGATAAGGTGAATAGGCCAAAGTCCCAAAAAGTCGGAGTGTTCCTTTAAATACACACACGAACACCTATTCACACTCGACAATGGTTTCGTCAGCTTCCGGTTTCGATGTGCCAGCGCGACCCGGCCATAATGTCATAAGCGGCCGCCCCTCAACCGTTTGGTTTGGCCGGTGCAATTTTCCCGCTGTAACACTGACTACGCCCACACAGACAAACAACACAGGGACCAAATGACAAGACAGGGTAGTGTAAGTGTATAAAATGACCGGGAAATTTATATGGTAGGGAAAGTGGGGAAATGGATGAATGTCTATGTGCTATCAGCATCGCGTGTGCACCCGCTCCTATGATAGCGGCAATAAAGGGAGGAACGAGACGTGGATGGATGAGGTCAGTATGTATGTGTGTATTTATGTGTATGTGTGTGTGCCAATGCTGCTTCCCCAGCGGTGGCAGCTAATGTGATTTTATCACACACTCCAATGCTTAAGTTTTGCTAGCATCGGTGGATTGAAAACGTCAATGTGTCAGAAAGAGGATTGCTGCTCTGGCCACATGTCAAAAAATACATCAACATGGTAGAGACATGGGCGGCAGTGGCTCAGTGGTTCATGTAGGTTGTCTGCGAACCGAAAGGTTGGTGGTTCAATCCCCGGTTCCACCTGACCAAGTGTCGAGGTGTCCATGAGCAAGACACCTAACCCCGGCTGCTCCCGACGAGCTGGATGGCACCTTGTATGGCAGACACCGCTGTCGGTGTATGAATGGGGGTGAATGTGAGGCAAATGTAAAGTGGGTGCCATTGGGTCTGTGAAAGCGCTATATAAATGCAGTCCATTTACCATTTAGAGAGAGGTGAACTTCTCAACCCAAAAGTGAAGTCGTTTGATGAGATGAAGATGCGATGTGCTGATCCTCTCTTTCCAGTGAAAGTGTCAGACCATGCTGCCTTTCCTTTGATATCATGATAACATGTACAAACTGATTAAAGGTAAGGATAAACATGGATTGTGTCATTGTTTATGTTTTATTGTACACATTGCAGTAATTAGAAACACAAGCAAATATATAAAATGGCAACTTATCTAGAGCAAGATATTGCATAAGTTTAAGTAGGTTACAAAAGAATAGCGCGTTTTTGTGTTTAGAAATACGAGACACGGGGCAGTGGAATGAATTAAACGCAAGTTTTTTTTTACTTGAGCGACACCTACTGACAGTGTTTACATTTTTTTTTCACACTTTTTTCCAACAGCAGAAACGACTTTAAATACTCTGTCATAGAGATAAAAAGTTATTTAAAATGTAAATTAATATATGATCTAAAATTTTAAAGTAATTTGAATGGTAATTGTTTAGACTATATTTCATTTGTCTAATGTTACAGTTAATGTAATGTTCCTTCTTGAAGTCCAATAAATTCATTGACTTTTTCAACAACAAATAATTAATCGTTAAGAATCAGAGGGAGAGGTCTCTGGTGGCTCAGAGGCTCTTTGTTGACCATGTCAGATCTGTAGGGGGCATAACCAAGGTAGAAATCACAAAAGAACTGCTTCTTTAGGCTGAAGGAGCCAGGCAGAAGTACCATGTCTACTTGGAAGAGGAGAAGAAAAAGAAAGAACAGAAAGCTGTTGACTTGAAGAGGAAGGCCCTCACATATGATCAGATGATTTGAAAAAGAAGAGGGCTAGAATGGAGGCAGACATTTGTGCTCTTGAGAAATCAGCAGATGAATATGCTGAAAAGGTGGAATCTTCAAACAATCTCACCGTGATTGTTTTTGTGGAATGGGGAATTCAAATACAGAGGTTAACTTGTTAAAAATGGTTATCCAGTGAGGTTAAATTTCCTTCAGTTAAAGTTAATGACAATGTCACTGGACACTTTTTTTTTTTTTTTTTTTTTTTTTTACATTGTTGTCTCCCATTGATTTGTGTTAATTGCTTTCTATGGATTTATGTTAATACATTTCCAAGGAGTTGTCAGGGTTTGACATTATTTTTATTGTGTTACTGTGTCCGCATTTTTTAAATAAATATTTATTATAAATAATGAATTGCGATTAAGTTTTAGGTCATTTTATGGTTGCAACACGCCACAAAACATAGAAGAAGTTTTAGTTCATTTCCGCCCAGTATTTCCGCTTTGTTTGCGCACACACGGCGGGTGTCAACAAAGACAGATGTAAGTGTACAAAGCAAATAAATGCTTCAACCAAAGGGTTTCTGTGAGGTGTCTCTGAACCACAATGATCTGTTTGGAGCACTGTCGTTCCCACACCACAGGCCCCCTCCGTTGTCATCGGGCATTTACGTGCATCTGCATCATCATAGCAATGTGTTGATAGCGTCGTTGTTTTCTTATTATGGCTTATTACATGGCTTGGTTGAATTCTAATGTAGAATGCGGTCTGTTATTTCTTGATAACAGACCGCTGCTAAGTATAACCAAAGTCCTTTTAGGCAAGTCATGCCACTCGGCCGCCTTCTTGGCAACGCCCCCGGGCAGCTATTTCGGACTAACAAGACCAGGCCCCTATCTAAATGAATGGGCAGAGAGTCAGAACTGCACTTTCACTGGTCACCGGGACATAAAAACGGCATGTATAGAAACAGCAGTAAAATATGATAAAAATCGCTGAAAAAGTTTGATGACTTTGCCCCAAAATAAGGTTTAAAACACCTTTTTCCCCCACAGGTTATACTTTTACTACGCATGCGCAAGGGTTCACGACACCAACTTCATTTACGTCTCTATCCAGAATGCCGGTGTTGTGCTAAGCACTTAAACAAATGCTCAATGTCATTTGTTTTATGACTGTGTACAGTACAATATTTTTAATTATTATTTTCTTGTGTCTTGTTCTTCTTGTGTCTCAGTTTTTCTGTTTTGAGTGTCTACCCCTGATATGGACAGATTTTTTTGTAATCATTGTATAACGCTATGTGTTCTGTATTTTTTTTTTTTTTTTTAAACCCTTGAAGATATGCTGTACTTATTGACGTTAGGGATACAATCCGCATATAACGTTACCATCTATATTGGTACAACGCACAACGCACACATACACTGCATATCAAATCTGCCGCCTTTTCCAACAGTAACATATTTCGGCGGACAAAAATAGCATCAAGACAGATTTGTACATTTCTAAAGTTACTCCATAACTTTGAAGTAAAATATAAATACATATGCCATGTTTATGTGCCTTCTATGGGTCCAATAACAGAGTGGGATGTGGGCGATCTTTTTTCGCCTTCCCATAGGCGTCATTTACAGGGGGGACGGGTGGGACATGTCCCCACCACTTTTTGCCAGGGTCGATATTGTCCCCACCACTTTTTAAACATCTCGCGGCACGGATGTACCAATACAAATAAAACATCTCTAGTTAAAGGGGCATTATGCAGAAATCCCGTTTTTGTCAAACAGCGACCCCTAGAGTTACTGTGGAGTACTTGAATTTAACGTTACTGTCATAAATACCACTCACTCAGAGCGTGACATGGCCTGTTACATAGTATACAATAGTACATTGTGTTTAATTTGTCATTTAATGAGATATAATATATGTTGTTGTTAGTGGTGAGAATTTTCACGTGATTAAATACGTAAGAGGATCCCTCTTGTCCTTTGTGTTCATCACCTGCCACATTAAGGCACATTTTGACAGGATGTAAGGTGGCTCTTAGCCAAGGTCGGTTTACTTGGCGCCATGACCAAGTACTACGATGTTTGGCTTTAGCATTAGAAGGCAAGCGTAACATGACCAATAAGTTGCCACCTGTTCTAGCAAAACATTACACGCAGAAGACAATATTCCTCCGCCCAGGCGAGCAACCACCAAGAAAAGGTGTTAACACCAATTCTCGCCCAGGACAACTGGAAGCTCCTAGGGACTGGAAGATGCTGGCTGATCTTGACCAACGGCTTATTTTTCCACCTGAGATTGCCACCACTAACCTACGACCAGATATTGTTTTGTGGTCTGGATCAGCACGCATTGTTCAACTGATAGAGTTAACAGTGCCATGGGAGGATGCGGTAGATGAGGCATATGAGAGGAAGAAACTGCGGTATGCTCATCTGGCCACTGAAGCAGAACAGCGAGGATGGAGAGTCCAGGTTTATCCAGTGGAAGTGGGTTGTCGAGGTTTTGTGGCACACTCTACAAACCGGTTCCTCAGAGACGTCGGATTCAGTGGCCAAGAGTTGCGTCGCACAGTAAAGAACTTATCTGAAGCAGCAGAAAGGAGCAGCAACTGGCTGTGGTTGAGACGGAAAGATTCTAGCTGGCTGTGTACAGGCCGCCACGCTACGGTTTCGTAGAGTTCTTGAAAACTTGAAGAGTCTGTTGGTTTGTTTGTATACGTTCCTGTGGATATTGCGTGAATGAGGGGTGGTTGGGTATTGTGTTTTGCGGTAGGTGGTATGCCATACGGAACCGTTGTCCACTGAAACTGCATATTAACGCACCAGTGGGGCTCGACAGCCTTAGTCAACGGGTTGGCGCGTATGGTTGGGTCGCGGAGAGATTGTGATATTGTGGTTAGGTCTCAGCAGCAGGAGGGATGTAGAGGTCAGTAAGCTGGGCTGAGTTGAGTGGGGGACGGAGGGGGGTGACTCTGGGACGCCAGAGTCACTGTCGAGCCCTCTTGAGGTGTCGTGGGCTAGTCGACGAAACACTGAGGACGGAAGGTGCCCACTTGAAGACCCTAGAGATGTCCCCTACTCGGTTCAATCCAGACGGTTGTCGTGCTGGTCCTGTAGTTGCAGCCGTCGCGTGCGCTAACGTGCCAAGTACACTGCTGCCGTTAACGCCGGACAGAAGGGGAGTCACACTACCTTATGGAAAGAAGCGTAAATGGATGGAGAAGCATAGTTTACTGTAAAGCTACGTCTTAGTGTTGCTTATCTTGGCGAAAGCCGAGTACAAATCAGCATGAAGTTTTAACATCTACTCTCGTGTAATGGAAATCATAGATCCGACAATTTTAATGGTCCAGTGGCAGAACTTTTGCCAAGTGTGTCAGAGGTTCTGGGTTCTAATCGGTACTAGTAGTATAGTTTATTTTCCTCATCAAAACCGATTGTTTATTAGTGGTTGTATTTCAAGCAGGGACATGTTTTTTGTGCATAAGGTTTTGTGATTTCACCATAACAAAATATAGAGAGTCTCTCAGTCCCCGCAACGGATTCAGGCGCGCGTCACAACAGAACACTTATCTGCACCACTGATCGCAGAGGCAACGAGCACTTTGGTCACTTGATTTAAAAAATAACACATTTCAGATCGCCTCTTATTTAACAAACGAACGAAATGAATGCTCTACTAGAGTTACCTGGAGATGTTTTATTTTTTTGTAATGGTAACGTTACATCCGTGCCGCGAGAAGTTTCAATGGGGACATAACACACCCGCAAATTATGACTATGCTCGTGTCCGACTCCTCGCTCGGTCAGTCAGCTGTTTCCTCTTTCTCTGTTCCTCCGACACTGCTTTCCTAGCTTTCTGCATCTTATATGCCGGCTCAGCCATGACGATAGTGTGACAAACTCCATCCATCTACCTTGTTCCTGTGTGTATGTGTGCAGTTGCCATAAAGGAATATGTTACATCGCGAGAGCTGATATCACGCGATACTTCCTGACGCGGCCCGCCGCACCGAAGTTGCAAGTGAGATTTTTTCGCTCACCGGCACCAGGGGGGGTCGAGACGCCCACCATTCAACCCGAAAGAAGTTATATAACCATTTCAATAACTCTGAAGCTGTTCAGTTAAGCTAAAAAAGCTGCATAGTGTCCCTTTAACTAGCAGCATTCGTTTCATTCATTTGTTAAATAAGAGGCGATCTAGCGCTGAAATGTGTTGTTTTCACTCGGACGCACGCTTCAATCCGTTGCGAAGATTCTATTCGTTCTGGTAAAATCACAAATCAAAATGCACACAAACGTGTCCCTGCTTCTCTGGGTTCTAATCCGCACTCGTATAGTTTTTTTTCCCTCATCAAAACTGATAATGTTTATCAGTGATAAAGTATATCAAGATTCTTGATATACAACCACTGATAAACATTATCAGTTTTGATGAGGGAAAAAACTATACGAGTGCGGATTAGAACCCAGAACCTACGACACGCTTGGCAAAAATTCTGCCACTGGACCATTACAGGCGGATCTATGTATTTAATCACGTAAAAATTCACGATACTAACAACATATATCTCATTGTACGACCAATTAAACCCAAAGTACCATCACATTTTTGGTCGGACATCATCACATCTTTGTATACATTTTTATTTATTTACATCAGTAAGCTACAGGACATCGTCTTTCAAAACATGACCTGCGCGAAAGAGAAAAAAGAATGCGTCATTGTACCCAGCACTTTTGAAAATGCCCTTCCGAATGCGTCTCTGTCCCCAGCACATTTCAAACCAAACTGACGCCCATGCGCCTTCCCAAAGGATAATAAAATGTAACGTCTTAAATATTTTAACCATTAGACTCCCGGTAACGTTAGCTTGCTTACTATTGTCATTGTATATCTTGCAAGCCTAGGCTAACGTGCCACATAGCTAGACCATATAGCTAAAAACACAGTTCAGATACACTTATCAGAGCAGACATTTAAAACGCTTATCTCTATGGTACTCTACTTTGGTTTTTATGCATTTAACATGGATTTGTTCATGAACGAGTTAGTTACTTTGCATAAAGCACCTCTCATTTTAGCCCTAATATTAGGCAATGAAATGTCAAGTAATATAAAAACAAAATACACTTGGTCCCACTAGGAATTACCACATGAAGAATAAGCCTGACACAGCATTCTGATGATGTATTTGATTAAAATATGAATCAAAACAGTAGACAGAAATGGCTTCATAATGTGAGGAGGGGAGATCTGTCCTCCCACATGACAAATACAGAGGCAGAAAGGGGAGGATATGTGGTCTGTGAAGGTGTAGGGGGGGGGGGGTTCTGTATTTCAGATAGCCCATGAGGACTAGCTCATGTAGTTCGTAAATGTTGGGTTTGCATCTATTTCTCTAATCCTAAAACATTTGATGATTTGCATTGATTATCTTTCAATTGATTATGGAATTGTTATAATACATTTACCTGACATAATAAATTGTTATATTTGATTATTCTAACAGACTTTGACTTTATTTTTATTGAAGTTAAAAAGAACAGTCAAACATTAACGTATATTTAAAGATACACAGATATCATTGAAAAACACTTTCATTTTATGGAGTCAGATGAAACGAGTTAATACATATGATAGAATGTACTGCATTTAATTAAAAATCCCTTTGCCATTGGAAGAGACGGAACGCGCACGTGACCTTCACCTCTAATCGATACCGCCATTGGATCGAATTAGACGGACTTACAATGGTCAATATTGTTCTCCATTATTTAAATATAAGCAGGTTTGCACTTTATCAGTAATAACAATGTATTGTATAGACAGACTGATAAACACTGTGTTAATGTAGTAATGTGTAATGTACCTGTATAAAGTTACCATTTTGTTTCTAAGGGTAAAAGAAAGCGGCTAGCTCCCAAAGCCATCCCTGTCCTTTATCGGCGGCACACCCCTATACAACAGGAAGGAGGTACCTAAATACAGTGAAAAAAATGCCCATAGAAAATGATTCACAATCATATTCATGGACCTCCTGCCCCCTTGTGTTTTATTTTCTTTCTTTCCAAGCACATGACACTGAAATATTTGTTTAAATATTGTGTATTGTTCTTTATCATCTTTTCAATTAATTATTCAGTCAGGTTTACAGAGCAGGAACAGATATAACATGTAGATTTCACCAAGACTGTATGCATCAATACTGTGTAATATGATTAAAGATTCTGAGGTACATGAAGTGGTGCCATTGCAAGACACTCCACAGTGTCAAGTGATTGTGGCAGACTTACTTAATGAGAAAGACAAGGTGAAATGGCATCGGGGATCGCTGCATATCCAACCTGATACTTTACTTATAGAAACCGTATCATATTAACATCCTATAATATATTTACAGAAAATCAAGGAACTTAAAAGGCTCCTGCAGGGAGAGAGGGCCAAAATGCGGCAGCTCAAGTTCCGTATTAACTTTAAAATAAGAAAACTCCAAAAACAGTACGTAAGCAGTGTAATAGCACAAGTTGTGTTAATAAAATGTAATGTACATAACTGTAAATATTCCAGTCATTTTACTTGCAGACTGCAACATCAGCAGACAGCAGGAAAGAGCAGGAGAGATTCTTATCAGCCACTGGCCACTGACTGCCTTCCAAAGGCAACCAAAGATTTTTTTGAAATGCAAATTGCCATGGGCAGGGTGGCAAAACATGGTCAGAGATACAAGACCAGCGAGAAGGATTTGTCAGTCCAACTGTTCCACCACAGCCCAAGGTGCTACTCTGAACTCCAGAGAGTATTTAAGCTGCCCAGTAAAACAACTCTAAGGAGGCACGTAATGGGCAGTCTGGGGAGCTTTGATGTGAGTTAAAAACATAATGCATTGACACACCCTCTACTTATGCCGCGTAACTCATCCCACATAAACTTGCGCTATTCTGACATCATGAGTGCACAAATCCAAATACACATTTGCAACTTTAGTGTAATCATGAATGTCATCGCAGAGTATGCAAGAATTAACTCAGAGCAATACTTCCATTTATTCTGTAGCCTGGATTTCTGCATGGTGTTCTTGCAAAAATTAAAACAAAAACAAAGACCATGACAAAGGAAGAGAAGATGTGTTCCCTTGTGCTGGACGAGATGTCTATAAAAGGCCACCTTGACTACAACCGGAAAACAGACTCAATTGATGGTCTTACACCAGATGGCTCCCAGGCTCGTCAGGCTATGGTGTTACTGGCTAGGGCCATAAATGGAAAATGGAAGCAGGTCTGTAAAATATAAATGGGCACAATGTACAAACAGTACAGTAAACATTTGAAAGCATCCACAAAGTTTAGAAACACTACTATGTGTGTACACTCAGAAGAGTACATAAACTGTTATCCCTGAAATTGTTTTAATTCAAACTAGGTACAATAAACATAAACTCCAAATTTTTGCACAATTACTCCATGTTTTTTTAGTTTGTTGTATGATTTGCATGATAATTTTCATTCTATTGAATTGTTTAGATTGATTGTACTTAACTTAGCTTATTTTAGTCTGTTGTCAATGCAACACAATACAAGGAAGATGTTGATTGGCTCTTTGAACTGACGTCAGACATGGATGGAGCGCGCATTTTCATCTGTTCATCTGGACTTTCATCATGCACGTTTGCTGGTGAGTAGTAGTACATTTTGGTCTGAAACAGCGAATACGTTATAACACATAGATAAATGAGATGTATAAGATTTAGCCAGTAAAACTATATGTAAGTTTAGGCTGTGTTTACATGTTAACGTTCACCATCGTGTTGTATTGATCAGTCGCAACCGACACTTTTATAAGTTAGTTCTGATAGGACATATGCTCTTTGGGATGGTCACATTATCACAAAATCTAATGCTTAACCTTTTTTGATCAATAATTCTCATTAAACAAATGAACGAAAATGTCGTCTGTTGTGTAAAACGATATCTTTTTTCGATGGTGTTTTTGCATCTTGGCGGTTTGCCATATTAGAAATGTTCAACATGGCTTAAATACAGCGCAACTTTATCATTAAACTTTTAGCATTTTTTACATTTCTTTGTGAGTGAAGTATTAAACAAATAGCTTAAATTGAAATTCGACTGTCCGCAAGAAATACTAGCCCATGTAGTTATGTAGTCTAGCCAAAGAAATGCAACCTCGTGCTCATCAGCGTGGTGTTAGCTAGTACATTTCAGTTAGCTAATGCGAGTCTAGTGTATCATGACATGCTAAATAAATACATGGATAGCTAGATAGTACTTTATTTTGGATAAACATTTTGTAGATAACAGATCAAAAAAGATATACATTTTTTCTTGTTATGTAAAAAGCAATCTAATGTTTTTTGTTACTCTGCAGATTCAAGTTCAAAGCAAGGCTAATCAAGTTGATCTGGAAATGTAAGTATTGCATATTTGCTTGTGACAAAAGGGGATAACGTTACTTGTTAAAACATTAGACTTAAACATGGGAGCTATGCAAGAAGCCAGCCTTTTCCATGCCTATATCAAGAATGTTTATGTAGTTTTAAGTCTTTCAATAGCCTTAAAATACACTTATCCCGTTTTCATACAGCATCTGAAAAACAACAATTGGAGGGAAAATTTGAAGCTAAGCTTTGCTGTCAACTTTGTGATTTTCTTGAACCCTGTCAGATTACTGAATATTTTGCCCACCTTCGGCGTAGACATCTCAACCACCACACCTCAGACCTCTGATCTTGTTGACATGCGATGTGTTGCCATGAGAGGGCTTCCAGTACTTCTTGGTGATGACCCAACTGAGTTCTTCAAAGCATGCTTTGTAAGTATTATTAATGCATTTTTACTGTCATAGGTTTATTAAAATATTTTCAGCTGGAAATATGTAAACCTCACTGTGCATTTATGTTAGTAAGAACAATTAAAAAAAAAAAAAAAAATTATATTGTTAACAGTTATATTTGACATAAATGTTGAATGAAATGAGTGTCAGTGAGGAGGAAGTTTTAATTTTAAATCATTCAGGAGAAATTTAAATTAATGTTTAGAAACACTAAAATACAATTAAGGTTAATCTCATAACGTTTTAGTTTAATCAGTAATTCATGTCATATGCAAAGACTTGTATACAAAAGAAAAACATACTTAATGTTTAAATATAACTGAATTCCTGGATACACCTGTGTACATAATTCACAAAAAAATATGCTTGCATTCAACTAAACAAAATAATGTTCAATAAAATTAATATCTAGAAAAAAACTGTACACTGCTAAAATGTATTTTAGTAATCTCCAATCTCTTGTCCAGGCTTCTGATGATGGAGACTCGTACCAACATGTGCCAGTTGGAATCCTCAGCTTAGAAAATGAAGATGTGGCTCTGCAACCCTGTCCATCCATCTCCACCCATCCTCGGTGGGAATCATTTTGGAGGGGAATGTTGTAATGGAAAATTTAGACAACATACCCCAGGCCATGTGTCTTCTTTTTGGTTTAACTTACGCACTGCACCTAGACTACCCAAAGTGCATGGGCAACACCTTTCTTTTCATTCAGCAAGTTTTGCTAGGTTTAGGAAAGAAGGAGTTGAAGGGCAAGATTCTGGCTGTTACAAATCAGCTTACCATGTAAACAGGTAAATGCATTTTTCTTCTGATTCTCTTTCAGAATTGTTAGATAAACGTTCCCTTTCATTGAACTATGCCTTAGGGTTGGACAAATGTTCATGTTCCTTAATAATACAGTATAACACTGTGCTTGTTAAATATTTGGAAAAGTTTTAAAACACTGTTTTAAAGATTTAAAATTTGGTAATGTCACGAACGGTGGAGAAGAGATTCCAAAAGGCTTAAAGCAGGTGATACAGTCTTTTAATGGAAATAAGGCATAGCCGCCAAGGCCGTTTAACAAAGGATAGTTCACAAAATATTCTTGGTAGGCAGTATGATGCTCAAGCGGCAGATCCGGAAGGCTCGTGTGAGAATAGAACAGGATTGCCGGTGAGGCGTCGAGCCCTCTGCAACTCTCCACGGCACGACACTGGACACAGCACAATTCAGGTAACGTACTGCACAAAATAATTACCAGCACCGGACAGGACAAGACATGACGGGACTAATCATCTGTAGATGAAACACAAGCATTTAGCAACATACGTGACGGGTAACAATAATCCGACAGAGAAGAGGTGAGAGACAAAGCTAGAAATAGGGAGACTAATGACAAGAGATAGAGAGCAGGTGAGGGGATGAGAGAACGAGGAACAGCTGAAAGAGATGAGTGAGTAATAACGGGTGTGCGTGTGTAATGTGTGTGTGTGACCAGCAGATGGAGACAGAGTAAGAAAAGAAGAGAGAAAGAACCAGGATCATGACAGTGACTGACGGAACGTTAGACTCGGGATTAGAGGAGGTGAAAAGGGGAGGCTGGTAACCCAGACAGCATTGAAACGGCGACAGCCCGGTGGCAGATGAGGGGGCGGAATTATGAGCGTATTCTCCCCACGGGAGTTGCTCGGACCACGAAGCGGGGTTTCGGAAGACAAGACTGCGTAAAATGCGTCCAATGGTCTGATTTGCGCGTTCAGCTTGTCCATTGGTCTGAGGGTGGAAACCGGAGGAGAGGCTGACAGAGGCTCCGATGAGGCGACAAAACTCCTTCCAAAACAGGGAGGAGAATTGTGGACCTCTATCCGACACGACGTTCTCGGGGAGACCATGAATCTTAAAAATGTGATCGACGACAATCTGAGCGGTCTCTCTGGCGGAGGGCAATTTAGGAAGCGGGACAAAACGAGCCGTCTTAGAGAAGCGATCGATAACAGTGAGGATAACTGTATTTCCTCCGGACGGAGGAAGCCCTGTAATAAAGTCGAGTGCAATCTGTGCCCAGGGGCGCGACGGAATAGGTAAGGGTCTAAGGACACCCGCAGGCGGTCTGTTGCTGACCTTGGTTTGAGCGCAGACCGAGCAGGACGCAATAAAGCGACGAATATCTCGCTCCTGAGTGGGCCACCAGAACCTCTGTGAAACAGAGGCAATTTTACCCCTAACTCCCGGATCTGCAAACAGCTTCGAGGAGTGACCCCACTGGAGAACGGCGCGATGAGCGGACGGGGGAACAAATAGAAACCCCCTAGGACAGAGGCGAGGCGTGATAGAATGGGTGAGTGCGCGTTTAACAATACGTTCAACTCCCCAGACCACCGCACCCACCACCAATCCTTGAGGAAGAATCCCCTCATCAGTGGGTTTGGACTCGGGGGAGGCGAACTGGCGAGAGAGAGCGTCAGGCTTTTGATTCTTGGAGCCGGGGCGGTAGGAGATTGTGAAATCAAAACGCGCAAAGAAAAGTGACCAGCGAGCCTGACGAGCATTAAGTCTCTCAGCCGTACGGATATACTCAAGGTTACGATGGTCAGTCCAGACAATGAACGGAACTGAAGACCCCTCCAGCCAGTGACGCCACTCTCCTAACGCAAGACGAATGGCCAAAAGCTCGCGGTTACCCACGTCGTAATTGCGCTCGGATGGAGACAGGCGGTGTGAAAAGAAAGCGCAAAAGAAAGGTGAAAAGAAAGGTGGATTCTCTCATCAGCGGGTGATCGCTGGGAGAGAATAGCCCCCACTCCCACCTCCGAGGCGTCAACCTCCACAATGAACTGTCTCGAAACGTCGGGAGAGATGAGAATGGGCGCGGACGAGAACAAGGACTTAAGGCGATCAAAGGCCGCCTGCGCAGCGTCACTCCAAAAAAAATGGGTCTTGGTAGAGGTAAGTGCGGTAAGAGGAGCTACCACCTGACTGAAGTTCAGTATAAACCGTCGATAAAAATTGGCGAAACCTAAAAACCGCTGGAGCGAGATCCGGGAGTCAGGTATTGGCCAATCAGTCACAGCGCGAACCTTGGTAGGATCCATACTAATACCCTGAGCTGAAATGACCGAGCCGAGAAAGGTTACGGATTGGGCGTGGAGCGTGCATTTCTCGGCTTTGACGAACAATTTATTCTCCAAAAGTCGTTGAAGGACCTGACGAACGTGTTGCACATGAACCTGGAGAGACGGGGAAAAAATTAAAATATCGTCGAGATAAACGAAAACAAAAATGTTTATCATGTCTCTGAGAACGTCGTTGACGAGGGCTAGAAAGACGGCGGGAGCGTTGACCAGACCGAAAGGTAAAACCCGGTATTCAAAGTGACCGAGGGGAGTATTAAAGGCGGTCTTCCACTCGTCTCCTTCCTTAATGCGAACAAGGTGATAGGCATTGCGAAGGTCCAAATTTGTGAAGAACTGCGCTCCCTGCAAGATTTCAAAGGCGGATGACATAAGTGAGCCCGGAGCCCGGAAGAAGTTCTATGCTACAATCATAGGGGCGGTGCGGAGGGAGAGAAGCGGCCCAGGAACGACTGAAGACCGCTCGCAAATCGAAGTACTCCTCGGGAACTCCTGACAAATCACCTGGTTCCTCCTGGAAAACAGAAACAGAGGATACGGGAGGAACAGCAGACATCAAACACTTAACATGACAAGAGTGATTCCACGAGAGAATGGAGTTAAGGGACCAGTTAATCTGGGGGAGTGAAAAACTAAAAAAGAAATAGTCTCACGGTGGTTACCGGAAACAGTGAGACTCAAAGGGGCAGTAGCACGGTGAACCCTGGCAAGAACCCGTCTATCCAAGGCAAAGACAGTGGTGGGGTCCTGAAGATCAACGAGAGGAATACCGTGCTCGAGGGCCCAGGTCTCATCCACAAAGTTCCCCTCGGAACCAGAGTCTATCAAGGCTTGACAGGAGGCGGAAGAGTTGAACCAGTGGAGGTGAACTGGAAAAGTAGTCCGAGAAGGCAGCGGAGGGTGCAGAGAGGAAGCGCTCACCAGTAACCCTCTCTCTACTGATGAGCGTTGGCTTTTAACTGACAGGTAGTAACAAAGTGACTGTCAGAACCACAGTAGAGACATAGCCGATTGACGATGCGGCGCTGGCGTTCAGCAGCAGAGATACGGATCCCGCCCAGCTGCATCGGCTCCTGGTCTGCCGCGGAGGATGCGCTGACCATAGAGAAAGGGGAGGAGAAGCCACAGTGTTGCGAGTGCGTCGGCGTAACTTGAAACGTCTCTCCACGCGGAGAGCCAGGTCGAGAAGAGAAGGAGCCTCACGAGCAAGAACCTCATCCCTGATCTCGGCATTAAGTCCCTTGATGAATAGCGCCACTAGCGCGGGTTCATTCCACCCACAGGAGGTGGAGAGAGTGCGAAACTCAACAGACCAAAGAAGTGTAATCCGGATGGCTCCTAAACTGACAGAGCGGCATATTCACTTGCCTCCATTCACCAACATGAGGGTCAAACTGGCCACTCAGGTCTTCAGCCACTCTGTAGCAGCTGGTACAGCTACACAACTTATCTACAGCAAAAACACATACAAAAAAATATAATACACTGAGAAACATCTGATTATTCTCCCCTGACATCCACAAGGCATGCAGACCATGGTGCTCCACCATAAACTACCAGAGGATGCTCTTCACACAGCCAAATTTGTAAAGGACATGGAAAGGCTCTTTGACATCCTCAATTCCAGGTGGAATTAAAATACACAAGAACAATCAAAATATGCACAAACATGGTTCTAATAAAGTGTGCACAGTGTGTACATGTTTCATTCTAACTGAGGTCATAAATTGTGAGATTGTGTGTAGGCTACTTCTATAAATCACCAAAATTAAAATGGTCCCGCAGGAGCATGAGAGGCAGTAAGTGGTGGAGGAGGCCGCTTTGTGCCAACACCACCAGGCTCCAATATCTCCAGAACACCATCAACTGGATAAAGTCCTGGAAATTTGGGTAAGCCTTGGGGTAAACTCCAAGGTGAGTTACTAAGATGAATATGGTACCTTAAAACTCAGACCAATCCTTTTAAGGTCTGGAAAAATACCACCATGCCAGATGGGACTGGTGATCAGCATCCGGAGTATCCTGATGCTTCACCAGCAGCTGATGTCAGAGGGGGTGAAATATCTGTGCACATCCAAGCTCAACCAAGACTGCCTGGAGGTATTAAAGCTGATTTTAGTGATGCTATGCCCCAAGCAGTTGAGCAGTTATACTGACAACAATGCACTTACCTCTTTGTAGAACCTGTTCTCAGTCATCAGAGGAAAGGGAGGACACCGCTTTCACCCCACTGCTAGGGAATTTGCTGCAGCACTAAGGAGTGCATCAGTGGCCAACATCATCAGCTTGCAGGGCAGTGCTACAAACTGCATTCCTGATAATGCCACTCAGTTGTTGCAGTCTACTCCTGTGAAATACAGTGAGCCGATATGGCCAGTGTATAACTCTTTATTACTGGAAGGGTACACACAATAATATCATAACAATCCCAATCATGTCATACCAAAGTAATTAATAAGCCTCCCCAATACTTTAGTAAACAGTTGTAGTTGTTACGTAAAATCTGCAATTCTGCTGAAATGTAGATGTCATTTTTGTTTAACAATCACACCTCTCTTTTGCGCTCCTGAAGCAACATAATGATTGGGTGAAATTGTTTATTACTTGGTCACTTAATCCAACTTTAGCTTAAAGTGCTCTTTTGTGCCCTAGAGTGAATGTGAAAATGAAGAGCTGGATGAAGAGCAAATAATGGTTAATGAGCAGGTGAGATCACTAAATATGACTTGATATGATCCAAAATTAATATGTGTTTCTGTAATATTTCAGAATTCACTAAATTTAATATTACTCATTGTTGTAGGACATACCGGATGTGGACAGTGGCGAAAAGGAGGCACTTGCCTATGTGTCTGGCTGGGTCGCACGGAAAGTGGCTCAAGAGCAATCAGTGAGAGAGTGTGGAGAATGTGAAAGTTTACGTGCAGACAAATGACGCAGAGCACAACTACCACACTCTGGCGGAGGATGATGTCTTCATCGCAAAGAAAAAATACACCACCACATCTAGGCTATTTCAGCCATCTTCCTTACTAAAGGAATGCATTTGTAAATGTGATGGCGTCGTTAAAAAGATCCCCCCCCCCAAAGCATGGGCAAATAAAAAAACTAATAGCTAGGCTGAAAACCTCCTCGGGGACAGTGGTGTGTTCTCCGACCTCAACCGCATTCACCCTGCCCACTCAAATGCCATCGAAAAGGTGGCTTTAAACAAATATGTAATGTGCAGGATGGGGGCCAAGCTCAGAGCTCGCAACCAATCTTTACAGAGTAAAAAAAAAAAAAAACACCACAGCACAGCGGAAACTGACATGCTTTACCAATTAAGCACGGTCAAAATAAATACACAATTTATACAACTATAACTGGTCTGCATCTTCATTTAAGTTGTTCCACACAAATTAGGTATTTAACTACAGTTATCTAGAGTCAATTCGATTTTACGTTTCTGCTTATCGTTAACGTTAGCTAATTTAGCATTAGCTATGTAGGAAAGCTTGCTAACTAGCTACGCCGTACCTTGATAACACAACATAGTTTGTGTCTTTTACATGATGCTCTACAGCAAATACTTAGAATGTAAGGTAACATATTTGTGGTCGATATAAAATGCTTTAACTAACTGTTACCTTGGTAGTCCGGTGCCTTCGCGTTGTTATCACCCTCTGTACAGGCAGGGCTGTCGCCAAATCGTCTCCGCTGTCGCAAACCTCAACTGTGCGCATGCTTCAGTGGAACCAGACGATAGGCTTAAATGTTTCCCGGCTGTACTGTTAAAAAGCAGACGATTGGCTTTCCAGAAGGAGGGGCGGGGCATGTGCATACAACCGCCATCTTTGGCGTTACGGGTTTTCCCTATAGTTGTATTGAGGATTAAGGAAGTGACATGTCTCTATATAAATAGTCTCTGGTATAACACACCGTTGCTATGAAAAACAGAGCGTTCCCATGGACGCAGTTCAGAGACAAAACTGACTATTTTCTTTAGCGGAAGCAATACAATCATTTTTAAATCAATAAACTCCTTTTAAATCAATATCTTATTTCAAATTATTGATTTATATGGTAGGTCGCCATGTAATAACCGGGATAATATATATCGAGGCGGTTGTTATAGCAAATACAACCCCTTCAGGCTAACAATCGCCTCGCTATACATTATCCCTTACATATGACGCTATCAGCTGGCACATAAGCACTATTAGGCTACAACTTGTGCAATATTGATAATTTGTTGGTAGATGGCACGATCCATTTTGTCTAGCAAAATTTTGTTTGCAAATGTTTGCTTGAATGTTGTGCGATTCAGTGCGAAAATGAATGGAAACACCTTAAAATGTCTCAAATCAATTCGATATACCAATTTGATCGCAAAGCAGCATGTGACGTCATTACACACTGGTTTTTATTCACTTTAAAGCCGTTGGATAGAAACCACACTTTCACCATCTTTATTCGCATGAGTTTTTTTTACTGAACTTCAGATAATTCGATTGACAAGTGAATGGAAACTTGGCTAATGTCAGGGTTTTGTTTTATTTTGTCTTTGTTTTCATTGCGTTTACCTTCTGTTTGCTCATCTGCAGTTGACCGTTTCAGTCAGGATCACTTAAGTAAAAAAAATACCACAGACAAAACTTTTTGTAAATTTTACTTTATATTTTTATTTCAGGTTTCCCCCTCCTTTTTTTCCACAAATGTCGCTGTCATCGGGTATTGCTCCACCACAAAAGATCTGCAGCAAATGCACAGAAATCAAGAATCAGAAAAGTGCTGTAATAGCTCTGTTTGAAATTACAATAATTCAAATAAATTATTTTAACATACTGTTTTCTCCTACTATATAGTAGGTATATTCAAAATGCACTATAAGTTTATGCATGTCCGAATCTCCCAAGAATCAGTACGTCACCCAGGTAATTCTCGCCTACTCTTTTATGGATACTAAGGATTCGGACATACTTATTCGCTCGCCTACTGTTTTTTCCCTACTATATAGTAGGGAAGTATGCGGTTTCGGATGCAGCCAATGTAAGCAATACCGGTGTTCTGTTGTTGGATGTAAAAGTGAGCATAAAGGGGGTCGCACACCGGACGGGAAGCGCAGTGCAGCGTCATGTCTGAGACAACTCGAGGTATCGCATACCGGACACGCACATTCTCAGTTTATGGCCAGCAATTGTTATTTTTAAGGACATTATGAAATTAAGATAATGAATGTAGTATGTTATGATTGTACTGTACAATTAAATACAATCGTTGCTGAGTCTGCAGTCTGAACACTTTACCTCAGGGTGTTCGTTAACTGAATTGAGAATCTGAAAATCCGATAACATCAGCAATCTTCATCCACGCAGCTGATTTCTTAAATTAATGTAAAACTAAATGACTCTTGCAGCACAGGGTGAAGTCAGTATGTACATTAACGACGATTTGAGACAAATATAATGAAAATTGAATATAAAACTATATAAATGGCGCTCTGTGGCGCGGCAGGATTTTGAACAGGGTCCTGTGCCGTAGCTGGGTGCCGCAGACAGACGCCGAATGGCGCTGCTGGTGTGTGTATACTAATAGAAAATAATGTGTTCGAATTTTACAGATGTGGCGCAGAGTGACGCTGTGCTGCGCTTCTCATCCAGTGTACGACCCCCTTAAGAGTCTTCATTTTCTCCCAACATCTGAGCCACTGAGGACACAGTGGATTAGTTTAATATTTTTTAAGCTAATGCGCCCCCATATACCTAAATATGTTTATATTTGCGCAAATCATTTTACACCAGACTGCTTTGTGAACGAGGGTCAATACAAAGGGACAATACAAAACACAGGCTTTGCTAAAAAGTTGTTACTCAAAGATGGATCAGTACCAACTGTTTGTAATCCAGCGTCTCTGGAGCGATACTGGTCACGGCAGTAATGAAAGGGACAGCACGCACTATTACAGTTCATCTGAGTTGTTTTATGGATATAAAGTTTACCAGTTTATTAAGCACCCCCTGAAAAGGCATAAGGTCTGTAGTATTTGTTTACTGATAGCTGTAATGAGCGTTTCTGTGTAATTTGCTGTGTGTGTTGATATTAATGCAAGGGAGAGAGAGAGAGTTTATGGATAAGACTTTAATGAGCACTTCTTGTAGTGTGTTTTATTCAGCTCTTACAGTGAGTTTCTGGAGTGAAACAGACGCTTCATCTTTTGTGTGAAGTACAATAAACTTCATAAAACTCATTAGTAAAGTTTTGGCCATCATTTGGTCCGCTACAACAGGCTTGTACTAAGTGGATAAAAGCTAGATAGTCAGAAGCATATCTCTATTGATTATCCAGATGACAACAAGGATCCTGGCACAAAATGACCCACCGAGGTCGCAAATCTGAGTTCCAGTTTGTCTGTCAGATGGTCATTTCACCACCTCTGCATGCCAGTTGCTCACCTCTAGAATGTCAGGTCCTGTAACAAAGAGTACTAACACACAAAGACAGCTTCTTCAAGATCTGAGTTGGTCGAGCTCTAGCTCTGTTCAGGAAACTTTACCAAAACATACTGATAAGATGTACTTTCTCTCAGTAAGAGGTTCAGACAATGTTCATCATTATTCTCTAGTGATTGAAGAAGAAAAGTAAAGTAAATGCTTTAACTAAGAATTGGCCATGTAGGAGACAGGCCTGAGTGACCCCAATGACCTAGGCTGTCAGGGTAAACTAGAAAGTAAATATGTTTTGACAGGTGTTAGGTGCTTCTCTTACAAACAAAGAGAATGTTTCAGGGAACCGACATGTAATTCTATAACTAGTAAATCTCATAAGCTTAAAGAAGTAATTCAAATCATTTAATATTTAGAAGGATAAATATTGATTAATAATGCGATTACCTAGTATAGGATATAGGATATATATTGAAGCAGCTGTGGATTCCATAATCCACCCCTTCGCCATACTTGTCCATATTGCGTACCAACCCTGAGAAAATCAAACTATTTACCTTAAAGTTATGGTTCAGAACATGAACTTTGAGACCAGGGATGGGCAACTTCAGTCCTGGAGGGCCACTGTCAAGTCAAGTCACCTTTATTTATATAGCGTTTTTTTTACAATACAGATTGTTTCAAAGCAGCTTTACAGTGATAAAAGGAAAATAATGCAACAAAGTTTGTTTCTAGAAGAAAATAGCGTCACAGTCCAGCTTAAGTAAGTTCAGTGATGGTTCATTTTTGTTGTAAAAAGTTATTAATTTAGTTCATTTATATATATAGCCGCTCTGGACAAAACTGTGATGTCCTCGGCCAGCTCAGTTTAGGCAGCATTTTAGGTCAGAAGTCAGATTGGATTGGAACATTCAGAATATTATCCAGTTCTATCTGGTTGAAGATTGGAGACATCACGCCGGTATGGAGACGGGTTTGTTGAGGATCAGTGTCGATGAGGCCTTCACAGGGGAGAGTCTAGTAGACAATCTCTGCTGACACTCCAGGGACGTGTTGTGGTCATGTCTAGGCGCAGGTCCACCATCTGATCTGGATATGGCCCAGATCCGGCTGACTACATCATGCATTGTGGTCGTGTCTTGGCGCAGGTCCACCATCTGATCTGGTTTCTGGTCCTGCAGAGATTAGCTACAACCCTAAATCAAACACACCTGAACAAGCTAATCAAGGTCTTCAGGATGACTAGAAAGCTACAGGCAGATGAGTTATCATCAGGGTTAGAGATAAAGTCTTCAGGACAGTGGCACTCAAGAATCGATGTTGCCCATCCCTGACTTAGACACTTTTGGGCAATGCTTTTTCATATGAGCTCGCATATTAGAAAAATTGGCGAAACTCTTCCCACATGAAGAGCACTGGTGCAGCTTCTCTCCAGTATGAACTCTCTCATGATCTTTCAAGTATTCTGACCGAGTAAAACTCTTCCCACAGTGTAAGCACTTGTAAGGTTTCTCTCCAGTATGAATCCTCTGGTGTATTTTTAAGATGCGCAATCTAGTGAAGGTCTTCCCACAGTCAAAGCATATATAAGGCTTCACACCAGTATGAACTGTTAGGTGTGCTCTCAAGCCTGATGCCACAACAAATGTTTTTTCACACTGATCACAGCTGAATGATCTCACTCCAGAGTGAAAACGCAGATGATCTTTGAAAGAGCCTATGTGAGTGAAACTCTTTCCACACTGAGTGCATGTGAATGGTTTTTCTCCAGTGTGAATTCTCATGTGCACATTTACATCCTCTTTGCGAATGAAACTCTTTCCACACTGAGTGCATGTGAATGGTTTGTCTCCAGTGTGAATTCTCATGTGTCTGGTAAGTGCCGATTTATGCGTGTAACTCCTTCCACACTCAGAGCAGGTGAAAGATCCCTTGACTCCAGATTTTCCATTTGTGAAATTCTGTTCAGTCTGTGAAATAATGTTTCCATCTTCATTTGTGAAATACTGTTTGTCTTTATTCACTTCCACCGGGTCTAAAATCAACATTACATTTCCATGGGTCAATTGAAGAAGTACAAATTAGAAACAAAATCAGGGACCACCAAATTAGCAAAATATAGTTTACTATTGAGTTTAATAATATATAGTTTTACACATTGTTTGTCAGTTTTCATCTTAATGTTCCTCATCGGTCATTAAAGAGAATGAAGGAAAACACCAACCTATTAGTTTCTCTGTATCTTCATCTTTTATTCTGCAGGGTTCTTCCTGAAACTCCATCTTTACAATTGTATGCGATTAGTTTCTCCTGGAGTAATTCCTCCTGCTTTCTGCTGCTTCTCCTGTGGGAAGATGGGAATATATAGCATTTAAACTCTCATGAACGGCTGTGGGAGCGGCTTCACTGACTGAAGGTGTGAATTGTGGTTGCTATGATGAATCTTAGTTTATTTAGCAGATGCTCATCACACTTATAATTGCTTTCAATAATCCAGGTTTAAGTGGGGGTTTTTTTCTCAAAGAGACGTTTTAACAAGAACAAGAAGCTAACCTCTCTAGCAAAGCAGCATTTCAACTGGCTCCACCAAGCCAAAACACTCAGAGAGCTGAAAGAAACACTATGTGAGGATAAAGTCTGCATTCATTTGAACTTCTCTGAGAACTATGGCTGTAATCTCAGGAGTGAAATTAGGCTTTCCACTTCAGTGGCATCCACAAGAAGGTTACAATCCACACCTGTGTGGTGTATACGGCCTCATCATCCTTTTCCTATAACACTCTCTCCGCCATGATGAACATGGGCTCACATGGAGCCTGTATTGAGGGATGCCATAGGCAAATGTAACACACCGCCTTGTACTCGACATATCATCAGTGATGGACCAGTGACCCAATTCAGGAACCTGAAAAACTTCTACTCAGCACAGTGCCTTTTCTATCTGGCTTCCAAAGGGTCACTTTGAACTTTAGTGAGAAATATCATGGGAAAGGAGCTCCTGATGGAGTAGGTGGGGCTGTATTGCATATTGCAGATAAAGCAGTCCAAGAGGCACTGACTTTCAAACAGCTGATGAACTTTACAAATTCGTGAAGGATCAACACTCTACCATCAAATACTATTGGATATCAGAGGAAGCCATTGCAAAGTATGATGAATCTTAGGGGTTTGCGATATCATGATTTTTTTCCATAGTAGGAAATAATATAGGCTACTATGGAAGTCACTGAGGACCAGAAACTGTTTGGTTACCCACATTCTTCAAAATAACTTTTATTTTCAAAAGAAGAAACTTATTCAGTTTTAAAACAACTTGAGAGAGTAAATTACTTTTTTTATTTTGGGAGGAACGATCCTTTTAAACAGAGCTGCCAATTTTTGAGTTTAGCTTGGCGTGAGACTTCTCCAACGGGGGGGGGGGGGGGGGGGGATGGAGATGGCATTGTCCAACGGGGGGCGTCTCTGCACACGCAAGGTTGCGCGCGCGCTACGCCGTTTGAAGCACAATCTCTGTCTCGCGTGCGCGCTCGCTCTAGATTACGGGAGATTTTAACTATTTTGCGGGATAATTAGTCGATCACGAGTGGCTCAACAGGTAGATCTATAGATAAACTCATCTTTCAGGCATTTGACCGACCGGGTTGATACTTCAGCGTGAGAAATCATGAGTGTGGCGTGTGAGCGTGTGAAACCAATCAAATGCGTGTGTCTCACGGCCAATGCGTGAGAGTTGGCAGCCCTGTTTTAAAGGTGAACTAAGTAACTTTTTTACCTTAACCGAACAGCTTTGGAGTCATTGTAATGTTTATATTACTGATTTCGTGTTGAATGGTGGTCGTCTCGCACCCCCCTGGTGCCTGTGAGCCGCAAAATCACACTTGCAACTTTGGGCCGGTGAGCCGCTGGCCTGAGTGTTGGGAAGTATCGGGTGATATCAGGTCTCGCGAGGTAACGAATTGCTTTACGGCAAAAAACAGATCTGATAAAATTCTGATAAAATGAGCATCACACAGAAATAACCCGGCGCCGTATACATGTGGTGTTCGAGGCGCAGGGCGCGCGCAGCTCTTAAAGGGCCATACCTTATTTCCACTTGTTACAGCGTCCATCCTACTGAACAGGTACCGGTGTACAGGGGGAGGGAATCCGGCCGTGAGTGCGAGCCATCTCTGCGTGAGTGCTGTTCACGACAGTACAAGTACTCCACAGCGACTCTAGGGGTCGCTGTTTGACAAAAACGGAATTCTTACTTAGTTCTGCTTTAATGTTAATAAAATAAAACACAAAGAGAAAATCACTCAATGCTCTTGAATGAGAACTTTAATAGTAGCTTTAAAAGAATCAATGCATAATTTATACAGTGAAGTCTATGTAATGTTTTGTATTTGTTCATTTAATTTCTTTCTTGAATGCTGTTAAATACACCTACTGTAGCTGAAAAAATAAAACAGTTTATTTAATTTGTAAATGATGTTGTGTATATGTAATGTGTATCTTTGTTCTTATTTTTTTAATAACAAAGCCTTACAAAGTAACAATATATATAAAATTTAGGCCAATGTCTAGGCAGACATTTAGGCCAAAGTGGATAAGATAAAAGATACAAAAATATGTAATTATTAGGTGTTCAAGCACGAAGTGCTGAAAACCTATTGTATTTGTACTGATTTTTATTATTATTAGGTGTTCAAGCACGAAGTGCTGAAAACCTATTGTATTTGTACTGATTTTTATTATTAGGTGTTCAAGCACGAAGTGCTGAAAACCTATTGTATTTGTACTGATTTTTATTATTATTATTATTATTATTATTCTTCTGCCGTAAAACGCGTCGTGCAGAACAAACCGTAAGGGCTGGAGCTCTGAAACTTTGTCAGATGGTAGTACAAAAATCGAGGAGAGCCTCAGAAAGTATGACCCCGATTGGCCTATAGGTGGCGCTACAGCAATCAATTGCGCGAAGCTGCTCATAACTCCTAAACCGTATGTCGTAGACTCAAGTGTCTTATATCATTGGAAAGCTGGAGGCCTGACGTAAAAAACGTATATCTCCGATTTCATTTCCGGTATGCAAATTTTTCCGCCATTTTGAATTTTGTCAAAAACCTATTTTTGCGAACTAGTCCCTGGTTTTTCGCCCGATCAAAACCAAACAAATGCATACATGTTGTCTGAAGTCTGAATATCAATAATCATTGAAAAAAAGTTGAATTTTCGATTCACGGTCGCTAGGGGGAGTAAAATGATCGTTGTGGGAGGAGCCTATTTTACTAAAATGGCTATAACTCGAGAAGTAAATGAGATATCTTCACCAATCTCAAGAGACATGTGTATGAGGACAGTCTGAGGTCACAGTAAAAAAACCGCGTCGATCTAACACTAGGTGGCGCTATAACATTAAATAAACATAAAAAGGGGTATGACCACCTGACCGTTAGTCCGATTGACTTGAAAATTGGTATGCAGTGTCTTGGTCCAAGGTGCCATGAATGTGTATGAGGAAATTGGC
Source organism: Rhinichthys osculus (assembly GCA_029959095.1). Lineage (NCBI taxonomy): Eukaryota > Metazoa > Chordata > Actinopteri > Cypriniformes > Leuciscidae > Rhinichthys > Rhinichthys osculus. The sequence continues at coordinate 11,515,387 of JARWKJ010000014.1, read as the reverse complement.
ATAACTCAAAAAACATGGCCGCCATCGGCCAATGAATTTGAGCACCTATTAGACAAGGTTAACGGAGGCCAATCGGAACGAAACTCGATGGGCATGTTTGACTCATGGCCCAAGAGGTCTGTAAGAGTTTTGAAAGAAATTGGCCACTAGTTGGCGCTAACAAGTTTTATGGCTCTGTAATCACGTGGTGTTGCACACATCCCCAAAATATGCATATCATTTGATAGATCTCCTCAGGCTGAACAACTTTGCCTCTAGAACCATTGCTGTCAATCAAATCGTTCATTAAATATTCACGAATATGTTAAAAACCTACTTTTGCGAACTAGTCCCTGGATTTTCGCCCGATCAGAACCAGACCAGTCTAGGGCAATTCTCTGGACTCTCTAGATCAATAATCATTGAAAAAAAGTTGAACTTTTGCATTTTTCGTATGGCTATAACAGGGTAATTTAGAAAAGGGGCGTGTCAAATACACACAAAAGCCTATAAATCATAAATAAAAACTCAGAACTTGACAAAAAATGATGAGCATATGTGTCATACCATGGTGAAGAAGCATGCAAAGTTTCATGGAGATCGGACAATAGGTGGCGCTATAACTGTTGAAAAGCTTTAAAACCATGCATTTCCTATGGTAAATTGCCTGTATTGGCTGTAAATGGCCTTTTCCATCTATGATCATAAAATCTAAATGTTTAAAACCGGTGCAGTACAATTCTCTGGACTCTCTACATCAATAATTATCAGAAAAGGTTGAACTTCTTCATTTGAATGGCTATAATAGTGTAAATTGGATGGCTGTAACATTTTGGATGGCTATAACAGCCAATAAGTGGTATTTTACTGCCCCCTGCTGTCATTTCATCATACTACTCCCTAATATTGTTATATATAATTGAAATGTAGACTTTATTAAATCATTATTTTAACATTTACAATCAGATTTTGTCCAAATTCATCTATTGGAGTATTATGGACTGCATTTATTTATTTTATTTATTACTATTTACAATTGTGTCACAGGAAGGCTAAAATACGAAAGTATAACGTTGGGCCACGCCCCCCAAGTACAAATTCACTCATAACTCGAAAACAGAAAGTCTCTGCACGCTAGGTAAGGTTCTCTCGGGGTTCTTGATCCAAATCTATCGTCGCGGGGCTCGGGAACGCCCCCCGCGACGAATTCTTAGTTAATGTTAACTAATGTAGTTAACATTAACTAAGAATGAACAATACTCCTTCAGCATTTGTTAATCTTTGTTAATGTTAATTTCAACATTTACAAATACTTTATTCAAATCTTGTTAACATGAGTTAATGCACTGTGAACTAACATGAACTAACAATGAACAGCTGGATTTGTATTAACTAATGTTAACAAAGATGAACAAAAACAGTAACAAATGTATTGCTCATGGTTCATGTTAATTAATACATTAACTACTGTTTAATAAATGAACCTTATTGTAAAGTGTTACCGACATTTTTAATCTTTTTTATCAGCTTTCAGCATTGGCTAACAAACAAACGCTTAAAGCTATTTTTTTATTAGTTTTAATATAGTTTTATATTATTACATCACAAAGAAATATGTTAAATAATTGCTTATACACCATTAAAAGAGATTTTCACAATAACATATCCCGTGTGTGTGTGTGTAAGCATATGTCTACATTTGAATGCAAAATCTCTTGTGTGACCAGCAGAGGGCAGTAGAAGACCACTTATTGGCTCACTTTCATTTTGACACACTTGATTAGGGATGGGAATTGATAAGAATTTAACAATTCCGATTCCATTATCGATATTGCTTATCGATTCGATTCCTTATCGATTCTCTTATCGATTCTCATTGGGTGAGGGAATAAGTACAAATTTGTTTGTTTGTATTAACTTATTGAACTTATAACTTATTTTGTTTGTTAATTATTATTAACTCGCTGACACAGCACAGAGTATTAGGGGTGTGAACCTACAATGGTCTCACGGTTCGGTACGATTATCATGTTATCGATTCAGTTCAATTTGATATCTCGATGCATTACATGCACTGCATCCTCAATTTTACTTCAAAAGTGATGTGTGTGTGCGTGTGCGTGTTCACCCGTTCGTGAAGTCGCAGTAACAGAAACAGTGACATTCCAGTTTAAGTTGTGTGTGCGCGCGCGCGTCTCAGATGAGTATGTGCCTGGAGAGTTTTGCGCATCTCGTGTGTGTAGAGTTTGCATGTATGCGTGAGCGACTTTAGGTGTGTCGTTGTGCATTTCATATGTATTTGTTTGAGCATTCAGCAGTATACATGTATGTTTGACTACTTAGTATACGTGTATATGCAAGTGTTTCATATTTGTGTGTGTGAATGAAGTTTGATTTAAGCCCTAGACGGCACCTCATATATTGTCGTCTTTTCGCGTGAAATATAACCAAACGAGCGCTTCTGCCTCGATGTTATGTTTGATGCGTTCTGAATCAAAATAACGCAGCTCGTGTGTGACGTCATGACACATTTGCAACGAGCGGAACCGATAAGCGGAATCGTTAAGCAGGCATACTAACGGTTCCAGGGAATTGGTTAACTGGGCACCGGTTCTGAAGAAGAAACATGGTAAATCATTAGCTGCGTCCCAATGTGCATACTACGCCCTAAATAGTATTGAAAATTACTAATGTCACATACTATTTAGGATGGATAGTAGGCTATGCACATTGGGACGCAGCTATTGTAAACAATAGCCTACTATTACATGGTGTATCATGGCAAATCATGCTATAATCCTGCGGTAAATCATTCTACAGGGTATCCGCGGGTCCTTAAAAAGTCTTAAAAAGTCTTAAATTAGATTTTAAAAATGTATGGCCTTAAAAAGTCTTAAAAAGTCTTATTTTGACTTATGAAAGGTCTTAAATTTTCAATGGCAATTTGAGTTAGACATATCTAAATATTTTCCAAATTAAAACTATCTAATTAGCGTACTTTTTTATTTACTATTCGTTCTTTGTGGATTTGCTCGTTCACGTGACATTTCGCGTCACATTCGCGCCAGCATTATGTCTGTCTCCTGCACACGAAACAGCAGGAGAGGAGAAGAAAGCTGGTTAATTTCAGTTCAATTGTAAGTTCATTCTTTATGTGCGTAGTGGTGTGCGATGTGTATTGTCTATTATGATATTGTAATCATTGTTTTACTTTAACGTTAACTATGTACGAGGGCGCACTGCGAGCTGACATCGCATTTGTCTCTCATGCTTGCTTTCACTGCGTGATGTGTCAGTGCAGTTATAGGTATGTTCCCTAATAGACGTATAAAGTTTTTGTATTTTATATATCATATGTTGTTATCATACAATATTACATCAGCAAGAGGGCTGTTTTCCCGTGCACAATCACAAATAAATATCTGAAATGCTTAAGGACCACAAAAAGAGATTTTCACAATATCATAACCCAAAATTGTGTGTGTGTGTGTGTGTGTGTGTGTGTGTGTGTGTGTGTGTGTGTGTGTGTGTGTGTGTGTGTGTGTAAGCATGCACAATGGAATTCACATTGAAAGACTGGTTTGCTTTAGTGCACAATACTGATTAAACCAAGTAGTTCAAAATAAAAGTGGTACTATAGCAATAAGTGGTCTTCTACTACCCTCTGCTGGACATTATACTTATTAATAGTCTTTTCACATGTGCTTTTGCATTCATATATTTAGACACTAAAAAATAACCTTATGTGACAATTACTATAATAACACAATCATATTTTGTCTTTCAATTCACTTTACTGTTCTGAAGCTTCACATAATTTCTAGCAACGTGGTAAATAATGGTAAATCACGATAGAAACATGGTAAATCACAGTAAATAATATTATTACATGGTGTATCATGGTAAATCATGCTAGCAATGTGATTAATCATGGTAAAGCATGTTACAATCCTGGTAAATCATCCTATAACATGGTAAATCAAGGTAAACTAAGACAAATCAAGGTAAACTATGATAAAGCATGCTAGAATCATATTACATCATAGGCTACTAGAATGTGTTCAATTGTGGTAAATCATGCAAGAACAGGGTAAACCACGGTGAATCATACTAGAACTCGGTATATCATAGGAAACTATGGTAAATCATACTGTAACATATTAAATCATTAACAATCACACTGAAATGTTGTATATCATGGCAAATCATGCTAAAACATGGTCTATTCCATCTATGATGTCAGTGGTTAAATGCTTGCTACATAAACCTTAATGTCTTTTGATGCTTTTGAGCTTAACTGTCTTAACTGTCTTAACTGTCTTAAATGCTTGAACACCGCTAAATGCTGCTAGCAGCTTTAATTATTATTATTCTCCTGTAAAACGCATCGTGCAGCCCAAACCGTAAGTGCTGGAGAGCTGAAACTTTGTCAGATGGTAGTACAAAAATCGAGGAGAGGTTATCAAATTATGAGCCCGATTGGCCCATAGGTGGCGCTATAGCGATCAATTGCGCGAAACTGCTCATAACTCCTAAACCGTAAGTCGTAGACTCAAGTGTCTTATATCATTGGAAAGCTGGAGGCCTGAAGTAAAAAACGTATATCTCCGATTTCATTTCCGGTATGCAAATTTTTCCGCCATTTTGAATTTTGTCAAAAACCTAATTTTGCGAACTAGTCCCTGGTTTTTCGCCCGATCAAAACCAAACAAATGCATACATGTTCTCTGGAGTCTGATTATCAATCGTTATCGAAAAAAAGTTGAATTTTCGATTTCCGGTCGCTAGGGGGAGTAAAATGATCGTTGTGGGAGGAGCCTATTTTACTAAAATGGCTATAACTCGAAAAGTAAATGAGATATCTTCACCAAACTCAAGAGACATGTGTATGAGGACAGTTTGAGGTCACAGTAAAAAGATCGCGACGATCGAACACTAGGTGGCGCTATAACATAAAAAAAACATAAAAAGGGCTATGACCACCTGACCGTTAGTCCGATTGACTTGAAAATTGGTATGCAGTGTCTTGGTCCAAGGCCCCATGTATGTGTATGAGGAAATTGGCGTAACTCAAAAAACATGGCCGCCATTGGCCAATGAATTTGAGCACCTATTAGACGAGGTTAACGAAGGCCGATCGGAACGAAACTCGATGGGCATGTTCAACTCATGGCCCAAGAGGTCTGTAAGAGTTTTGAAAGAAATCGGCCACTAGTTGGCGCTAACGAGTTTTACGGCTCTGTAATCACGTGGTGTTGCACACATCCCCACAATATGCATATCATTTGATAGATCTCCTCATGCTAAACAACTTTGCCTCTAGAACCATTGCTGTCAATTAAATCGTTCATTAAATATTCATGAATATGTTAAAAACCTACTTTTGCGAACTAGTCCCTGGTTTTTCGCCCGATCGGAACCAGACCAGTCTAGGTCAATTCTCTGGACTCTCTAGATCAATAATTATCGAAAAAAAGTTGAACTTTTGCATTTTTCGTATGGCTATAATAGGGTCATTTAGAAAAGGGGCGTGTCCAAATACACTCAAAAGCCTATAAATCATAAATAAAAACTCAGAACTTGACAAAAATTGATGAGCATATGTGTCATACCATGGTAAAGAAGCATGCAAAGTTTCATGGAGATCGGACCATATGTGGCGCTATAACTGTTAAAAAGCTTTAAAACCATACATTTCCTATGGTAAATTAACTGTATTGGCTGTAAATGGTCTTTTCCATCTATGATCGTATAATTTTATATAAAACCAGTGCAGTACAATTATCTGGACTCTCTAGATCAATAATTATCAGAAAAGCTATAATTTTTTTATTTGGATGGCTATAACAGCCAATAAGTGGTATTTTACTGCCCCCTGCTGTCATTTCATCATACTACTCCCTAATATTGTTATAGTTCATATTTAGACTTAAAATAAAATCATTATTTCAACATTTACAATCACATTTTGTAAAAAATGCATATATTGGAGTATTATGGACTGCATTTATTTATTTTATTTATTACTATTTACAATTGTGTCACAGGAAGGCTGAAAACGAAAGTATAACGTTGGGCCACGCCCCCCAAGTACAAATTCACTCATAACTCGAAAACAGAAAGTCGCTGCACGCTCAAATTTTGATGGTAAGGTCCTCTCGGTGCTCTTGATCGAAATCTATCGTCTCGGGGCACGGGAACGCCCCCCCGCCCCCCTCCCCCCCCGCGGATAGCTAATCCGTGAGACTCCCGAATTGAAACGGCTGTAACTCCCGACCTAGACCACCTATATCCTTGTGGGAGACCTTGTTGGAAAGGGCCCGTCCTCATCTAGCTTCGATCCGAGTATGGTGCGATTTGACCCAGGCATTCCCGAGATATAAGCCCACAAAGATATGCATTTCAACAGACATTACTCCCGACAGCAATCACTCAGCAACACGGGGATGGTCTTGTTCAAGAGGGCTCCTATAACCCTATCTAAGTTCTGAGTTTCAGATTTTTTCACTTTCTCGTTCCCGAGATATAAGTAAAAAAAAAAAACGAATTTCCTGTCACTCATTTCAACCATTTATGTAGGCTGTAAAACCGCTGTTGTCCAGTAGAGGGAGCAACAGCATTAGATATTTTTAATCTTTTTTAACCAGTTTTCAGCAATGGCTAACAAACAAATGCTTATAATATAATATTAAATAATGATTTATTAGAAAGTTTAATATTTTTACATCACAAATAAATATCTGAAATGCTTAAGGACCACAAAAAGAGATTTTCACAATATCATAACCCACAATTGTGTGTGTGTGTGTGTGTGTGTGTGTGTGTGTGTGTGTGTTTGTGTGTGTGTGTAAGCATGCATAATGGTATTCACATTGAAAGACTGGTTTGCTTTAGTGCACAATACTCAGGGTTTCTGCAGGGTTTAGTCAGTCAAATTTAAGACCTTTTAAGACCTTTTTATGACCAATATGATTTAAATTTATGACCTACTCGAATTACGAAAAATAACTTCCTTTCAAAAGTCTTTTTTTTATTGACTTTCATTAAAAGTAATAAGTTTAATTATTTAAAGGTTCCATTTTCTTAAGAGTAACAAACTGAAGGCTCCCTTTTCCTAAGTATCAATAACACAGGAACAACACAACACTTATCACGATAATATATCAGTCAATATCGATAATTATGACGATAAATGTCAATTCTTTATTTCTTTGAACTTTGAAGGCAGATTTTTGTTCCCAACTGAAAGTTAGTTTTAACTTTTAGTTTTACGGCTCTGTAATCACGTGGTGTTGCACACAACCCCACAAAATGCATATCATTTGATAGAAACTAGAGCGTTAATTGTGGTTTTAAACTACTCTTTATTGTCAAAACATATCATGACAAACACTTGCCAAACAGGTGAACATTTCACAAATCTGAGGTAGAACATTCAAACATTTGTATTTTTTCCTTAACAAAAATAATATCTTTATTTCAAAATTAATTTCTTAGTTTCTGCATGTGCTAATGGGGGATATTGTTTCAAGTCTTGAAACAGGTTTGTGTTGCCTGACTTTGATGGCACGTATCTTTATGAAATGTATGAAAAACAGTAGGCTATAGCCTAAATACTTAAATACTGTAATTATATTCCATTAGTCCTTTAATACATTGTCTACATTAATAATATAATACAATTCAATATGTATCCCACATTTCATGGTGCAGTTAATATTACTAGGCTAACGTTACAGTAAAACCATGGTAAAGGATGTAAATGTGTAGATGGAAAAGCTTTCTGACTGTATAGTTGCGCACAGTGTTTCTCCTGTTCGTCAGCTCTGTTTCATCTGCCTTTAAACTGGTTTAAATCACTGAGACATTTGTGTTCTTCGCTGAATTCAAGTGCTTCTCACTGGATCTCGTGATCGAGACTGATCAAAGTTAACCATAGACAGTAAAAGAACGCGTCTGCTCTAGTGAGCTTGATCGCGCTACGCTGCCGTTTGGACTTTGAGCCGAGCGGATAAACGCTCCGTGAGGCGTGCGCGGTTCAAATGAGTTTCGTTCCGCTTTTGGCGCATAAACATGATTTAACATTTATCGAACTCTTGATATCGTTTTATAGAGAAAACATTATATCGCGATAATGAATGAATGAGCATATCAATTTAAGACGTGGCTAAATGTAATTTATGACCTTGTATGGAAAAACCGGACGTTTTTATGGCCTAAAATTCTTATTATTAAATTTAAGACGTTTTATGACTTTTTATGACCCCACGGAAACCCTGATACTGATTAAACCAAGTAGTTCAAAATAAAAGTGGTACTATAGCAATAAGTGGTCTTCTACTACCCTCTGCTGGACATTATACTTATTAATAGTATTTTCACATGTGCTTTTGCATTCATATATTCAGACACTAAAAAATAACCTTATGTGACAATTACTATAATAACACAATCATATTTTGTCTTTCAATTCACTTTACTGTTCTGAAACTTCACATAATTGCTAACAACGTGGTAAATCATAGTAAATCATGCTACAATCCTGCTGAATCATTCTAGAATGTGGTATATCATGATAAATTATTGTGTAACATTCGGTCACAACAAGGTAACATCAAGGTAAACTAAGACAAACCATGGTAAACTGACTATTGTAGTGCATTGAGAAATATGAATCCTGAAGGACAATTGCAGTAAACATTTCTTTTTTCCATCACATAGTTCAAATATCTGTATCTCCAACAGAATGTGTGTGTGTGTAGTCCTAGGTTTCTGAATAAATGCTGAATAATCTGATTAATAGCTTGCAAAGACATTAAATGCTTATAGACCATTAAAATATATTTATATAATGACTTTGTGTGTGTGTGTGTGTGTGTGTGTGTGTGTGTGTGATCAAATGTCTACATATGAGTGCAAAAGCACCTGTGAAAACACTTTATTAATAAGTAGAATGGCCAGCAGAGGGCAGTAGAAGACCACTTATTGGCTCACTCTCATTTTGACACACTTGATTTTCAACAGTAAATCAAAGCACTAAAGCAAACCAGTTTTTCCATGTTAACTATTATAACACAATCATTTTTTGTCAGAGTTTATCACTTCATTTTTATTGGCCCTTCACATCAATGCAGCAATGTGGTAAATCATGGTAAATCACGATAGAAACATGGTAAATCATAGTAAAAAATACTATTACATGGTGGATCATGGCAAATCATGCTAGCAATGTGATGAATCATGGTAAATCATGCTACAATCCTGGTAAATCATTCTAGAATGTGGTATATCATGGTAAATCATCCTATAACATGGGAAATCATGGTAAACTGTGGTAAATCATGCTAGATTCATGGTAAATCATACTGGAACATTGTAGATCATGAAAAATCACACTAAATTTGGTATATCATGGTAAATCATGCTAAAACATGGTCTATTCCATCTATGATGTCAATGTTTAAATGCTTGCTACATAAAACTTAATGTCTTTTGATGTTTTTGTGCTTAACGGCCTTAAAGGCCTTAACTGCTTGAACACCGCTAAATGCTGCTAGCAGCTTTAATTATTAGGTGTTCAAGCACGAAGTGCTGAAAACCTATTGTAATTGTACTGATTTTTATTATTATTATTATTATTATTATTATTATTATTCTTCTGCCGTAAAACGCATCGTGCAGACCAAACTATAAGAGCTAGAGACTTGAAACTTTGTCATATGGTAGTACAAAAATCGAGGAGAGCTTATCAAATTATGAGCCCGATTGGCCCATAGGTGGCGCTATAGCAACCAATTGCGCAAAACTGCTCATAACTCCTAGACCGTAAGTCGTAGACTCAAGTGTCTTATATCATTGGAAAGCTGGACTCCTGACTTAAAAAACGTATATCTCCGATTTCATTTCCGTCATGATAGATTTTCCGCCATTTTGAATTTTGTCAAAAAACGACTTTTGCGAACTAGTCCCTGGTTTTTTGCCCGATCGGAACCAAACCAGTGCACAAATGTTCTGTGGAGTCTGAATATAAATTATAATCGAAAAAAAGTTGAAATTTCGATTTTCGGTCGCTAGGGGGCGCAAAAAGAACGTTGTGGGAGGAGCCTATTTTACTAAAATGGCTATAACCCCAGAAGTAAATTAGGTAGGTTCACCAAACTTGGTACAGGTGTGCATGACTTCAATCTGAGGTCACAGTAAAAAAATCGCGACGATCGAACACTAGGTGGCGCTATAACATGAAAAAAAACATATAAAGGACTGACCGTTAGTCCGATTGACTTGAAAATTGGTATGCAGTGTCTTGGTCCAAGGCCCCATGTATGTCTATGAGGACATTGGCGTATCTCAAAAAACATGGCCGCCATCGACCAATGAAGTTTGAGCCCCTATGAGACGAGGTTAACGGAGGCCAATCGGAACGAAACTCGATGGGCATGTTCGACTCATGGCCTAAGAGGTCTGTAAGAGTTTTGAAAGAAATCGGCCACTAGTTGGCGCTAACGAGTTTTACGGCTCTGTAATCACGTGGTGTTGCACACATCCCCCCAAAATGCATATCATTTGATAGATCTCCTCATGGTGAACAACTTTGCCTCTAGAACCATTGCTGTCAATCAAATCGTTCATTAAATATTCACGAATATGTTAAAAACCTACTTTTGCGAACTAGTCCCTGGTTTTTCGCCCGATCAAAACCAGACCAGTCTAGGACAATTCTCTGGACTCTCTAGATCAATAATTATCAAAAAAAAGTTGAACTTTGCCCTTTGGTTCACTGTAACAGGGTCATTTAGAAAAGGGGCGTGTCAAAATACATTCAAAAGCCTATAAATCATAAATGAAAACTCAGAACTTGACAAAAATTGATGAGCATATGTGTCATACCATGGTGAGGAAGCATGCAAAGTTTCATGGAGATCGGACCATAAGTGGCGCTATAACTGTTAAAAAGCTTTAAAACCATACATTTCCTATGGTAAATTGCTTGTATTGGCTGTAAATTGTCTTTTCCATCTATGATCGTATACTTTTCATATCATAATGTTTAAAACCAGTGCAGTACAATTCTCTGGACTCTCTAGATCAATAATGATCAGAAAAGGTATAACTTCTTAATTTGGATGGCTATAATAGGGTCACTTCAATATGTAGCCTTGACCAAATGTCCCCAAAAACCTATATCTCTTCAATGAATGCTCAGATCTTCTTAAAAAAAGGTCAGGACATATCACTCTAAACAAGCTTGACAAATTTTAGACAGATCGGACAAAATTGGCCTCTATAACAGTTAAAAAGTTGAAAATGATATGAATATAGTGGCATTTTAAGCCAATAAGTGGTGTTTTACTGCCCCCTGCTGTTTAAAATAGTAATTTTGTCATAATGCTGACTATCATTGTTCTATAATTCATTTTTAGAATTAACATAATCACTATTTTAACATTTACAATCACATTTAGTCAAAATTCATTGTCACATTGACAAATGTGAACCCTGAATGAGACAGTTTAATCTACAATAGAATGTGTGTGTGTGTAGTCCCATGTTTCTGAATAAATTCTGAATAATCTGATTAATAGCTTGCAAAGACATTAAATGCTTATAGACCATTAAAATATATTTTCATAATGACTTTGTGTGTGTGTGTCTGTGTGTGTGTGTGTGAAAAGCACCTGTGAAAACACTTTATTAATAAGTAGAATGGCCAGCAGAGGGCAGTAGAAGACCACTTATTGGCTCACTCTCATTTTGACACACTTGATTTTCAACAGTAAATCAAAGCACTAAAGCAAACCAGTTTTTCCATGTTAACTATTATAACACAATCATTTTTTGTCAGAGTTTATCACTTCATTTTTATTGGCACTTCACATCAATGCAGCAATGTGGTAAATCATGGTAAATCACGATATAAACATGGTAAATCATAGTAAAAAATACTATTACATGGTGTATCATGGCAAATCATGCTAGCAATGTGATGAATCATGGTAAATCATGCTACAATCCTGGTAAATCATTCTAGAATGTGGTATATCATGGTAAATCATCCTATAACATGGTAAATCATGGTAAACTATGTTAAACCATGCTAGATTCATGGTAAATCATACTGGAACATGGTAGATCATGAAAAATCACACTAAATTTGGTATATTATGGTAAATCATGCTAAAACATGGTCTATTCCATCTATGATGTTCAATGGTTAAATGCTTGCTACATAAAACTTAATGTCTTTTGATGCTTTTGTGCTTAACGGCCTTAAAGGCCTTAACTGCTTGAACACCGCTAAATGCTGCTTGCAGCTTTAATTATTATTATTATTATTATTATTCTGCCGTAAAACGCGTCGTGCAGACCAAACCGTAAGGGCTGGAGCTCTGAAACTTTGTCAGATGGTAGTACAAAAATCGAGGAGAGGTTATCAAAGTATGAGCCCGATTGGCCCATAGGGGGCGCTATAGCAACCAAAAGCGCAAAACTGCTCATAACTCCTAGACCGTAAGTCGTAGAGTCAAGTGTCTTATATCATTGGAAAGCTGGTCACCTGACGAAAAAAACGTATATCTCCGATTTCATTTCCGGTATGCAAATTTTCCCGCCATTTTGAATTTCGTCAAAAAAAAACTTTTGCGAACTAGTCCCTGGTTTTTCGCCCGATCAAAACCAAACAAATGCATACATGTTCTCTGGAGTCTGAATATCAATAATTATCGAAAAAAAGTTTACATTTCGATTTACGGTCAATAGGGGGAGTAAAATGATTGTTGTGGGAGGAGCCTATTTTACTAAAATGGCTATAACTCGAGAAGTAAATGAGATATCTTCACCAAAATCGACACACATGTGTATGCGGACAGTCTGGGGTCACAGTAAAAAAAAACCGTCGATCTAACACTAGATGGCGCTATAACATAAAGAAAAACATAAATAGGGCTATGACCACCTGACCGTTAGTCCGATTGACTTGAAAATTGGTATGCAGTGTCTTGGTCCAAGGCCCCATGTGTGTGTATGAGGACATTGGCGTATCTCAAAAAACATGGCCGCCATCACCAATGAAGTTTGAGCACCTATTAGACGAGGTTAACGGAGGCCAATCGGAACGAAACTCAATGGGCATGTTCGACTCATGGCCCAAGAGGTCTGTAAGAGTTTTGAAAGAAATCGGCCACTAGTTGGCGCTAACGAGTTTGACAGCTCTGTAATCACGTGGTGTTGCACACATCCCCAAAATATGCATATCAATTGATAGATCTCCTCATGCTGAACAACTTTGCCTCTAGAACCATTGCTGTCAATCAAATCGTTCATTAAATATTCACGAATATATTAAAAACCTACTTTTGCGAACTAGTCCCTGGTTTTTCGCCCGATTGGAACCAGACCAGTCTAGGACAATTCTCTGGACTCTCTAGATCAATAATTATCGAAAAAAAGTTGAACTTTGCCCTTTGGTTCAGTGTAACAGGGTCATTTAGAAAATGGGCGTGTCAAAATACACCCAAAAGCCTATAAATCATAAATGAAAACTCAAAACTTGACAAAAATTGATGAGCATATGTGTCATACCATGGTAAAGAAGCATGCAAAGTTTCATGGAGATCGGACCATATGTGGCGCTATAACTGTTAAAAAGCTTTAAAACCATACATTTCCTATGGTAAATTGCCTGTATTGGCTGTAAATGGTCTTTTCCATCTATGATCGTATAATTTTATATAAAACCAGTGCAGTACAATTATCTGGACTCTCTAGATCAATAATTATCAGAAAAGGTATAATTTTTTTATTTGGATGGCTATAACAGCCAATAAGTGGTATTTTACTGCCCCCTGCTGTCATTTCATCATACTACTCCCTAATATTGTTATAGTTCATATTTAGACTTAAAATAAAATCATTATTTCAACATTTACAATCACATTTTGTAAAAAATGCATCTATTGGAGTATTATGGACTGCATTTATTTATTTTATTTATTACTATTTACAATTGTGTCACAGGAAGGCTGAAAACGAAAGTATAACGTTGGGCCACGCCCCCACAAGTACAAATTCACTCATAACTCGAAAACAGAAAGTCGCTGCACGCTCAAATTTTGATGGTAAGGTCCTCTCGGTGGTCTTGATCGAAATCTATCGTCTCGGGGCACGGGAACGCCCCCACGCCCCCCTCCCCCCCGCGGATATCTAATCCGTGAGACTCCCGAATTGAAACGGCTGTAACTCCCGACCTAGACCACCTATATCCTTGTGGGTGAGCTTGTTGGAAAGGGCCCGTCCTCATCTAGCTTCGATCCGAGTATGGTGCGATTTGACCCAGGCATTCCCGAGATATAAGCCCACAAAGATATGCATTTCAACAGACATTACTCCCGACAGCAATCACTCAGCAACACGGGGATGGTCTTGTTCAAGAGGGCTCCTCTAACCCTATCTAAGTTCTGAGTTTCAGATTTTTTCACTTTCTCGTTCCCGAGATATAAGTAAAAAAAAAAACGAATTTCCTGTCATTCATTTCAACAGTTTATGTAGGCTGTAAAACCGCTGTTGTCCACTAGAGGGAGCAACAGCATTAGATATTTTTAATATTTTTTAACCAGTTTTCAGCAATGGCTAACAAACAAATGCTTATAATATAATATTAAATAATGATTTATTAGAAAGTTTAATATTTTTACATCACAAATAAATATCTGAAATGCTTAAGGACCACAAAAAGAGATTTTCACAATATCATAACCCACAATTGTGTGTGTGTGTGTGTGTTTGTGTGTGTGTGTGTAAGCATGCATAATGGTATTCACATTGAAAGAATGGTTTGCTTTAGCGCACAATACTCAGGGTTTCTGCAGGGTTTAGTCAGTCAAATTTAAGACCTTTTAAGACCTTTTTATGACCAATATGATTTAAATTTATGACCTACTCGAATTACGAAAAATAACTTCCTTTCAAAAGTCTTTTTTTTATTGACTTTCATTAAAAGTAATAAGTTTAATTATTTAAAGGTTCCATTTTCTTAAGAGTAACAAACTGAAGGCTCCCTTTTCCTAAGTATCAATAACACAGGAACAACACAACACTTATCACGATAATATATCAGTCAATATCGATAATTATGACGATAAATGTCAATTCTTTATTTCTTTGAACTTTGAAGGCTTTCTTAGTTTTAACTTTTAGTTTTACGGCTCTGTTATCACGTGGTGTTGCACACAACCCCACAAAATGCATATCATTTGATAGAAACCAGAGCGTTAATTGTGGTTTCAAACTACTCTTTATTGTCAAAACATATCATGACAAACACTTGCCAAACAGGTGAACATTTCACAAATCTGAGGTAGAACATTCAAACATTTGTATTTTTTCCTTAACAAAAATAATATCTTTATTTCAAAATTAATTTCTTAGTTTCTGCATGTGCTAATGGGGGATATTGTTTCAAGTCTTGAAACAGGTTTGTGTTGCCTGACTTTGATGGCACGTATCTTTATGAAATGTATGAAAAACAGTAGGCTATAGCCTAAATACATAAATACTGTAATTATATTCCATTAGTCCTTTAATACATTGTCTACATTAATAATATAATACAATTCAATATGTATCCCACATTTCATGGTGCAGTTAATATTACTAGGCTAACGTTACAGTAAAACCATGGTAAAGGATGTAAATGTGTAGATGGAAAAGCTTTCTGACTGTATAGTTGCGCACAGTGTTTCTCCTGTTCGTCAGCGCTGTTTCATCTGCCTTTAAACTGGTTTAAATCACTGAGACATTTGTGTTCTTCGCTGAATTCAAGTGCTTCTCACTGGATCTCGTGATCGAGACTGATCAAAGTTAACCATAGACAGTAAAAGAACGCGTCTGCTCTAGTGAGCTTGATCGCGCTACGCTGCCGTTTGGACTTTGAGCCGAGCGGATAAACGCTCCGTGAGGCGCGCGCGGTTCAAATGAGTTTGGTTCCGCTTTTGGCGCATAAACATGATCTAACATTTATCGAACTCTTGATATCGTTTTATAGAGAAAACATTATATCGCGATAATGAATGAATGAGCATATAAATTTAAGACGTGGCTAAATGTAATTTATGACCTTGTATGGAAAAACCCAAGGTTTTATGGCCTAAAATTCTTATTATTAAATTTAAGACGTTTTATGACTTTTTATGACCCCGCGGAAACCCTGATACTGATTAAACCAAGTAGTTCAAAATAAAAGTGGTACTATAGCAATAAGTGGTCTTCTACTACCCTCTGCTGGACATTATACTTATTAATAGTCTTTTCACATGTGCTTTTGCATTCATATATTCAGACACTAAAAAATAACCTTATGTGACAATTACTATAATAACACAATCATATTTTGTCTTTCAATTCACTTTACTGTTCTGAAACTTCACATAATTGCTAACAACGTGGTAAATCATAGTAAATCATGCTACAATCCTGCTGAATCATTCTAGAATGTGGTATATCATGATAAATTATTGTGTAGTATTCGGTCACAACAAGGTAACATCAAGGTAAACTAAGACAAACCATGGTAAACTGACTATTGTAGTACATTGAGAAATATGAATCCTGAAGGACAATTGCAGTAAACATTTCTTTTTTCCATCACATAGTTCAAATATCTGTATCTACAACAGAATGTGTGTGTGTAGTCCTAGGTTTCTGAATAAATGCTGAATAATCTGATTAATAGCTTGCAAAGACATTAAATGCTTATAGACCATTAAAATATATTTATATAATGACTTTGTGTGTGTGTGTGTGTGTGTGTGTGTGTGTGTGTGTGATCAAATGTCTACATATGAGTGCAAAAGCACCTGTGAAAACACTTTATTAATAAGTAGAATGGCCAGCAGAGGGCAGTAGAAGACCACTTATTGGCTCACTCTCATTTTGACACACTTGATTTTCAACAGTAAATCAAAGCACTAAAGCAAACCAGTTTTTCCATGTTAACTATTATAACACAATCATTTTTTGTCAGAGTTTATCACTTCATTTTTATTGGCCCTTCACATCAATGCAGCAATGTGGTAAATCATGGTAAATCACGATAGAAACATGGTAAATCATAGTAAAAAATACTATTACATGGTGGATCATGGCAAATCATGCTAGCAATGTGATGAATCATGGTAAATCATGCTACAATCCTGGTAAATCATTCTAGAATGTGGTATATCATGGTTAATCATCCTATAACATGGGAAATCATGGTAAACTGTGGTAAATCATGCTAGATTCATGGTAAATCATACTGGAACATTGTAGATCATGAAAAATCACACTAAATTTGGTATATCATGGTAAATCATGCTAAAACATGGTCTATTCTATCTATGATGTCAATGTTTAAATGCTTGCTACATAAAACTTAATGTCTTTTGATGTTTTTGTGCTTAACGGCCTTAAAGGCCTTAACTGCTTGAACACCGCTAAATGCTGCTAGCAGCTTTAATTTTCTTTGTTTTTAAAATAAAACATATAGACACTTGATGTCTCACACATCTCAAACCTCAGGCCAGCTGATAATACCTAGAATATCAAAATCAACTGCTGGCAGTAGATCCTTTTCCTATTTAGCACCTAAACTCTGGAACAGTCTTCCTAACATTGCCGGGGAAGCAGACACACTCTATCAGTTTAAATCTAGACTAAAAACGCATCTCTTTATCCTGGCATACACATAGAAAATTGTACATTCCTATTATTCAAATCAGTTAAATAATTATTAGGCTGCATAAATTAGGTCAGCCGGTACCGGAAACACTTCCTAGAACACCCGATGTACTCATTACATCATAAGAAGATTGGCATCTATGCTAATGTTAGTCTTTCTGCTTATTCTGAGGTTTACTGTAATCAGCCGGATCCGGGCCATATCCAGATCAGATGGAGGACCTGCGCCTAG
Organism: Rhinichthys osculus; assembly: GCA_029959095.1. Taxonomy (NCBI): domain Eukaryota; kingdom Metazoa; phylum Chordata; class Actinopteri; order Cypriniformes; family Leuciscidae; genus Rhinichthys; species Rhinichthys osculus. The sequence goes on along the minus strand of JARWKJ010000014.1, from coordinate 11,497,464 downwards.
ACACGACCACAACGCATGATGTAGTCAGCCGGATCCGGGCCGTATCCAGACCAGATTGAGGACCTGCACCTACACACGACCACAACGCATCCCTGAAGTGTCAGCAGAGATTGTGTCAACTAGACTCTCATCGAAGGCCTCACCGACACGACAGCCATCGGCACTGATCGTCAACAAACCCGTCTCCATACCGGCGTGACTCTGATCTTCAACCAGATGTAACTGGATAATATTCTGTTTGTTCCAAACCAATCTGACTTATGACTAGGGGTGTAACGGTTCACAAAATTCACGGTTCGGTTCGATACGATACACGTCACGGTTCTGTACGTTTCCGATACAGCAAAAAGAAAGAAATGCCAGAGAAATTTCTTTGATTAAATTTTTTTAATTATATTTTTTTATTAAAACTAACATCATAAAGTATGATATTTTTTAACTTTAAGCAATGATGGAGCTATACTTGACTTTTCTTAGGAGCTTATAAAACAAAACAGCTCCTTGGACAAAATGAAATGTAATATTGTAGTAGGCTAGTTATAAACAAAGTTTATTTTAGTTCAGATTAACATTTGAGGGCAGCAATTGTATTCACAATGTCATAATAAAACTGACGTGATGTTACTTGAAAGCATTATAGCCTACTATTCCTGCCAAACTTCCATGGTTACAGTTAGTGTTACTACAGTAGATCCATGGTGAATGTTGCTGATCTGTGGACACTGGATAGTTCATTCATGGCACAATGTTTCTTCCTGGTTTCCACGGCAGCGCTGTTTGATCCGTTAATAACGGAGAAATGTGAATGTGTCTCACTAGATCTCTCAGCGATGTTATTACTTCAGTGGCGAATTCAAATGTTTTCTTTACTGGATGTCGCTGTATAGTGCTGCTTGATCAAGATCGGCTCGCAGTGCTTTGGTCCTCCAAACTGATAAACAGTGTTGTGTGTAACGCGTTACAAAGTAACGCGTTACAGTAACGTAACTACTTTTTCGGGTAAAAAGTAGTGTAACGCGCTACTACTGAAAATTTGGTAACGAAACGTAGTTCCTTTTTCAATTCGGCACAACGTTACTTTCCCCAGGGACAGATCATCTGTCCCTGGGATTTGACAGCGATCTCCGTCATTTGATAGATTTGACCGCGATCGCCATCTCCGTAGTGAATGCCCCAGAGAGAAATGCACATAATGGATTTCATAATCAGAGAGTAGCCTATTTCTTTTCATTTTGAATTGTTTCGTTTAAAGACATTTCAAGCTTAAATTCTATACGTTGAGTTTCGGTTAATTTATGATGAGATGCTCCAGTTCAAGTGCAATGCAAGTGACCACGCCGGCGCTTCCATGATTATATTGTCCCCTTTATTTGCTTATTAAATCCAGGCATTTGGTTGATAAAAAATTTATTAAAATTAAGATACAATTTATACAAAACGAAATTCGCTTTAAAGAAAGGCTTTCTTCAAAACAAAACTTAATGAAGTGGTCAAAATCATGTCTGATTGACTCAATGTCTCCCGATATATTGCGCATCCATCTTACTCGCACTGTTCACTTTTCATAATCAGCATAGATGGGAAAAAAATAACATTATAATATTTTAACAAATATGAAACTAAATGCGCTTATTTAATGGCTACAACACGTAGGCTATAGTAGGCCCAGACTCTCTATTTGTATATTGCTGCACATTCATTTAATTCTGAATTTTGCACACATAAGTTGAAAGGCATTTGTTTACGTGCATAGTAAAACATATCTGCAACATTTATCAAGTTCACGGATAATTGTGCGTGCATTTATTAATCATTATGATACTAAAATCATAATAAAGTAGGCTATATTATGTACAAAAAATCAGATGAGCCCAGAATATGAACGCAACGTGTTTAATTACACGTTACGCATTTTCCTCCCATAGAAAACCATTATAAGAACGCTTAATTTGGCTTAATGCAGATTAGAATGTCCCCTTATTATGTCTAAATAACAAGATAAGTTTTCCTTTTTTTTCTTCACCATGCGGTTCAGGACTTCCATAGAATACAGCCTGAATATAATTACTTCCAGAAATGATTTTTGGGGGTGCTAACGGGGTGCTTTGGTCTTTCTTGGGGGCTTTCTTTCTAGCCCCTCCCTAGCGCCGCCCATGCATATGCCTATCCATTAACCGGCATTTCTTCATAAATATTAAAATTTTTGATAAATGCATTATGCATTTAACGGCATTACATATGGCATTATGCATAGTAGAACTTTATGTAGGCCTACGCATTTAGGAACAGATATTGGGTTCTGCCCAAAGTCAAGCAACATAAAAGTAACGTAAAAGTAACGAGTAATGTAAAAAGTTACTTTCTATATGGGGTAACTAAGTAAAGTAACGGATTACTTTTTAAAAGAAGTAACGAGTTACACTACATTTTAAAAGTAACTTCCCCAACACTGCTGATAAACGGTCCGTCAACCACACAATAACGAGTAGCTCAGTTTCGTTCCGCTTACATTACATTTGCCATTTGATGTTGGGCAATGTTGTGGTCACGCCAACGTCTCTTACATTATGAGCACGCGTGACGCGCCTACATTTGAAATAACGAAATTTTGGTCGGCAGGAAAAATGGTCCAACGAACCATTCGGTTCAAAAATGCGTACCGAAAACCGAACCGAAAGCCTCGCACCGAACGGTTCAATACGAATACGTGTATCGTTACACCCCTACTTATAACCTATAATGCTGCTTGAATCATAATCATACACTGTTCGTTCATTGGCCAGAGGAGAACTGGCCCCCAACAGAGCCTGGGTTTTCCCAAGGGTTTTTCTCCATTCTGCCACCTGATGGAGTTTTGGTTCACTGTCACTGTTGCCTTTTTCCACCTTTGTTAACATTGGCTTGGCTTGCTAAGTTGGGGACATTAAATTTAACATTTAATGTAATATTCAACAATAATATTGATCTGCCTGCATTGACACCATTATCGAGAACTGAACTGAGCTGGACGATGACATCACGGTTTACTCCAGAGCGGCTATATATAAATGAACTAAATTAATAACTTTTTTTTTAAGGAAAAATGAAACATCACTGAACTTACTTAAACTGGACTATGACGTTATTTTCTTCTGGAAACAAACTTTTTTGCATTATTTTCCTGTTATCTCTGTAAAGCTGCTTTGAAACAACCTGTATTCTAAAAAGCGAGATATAGAATCTGTATCTATAGAAATCTATAGGTGTACCAAATGATTAATTGATTAACCATTAAGATCAGTTGGATTAAATAATAGACTGAACACGAAGAAATGCAAATCCAAAGTTTGATAGTTATGCATTATGAAAGGCAGCTACTGTGAATGAAACATTTATATAGATGAAACAGTTATTTTGTGTAGTGAAAAGGATACTTTGTGATTTTGGGGATTGTACTAACACAATTGAAAACATGATGAAATGCTTGAAAAAAAGTGCACTTTTGATGATCTGTTGTGATATTAGCACTAAGAGTTTTGAAAATGTACACCTTACTTGTTAAAATAGTACCAAAGCGAATAAAAAAAAAAACGAATACTATTTGTGCAATAATTATGGTCCATTAATGATTTTTTCTAATATTTGTATTATTTATATTACAATTAGTGTAGTATTTAAGGTTAAAATAGAGAAAAGGGCAATGCAAAGAACCAAATTAAAGTAATTTTGTGCCTGGAAAAAACTTTTTTATGCCATGGTTTACCCACTAGGTTCCTGTATGGCTCTTTAATAAATATACATGCATCTACTAGTAGTTGCTCAAAAGAGTATTGCAGATCATAACTGCTTACTTATTTTTAGGTTTTACATTTGAATAAATATTTAGACATGATCAAACACTAGATTTTTTTAAATGTGAAATTAAAAAGAGTTAACTTTATAACTAGTAAATAACTATTTTTTTAATGATACTCGTATAAACACACACAAGTGAATATTAATGAATGCAAGCAAATACTGAATTTAACCCAAATTTTAAAAGAGTGCTAAAAAAGGCAAACTTTAACTTCTAACTCATCTAGCTCATATTTATGTTGCTCTTACATTAGATATGATTCATCATTAAAAACTCTGTTTACCAGGTTTAATTTGTTCATTACATAAAACGAAAACAAATCATAGTCTTCACAAACTGTAGTGTAAAATAGCCTACCAGTCAAGCTTACGTTTCATTAGTGTAATGCACAACATCGGTCGGTTCATTTCGATTAATTTCTGAGTGATTCACTAAATAAACTAACTCGTTTAGTCGTTTGGATTTAGATTTCTCCTATAAAAAAATCAAATGATTGCACTCACGGTATGAAAACCATCAGAATTTGGAGCAGAATGAACGGTGTTCCACTTCACATGTTTATGCCCTTCCCTCTCGTGCCTCTTCTTCTTCTTCTTTCTGGTTTAAATGGGGGGGGGGGGGGGGTGCATACTATTATAAAGTACATTACTGCCACCTACTGGGAACTGAATCAGAGACTCTACTCTCTTTGTCCAAGCTACTGGCTGCGTTCCAAACCGCATACTCAATGAGTAGGTACTTAATTTAAATGAGTACTTACTTAACGAGCGCTAAAAGAGTAGGTACTTTCTAGCCAAATCTCGTTGAGTATGAATGCGATCCGGACATCATCCGCCATGTTGACGTTATCATGTGACCTACGACAAGTTATCACAAGCGCAACAACTTAAAAGATGAACGACCAGTTTAATTCATCTATCTGTAAATATCTTGATATTGATGAAACTTGCTCATTGTGTGGTATTGTTGAAGAAACAGCTGCCAATTTATTTTGTGAATACATTTAGGGTTGATTTAAGTTGTTATATTTTAAACCCGACTAATGTGACCCACAGTTTTATCCTTAACGATATATTTTTTCTTAAGAAACCCCAAAATCGTCATCTCTCGTTGTTAATTTCTTTATTTTATACCCAAAAAGTTTCTCCTTTAAGTTTTCCTCTTTTCTTGATGAATTTACCTCTCGTTTCATCCCTCAGACTTATAACAACAAAACAATTTTTAATGTATTATGAAGAACTATTTAAAGATATTTAGCCTTGTTATTGTTCTTTTTTCCTGTGTATAAATATCATATTATGATGTACACAAACCAATGATCTTTATGTTTTCTGTTTTGTCATTATGATTGTTCATTGTTAGATACAATGGTATCTTTCCATGATCTTTTTCTTTATGTAATAAGTTTAAATTATATGAGTGACAGGTGCACTAACACTTCGTAACATCAGTAACTCGACAGCACAACCTAGAACAGTTTTCCTCTGCGTTTGTAATGTCTGCACAAAGGAGACGGGCAGCTGCTCGAAGATCTCTCCTGTGGAGAAAACTGTTGACTTTATACTCGAAAAATGTAAGTATCGCTCCTTAAAAATTAATATTAGCCTACCTCAGAATGAATTGCATTGTTAGCCCACCCCAAAACTTAAACAAAATAATATTAAATGCTGACCAATACTTAATTATATTACTTTTTTTATATACTAAAAATTATAGAATTTAATAAAACAAGCAAAATGTAATTTGTTTTGTCATATGAGTTATTTGAATACACGCGAACATCTCAATTGTAAGTCAAGCAATGAATTAATTAAATAAATATATTTCATATACTGACAACAATAAGAAACATGAATAAATGAGTAAAAGATCAAATAAAAGTAACCATCACACAAAAAAAACAAATGCATATACAATTCAACAACACATGAAACAAATCTTTATTCAAACTACAAGCATGTATTTACAGGCGCTGAACCCCACATACATCTCAACACAGCGGTTCCCATTCTGCGGCTTTACTCTGATGAATTCACCAGAGGTGACCGTGCCTTCGTGCTGGAGCTTGTTGCTGCGCTTCACAATCTGAGGCGATAAGGGCAGATGGAGAGATGGAGCGTCTCATCCATGGCACCGTTTCCAGGATTCAGCTCTGGGCTCCTCATCCTCAGTGCTCACACCAGTCTGAATAAAAACATGTTTAGTTACTTTATAGATTTGTTTATTTACAGCACATTTGTCTAATGTCAACAGTGTTGACAACAGTGAATTAACGTTATCCTATAATAATGCCACACATACATCACTCAGATGTCTTTTTCATGTTGTGATGTGCTCATCTGCAATATGTCAATGCTTACAATATTTTCCTTTCAGATGTAAATAGACATTTTAAATAAGCATGTTTAAGATGTATATGGTTATGTAAATCCACTTTAGAGACGTTACGTGTTTAGAGCTCCTGTTAGCTAGCTATACAAAACATGTTTCTACAGCAAAATCACAACTATACCATACTGTCTAACTACTTTACACCTTCAACAGTTAAAACGTTTACTCTATAGTAGTTTAACACATAAGGAACCGTGTTTACTCACATTTGAAAAACCCCGCGTCGCTGATCTCCGTGATGTTTGATAATGACGTATGCTCTCGCGTGGCCTCCTGGGATAGATGTGTATCCACAGTATCCATCGGTTGAGCACTCAAAAATCTGGGCTGAAGCAGTAAGGCATCCGGGAACTTCTCGCCTACTCTTTTATGAATACTGATGTTTCAAACGTACTGCTTCCTTCACGTACTGTTTTTGCCTACTATATAGTAGGAAAGTAGGCATATTCGAACGCACTTAAGTCCGAATCTCGCGATAATTAGTACGTCACCCAGGTAATTCTCGCCTACTCTTTTATGATTCGTACATACTTTTCGCTCGCCTACTCTTTTTCCCATACTATATAGTAGGGAAGTATGCGGTTTGGAACGCAGCCACAGTGTGATCCAAGCCACAACAAAGAACGTATATTGACAAGAAGTGAAAGCCAATAGAGGGAATGCATTAACGTCACTTCCCCGCCGGAACACGCCCCCCTCAGCGGGACTGAGTGGCAGAAGAGCTGCTGCGTGACTGGAGTTAATAGGGGAAACTGCGTTAACGCGAGTAAAACAAACTATTATCAGTTTAAACTAAAAGTTGGACTCGATATAGTGTTCCTTACAACTTATCAAAGATCCAGTGATCCATGGATATTGACATGCAGCCAGGAATCGTGTTTCCTGACATATATGTGCCATGATTTCGACGCCGGGGAAATAAATGAAGACAATTTGCCTGTAAACGTTTTATATAAATACAATATAGATAGGTCTAAATCCGAGTGATCACTTACATTAATGTTATACTGTATATCATCATATCGTCCAGCCCTAAAACTTGTATAGTTTTTTGTCAGTGTTTATTTAAAAACATCCTAATTGGAACGAGTTATAGTCGATACTTCTGTGTTGCTGTTACCGGTCACCAAGTGTCAATTGTGAATATCTTGACACTATCTGTAAAATGTTGGATATAAATACTAATGTAAGTCAGGACATATATTTCATGGGTGACTTAAACATTGACTGGTTTTCTAAAGACTGCCACTTGAAAAGAAAAATGTTAACTACTGCAAATGCATGTGGACTTACTCAACTGATAAATAAGCCCACAAGAACATGTTTCAAGAGCGATGGCTCCAGAACATCAACCTGTATAGATCATATTTTTACAAACCGTCCTGAACTGTGTAAAAAGGTACTGTCTATTCCCACTGGTAGCAGTGATCATAATTTGATCATTTCTGCGTTAACAACCAAGCTGAGTGGATCTGGAACTGCAGTCTTATTTAAAAGATCTTATAAATTTTTTTAAAATGACAAGTTTATTGAAGATGTTCAAGCTATATGCTGGTCTGATGTGTTGGCTGCTAGTAATCCAGAAACTGCTCTCTTTAAATTTAACAATCTATTCTTGTCACTGATTGAGAAACATGCACCTTTAAAGAAGTTTACTGTCAGGAACAACGTCACACCTTGGTTGGATGATGAACTGAAAAATTCTATGAACATAAGAGGTCAAAAGAAAAGAACAGCAGTTACTACAGGAAATAAATGTGATTGGGACCTATATCGTAAAATGAGAAATTCTGTTACTAAACTTAATAAAAAGAAGAAGAAAATTTATTTTGATAATCAAGTTAAAAATATAGGTAATGATAATAGGAAGTTATGGAATGTTTTAAATCAATTGACTGGTAAGAAAAATAAAATAAATCCATCTTTTTTGGAAACGGGATAAATTTATAATTAAGCCAATAGATATTGCAAATTATCTTAATGATTATTTTATAAGAAAATTAGACAAACTAAGAGAAAATATGCCTAATCTAAGTAATGACATATTTTACCTATTAATAAGAAATCAATTGATGAAAAATAAAAACTTAAGGTTTAAATTAGAAAGTGTAAATATGGATCAAGTAAAGAATCTTTTAAAAACCTGCAAAAACAAACCACCGGGCGTCGACGGTCTTGACAGCAGGCTTCTTAAACTAGCTGCTGATTTTATTGCCCCTGTTCTAACCCACATCATTAACCTCAGTTTAATCTGCTGTACCTGCCCACAGGCATGGAAGCAGGCTAAAATAGTTCCTCTGCCCAAAGATAAAAAACTGCCTTTCTCTGGTCCCAACAGTCGCCCGATAAGTATGTTACCTGTATTATCTAAAATAATGGAATCTATAGTATACGATCAAATTAATAACTATTTTTATACAAATGATTTATTAACAGATTTTCAGCATGCATACAGAAAAAGTCACTCCACTGCCACTGCACTGACTCACATGTCTGATGATTGGCTTAGAGAGACTGAAAAGAGAACTATTACAGGTGCTGTATTTTTAGATTTTTCTGCTGCCTTTGACATCATAGATCACGACCTGTTATTAACAAAATTATCTTGTTATGGTTTTGAGCAATCAGCAATCACATGGATGTACAGTTACTTGTCAAACAGAACACAGACAGTGTTTTTGAATGGCAGTCTCTCAGGTATCAGAAATATTACATGTGGAGTACCCCAAGGCAGTTGTCTGGGTCCATTATTATTTAATATTTTTACTAATGATTTACCGTATATTCTACATAAGGCTAACATTGTCATGTACGCTGATGATTCAACTATATATACATCAGCAAGTACACAAATGGAATTAGAAACTGTTTTAAATAAAGAATTACAATATGTAGTAGATTGGATCAAATTAAATAAACTGACATTAAACACTGTAAAAACTAACTGCATGATTTTAGGTTCAAAATATAACATTAATCAAAATCCTGTACTCCTGTAATCAAATCCTGTAATCAAAATCCTGTATGTATCGCTGATGATTCAACTATATATACATCAGCAAGTACACAAATGGAATTAGAAACTGTTTTAAATAAAGAATTACAATATGTAGTAGATTGGATCAAATTAAATAAACTGACATTAAACACTGTAAAAACTAACTGCATGATTTTAGGTTCAAAATATAACATTAATCAAAATCCTGTAATTCATATTAAAATTAATAACGCAATTATTGAACAGGTGCATGAGACCAGACTGCTGGGTGTAATAGTTGACTCTAGATTATCATGGAAAAAACATATTAGTAATATTATTGCAAAAATGGGAAAAAGTATATCTATTATGAGAAGACATGCACATTTTTTAACTTCAAATATTATGAATTATGCGATGAAAGCACTAATATTGACATATCTCGACTATTGCCCAGCAGTTTGGTCAAATGCTACTGGTGAATATATGAATAAATTACAACTTATACAGAATAGAGCTGCTCGTGTAGCACTTAGGACGCCTGTTATAAGATGATGACCCGTAATTCACAATAGACCAACGCTACTTTTGCGTCATCGAAGGTTAACGCCCCTTTTTGGGGGAAATCAAACGGATTCCCCTGACAACAGAACTCGCTCTAGAGCTGCAAAGTTTCTTAAATGGCACAAACATACACACTCTCTTTGCCGGCCGAGGACCGTGAGCGGTATTTAAATAAGCTACTGGATACAAGGTTACAGAGGTGTCCTATTGAAATGGTCGAAAACTGGATTAACGACCCCACGCAGTGGCCAAATATGGACTATTCAGACATCTACCACTATCTCGTAGAATCACCAAGTAAGTAGCCTATTTGTTTTGTCATTAACCCTATGGGGTCTAAGGTGTTTTTGGGGTCCTTGAGATGTTTTGACATGCCCTGACATTTGTGCTTTTTTCAGTTGCTTATAAACATATTAATGGCACATGTGTAATTACACTCTATTTAGCACAAACAGGGCTACCATAATATGTGAGCAACATGTATGTACATATTTGTATTTTTGAGAGAATATTGTTTATGCATGGTTATTGAAAAAACTAAAAATTAAAGTTTCTGAAATAAGGCCACAAAACACATATTTATTATTCATAACCTGACATCATAACCTGTCAGTGTCTTTGTCATGATAACTTGACATTACTAAGACAACACAACCTGTCATAAACATGACATAGCGATTAATTATCAAACTTAAGAAACCACTTAGCTTTATTGGTTAACATTACATTAAACTGTCAGGTGGTTGGTTTTGACATTGGCTGTCATGAAGCCATTATAACTGTTTAATGACAAATTCAATTTGTACCACTGTAGTTGAGGTCACGAAAAATATTCATGACACAGTTATAATGGCCGTATGACAGCCAATGTCAAAACCAACCACATGACAGTTTAACTTAATTTAATGTCAAGTTGTCATGACAAAGACACTGACAGGTTATGATGTTTTTGGTTTATGTCAAGGTGTCATAACAAAGACATCTTAAACAATGTCATATTTGCATTCAAAATGTCATTATTGAGCGAAAGACACTTAATGACAGTTGTCATAAACATGCATAAACCCTACTTCATATTCATGACATATGTCATGTCATGGTTATGAAGGTGTCATGTCAGTCTTATGTACACCCCTTCAAGTAAAGTGTTACCCTCAAATCATTTCAAATTGGTTTCTTGAGCATGACAATGAGTTCACTGTACTAAAATGGCCCCCACAGTCACCAGATCTCAACCTTAGAGAGCATCTTTGGGATGTGGTGGAACGGGAGCTTCGTGCCCTGGATGTGCATCCCACAAATCTCCATCAACTGCAAGATGCTATCCTATCAATATGGGCCAACATTTCTAAAGAATGCTTTCAGCACCTTGTTGAATCAATGCCACGTAGAATTAAGGCAGTTCAGAAGGCGAAAGGGGGTCAAACACAGTATTAGTGTTCCTAATATACCTTTAGGTGAGTGTATATAAAAAAAATAGAGACACTATTGAACATACTTTAGTATTTATTTAATACTTCTTTGTGCCATGTTTACAAGTGCTGCACAAACATTTACAAGTTTGTCAACTGTTGCTTGCCCTTGGTTTTTGTCCCGTGCAGACTGAACCAGACAGCGAGGGAGTGGACCGTCAAGGATGTGAAAGCGACCTTTCAGCACACCAATCACCCGCTCCGTAAGGACGACAACAACAAAAAGGGAGTGCTTTTCTAAATTGTCTTTTCAAATAAAACAGCATTACAATAATCTAGTTTTACTTACCAATATGAATCCGGATGTTTGACTTCCTACGAGACATTTCCACCTCTCTCCCAGGTAACTGCTTCCTTCCTTTTGTGAATGACGGTGTTAGCAGCTCGACACCGAGGAGGGCAAAGTCATCCTGGAGTGTGAACCCCCTGTCAGCTAATATCTAGAGATTTAAAAAATCCACCATAATATTGCATTGTATCTACTTTATTCTGCTTTTTCACCAGAGGGTGGTGACATGACACCCTAATCAAATTACATGAATGTGGTTAGTTAAGATACACGTAATTCCAATTTTACCTGATCACCTGGAGAATGGTACACTGAGAACAGGAATCCTGACTATCGAACAATATGCACATCAGAGGCCCTTCCTCCCCATCCATTTGACAAAAATCTAATGCTGCCAGATGGACTGCATGCTATTAGATATTTCACTGTTGTCCATTTCTTGTAGTTAGAGTATGATTTTGCTCTAAGAAAGGATACATAATAGCAATGACATCTAGCCTTTTATTTCAATATGGGATGTGAGAGTGTGTAAAGACATTTCTTGTGACACTCACCTAGCTTTAAGGTTGCTAGGGTACTCTGTCCTGATTTCAAAACAATCTATGATTGCTGTGAGTCGTGGGAACTGGGCCTTCATTTGTGGAGGTATCAGTGAAAAACATTCCCTATCAGGCCAGTGAACTAAAAAGGAAATTTTCCATCGGATAAAAATTTGCCTGACAGTTGTTTGAGGCATTTTCAGAACGTGACTTAAGAACAAAAAGGATGGGTTTTGAGGTAGTTTTATCAGTGTAATAAACAGCTGGTCCCGCGGTGGAAGGGAGATGCAGCCTCGCCTCTTCACAAACTGGTTAAGAAATGTAAATAGGCTCAAAAACATCATCCAGCTGAGTCCAGTCATCTGTCGGCACTTTCCATCATTTTCCTCCAAAGAAAAAGATGACAGGCAGTTCCTTGACTCACGCATTTCATCAGGGACAATCGTCAGCATCATCGTTGTCAGCTGGGCAATGGTCTCCATCGAGAACTAACAAGAAAAATAAGTTGCTTTAGCCCGCACATCTAACCCCAATCCAGCTTTAGCCTGACCATCTTAATACAATCTCAACGAGTGCATGTCAGCCCCTGGCCGGCTTGACTCTGGAGTCAGAATTGAAAAATTGACTAAGTCCATAAACGAGCTGTGGGTTTGGAGCTCCAGGGTCTTCAAGACACTGACCCATGCCAGAGAGGGTGCACTCTGGCTGGGGAAGTGAGTTCAATCTCCGCCGTTGTGGAGCTCTGAAAAACATCAAACCTCCAGGAAAAGATGGTCTGATTTATCTGAAAAGTAAATCCCAGGCAGGGTGCAGGTCTCCTGGGCACGAATGAAGCTCAAAACTTACTTGTAGGTATATCTGGGCTCACAGCAGTCGTTTTTGCCACCTTGCGTTTGAGAAGGGGTGACGTCTGCTCACGTTTCCTGGCGTGTTTATACCTATTCAATTTCTGGTTTGGGTCTGCCACAGTACGGTGAGGAAATATTGTGGGCACAAAATCCGGGTGCAGGGGTTCTTTAACATGGCTTCCTGGAATTGGTTTAACATTGTAAAATACCGTTTCAGTACATGCATATGGTATAAAAACTCTGATACACCCTAGGCGGTATCCTAGCTGCCTAGCCATAGCTACATGCTAGCTAGCACTAACTGGCTTAGTTGGTATGGTAACGAAATTAAAGCCAGTAACTAGCAAGTACACTACTTCATGTTAAATACAGATAGTTTGGGGGGTTGAATTAATGAAATAATCGGCTTACCTGTTATGAAATGCTTCCCACATACATATGTGTGAGGGGTCTTTGGGTCCCACAACCCTCCATCTGGTGCTTCCCTCTTTATAGCCTGAAGCCATAACATTCTTCTTTCCGCTTGTTTTATTCGGCATGGTAAAGGTATAAATTTTAAACCGGGTGTTTTAAAAACATTTGAGGTGCAGCTCACCACGCAACAACTTTTGGGCATGTTATTTTTGTTCTTCTGTTACCGGAGTAGACAAAATTTAGACCGTGTCAAAATGGAGAATCCAGACCGTTTCTTTTCCCCCAAAAAGGGGCGTTAACCTTCGATGACGCAAAAGTAGCGTTGGTCTATCACTTGACTTAAGAAATGGCTTCATTAACGGAGCAGATGCATGTGAGTTATCACTTAATTTGTTTTTATTTTATTTATTTATTGTTGTTTATTAATGTGTAATGTGATGTAATGCATTGTTAATATAGAATAGATTCTTACCAGATACTGCACTAGTCTTATGGGTACTAGTGATTGCATTCTTGTGTTGTGTAGAGATATTTACATACTGTAATAACTGGTGTAATGACATGGTTATTCGCATTGTAAATCTACCAAATATTTAAAGGAAATGTAGCAAAATGGGAATGCAAAGTTATATTTGCTGTAGTTCACCACTACATAACCACTATACTCCCTCCCATTCACCACTATATACGTTTACCCAACCAAAATTATATTGGTTCTGAGAACCTCAGAAATGTAAAAAGTGTCCATTAAATAGTTGTAAATCTAACAAGGGCTTTGGATGAAAGATGAATTATGTGTTTATATCAATAAGCAAGAGTTATTGTGTAAGCTTTTTGTTATCATCCTGTGTATTACTATTATGCCAATTTTGAGGGGTTCATTATATTTTCTATTAAATCTAAAATGGGTTCTGGCTTCTCAAGTTAAGATACAGTACACAGCATGAATGAATACACCCCTCTGAAACCCAGCAAATTCAGAAATTGTCTATACATCTAGGACACCTTTAGTTTTTTAAAAGATATGTCATGGTTAGATGGGGTGTAACCATTTATGCTGTGTACTGTACTTGTCTACTTTATTTTTCTCTTAAGTTATTATAGCTTACAAAAAGTTAGATGATTAAGATCACTATATTATATTTTAATATCTAATGTTGCTGGGTTTAATCACATTTTGTTCCTCTGTTTTCTACAGCAAATTCTGAAAAGGCATCTTTTGGAGGAGCTTCTCTCCAAGTTTGAGAGAGCACTTTTGAGATCTCCACTTGACCTGGATTACATGGAGTTTGTGTGCCGCCAGCAGTTGTACCTCCTGCAAGCACTCTTAAGACATGCGGAAATACCCTACGAAATCATTCAGGCTCTGGAGGCAGTGTTTGAACTAGTTAGACAACCACCACATTTCACAGCTCCACGTGCAGTGGTGGATTCAACTGTTGGTCTGAGAGGACATCCAAGGTTTGCAATTGAAAGAGAAGAGTTACGCCCGTTTCACACATACTCCGTTTGCAGTGCGTATGCGTTGCGTATTTTTTTCCGTACCCATGTTAACAGGTTAGAGCTTTCACACTGCACGCGGATGCAGTCCGTCGATCCGTTCCAGTTGTGGTGCGTATACAGCAGTGCAGAGATCGTTTCCGATCGTCTATTTTTGCTGTGCTGCAAACGCAGAATTAAAGTGACAGCGCACGGTTCGTGGTCAAAATGAACACAGATTGACCTCAAAATTGAGTAATTTCACCATAAATGCATTTAATTCAATAAAATGTAGTATCACCATAAATGTATTTAATTAAATACTACTTTTTTTCACAGTCATCTTTTATACTTTAAGACCGGGGTTAAGCAAGGAAAACTACAATTTACCTCAACAAGGACATTGTCACGATGTGGGTTTGTGTCTTGTCATGTTTAGTGGTTCCCTGTCTTGTCCATTAGTTATCCCAGGTGTTTCTTGTTAACCACGCCACCTTGTTATCCTGTCTAGCTCGTTTGTCCCTGATTATTTAAGCCCTGTGTTTCTGCCCTGTCTTTGTGAGTTGTTGAATGTATGTTCTGTTCCAGGATTAACGTGAGTGTTGGTCGTTCCTGTGTAAAGATTCCTGTTCCAAGTTCTGAGTCTCTGTTTAAGTTTATAGTTTGTTTAAATAAAGCGTGTACACTGCGTTTGGATCCAGCCTCCTCTCTGCCTTCACCGCATCACGCTACAGATCATCACAGACATAATAATGAACGACACTCGCCTCATTCGTGGAGGTGGAAAAACAAGTTCTTTGTGACATGCAAGATTTATTGTGTTAAAATTTAAATGCAAAAAGAAAAGGCATTAGAGTCAGCTGTTTTTGTCAATTTTACAATGTTTGTGATTTAATATAAGTACATGGTTAAATATTTGACCACTTGCTTGAGCAACTTAATATATATAGAAGCAGTGGTGGACGAAGTACACATAACATGTACTTGAGTAAAAGTAAAGATACTCAAGGTAAAATATTACTCAAGTAAAAGTAGAAGTGCTGCCTTTAAACATTCACTTGAGTAAAAGTACAAAAGTATTTGCCTTCAAATGTACTTAAGTATCCAAGTACTGAGATTTTTTTTATGGCTATAATGTCCTATTATAATTTGTCACAAGACTCTTGCTGAACTCAGTCTAAGTGAAGACTAATGTCACTCTTGGCACACCAATCTATTAATGAAATGACATTATTTAGTCTGATATATATATATAAATATATTATATATATACATATATATATATGTGTATATATATATATTTGAATTGAATTAATTTTTTGTGTGTTTAATTTTTGAGGGAAGGGGACTGTTCCCATAAGGTATAAAACATTTACAGTATTTACTGTTTATATTTTTCTCCAGCGCCTATGGTCATAATTATTAACATCTTAATGTTACGATACATTCACATAAACCTAAAAATAGAATATATATATATATATATATATATATTCTATATTCTATGTTATGGGAGCAGCCAATTTCCCTCCAAAATTAAACACAAAAACGTATTAATGCAGTGTTTCTGCTAGGCTACTCCCCAGAAGAAGAAAAAAAGCTATTATATGCAAGTCATTTTAGTGGTGGCAACGTAAGCAATGTACATTATGCGTCAATACTTACCGATAATTGCTGCAATAATAGCTGCTGCTCTCTGTCCCGCTTAAAATCATTGTCAACGCGATTTGTTTGGAACTATTGAGAGCTACACGAATAACGTGACCGCGCGGCGGCGAGATCACTGTCACAACCATCTATGTTCGCAACTCTCATATTTAACTGCTCTGGTTCGCGCTTAGTAGATACCGCCAAGGCAAGTTAAAAACAAAGCGCACGTGCTGTACTCTGATTGGTGGCTCGTTTGACCAGTTACGTTTTTATCCACTCATAAATAAAAAGGAACGACTGATTTTGAAAATGTAGTAGAGTAAAAAGTAAGATATTTGACTTTGAAATGTAGTGGAGTTAAAGTAAAAGTCTCCCAAAATTTAAATACTTAAGTAAAGTACAGATACGCAAAAAAGCTACTTAAGTACAGTAACGAATTACATTTACTTCGTTACTGTCCACCACTGTATAGAAGTAATGCATGGAATTATAGGCCTACGTAACGTTGTTTAAATTGTGTTTAAACGTGGATACGTCCATTCAAGTTTGTATATACATGTGTACAAAGAGAATCACAATGCTGACAAAACTCTTTTTTTTTTTTATAAAAGTTGCTGCATAATTTCTGGATTTGAAATAAAAATAGTGAGTAGGTCTATGTGTTTGTGGTACAGCCGCGGATCAGTTACACACTGCAAACGCAGCATATGTGAAAGCACTATAGCGCGTGCTGCTCCTGTACCGTATACGCACTGCAAACGGAGTATGTGTGAAACGGGCGTTAGCAGAGATGCTGCAGACAAACCTTTCTGTGCATTACATTGCAAAAATTATGGGCGTTTCCACAAGAACCATCTTTAGAAGGATGAACGATTTTGGTCTTTCGATCTCAGGGTTGTATAGCTGCATCACTGATGAGGAGTTGGATAACCTTGTGAGAGCCATTAAGGATGGTCTGCCTGTTGCTGGTTACAGAATGGTCAGAGGGAGGTTGTTGTCTTTAGGAATACGTGTGCAATGGCAGAGAATAGCTGCCTCAATGCACCGCGTTGATAGCCTGGATGCCAGCCCGAACTCCGCCCACA
Organism: Rhinichthys osculus; assembly: GCA_029959095.1. Classification (NCBI taxonomy): domain Eukaryota; kingdom Metazoa; phylum Chordata; class Actinopteri; order Cypriniformes; family Leuciscidae; genus Rhinichthys; species Rhinichthys osculus. Next base: position 11,479,921 of record JARWKJ010000014.1, on the reverse strand, counting down.
ACAGTTTTTGGTCGGGAAGTTCGGTCTGGACTCGATCCATTGAGGAGAAATTATGATCGGTTCAGAATTAGTCGGGCCAATCAAATTGCCAGGGCGGGCTTTATACGATGATGGACAGATGATCTGCAGTTACGTAATCATCACGTTATCAAAGAGCGCTTGGGTTGAACTGGTTTCCCTCAAAGATGACTGCAGCTGGAGAATTGAGATGTATAGATTCCGCTATCGCGTCTGTTGTAAAAGAAATCGACAGCGCATTAATTTTAAAAGACGAACAGAGAACTGCAATCGAAGTCCAGAGCAACTGTGGCAGATTGGAATGATGCACACAAATATTGACCAATCGGAGAGGTACGAGGTATGGTGACCCTGTTAATGTATTACTCTAACTGGATTTTTGACTATGTATTTAACTGCTATACCTTCAGGACATGGAAGAGCCAGATCTAGACTGGGACATAGCAGCTTCTTATGTTGCCGGTAGGGGTGTAACGGTACATGTATTCGTGTTGAACCGTTTCGGTTCGAGGCTTCCGGTTCGGTACGCATACAAACCGAACGACTCCTTGGACCATTTTTCCTGCCGACAAAATTCGCGCTGGCGCAACCACCACAACGTTGCGATGCGAAACATCAAATGGCAAGTGTAATGAAACCGGAACGAAACTGCGCTATTGTGCTTCACGGATCGTTTATCAGTTCGGAGCAGAGCAGCAACATCTGTGCAGCGGGAGCCGATCTCGATCAAGCGACACTGTTACAACCGTTACAACACAGCGCTAAGAGATCCAGTAAAGAAAACATTTGAGTTCGCCACTGAAATAATAACATCGCTGCGAGATCTAGTGAGAAGCATTCAAATTTCTCCGTTATTAACCGTAGATCTCTATTAGATCAAACAGCGCTGACGTGGACACCAGGAGAAACATTGTGCCGTGAATGAACTAGTAATACTTTACGTCCTCAGACCAGCAACATTCACCATGGATTTAATATAGTAACACTAACTGTAACCAGTTTGGCTGGAATAGTAAAATGCTTTCAAGTACTTCACACATCTTTTTTCCAGCACTTCAAAACTCAAATATTATATAAATAAATAGCCTATATGAAAAGTTCAGATGCAAAAGCCTCTATAAGTGCCATTTGAAATTTTCTTCTAGAAATTAGAATGATCATTTTTTGGAAGCTTGTACATTTAAGTTCAGTAATTTCACTAAAATGACAATTAATAGGCAATCTTCATTGCCATTTAAGTGAAATTACTGAACTTAAATATACAAGCTTGATAAAAATGATCATTCTAAGAAAATTTCAAATGGCTTTTGCATCTAAACTCTTCATATATTTAAATGTTATTTTTAATGTGATGACCAAAACATTATTTGTTCATCCTTCAAAGATGACCCCCATTTATAAACCTGAAAGTTTCAAGATGTAGGAAAACTCACTTATTTAAAAAATATTTTTTCTTTTAACAAATAGGAAATTTCTCTGGCATTTCTTACTTTTTGCTGTATCGAAAACGTACCGAACCGTGACTTTAACACCGAGGTACGTACCGAACCGTGATTTTTGTGTACCGTTACACCCCTAGTTGCCGGTGAAGATTTCGGAGTTGTTGTTCCTGAATTTGAATCCCCTTTGTGTTCAGATGGGTTGAGGGCTCTCGAACACCTGCTGAATTCAACTGGTCCTAATATCCCTGTCAAAGAACTGTATTTGCTTTGTCGGGAGTTTGTTTCAACAAATAAGTTGTAACCAAAAAACACAAAGCATGCATAAAGACAGTACTGCATAGCGACTTTATTTTGCATTGAAGCTTACTGTATATTGATGTACATCATTTTCATTTCTGAATTGAGTCTAGAAGAGACAATTTTGCAACAGTCTTTGCTGCATTTTTTGCAATACATGTCAATGATAAACAAAACTAAATAAAAAAATAAACTAAATTTAAATATGCAAAAGCTACTGCATCCCTATCCTTTTAAAATACTACACTATAACAGTAACAGAGAGAACACAGTACAGGGAGTAAACTCTATATTAGGAATCCATCTCATGAACGACCAAATTCTCTGCTATTGCTCACAGCCTGCCTCATAATGTCAAGGAACTCTGTGTAAGTCCTTAGGTGCCGTGTAGGCAAGGTCACAGTACAGGAACATGCATTTACAAGAGGGTAGCATAAATTGTGCTCACCATATCGTAGCTGACAGTCATGATCAAATTTAGGGCCCTATGATTTCCGCGATCACGGAATCGCGGACGGAATTACGGAATTGGGAAATTAACGCGGAATCTAGTGTTAACGCGGAATTTCGTGGAATTTTACATATTTGGATTGAAATTCTGTTTTTGTGTGGGAGAAGAACATATGTCTGGTGAAAATGCAGACCGGGGGAAGCAAATCTGGGCGACACAACCCCTCCCGTCATTTCAGCTCCAATGACGGCATCAAAACAATGAAAGCATGGCGAAGCGGCTCTCCACGGCTCTGCATTCCTCGGCGAAAAAGTTAAGAAACTCGACGCTATAAGGGTCAGGGTATATTCTGGCAAACCGTTTGCCAATCACGTCTAGCAATCGGCAAAGCAAGCTGTGCTACACGCCATTTACCAACAAGCGATGGGTAATTCGCAAAGCACAATGTTATTTTCTGTTTTCCCAGCACGATACTATAGAACGGCATAAAGTAAGAGGTTTGAGAAGTAAGAGGCGGGGCACCAGTTAAAACATTTCAAAGTTAAAGTTCAGGCAAACAGGTATTTATATTCAAGTTTTAGTCAAATATTGATTATTTATAGCTGAATTAAGTAGAACACAATTATATTTGGAACAATATAGCATATGAATCCAATAAAGAATCCAACAGTAGGCCTAAGATATTGGCATGAGCATGACAACCCCATTCTTATGTAATATCTTAATAAAATATAGAATTTCTAATATCTTTAAGTTCACACCTCCATTGTGTAATATAATTGTAAAGTCCATTAACAGATTTTAGCAGTGGTTCTCAAACTGGTGACCATACCCCCCCTGTAAGGCTGCCATATGGTACAGGGTGAGCCACACCAAGACATTTTATTAACTATAGAATTTTTCATAAATTCAGTGTAGCCTAATCATCAGAGAAATAAGACTTCCAACCAACATAATTTATTGAATCATTGCATAACGCATTCTATTGTAGGCTATGATTTCATATGTATGTTTTTTTAAGTTTCAAATTGTTTTGTGTTATTAATTTTCTGTGGGAAAAATCATCTACAGTTTGATCGTTTAATACGAGGCTATATGCACGGATCATCTTAAACGTCACCCGAATCGCCTGCTTCTAATTAATAATGCACCACCAACCACCCGCAACATAATTGTCTCTGATTTATAGATATCCGCACCCGATCAATACATTACATTTATTCTAAGGCCGGTTTCATACCGCACGCCTGAGTGTTGCGTCGGAAGAGCGTTTGCTGCGCTGTGAAACACCGGCTGCACCGCGCACAGTAGCCTACAACAGTCGCATTAGCAAGTTCTTTATTACTTTATTTTACATACATTTATAAACAACTTTTTGACTGTCAATATAGTTTTAATAACTGTGATTTGTTTAATCCACATTGTGTTCGTGCTTTTCTGGTCCATGTAGCCTACCAGACATAACAAAAATCACATTTTTTATAACTTTTTTGTCTTTTCCTCACTCAGAGTTGCTCTCAGATCTGTAGAAGTTTTAAGATAAATTAGGAGCTTTCTGAGAGTATATTCTGCTTTGAGAATACGATATATATACATATTTTGCAGTCTATGATTATAAACCAATAAAATCGGTTGTGTATAATTGATACTAATTCTATGGGGTGCCGTTTGTAAAGTGGCTCACGCTGAAAATAACAGCAACATTTTGTCACATTTAGCTTCAAACTATGTTTAAAAAACTGGTATTAATTTTTGAAGGTCACTTTTTAGCACATTTACAACAATATTTGTCAACTTAGAGATATTTTAAATAGTTAAATCTAAATATTAAATGTTACACCTAAATGTTAAATCTAAATGTGAAATCTAGTAATGTAAATGTTAAATCTAATGTAGCCTAAATGTTAAATCTAAATCTAAATGTTAAATCTAAATATTAAATCTAAATGTTAAATCTAAATCTAAATGTTAAATCTAAAATGTTAAATCTAAAACTAAATGTTAAATCTAAATGTTTCGGGTGAAACTAAATATTTAACTAATATGCAAATTCAAAATGCCGGTAACAGGAAGTGCCAAAAAAAAAGCTCGACGAGTTCAGTGCGTGTTGTTTACATAGACATCATGTCTATGGTTGTTTATAGTGTCAAATAACGAATAAAAACCATCTCATCCGGGAACATGGACTCTTGGACATGGATTGTCGTGATACTAACTAGCCTACCTAAAATAACAAACACGTTTGTTATTATTATACACGTTTTATTAGCGAACATGACAGATCAGTCAAAGTGAGCCCCCTCGTGGCTGGCGATTATGGCTACAGGTCATAAGTCCCGCACCTTTCATAAAAGTGACACTAAAAGTCCAAAGTAGCCTACTCTTTAAATACAGTTTCTCCAAACGTGTTTATTATTTTAGGTAGTTATTATCACGATAATCCATGTCCAAGAGTCCATTTACCCGGATGAGATGTTCTTTATTCGTTATTTGACACTATAAACACACACTGACCTCCTCGAGCTTTTATTTTGACCGGCATTTTGAATTTGCATATTAGTTAAATATTTAAGCTGCGTCCCAATGTGCATACTATCCATCCTAAATAGTATGTGACATTAGTAATTTTCAATACTATTTAGGGCGTAGTATGCACATTGGTACGCAGCTTTAGTTTCACCCGAACCATTTAGATTTTTTTTTATTATTATTTTTTACCTTTATTTAACCAGGTTAATCGGTTGAGAACAGGTTAACATTTAGATTTAACATTTAGATTTAGATTTAATAATTAGATTTAGATTTAACATTAAGATTTAACATTTAGATTTAACATTTACAATTAACATTTAGAATTAGATTTAACATTTAGATTTAATATTTAGATTTAGCATTTAGATTTAACATTTAGGTGTAACATTTAATATTTAGATTTAAAATGTATTTAAATTATCTCTAAGTTGACAAATATTGTTATAAATGTGCTAAAAAGTGACCGTCAAAAATTCATACCAGTTTTTTAAACATTGTTTGAAGCTAAATGTGACAAAATGTTGCTGTTATTTTCAGCATGAGCCACTTTACAAATGGCGCCCCATAGAATTCAGCTATAAACAATAAATATGACTAAAACTTGAATATTAATAGCCTACCTGTTTGACTGAACTTTAACTTTGAAATGTTTTAACTGGTGCCCCGCCTCTTACTTCTCAAACCTCTTACTTTATGCCGTTCTATAGTATCGTGCTGGGAAAATAGATAATAACATTGTGCTTTGCGAAATACCCATCGCTTGTTGGTAAATGGCGTGTAGCACAGCTTGCTTTGCCGATTGCTAGAAGTGATTGGCAAACGGTTTGCCAGAATATACCCTGACCTATAAGCCCTCAGTACCGAGCCGAGCAGTTCCGCACGTGACTTTTATGCAGTGTTTCCCACACATAGACTAATTCGTGGCCACAAAATCAACTCCTGCCGCCACATATTGCGTTTCGTTCATTTTTTTTACGCTATTTAAAACACGCAGCGTATTCTTTCTGTTGTATTTCCTTTCCCCGCTCTCCCTCCGTCTCTCTATCACTCACGCGTCTCTCTCACATACACGCACGCGCACACACACGCGCACACGCACACACACACACACACAAACACACACACCGCGTCTGTCTATGAGGCGCCGGACTGGACAAAAGCGAAGCGAACTCCGCGAGCGACAGTGGGCGAGAGAGAGACAGAGTGTGACTTATTTAAACTTTAGACAGTTTAAAGCTCATAACCATATTTTGTTGTTACTTGAAGAGTGCAGTGTCATGTTGCATCATGCAGTATTTGTCCTGAAAAGGCTACTGAGTAAATGTCTGTAATTTGAGGTCATTCCTATTTTATTTGTATACATTTTAATCATTAACTTTAAAAGCACACTCTTTTTATGACTAAAATAACAGTAAAGGGTAAAAAAAAAAGAATTCCCAAAATTTAAAACGGAAAAAACGGAATTTGGGAAAAAATAAAACGGATTTCATAGGGCCCTACAAATTCTATGTATATTTTAAAATGTTCTCTTTGTGCAGAAGTAATGGGAACATGTCCCTGACCAGTAAGCCACTGCATGAAGCTGCTGACGGGGATCTGGTCTTGTTCTGCGTCTCCTTTAGTGCAGTCCTCCGTTTCATCTACCAGTTCGTTGTCATCCTCTCCTCTGCTCTTGTTACCACTGCTCCCTTCTTCTGCAAGAATACAAAAATCAAAACTGTATCTGCACCTTTACTTGTATTTACAATACCTAACATTGTGTTTTTTAAATAATAGTGACTGAGGGCAACATACTCAAACTGATGTAATTTAAATATAATTCAGAGTATTCAAAAATGTTACCTTCGTCTTAAAGGCTTTGAATGAAGTCCTGCAAGTAGTTCACAATTCTTGATTCCCTCTGCCTTTTTACTGAACCCACCTCACTTAAAATGGGTGACAGGGCCATCGTGAGAAAATCCGTATCAGGCTGCAAAGAACAACCTTTTATTAGCCACAACTCAAACGCCATTATGATAAAAACGCAAGTAACAACACTTACTTTTGTAAAATGGCCAGGAACAAATAAAGGCTGAAATAAAGACTGATTTTGTTTCAACATTTCATGGAGGCCATAGAGCTCCAATCCTTTGCACATCTGCTGTAGCATTGGTAGGATTCGCACAGAAGAATGCAGGACAACAGCACTGCATATAAGAGTAAATCCAGAAAACAAGTAAGTGTACAAAAAAACAAACTTGTGTTCATAAAGATTAATAAAAGTCGTTGGTTCAAACAAGAGACTGAGTATAGAACATTAACCCTTGTGTATCAATTAAAAAAAGTCACACATAGGTCCATAGTGGACAAAAATGCCAGTGTCAAAAAATTGTCATAAAAATTTGAAGCTTGGAAGCACAGACTTAAGGTTGGTAATTAATTGTTGAAGTAAAAAAAAAAAAGTTATAGTTAGAAAAGTTATATTAAGTTTATGCAAATGATTTATGAAGTATATTTTATATAAAATATATATTTTATGAAACATGTTTAACTATAAAACTTTTTCTCTCTCAAATATTACAAGCACACACACATTTTTTTTTATTACACACTCGCAAGGTCTCTCCCTCTCTGCCGTGTGCGCGCTATGCATGTTATGCGCGCAGTATGTTCTGTCTCGCATGCGCGCTCTAGATTCCGGGAGATTTGAACTAATTTGTGGGAATCAGGGAGAAGCTATCAATATGCGGGAGACTCCCGGAACTTCCGGGAGACTTGGGATGTCTGTGGTCATAGAACTCACAAACATGTCACCGGCAACAATAGTGACCGGTGGGATAACCCATTGTATCTACATGCTAATACACATTGGCTAACTGTTCTACCTTACTTTCTGCTGCTACCTAACTTTCTATCTAATTTTACACACAGACACACACACAGAAACGCACGCACACACACACACACACACACACACGGACCCAAGGAAGACTAGCTAGCTAGCTAATTTGGCTAGCTAATTCTGCTGCTACCTAACTTCCTACCTACTGCAACTTTCCACACACACACACACACACACACACACACACACACACACACACACACACACACACACACACACGAAGACTAGCTAGCTAACTAATTCTACACTCTAAAAACTAATTCAGAGGACCTTTAGTCATTACTTAAATATATATATTGTTGTGATATAAAAAATCAAGTTCTGAGATCCTGTTACAGTTTTTACTTGTAATTTTTATCTTATTGAGCTTGGATGACACACAAATTGTGCCTATTGATTAAATATACAATCATGAGTTGTCAGAGTTTAACATTTTCAGTTAATACAAAATAATTTAAATTTAAGTTCTGTTAATGTAAAATACAATTTGATGACGTGTAAACGGCCCACAATTTTTCCCGCATGTGCGCGTTCAAGGCCAGACGAGTGACTACAGCTGAAACGCATTGAAGCACGTGGTGAATGGTAAGTAATTTTATGCTTAATTAGTACACATATTTGCAATCGCTCAGGATTCTGTTTGTGATGATAGCCTACTGTAACCGAATACCGAAATCTGGAAGTCCTTAAAGGCCCTTGCACACTGAGTCCGAAATTCGCGGCTGAAATTTTTGCACGTTAAAAAATAAATACGACGTTATGTCAATCACACTTGCACACTACCGCCGAAACTTTAGTCCCTCGTAAAAAAAATAATAATTGGATCGGGTTCAATTTTCTACGTATTTCATATCTGTAGATAGCAGTTTGAATGGTGTTTGAGTGGTGTTTTGACAATTCAGAGCCACCGAATTACGAATCCGAAAAAACGTATAGGCTACGAAATGTGCAAGGGCCTGCAGTAGGCCTACAGTCTGTGTGCCAAGCTTTCTTTTACTGTCTATGGTGCCGAGGTAAAGTTAGCTAGTAGCTGTAGCCTGTCACTGATTGAGTAGCTACACTATTTGTTCAGATACTTTGCTCAAAACCAGTCGGATTTATGTAGGGCCCTAAGAATTACGTTTTATTTTTTCCTAAATTTCGTTTTATTTCTTTTTTCCAAATTTCCTTTTTTCGGTTTAAAAATTTTGGAAAATCATTTTTTTTTACCTTTTTCTCGTATTTTACCACAAAAGAGTGTTTTTTTAATGTTTATGAATAAAATGTATTGTTATACAAATAAAATAAAAATGACCAGCGTCTGTCTCCTGTTTTCTGCTGTTAGCGAGCAGCTGCTCTCTCCCCGGGCCTCAGTGCTTGTTTTCAACAGAAACACAAAAAAGCCTGCTCTCCATTGTCTGTTGAGAATTTATGGAAGAACCATATTTCATTTATAAGGGTAATAAGTTAATATTCATGTTAAGACAGTTAATGTGATAAATGATTTTTAAGAAAATTGATGCTTTACGTTGTATTAGAAAGGACAGTAATGGTAATACAGTTCATTTTAATGTTTTGAAAGGAAAATGTATTAAAAGATGAATGTTACTGTTACGAGTTGCGTGGAAGCAAAGGCAGTAGGCGGATCTAAATGCAGCAGTAGACTTTAATTATATACAGACTCAGAACAGACAAGATACTCGTGGTACGCACTACGCACATTCAAACATACATTTAATAACTGACCATGAACAAAAGAGCAGACAGGATTTAAATACACAGACGGGATGAGGGAACAAGACACAGCTGGGGCAAATCAGAACACAGGTGAATAAACTGAACACTAACAAGGAGCAGGAAAACTGGGAACAGGACTGAACCAAATACACAATGACGGGGAAAACTCAGGGAAACAGATACAGAACAGACATAACTATAACATTATCCCCCCCTTCCATAAGGCGTGTCCCCGCGCCGAACATCAAATAGGGGCGGGAGGGTGGGCGCCCTGGAGGCTGACGAGGGCGTGGCTTGCCCGGAACAGGAAGCCTTCAGGGCGGAGCAGGATGTGACGGCGGCCAGGGCGGAGCAGGATGAGGCGAAGGCCAAGGCGGAGCAGGACGAGGCGAAGGCCAGGGCGGAGCATGGCGTGGTGAAGGCCAGGGTGGAGCATGGCGTGGCGAAGGCCAGGGTGGAGCATGGCGTGGCGAAGGCCAGGGTAGAGCATGGCGTGGCAAAGGCCAGGGCGGAGCACGATGAGATGGTGGCCAGGTCGGAGCAGACTCAGACGAGGGTGAGGACCATGTCGATGTCGTCTCCATGGCCCTCACGGAGTACCTTCTGCCCCCCCCCAAAAAATACTTGGGGAAATCCTCGGGAGGAACCTCCAGGTGGTAAATGGGTTCCGGGCAGGCCTCCCGGAGCTTGAAGGGCGCAGGCAGGACGAGGCGCAGAGGCGGGGCCGGCAGGGCGAGGAGACTGGGAACGCCCTCCGAAGCCTGGCGAGGCAAACGAGACCTCCTTCTCCTCCTGCGACGACGCGTCACTGGGCTTGACTCACTTGACTCGGTAGACTCGGTAGACTCACTTGACTCGGTAGACTCACTTGACTCAGTAGACTCACTTGACTCGGTAGACTCTGTAGACTCACTTGACTCAGTAGACTCGGTAGACTCACTTGACTCGGTAGACTCACTTGACTCGGTAGACTCACTTGACTCACTTGACTCGGTAGACTCGGTAGACTCACTTGACTCAGTAGACTCGGTAGACTCACTTGACTCAGTAGACTCAACTGACTCACTTGACTCACTTGACTCAGTAGACTCGGTAGACTCACTTGACTCAGTAGACTCACTTGACTCGGTAGACTCACTTGACTCGGTAGACTCGGTAGACTCACTTGACTCAGTAGACTCGGTAGACTCACTTGACTCGGTAGACTCACTTGACTCGGTAGACTCGGTAGACTCACTTGACTCGGTAGACCCGGTAAACTCACTTGACTCGGAACTTGATTCACTTGACTCGGAACTTGATTCACTTGACTCGGAACTTGATTCACTTGACCCGGCGGCACTTGACTCACTTGACTCGGCGGCGCTTGACTCGGCGGCACTTGACTCGCTTGACTCGGCGGCAATTGACTCGCTTGACTCGGGAAGCGCGGTCTCACTTGACTCGGCGGCACTTGACTCACTTGACTCGGGTTCGTCGAGGCTGAAGCGACGTGCGGGTTCGGAAGACAGAAGCTCAGCCTCAGGCATGTCGATCTCGGCAGGAAGAAGCTCAGGCATGTCGTGGAAAGCGGGCTCGACTCGGTTCACGTGAAGCGCAGGCTTGTGGAGCGTGGTCTCGGCTGAGCAGCTGAAGTGAAGCGCGGGCGCGACCGGGCTGACGTTAAGCGCAGGCCCTCGCAGCTTCTCCTCCACGCCCACAGTAAACGGGGAACCGCTCCACAACAGGGCCAGGTCAACGTACCATTCTAAAGATCCGTGAGGACCAGGTTCGGGCATCAGAGACCGGAGTGGTTCTGATAATCCTCCGCGGAAGAAGATCTTCAGGCCGTGGGTGTTCATTTGTGCGAGATATGCCAGCTCGAGGAATTCTGCGACATAATCCTCGATGGCGCGATTCTCCTGGCGAAGACGGAGGATCTGGACATCAGGACTCCAGGTAGGCATGGCTGCTAGATCCTAGTGGGTCAGTTATTCTGTTACGAGTTGCGTGGAAGCAAAGGCAGTAGGCGGATCTAAATGCAGCAGTAGACTTTAATTATATACAGACTCAGAACAGACAAGATACTCGTGGTACGCACTACACACATTCAAACATACATTTAATAACTGACCACAAACAAAAGAGCAGACAGGATTTAAATACACAGGCGGGATGAGGGAACAAGACACAGCTGGGGCAAATCAGAACACAGGTGAATAAACTGAACACTAACAAGGAGCGGGAAAACTGGGAACAGGACTGAACCAAATACACAATGACGGGGAAAACTCAGGGAAACAGATACAGAACGGACATAACTATAACAGTTACATGTATGTTTAACCCTCTGGGGTTGTTCGTTTAACAGTCACACTTGGGGTGTTCGGGTCCAAATGGACCCAAAGGGCAGAATTCATATTTAAAAAAAGAAAATCATAAAATGTTTTTTTAACTTGTTTTCTATAATTTTTTTTTCTTTTCTTTTTTGGTGTTTTGAGATATTTTATGATTTATAATTAATATTTATGCAATAATTATGACCCATTTTTTCCCATTGAACATAATATAAATTTTTTTTTTTTTTTTTTATCAAAGCTGTATTACATTTTAGAGTGAAGCCTAGGCCTCATGAAAGCAATTTAAAAAAATATATAGATGCCATCTGGTGGACACACTGAGCATTTTTATCACGCAATAGCACATTTTTACCACTAGTGGATTTACAGCTCTCTGTAGAAAGGCTTGGGGATTCTAGTGATTTTTGCAAATATATACCAATTTTTTTTCAGGTTGTTGATTTTTAAAATATAATAACAGATTCTCAAAGACTATTTTTGTCTTGTTTTTTGTTTGTTTGGTTGGTTTAAATGGTAATTTGAAGTGCCAGTTTTACTTTATTATACAGATTATTATAAATATATAATACAGTGTGTGTGTGTGTGTGTGTGTTTTGCACTCTTGATGTTTTAGAGATTCACCCCTTCACCGTTGAGTCATTTTTTCTGCATTCTGGCTGATTTGTATATTGTATGCACAAAAAAACTGTTTTCATATTTTTGACAATTTCCCATTCATTTCCAATGGGGGTCATTTGGACCCGAAGGTCCTAAGTGTGAGTATTTTTTTTTATTTTATTTTTTACAACCACTTAGACTATTCAAATAGACTATTCTATTTGAATAGTCTGTGTTTTCATAATAATCTGTGTTTTCATATTTTTGACAATTTCACATTCATTTCCTATGGGGGTCCATTTGAACCCGAAGGACTATTCAGATCCTGTCCTCATTTGTTTTGTGTGTTCACATACCTAATACCATAAAAGTCACCTAGTTTCGTAACATTCCGATTAAGCTGTGATTTTTAAAAATTCAAAACAGATTTATGTACAGTAATCTGAATTTATGAGTGTGTATGTGTATAAAAGTGTGTGTGTGTTTGTGTGTGTGTGTGGATGTGTCTGTTTTGCACTCTTGATGTTTTATAGATTCTCCCCTTCACTGTTGTGTGCTTTTTTTATGGATTGTGGCTGATTTGTAGATTGTACGCCCCAAAAAACTCAGTTTTTTCACATTTTTGCCAATTTCCCATTCATTTCCTATGGGGGTCCATTTGGACCCGAAGGTCCTGAGTGTGACTATTTTTTTTACAACCACTTAGACTGTTCACATCCTGTCCCCATTTTTTTTGGGTGTTCACATACCAAATACCAACAAAGTCACCAAATTTCGGGACCATTCCGAAGAAGCTGTGATTTTTAACATTTTTTTATTTGAATGATTCGGGTCCATTTGGGCCGAACAACCCCATTACAATTTAAAAATGGTGCTAAAAATATAAATAGTGGTTGGAAAGCTGTTTAAAAATATACATAATTCCTTATAAAAGTCAGTAATTTCATTTGTGTTATTTAAAATGCAGATTGTGAATTCTTGATGAATAAGTGTTTTGTTTGCACTAAAATATCCATCCTCCACGAGCAACCCTTAAAATGTCCCTGACATTTTCGTGTTATAATTTATCTTATTACCAGCATGACAAGGCTTGCTTTAAAATTGGCCCCCATCACAAAAATTTTTACTTTTTCCTTCCCCTGAGATGATGAGCGGTCAGAGTCCATCTACAATTAGTGATGATGACACAGGTCAAACTTGTTTAGTCACAATTGAAGACTCATAAGTGAAATTGAATATTGTGTGTGTGTGTGTGCGTGCGTGCGCGCGTGCGTGCGTGTCCGTGTGTGCGCAGGAGTTTCTGCCGTGATCCAGTATTCTGGTGTCGTGGTTCAAGTTGAGACGTGATCAGCCTCCTAAAGAAAGCCGTGAAGAAGTACGGGGTGAGACAGAAACATTAACACTTTCCTTTTGTAATTCAGATCTACAGTAAATAAATCAGTTGTGTTCACACACACACCTCCTTGAATCATTTTACTTAATTTATCTCCCTACTTAGGTCTTCAGTCCCTTTGCCGTGGGCCTTGCAAGGACAAACAACTTGCCTTCATCTTCTCCTGGTATCCTGGTGTCGTGGACCAAGGGGTTCAAGTTGAGACGTGGTCAGTGTAAAGAAGCATGGAGTGAGACAGAAACATCAAATATGGATTGGCCTTGCAAAATCTGTAAATTTGCGACCCCTACTAAAGACGAGTTGTTGAAACATTATAGGTTACGTCATATCCGCGGTGGGCAACTTCTGCCATGTCCTTACATGGATTGTTTTTGTTCATTTAAATCATGGGGTAGCCTAAAATCACATATATCAAGGAAACACTAAACTCACTAAACACTAATACTCAGTTTCTGTTGCCAGGTCTGTAATGTAGGCACATTCTCCACCGAAAAAGAGTATTTTGAACACCTTCGTCAACATTTGAAAAAGCAAGAAACTGTCATCTATGTTTTCAAAAATTGCAATTTCAAAACTAATATCTGTGGAACCTTTGCTTCGCATAAAAATCGCAAGCATACTCCACACTCATTAGATGAGTTCAAAGACGATGTGATAAAGAGGTATGAAAACCCTTCACAAGCAGATCAGTGCAGTGATGGAGTAAATCAGGAGGGTGAGCAGTCTGATATTGATGAGCTTAGAGATGATGATTTAAGAGTACCGGTACTGCCAAAGTTGATTGAAAGAAGCTTGGCTCATTTAATGTTGAAATTAGAGAGTTCCTTTCATGTACCCAACCAATGCATTGATGAGCTTGTAGAGGAGCTGCATTTTATTTCTCATTCAGCCTCTGCTCCCATCATGAAAGACATTTTACAGTCTTGCTTGAAGGGGCACAACTGTGAAATTGATGAAGCCATTGTATCTGAAATGGTGAACGACATTTGTGGGGCTAACCCTATTAGTTCTTCCCTCTGTGATGGTGGGCCTCTTTCCTCTGCCTTTAAAATAAGAAAATACTTTAATGAACACTTTTCTGTCGTTGAACCGATTGAGTATGTTCTTAGTAGAGAGAGCAGCTTCCAGTATGTCCCCATTCTAAAGTCATTACTTCCGGTTTTTAGCAAGAAAGATATACAGGACCTGATCTTGAGTGAGGCAGAAGCTCAGAGAAATGTGTACAAATCATTTCATGACGGCACCTTTTACAAAACCAATAAGCTGTTCTCAGGAAGTGATCTTACCATTGTTCTCAATCTCTATGTGGATGACTTTGAGATATGCAATCCTATTGGTACATCCAGGAAAAAACACAAAATCACAGCTGTGTATTGGGTGCAGTGTTGTTTTTGGCAGCCCTTTTAGTTTTAGTCTTAGTGTTTTGGACGAAAATGCTTTTAAGTTTTAGTCACATTTTAGTCACTTATAAACTTAATAGTTTTAGTCAAGTTTTAGTCGACGAAAACACAAAAAGGTTTTAGTAAAGTTTTAGTCAATTTAGGTCAAAAAGGTCAAAAAGTATTGGAAATGGGCTTAGGTTTGACAGGTTGTAGCAAGTGTTGCAATTCATAAAACAACAGCTAACCTTAAAACCTTTGCATAATAAACTAGACTTTCTCATTGATGGAGATGCAGTGCTGCCATTGCCAAGCTGTACTTCATTGTCACATTGGGCAGAAACCTTTTATCCCCATATTTCAAGTTATAGTTTTTCCATGAATATTAAATGCTATTTTCACCAGTAATCACAGTAATAAAGGAATGGTTCAAAGTTTAAACAGCAAAAAAAATTGAGCTACTACAACATTACACACAGATAAAGTGGTAACAGTGGAATCACTGTTTTACTCCAAAAAAGCCAGGAATACATTCTTACTTTGGCAATTGTGGCTTTTTTTGAGAAATTGCTAAAGTGCAATGAACAACGTGCCCAAAATATAAGCTATTGAGGAACACATACTTATGATCTACAACTTGCACTTCAACTTGTCTGCCAGTGCAACAACAAGATGCATATTATTTGTAAACACAAACATCATAAAACCCTGTCTATCTTTAACTTGTGCAAACTGCAAAGTTGCAAACATTCTGAAACAAAATAATAAAAAAATAAAAAAATAAAAAAATAATACGGTGCATTGAACATAGGTTGTTAGGAATGCATACCTGAATATAAAGTATGAAACAAACATGACACTTGAAGTGTGTTGAACACAAAAATGAATAAGACAATTCCTGAATACTGTAAACAATTTGGAATTTAAATGGTTAGTTCGGTATTTTACACTTAAAGCCCTGTTTTAAGATAGTTTCTGATGAAATAGAACGGTTAAGATTAAAATTTGGACAAATGCTGTTGTCCCGAGAATTTTAGGTTTACCCCCCACCTACACGTCTATGTGCACTGGAACAATCATTCATATAAAACGCATTAAACTTTACTTTACAAAGACGTGAAACTCACCAAGTGGTCAGGGATGTTCACTGATATGCTCACACAAAAATCGCTGCAAAAGATGCTTTCCAACAGGTTTTATCGTAGTTTTTGTCCGACTCCATTGACTTGACTAAACTACGATAAAACCTGTGTTGTTGTTGTGTTGAATCTGGTGTGCGCGCGCTGCGGCCGGGTGCTGCGCGTTACCCAAAACAAGGATAGGCTTGCTTCAGTTTACAGGTAGGGACCCTGATTATCCTACCGTGTTAGTGTTGGGCAATTTGAGCCTTGTTAGTGGTATTAACTAGCTATTTTTATTTTCATACTCTATGCCCCATATACTAGCGTTATAAGCTAAACAGTTTTTAGAGATACAACTCTTTACATTCGATAATCATGAAAACAAATCTCAGAGAACGGTTGACTATGTACCAATATTTAATTAGACCAAAGGTTCATTTTGCGCCGGAGTTGTCCTTTAATATTATTTACCATTTACCCGTTACTAAAAATTACTGGTGGATGACCTTCACTCAATCATTTGTAATGCATTTTCCATTGCCAGAGACTTCAATCTTCACTATAAAGATGTTGATTTTGGTGAGTTTTTCACCCTTTCTTCTACAACTGACCTAAAGGATAAGGACACAATCAGGGTTGTGTTTCTCCAGGACCAGGAGCCTGCAATAACTTTAACCTTAACTGATGTGACCAACATGACTGATCAGCCTTGTGAGGAGCACTATGCTGACGACACCGCATCTGTGTCAACCGATGACACACTGATTCTCTCAGCTGAAGATAGTCCAGGCCACCGTTCCCAGCGCTGGCCCGCTCAGTTTTCAATTCCCAGCTTTTCTGGCCTCACAGAGATCCAAATTCAGTCAGCCAATGAGCACTTCAAAAAATATGGGAATCTTCTCACTACAAAAGATTTAATTCCACTACTCCCAGACATCCTTGGAAAACTAGCGGAGGCTATTTATGAGTACACTGCTTATCCATCTAGTCTGCAGATCAGTGAGGTTGCAGAGGCCCTCACTCAAAAGCATCCCTGCCTCAAAGAACCAGGTTCCTTTAATGGGTCCTATGGATGGGTGCAGCGCCTTAAATATAAGATGAACAATTTCAGAAGCAAACTTCGAGGTCTTGGCTGCCCTGAAGTTAATGTGAACTCACTTAAGAGAAAACAAACACATGACCAGTATCCGGCAAAGAATCTGAAAAAAACAAAGAAGGCTGAGGTGAACTACCTACCCCCTCATGCTCAAGGTGAAACTACTGCAAGTTTGGAGAAAGAGAGAGAGGAGCTCCTAAGTGAAATGATGAAAAGGGACAACTCCAAGGTGGTAGCTCAGAAAATGGCCAAGACGTTCAGCCTTCGTCGGGAGGAAATAGTGAAAGAGGTCCCTGCCATCAGTGACTGCATGAAGCGCTGGCCTGCACTCTTTACTGAAGCACAGGTGAGATTATATTTTTTTATTAAAGGGCACCTATTATGGCATTTAAAATGTTCCTAATATTGTTTTGGGAGTCCCCAACAACAGTTTTACATGCATGCAATGACAAAAAACACTTTTGTTGTCTTATAATATGCATTTATTTTTACCTGATTTGCTCACCGACTCCCAAATGATTCGTTCTATGACAAATTTTTCCAAACCCCTCCTTTGCGTGACGCTAATCGGCGGTGATTGGTCAAATGACCTAGTCAGTTGTGTTTGTAAAGCAATCGGCATTAAAATGACGATTAAAATGAACAGAGCACAAGGTTCGGCTATACTTGTGTGGTATACTTGTAAATATAAACTCTAGCCACTGATTCTTCACATGCTCGTCCCTGGGCAGTGAAAAAAAGGTCGCTTTTGATTCGCACTTCAGAACACAGCGTCTTGTTGTCGACATGATGTTTTCAAGTTTCCCTGGTGTCTGCGCGCGCAATGAGTGGGCGCGGCCAATTTGATAATTTTTCGTCTTGACGTCACAACAAAAAGGAAAATGACTCATTGGAAAAACGATTCATTAAATTGACTCAGAGTCGACTCATACATTTGAGAGACAATAACTTTTTTACAGTGAACTTTCATATATAAAACTTTGCAGGATGTTTTTGTTCACTTAGATCTGTTACACACTACATGAAAGGTAATTTTCAAAATTCCATAATAGGTGCCCTTTAAACCATTACTTTTGTACTGTGGATTGATACAATGTGGATACATGTCCACAAATTGAAATAAAATAAATAAATAAATGTACAAAAAAAAGCCTTTTTCATTTCCAAAATGTACTTGTTTTTTCACATTTAAATATTTATTTGTTTATTTATACTCATGTCATGTTTGGTCCTTACTGGTGTGCCCTGTAGATAAGTGAAGAATTCAAGAGGATAACAACAGTTAGCCTTGAATCAACCTTTCTGGCCAAGCTTGACCAATGCACCCCGAAATTGATGGCCTTGACCCAATCAAAAGGAGGAGCTGCAGGCCTGAAGATAAGGCACATTAAGGACATGCTTTTTGAGGTATAATGATGACTATCTTTATTATGAATAGACCTTTATTTTACATATGTTTCTGCCTCACTGTTTAATGTCAATTGTCAAAATGGCTACTATTAACAAGGTCAATTTCATATTTGCAGAATTTGCATAAATGCAGGCCGATTCAGGATTGAATGGGAGAGGAATAGGGTGCACATGTGGGTGCGCAGATCAAAACGTATAAAACATAGCCCGACCAAATTGCACACATCTATAGAAGAGACTTGTGGCTACATTTTGACATTTGAATGGAGTCTGTAGCTAAAAGTATGCAGGAATAATGTTTTTTTTTTTTAAAGCCTGAAAAATTGTATAATAATAAAAATAATCTCAATCTCTTAGAAGCCTATGGAGGAGTGAGACAGCTCTCAGATTTAATCACAAATATCTAAATTTGTGTTCCGAAGAACGAAAGTCTAACGGGGGTGGAACAACATGAGGGAGAGTAATTACTGACAGAATTTACATTTTGGGGTGAACTATCCCTTTAAGGATTTAGTGCTACTGTTAATTTAAACAATCTGATTTTTGTTCTTTTTGCTGTTCGGTTGCCAGGTTTTGACAGCCCCCTCATGCCTCTAAATAAACCTACTGTAGCAAGATTTCAGAAGGTGTTTGTCATCTTCTTGCTGTTTTCCCTCAGGCATCAACAAACAAACACACACACCATCCTTATGTTCCTCAGATTGTGTTGTAATCATTTGATTTTAACTGCTTCTTGCTTCACAGAGACAGCAAGGCTCTGTAGCTACACCTAATTTCTGGGGGATTCCAGCTCAGCTTGGCTAAAGAAGTTTTCTCAAGGTCATGACAGAAGAGCAGACACAGCACATGGTAAGCCTGAATATCATGTGAAAAAAAAAGTGATCATTAATGTTGTCTGTTTATATTTTAAAAATTGAATTCCTCTCTGAAGTCCTTATTGTCCCATCAAAAATCTCCAACTCTCTTGATCAAAGACCCAAATGTCTTCAGGAGGCATTGCATTGCGATAGCAAGTGTTTCACAGGAGGCTAAGTTGCTAAAAACTTCAACCTTGGTAGTGGGCTCCTCCCGCCCTTGGAGTTTTGAGCCACTTAGCCTCCTGGGAAACACATGAAAATGTCTTTATTATAGGACAGGGCTCAACTTAAAGGTATTGTAGGTAGGATTTTTTTTTTTAAGTTTTTGCCAAATTTGTTTCAACTTTCTATATATATCAATGCATAATTAAAATGTAAGTACTCTGGAAAAGAGAGTATAAAAATCGAGTGTCTGTAGTCCTCTCAGGGCTGTAATAAACACAGCTACTTATCTCCATTCACTTCCACCCCCTCCATTCTGGGCTCCTTCCAAAACCACGCCCCCAAAACACATGAACGCGCGATGCCGACAGCTCACAGCTGGAGGACGCGCTTACCAGCGCCGAGCGGAGAGGAGCAGTGCATGTAGTGACATCATGTCAGACTCACATGTAATAAAATACCTAACTTTATCATTATGAATATAAACAACTAACATGGCTGTTAGTACTCACTATAAAGCTAGCATATCGATACTGGTAAAGTTTAAAATATATTGAGTTTGATTCGTTAACGAGCTAGTAACATAAAAGCAAAGCTAAAAACAGGTTGCATTGATACACGTTTTCCCATTACAATCAGTTACACTGTGATGAAGGTGAATTTCGTGTAAGATTCATAACATATACGCCGTGTTTTGCATGTAATTGTGTCTCTTACTAGTCTCTTACCCTCCTCGAGTCAAACGAGTGCGCGCATGTGGGCAGCGCATGTAGCAGCGGGGGTGTTGCCATGGTTGCAAGAGAGTGACAGTCGCCTAAGCCAATCCTTTGTTTCGTCCCGGAAGGAAATAATGAGCTGTGTTTAGTGCAGATTAAACGGTCTAGAGTCACTCGATTTTTATACTCTTTTTATCAGAGTACTTACATTTTAATTATGCATTGATATATATAGAAAGTTTAAACAAATTTGGGAAAAAGTTTTTTAGACCAAAAACGACCTACCCTACCTTTAACTCTTGCAGATATCAACTTAATTATTAAGTTCAGGTTACTTAGAAATGTGTTTTATTGTGGCCAAAAAACTTCTTCACCTAACTTAAAACATTATGTTGGATCAATTTAATTACTTGCATTCATGTTGAAAATCATTAAGTTCGTGTTACTTAGAAATGTGTTTTATTGTGGTCTAAAATCTTCTTCACCTTACTTAAAGGGGTCATATAATGCCATTTTTGTACAAGCTAATATGATTCTTTAGGGTCTAAATTAAAAGTTTGTAATATACTTTAATTAAAAATTCTCATTAGTATTGTAAGAAAACACTTATTTTACCTGGTCAAAAACAGCTCTGTTTTCAGCACGCCGTTTCAGTGCATATGACTTTAAATGATCATGAGCTTTGCTCACCCCGCCCCTCTGTTCTGTGCATACACCGTTTGTAACACAATAACCACGCGTTGTTCATTATAAACGTGGGATTATGAATTATATTGAGAACGTTGTACATAGAAAACATGCTGTAATGTACCCTGAGTGTAAACCGACGCATTCATCGTGAAGCGTGCAGCTGGCGATTTGCAAAGATTATATAAATATTAATATAAAGATTAATAAAACGTTACACTCACTTTAGTTCTTCTGAAGGTTCAGCAGGAAGACGAATAGGTTCCGATCCTTTATTCAGGTGCAGCTTCTCAGCAAAACCAGCTTTATACTGATCCTCGTTTATAAAGCAGTCCACTGAGAAATGATTCGGCAAACATGAGAGAGCATTGACGTTGCTCGTGGGGAATATTCCCTTCGAAAACAAACTCAGCCACTGCGTCTTCAGCGGTTCGGATTTAGGAACATTAAAATGACTGCTGTGTTCGTTATTGCACCCAAGAACAGAACACCACAATCGCTTAGACGCCATTCTGCTCATAGACCGTGCTCCAGCATATCAACAATGACCGCGCCGGTCCGCGCAGACTATGATTGACAGGACGAGCGAGGGCGGGTCTGTGTTGAATCACAAGCTGTCAATCAACAATCGCGGGAGGGGCGTCCGTTTTATTGACGTCACAAAAACGAACGGCTCAATTTGAGGCAGGGGAAAACATATAAGGAGATTAAAACAAAAACACTGGATGGATTTTTATCATTATATGATGGTTGTGTACAGGCACTGCCAACACACATTTCAGTACAATCAACTTGTAAAAGTGCATGTACCATTATATGACCCCTTTAATAATTTTCAACATGAATGCAAGTAATTAAGTTGATTCAACATAATGTTTTAAGTT
This sequence comes from Rhinichthys osculus, assembly GCA_029959095.1. Classification (NCBI taxonomy): domain Eukaryota; kingdom Metazoa; phylum Chordata; class Actinopteri; order Cypriniformes; family Leuciscidae; genus Rhinichthys; species Rhinichthys osculus. The sequence continues at coordinate 11,457,943 of JARWKJ010000014.1, read as the reverse complement.
CATGTTACTTAAAAATGTGTTTTATTGTGGCCTAAAAGGTAATTCACCATACTCAAAACATTGCTTTGAATTAATGTAATTCTGCCAGCAGTCTTAACTTAGAAATTCTAGTGGAAACGGTTAACATTTTTTTTTGATGACCCAATGTTTTATTTTTTAGAGTGTACCTAACTTTCCACACACACACACGCACACTTACTCACACACACACAATTACAGGTAGGCACACACACGCACACCACACACACACACGGACCCCAGGAAGACTAGCTAGCTAACTACCAAACTTTCTGCTGTTTTCTTTTAGACTTACTTTGAGTCAAGTTCTTGATTTGTTGGATCAAGATGAGTTCCCAGTCAAGGCATGCAGCATTGCAATCATCCCTCAAAATGAAAAAGATGCTGTACTCAGTGATTTTGACAGTGATGGGTCTGACATGGACTATGAGGGGGAAACAGGCCATTTGCCAGCAAGGCTGTTGAATGCATATGCAGAAGTTATGCAAACAGAGTGTAAAGTCCGGCTCGATTGGTCCAAATGCGGCATCCAATCAGCGGAAGAAGGTTACTCTGCGTATTGCTTGCCTTTCCTTTCACGCAACACAACAAGATTAATGTATTATATACTCATACTCATGTATTATCTCGTTATTATCTGACTCCATAAATGAAAAGGTTTTAATGATATCCGTGCATCATTAAACGTTAGCGAAGGTTTGTTTATTCTTTAAACTCTGAATATATTTTATCCGCTCAGATCAGGAAACTATATCACTTCGAGTTCCTCACCAGGTCTCCGGCACAATCTCGTCAGTTTCCGATTATCAAAACAGAGGTAATTGGCTGAATGTCTGGGATTTGCCGTAATTCACACGTACAAAATCGAAGACATATACACAGCCCCCTTGAATGTCACCTCAGGAACTAAATTCAATAAGTTACTTTAGTAGCGTGCACTTATCTAAAGTAACATTAAATTAGAACAGAGGTATTTATACGTATTTCTGCTGCTTTTCCCTATAAACCCAGATAATTCAATTGTTACCAAATGGTGATGTCTGTCATTATAATTAGATTTTGGTTGTTTATTCAGGGGCTCACACTGTGAGGTCTGCCTGATTTTACATACAGGAGGTAGTCTGAATGAGGCTATTATGGGACACATCACTTTTCTCACATTTCATAACTTCTTTTAGCTTTTCATCATAGTTGGGAGAATGAGACCATGTCACCAGGCGCATTGTGATACATCAAAAGACACCAAACATGAGTAGTTACATTTTTGTACACACATAACATTGCATAAGGTTTCAGTGTATTTCAGGTGAGGGGGATGTGGGGAAGATAGTGTGGGTGAAGTGTGAACTGCACTGTGTGCTGCGTCTCCAAAGTTCCTGTTACATATGCAAGAGGAAGTTACATATTCAAGGGATAGTTCAAGTGTTAATTCCCAGGAGGGCCTTTTGTCACATTGAGGGGTCGATCAGACATACCGGCACCAGCCTTACAGTTCCCTCCTTTGGCACCGTGGGCCACTCACAGGGTTTCCTGCGGTGTCACTTCAGTCTTTGTAAGGTGGGCAGCTTCAAGGGGCTGAGAGTTAAGATGGTGTTGGTGGATGCTTTTACTGATCTGATGAGGTGTCGGAAGTAGCAACATTGGAATAGCGTGAAGGAGAAGATGAGTGCGCTTCCAACCGCACAACCTCGAAGTACCCAGTCCCACCAGGTGTATGCAGTCTGTGCCGATCGAGTAGATGAGCTAGACAGGATCTGTGCAGTCTTTCGCGCCAAGTTCGTCTCCACTTGCGCTTGAGAGAGGTGGTACTCTGTTTGGAGGACGATGTCCTGTACCAAGTCCATCGTGTCGACCAAAGCTTGTGTTCCATGTTCATAAAAGGTGTCGTCCCACCATGGAGAGACCTCTGCGTCCTTTGGCATCCTTCCGAGGATGTCAATCTGGCCCATAGAAAAGTCCTCTGTCACTTCCAAGCAAAAGGAGTGATTAGCAGGACAGGTCAGTCCTCCATATGTGAACGAATTCATCTCACTGATGATGCACCACTGTGTATGAGACACCTGAACAGCATTTGAATGGCCATGCAACGATTCAACATTTATGAGTTTGCTATCATTGGAGGAGAAAGGCTGTAATGTGTTACATGTGCAGACAACATAATTGTGAGTTTCATGACAACAAGTGCGACTGGTAAACAAGGTCTCAGTACCCTTCAAAGTCATATATCCCGTGAGGTGATCCCATTTAATTACCTGATCTTTAACTACCATGCCAATAGAGCGAATAGTAGTGGAATTTGGATAAACTTGATCTGGGTGTATTAAAGGAAAAGTGGCAAAAAATCCAATGCAACCAATACATTCGTTTCCAGTATACATCATAATTGTGGATAACAGTTCTGAATATTTGACATTTTTCATCTTTTCTGAAGAGAACCATCTATGCAAATCTAAAACTTCAATTAAATCATTTAAAACATGTCTAGGGGTCTGGTGAAGGCGAAGATCTAAAATTTCTTGTTGTGTGGCAGTGAATAAATCTTGTGCATATGATCTACAGGCTAAGTCACGTTCGATGGTACGGGTCTGATTGAACAATGTGTGGCTGATCGTCAGAAGCGCATGCGCCTCAGAACGAACCGCTTTGATAATGTTATCATTGCTATTGGTGAGGTGTTGGAAACCAGTGGCCATCTGGTCTGTCAACCATGTGGAGAATTGGGATTGTTTCGTTATTTTGTAGGTGTTGGCTGCTGAATTAATTGATCCAAACAAGCCGGCTATACTGCTGAGCAGGTCTCGTTTTGAGCGAGAAGGTGGAATTTGGACGGCAAGTCTGTCTTTGTAATCAGAAATTAAATCATCAATTCGTGACTGTAGCCATGCATATGACTCATCATTAATATTACAATGTTTTGTATAGGCAGAAAGTATGTTGGAAATGTTGTAAGTTACGTGTGTCATTACCAAATTTACGTCATGTAACAAAGTTTTGTTAATGTTTCCTCTAATCAGTCCGCCAGGAGGAATTGGGTGTAATTCTGGACAAATTTTGGGTTTAGTGTACCCGCAGGTGGTCAAATTAAAACAATACTTAAAAGTCCAAGAACAGTTGTGTGGATTGGTGAAATTGTCTATGCTATGTGTACATTCTCCGACACAATACGTTTCTTCTTTTCGGTTGGTCCACACAAAAGTTTTTGGCTTCGGCTCGTTAGGTGTGTACGATGTGAGATCGTACATTAACTCTTTGAATCTTATATGTGTGTCATTATGTGTTTCGGTATGTGTGCACCTATATGTTGCAGGTTCCAAATGTTTAACATAATAGCATAATTTTGGGTCTGTGCCATTATTGTTGTTTTCATGTAGAGTGTACATGCTGCCTATTGTGTCACCTGGATCTATTTTAAGCTGATACCAGGCAGTGAGGTTATGCATGAATTTTGGTGCTCTAGTGTATCCTGAAATGTTTCCAGTAGGTGGGTGGGTGCTACCTGTACTACAGCAGATTTTTGGTGTGCAATTTGGATCCGGTACTATACCGGGAGGCCATGTAGCTGTCTCTTTGGGTGCGACTGTGATTTTTGGTGTGAAAGGCCCCTTGGAATACTTCCACACCCACCTCCCACATTTCAGGTTGTGTGTGAGTGAAACCCTTTGGCCCAGTCTGATGCACGTGGGCCCGGACACTTTCCTTTCATCCGGCCTCCATGGGATCGCTGCAGTCGACCTGGAAGGCAAGAAGAAAAGTTAGTGACAGTTATTCATTTATTCTGTGTACCTTTAAATGACTTGCACTGAGACATGTGATACCATCGCAGTTTCCCTTTTATGGTTGTAGCCACACAGCTGTTGCATACAGCCTTAATTTCATACGGGCCATGCCATCTGGGTGTGAACGCACCTTGCTTCACAAAAACACGTATCATTACCATGTCTCCCTCTGAGAACTTCACCTCAGAGTTTGGGTTGAATTGTGCATCATTTGTTAGGTCTGACTGCTGCTGTTTCAGAGCAGCGTGTGCATGCAGCACTTCCAGCCTCTCTCGTAGTTGCTTTAACACGGATTGTTGAGTTGCAATCACGAGAGGCCCCAGGTCTGCTGGGGTAATTTCTGGGTCAATGGGCAGCTTCATGACTCTTCCAGTCATGAGTTCGAATGGACTGATACCTGTGGCTTTTGAAGGAGTTGCCCGCAGTATGGTTAGGACTGTGGGTAGGGCATCAATCCATTGGTTTTTGTGCTGTGCAACCTGTTTTGAGATGCTTTCTTTTATGGTGCGGTTAACACATTCCACAATACCAGAGCTCTGTGGTCTGTATGAAACGTGGAATCTTTGTTTGATGTTCAGCATCTGGCATATGTTTTTCATCACCTGACCTGTGAAGTGTGTGCCCTGGTCAGATTCAATTTGGATTGGTGCTCCCCAGAGTGGGAGAATTTGGTTCGCTACCACACGTGCCACTGTGCTTGCACTGTTATTCAGTAGCAATCGCTTCAACCAATTTGGAAAATTTGTCAATTATTACAAGGCAATAACGATACCCCCCTTTGGCACTGGGTAGTGGGCCTATAAAATCCAATTGAAGTGACTCCCAAGGTCCTTTGGGTGGCTCTGGTCTACACAGCTTTGTACGGCCAGGCTTACCTTGGTTGATGGTGGCACATACGATGCATGTGTCACACCACCCTTGAATGTCTGATGCCATTTGTGGCCACCAGAAATTATTTTGTATCAGCTGTTGTGTTTTTGGAGCTGATACGTGTGCATACTCGTGGTACAACTTTATCACTGGTTTCTGGAGGGCTTCTGGAACAATGTATTTATCGTCTCTCAAAACCATGCCTTCAGTGACCTTGACTAGTTGGTCCTGCTGCAGGTGCGGTGTCAGCTCTCCATCAGAACTCCACAGTTCTTGTTGGTACTGTTTCAAGTCAACAGGAACAGTCTGAACCGCACTCACACCAGAAACAATCAATCTGTCAGGCTGCCATACATCTCCCTTTTGTGCTGCTAATTTTGCTAATTGATCTGCAATGTTGTTGTTTTTCTCATGCTCATCGGGATTCTTGTTAATGTGCGCGCGCACTTTTACAACGGAGAGTGAAGAATTGCGTGTTTTAATCTCCTGCCAAATCGAAGTTATGATGTTAAAATGTTTTATTGGCGTTCCGGCAGATGTGAGGAATTTTCTCAACTGCCACTGTGCCATAAAATCATGGACAGTACCGAAAGCGTATCGACTATCAGTGTAAACACACAGTGGTTCGTGATGTGATCTGATTGCTTCGAGTAATGCAATGAGTTCAGCTTCTTGCGCAGATGTGTTTTCGGACAGTTTGATTAGCAATTGGTTAGTTTCTGAATTGGGAGAGTGAGGAGCCCACACCGCACAACCTGTGTGGAATTTGCCATCATGCCAGTATCGGGAACCATCAATGTACACCTGTGTCTGATTTGGAAGTTCTTGGTCATGAACCGGGCTCTGTGCTTCCTGTTTAGGTTGGCATGTGTGTGGATGGCCCTCTACATCTCCCAATAAATGAGGTAATATTCGGTCGTTAACTGTTGTGATGTCGCGTGCCTGTATGTCTGCTAGCCATCTTGCTAACCTTTGCGACAACACGCCTTTTATTCGGCCCTGCAACAACATTTGTACTGGCGTGTGCACTGTATGCACAACGATAGGTTGAAAACCTACAATCGGTTCAGTTGCTGTCAACATCCAGTGAACCGCCAGCACGTGCTGAGTGCATGGGTCGAATCCCTGTTCAATCGTGGACTTTTTTCGGCTGTAATAGGCAATCGGACGCAATTTTCCCCCATGGTCCTGAGCTAAAACGCCACTTAGAGTGTTTTCATTTGCGTCTACCTGCAAGTGGAAGGCTTTTTTAGGGCTGGGCAGGCCAAGGGCGGGGGCACAACACAAGTTTTCTTTTAGATTTGTAAAGGCTTTTTCGTGTTCCTCTGACCATTCGAGGGCGTCAGAAGGCTTTGACTTTCCCTTTAAGAGGGAATATAATGGCGTGACGACGTTTGCAAAGTCTGGAATGAAATCTCTTAGGTAGTTTGCTGTCCCCAGCACTTTCTGTAACGCGTTCAGCGTGTGCGGTCGCGGAAGTTCAGCAATGCATTTCCGCCTATCATCTGTTAAGGCTCGGTGGCTCTGCGTTATCGTATAACCCAGGTACTGGACCTCGTTTTGTGCGATTTGAGCTTTTTCTTTGTTTAATTTGAAGCCAGCTTTACCGAGTGTTAATAGTACTTCGTCGACGAGTAGCAAATGATCATCAAATGATCCCTCGGTTCGCGATAAGTATATCGTCGACATAATGGATTACGTTTCCGGTCCCTGTCACTGGATTGAGCATGTCTTCTAATGCTCTGTGAAAAATCGCAGGACTGTTATGGAGGCCTTGTGGCATTCGCTCCCAGGTGTACTGGATTTGATTCACAGTGAAGGCCAATTTCCACTGATCAGCGCGTTTGATTGGGATGGACCAGAAACCGTTCTTTACGTCGAGCACTGTAAACCAGGACGCTTGTGTTGAAATCTGCGATAATAACGTCGATGGATTTGCCACTATAGGTGTCGCCTTGGGCAAAACTTTGTTAAGACGTTGATAATCAATACAAAGACGCCATTTACCATTTGATTTTGGTACTGGTAAACACGGAGAGTTTGTGGTTGAGCTACATCGACGAACTATTCCTCTAATTTCAAGTTGTTGTACAATTTCATGAACAGCTGACTCGGCCTCTGGTTTGATGCGGTATTGTTTTTGTGGGGGAGGGGGCTCCCCCTCAATGCACACAACAAAGTCAATGAGGCCACAGTCATGTTCATGTGTAGCCCAAATGTAATCGTGTTTGTTTACCATCTGTTGAATGGGATCTGGGGTGGAAATGGACATAATGCTCGTTGTGTTTTTTGTTAAACACATTTTTACTGTTCTGTTTGTTTTCAATTCAATTTGCTTTTCAAAGCAGTGAATTACAAAGCCATACTTTCGCATAATGTCCATTCCCAGTACAGTCCCTTCACTGTTGTTAGGTAAATACCAGAGGGGTTCTTTCAATACGGTCACGTCCAAATCGAGTTCAATTGGCTGTGTTTTTGTCGCAATCATTAACGTGTCGCCGATGCCTTTTATCTGAATAGTTTCGTTGGTTAAAGGAAATGGAATGTCTGTACAGGAGCAAGATGCGCCAGAATCAATAAGTACGTCCGCTAACCGGCCTCCTAAATTAGCTCTTATTTTAATTCGGTTTCCACTCTTAATCATGCTCCCTACGGCGATGGAGGCCACGTATCCCTATTGGTGTTGGTATTTTTCAATTGCTCCGCTCGCGTTGTGGTCCGCGCCATTTTGGCTTTTTTGTTTTTGAAACTCGGTTATGAAATCAGCGAATTGTTTATACAGGTTAGAGTCGTTGCTAGAGGGCGTTTTTTGGCAAAGATTCGCTGGTTCTCTTAAATCTCTCATTCTTTTCGTGCAATCTCTCAAGACATGCCCAGTCTTTTTGCAATAGCGGCATGACATTTTGCTTGGAGATCTTTGGTTAAATTTGTCTGGGCTATTCCCTTCTGTTAACCAGTGTGCGGCTGCAACGTTACGGGGTTTTGATCTCCATCTGTTTTCTATTCTTGAACCCCAGTCTACTATCGCTCTGAACGTGTTTTCGGCCGGGTCGACGCCATTTGATAACGCCTTTTGAACAGGGATGCCAGCATTGTTCTTTAAAATTTGTAATAACGCGTCATGGTTGCGGTCTACATCCTCTAGGCCCGAGTGTTCTCTGTATGTCACCCATAACCGTTCAGTGTACGTTTCAAATGACTCATTACCCGCTTGTTTGATTTCTAATATTTTGCTCCAATCAGCATGTGTCGGCCCCCTCATGTCTAATAATGCCTGTTTTAGACGCTCATAGATACTTTCGTCGTTTTCGTTATTTTTTCGGTTCATTACGTTGCCAGATTTCATTTCTTCGGTTAGTTTCGGTCTGAGCTCCTCAGGGATGGTGAGGAGAGCTATTTGCCAAACATCTCTAAATTCTAATTTGTACACCGTGGCCTGTAACATCAATGCTTCCCAGTAAGGTTGAAACGGCCCCTTTCTCGGCATAATTCCTACGATTTGTTTATGTCTAGAACATTCTTCGCATGTTAACGGGCGGCTGATTGTTGTGATTTCATCATCCGCATTCGTCATGGTTTTAAGCACAGCGACTTTAACTGATCTCTTTGGCAAATCATTCGATTGTTTTCGAGTCTTTACTGGGCTTCGCAGGTCTGGCTCTTCAGGCCACTGACTCACAAGAGCTCGTTTACGAGTTTCTCTCTGTGGCCTGTATAATAACGCGGCGTCATCGTCGTCACTATCATTTTCTGCCTCTAGCTCGGAGGTTTCATCCAGTGCTGTTTGTTTAAATGCGGCTACTGGAAAACCTGATTTATCGCAACAATCTTCGAGAGCAGATATGTAATTATTGCCGGTTTGCAGTTTCCTTTGAATTTGATCAATTTTTGCGGCCATTTCTTCGCGCTGTCTTGCCCACCCTTGTTGTTCGTACGCGAACGCTTCGACTTGTTTTCTTAACTTTAGTAATTCGTCAGATCGCAATCTTTCGATTTCTTTGATATTTGTTATTGTTCGTTCGTTCTCGGCTATGGTCTTGAGGTCGTTACGACGAAGCAGATAAACAATTGCAGCGGGAATCTTTTTGTATTTTGCTTTTGATTTTAGCTTCGCACCCTCTGCAGAATACCAGGATATTATTTCGTTGTTGCTCCAGCTTAATTGTAAACCCTTGTCGCTTAACCGAACAAGGAGTTTTTGCAATTGTACGCCTAGAATCTCCATTATCTCCTCATCTACGCTGTTGTGCTTTCCCTGAAAAGACATGTTTCCCTTCTAATTCTTCTCCCCACCGGATTTTCGGTTCCGGTCTAAACAAAGGGTATACCGACCCGTACTAAAAATGTGTCTATATGTGATGTGCAAACAATTTCTCCCTCAACACTAAAAGGTAAAAAAAATCAACTTACCACAACAGCTGGAGATAGGTGAGAAGGAGTTCAAACCTCATGTCCCGGGCAAGCAGGGTTCAAGTTGAATGTCGCGCTGGAAAGGCGTTTCTCGTTTCTGGTTACGAGATCACGTCGGGGTCACCACTGTAAAGTCCGGCTCGATTGGTCCAAATGCGGCATCCAATCAGCGGAAGTAGGTTACTCTGCGTATTGCTTGCCTTTCCTTTCACGCAACACAACAAGATTAAATGCAATATATTTTCTCATGTTTTATCTCGTTATTATCTGACTCCATAAATGAAAAGGTTTTAATGATATCCGTGCATCATTAAACGTTAGCGAAGGTTTGTTTATTCTTTAAACTCTGATTATATTTTATCCGCTCAGATCAGGAAACTATATCACTTCGAGTTCCTCACCAGGTCACCGGCACAATCTCGTCAGTTTCCGATTATCAAAACAGAGGTAATTGGCTGAATGTCTGGGATTTGCCGTAATTCACACGTACAAAATCGAAGACATATACACAGCCCCCTTGAATGCCACCTCAGGAACTAAATTCAATAACTTACTTTAGTAGCGTGCACTTATCTAAAGTAACATTAAATTAGAACAGAGGTATTTAGACATACCCAAATCTAGATCAAACAGCATTAGCTGATTCTAGACGGAAACTACCCGTCTCCTCATTCAAGTACACTTGAATCTGATATCAGATATTAGTCATCACTAAACTCTGACGCAAACTTGTGGAAATATACGAATCCGATAATCTACTCGGGGGAAAACAATTCTCAGAGTCAGTTAGAATAAAATCAAACGTTTACAATTTATTGATCAGGTAATGATGTAATCATTTCAAATCCAATTCAGAGGATAAAATCATCAGTTAAGCATATCAATTCAGAAATCACAGAATTTGTAGAACTTATTACCTGTCAACAAAATTACACACAGCGGTTGTGTGGGCAGTCAACCTACAGACACCCCGAACATTTCTGCTGCTTTTCCCTATAAACCCAGATAATTCAATTGTTACCAAATGGTGATGTCTGTAATTATAATTAGATTTTGGTTGTTTATTCAGGGGCTCACACTGTGAGGTCCGCCTGATTTTACATACAGGAGGTAGTCTGAATGAGGCTATTATGGGACACATCACTTTTCTCACATTTCATAACTTCTTTTAGCTTTTCATCATAGTTGGGAGAATGAGACCATGTCACCAGGCGCATTGTGATACATCAAAAGACACCAAACATGAGTAGTTACATTTTTGTACACACATAACATTGCATAAGGTTTCAGTGTATTTCAGGTGAGGAGGAGGGGGATGTGGGGAAGATAGTGTGGGTGAAGTGTGAACTGCACTGTGTGCTGCGTCTCCAAAGTTCCTGTTACATATGCAAGAGGGAGTTACATATTCAAGGGATAGTTCAAGTGTTAATTCCCAGGAGGGCCTTTTGTCACATTGAGGGGTCGATCAGACATACCGGCACCAGCCTTACACAGAGCATGATTGGATTGATGGCCTCCCCTTCACCACACCCACTTCCCCTCCCCAACCTCCTTCCCCCTTCCCCTGTTCCAGCTCCCCCACCTCCCGCCATAACAATGAAGGTTAGCTAGAAGACCCAAGGGCCTCTAAGCACCAGAGGGTTCAGACAGAAGACCCAAGGGCCTCTAAGCGCCAGAGGGGCCAGCCAGAAGACGCAGGGGCCTCTAAGAGCCAAAGGGTTCAGCCAAGTCAGCCAGAAGAACCAAGGGCAAAACTGCAAGTGGTCAAAAATAAAGATAGATTATTTAAGCGATCCAAGAGGCCTTCTACTGATGTTATTCCAGAATACACAGTATACAGACCAAATGCTGCAGAATGTGTAAAACAAAGCTGAGAGCATGATCCCATACTATGGCCGACATGGATGTAAACAATTCATCAAAGGCAAACCAATTCACTTTGGTTACAAGGTATGGAGCCTCGCCTCATTCAGTGGATACATGTACCACATGGAGCAATATTGTGGATCGCACACTCTCCTCCCAGAGACAGAGTTGGGTCAGGGACCCAACGTTATCATAGGTTTGGCAGAGCAAGCTCAGGTGCCTCAAGGTTGCAAGTTCTTCCATGACAACCTCTTTACCACTCTTTCACTCATGGATGAGACGACAAAAAAGAGGATATGGGAGCTCTGGAACCATGAGGCAGAACCGCCTGTTTGATGTCCCATTCAGACCACTGAATGCCTTCATGAAGTTACCCAGGGGAACCTCTGAGGTTCTGTGCCAAGGAGAGAAGCTGCTGGTCCGTTGGAAAGACAATAACATTGTCACAGTGGCAACAAACATGGATGAAAAATACACTGAGACCTCTGTCAAGAGATGGAACAGGCATCGACGTGGCTTTGACAACGTCCAACAACCAAAATGCATCAGCCGATACAATGAGCACATGGGTGTTGTAGACCTTGGTGTCGACCAAGAGGTTTCATGATACCATATCTCAATCAGGTCAAAGAAGTGGTGGTGGCCCATCTTTGCATGGTCTATCAACAGTGCTCTTGTAAATGGCCATCTCTTTCACACACACACACACACACAAACACACACACACACACACACAAACACACTGCACAGGTCAAATAGACCTATGTCTGTCTAATAGTTGATACAACACAGTATCCCACCGGTCACAATTGTGACCGATCATAAAACACTTTTTCACACACTTTTCCATGAAAATTTATAAAAATTATGATTGATTGTTTCAAAGGGATACTAATGACACATGATTTGGATATTTTTGTGTCTGGGAAAAATTTGGGATTAAATAGGTTAAAACACAATAAAAATAGTAACCTTTCCCCACAGGTACTTGCATGCACTTCAATGAAGTCTTCTGAATACATGGCAGAACACACGGGACAAGGTACCTTACAAACAAATGCAGGGAAACACTATGAGTGAAATGAAAACATTATTAAAAAATGAAATTGACTTTACTGATTCACAATCACTGATGTCGATACTAGTGATGTATTTCTCGAGACCGGTCTCGAGACCACGTAACTTGTCACGGCCTTGACAGTCTTTGGTCTTGTCTTGGTCTCGGACCTCTCGGTCTTGTCTAGGTCTTGCTGTCTCAGACCGACGGGGGATTAAGCAATACAATACTACAATATCCACGACGCCACAACGTTCGATAATGCAACAGTATTATTTTGCGCCCTTTAAATGCAGCCAATCACATGTAGTATTTGTTTGTGACACAGCCGTTGGCGCTCATCCATCCATATAACATTATGCCTCAGTGAGTGAGTGTGTGTAGCGTCGAGCGTAAAGAGCACAGTCAGTAGTATGTCAGCGAATTCCTTAGTCATAAAATTTGCTTTCGTAGAACACAATGAGTTCTTATGCACATCGTCAAATAAAAAGAAGCATTCGGCGAAATGTAAATTCTGCAAAGTCTGCTTGACAGAGACAGCCGGGACCACCTCAACGTTCACCAGACACCTGGAGCGTAAACACAGGGAAAGGTAAGCTATCTACCCATTTATATATATATATATATATATATATATATTACATTTTACATTTAGTCATTTAGCAGACGCTTTTATCCAAAGCGACTTGCAACTGAGGACTAAACCAAGCGAGTCATCGTGAAGAGACAAAAACAACGCAAGAAGTGCTCAAAATACAAAGTTCAGACATTGCTCGGAGTAGCATAAGCCAGATAAGCAAGGATTTAAAGGAAAAGGAAATAATTTTTTTTTAATTTTTTTATTTTTTTATGCTAAGTGCTCACGGAAGAGATGAGTTTTCAGTTGTCTTTTGAATGCTGTCAGGGATTCTGCATTCCGGATGAGGGTGGGCAGATCATTCCACCAGCATGGTACCATGAATGAGAATGTTCTGGAGAGTGATTTTGAGGCTCTCTGTGATGGTACCACTAGCCGTCGCTCATTGACTGATCGTAGGCTTCTGGTAGGGATGTAGACTTGTAGTAGTAAGTGGAAGTAGAAGGGAGCTGATCTTGTGGTCAATCTGTAAGCAAGTGTCAACACCTTGAACTTGATGCGAGCAGTGAGTGGTAGCCAGTGCAGAGAGATGAACAGAGGAGTGACGTGGGACCTTTTGGGCTCGTTGAAGACCAGACGAGCTGCAGCATTCTGGATCATTTGTAGAGGTTTAGTTGCACATGATGGAAGTCCAGCCAGAAGAGCATTGCAGTAATCAAGCCTAGAAATTACCAGGGCCTGGACGAGAAGTTGTGTTGCATGCTCAGTTAGGAAAGGCCTGATCTTCCTGATGTTGTGCATAGCAAACCTGCATGATCTAGTTGTCTTTGTGATGTGGTCTGTGAAGGTCAGCTGATCATCAAAGATTACTCCAAGATTTCTGACTGACCTTGATGGGGTGATTGAGGAAGAATCTAGCTGGATAGTGAAGTCATGCTGTAGAGACGGATTGGCAGGGAGGATGAGAAGCTCAGTCTTTGCCAGGTTGAGCTGCAGGTGATGTTCCTTCATCCATGCCGAGATGTCCGCCAGACAGCTTGAGATCCGTGAAGCTACTGTGGGATCATCTGGTTGAAATGAGAGGTAGAGCTGGGTGTCATCAGCATAGCAATGGTAAGAGAAACGATGTGCCTGTATGATGGGTCCCAGTGATGTGGTGTAAATGGAGAAGAGGAGCGGTCCAAGAACTGAACCCTGGGGAACCCCTGTGGTCAGTTGATGTGCTTTGGATACCTCACCTCTCCATGCGACCCTGAAGGACCTACCTGTGAGATAGGACTCAAACCAGTGGAGAGGAGTACCTGTGATGTCCAGTGATGAGAGGGTGGACAGAAGGATCTGATGATTCACAGTGTCGAAGGCAGCAGACAGATCCAGGAGGATGAGAACTGATGATTTGGAAGCAGCTTTTCCGATCCGCAGGGCTTCGGTGACCGACAGCAATGCAGTCTCGGTTGAATGCCCTTTCTTGAAGCCAGATTGGTTGACATCCAGCTGGTTGTTCTGAGACAGGAAAGATGATACTTGGTTGAAAGCAACTCGTTCAAGTGTTTGTATAAAGCACTTAAATGCTCAAAATATGTTATCAGTATTTATTTCAGTATTTTAACTTCCACGTTTCCTTTCCTACGTTACGTCAGTGGCGGATACAGAGCGTCATTAATAGGTGGGCCTGGTGAATATACGGAGGGGCAATATCAATATCAGATATATGTACAATAACATTACGATGTCCAGCAATCGATTTAAATAGTAGGCTACATGGGGTTTAAGTTGCCGAGATGTAGCCTAATATATGTTGTCAGTGCTGAGAATTTGTGTGTGACTCGTATTGCCTATTTGAATAATGTATATCTTAATGGTCCAGTGGTAGAATTTTCGCCAACCGTGTCAGAGGTTCTGGGTTCTAATCCGCACTAGTAACGTTATAGTTTTTTTTTTTTCTCGTATAGATTTTTTTCTCATCAAAACCGATTATGTTCATCAGTGGTTGTATATCAATCAGGGACACGTTTGTGTGCATTATGTTTTGTGATTTCACCAGAACGAATAGAGAGTATCCGCAGCGGATTGAAGCGCGCGTCCGAGTGAAGACAGTGCGTGAGCCACACGAGAAAACACTGTATCCGCGCCACTGATGATCGCAGCGGCAACGAGCACTTTGATCACTTGATTTAAAAAACACATCATGTACAGTTTTTGATGTATTAATATTTAGTAAAACACATATCAGTGACATGATGGGTTTTAACTTCATTCAGTAGATTTGGGGTAACTGCATAACTGACAGATGACTTTGAGCGCACCACCAACGATGTGTGTGTGTGTGTGTGTAACCATAGCGTAACCATTACATAATTGTTATTATAATGAAAACCGCATTATATTTAATTTCTCTCTCACACAGCATTATGTGAGATATATTTTTTCTTGAGAAATATTAACATGCAGGCTATCTACTGTAGCCTACCTAATATTTATCCAAATGAGTCAATATTGAATCAAGATTGAAATCAAATCCAAGAATTGAATTGAAATCGTGAAAATTGCGTTAAAACAGTGGTTGATTACACTTCAGGAAAATTAAAAATGGCAACATCTATGGCCTAGCCGTGCACGGTGGGGTCTCATTAGAATGCCTCCTCTACTAAAAACTCTCTCAACTGGGGCAGAAAAGGCAGGAACAGAGAGAACTTTCAAGGCAACATTGTGTAGATTGGGGAAACACTCTTTGTTTTTGACCAAAAGGTCAGTGCATCACAGTCACAGTCATTTATGCTGTCTAAGTACTTGCTTATTTGTGCATTAATGCTCGAGTTCTGGGTTGTGCTACGTTGCAACTTAAAAGCCTTGTAGCGTGAAAGAAGACACTGATGTTTTAGGGGTGGCGGTGAGTCACTATGCGATTCTTCTGTGTTTTCTGCTATCGGTGCTGTAGTTGGATCTCTGTCTACCTCTGTGATCAAAAGGTCTGGAAAAAGGTGCACACACACACACACACACACACACACACACAAAAGACAGGATTAGACAGGATGCTGCTAGTGACAATATAAAAACAATGACCGTAATAATAGCAACATCAACAATAAATATAGCTGCGAGCAGCGATTACGGGCCCAAGCCGGTGGCACCGCAACCCCGGTGCCTTTAGTTACCTAAAGGCACCGGAGTGGCGGTGCCGCCGGCTTTGGCCCTTCATCGCTGCTCGCAGCTATATATATATATATATATATATATATATAAACAAGCCGGTGGCACCGCCACCCCGGTGCCTTTAGGGTTACTGTGCATGACGGGCAATATCGTAACTCCGCTTTGACCTTTGAGAAGATGTGTGCTGTAGAGCTTGCATTGGTGTGGGCTCTGCAAAAGTGTGCATTGAGGGCACATATCAACCACAAAGTATGCGTGAGCAACCTTCTGAAACCTAAAATGAAAAATGAGACACCCTACGGTCTCATGGAATTAATGCACACATGAAATAAGTACACAAGTTTGAAAGTTATATGAAGTGTGCCAAGACAGAATATTACTTGCCTGATCTGATTAGAAAAATAGTTGGTGTGTGTGTGTGTGTGTGTGTGAGGCGTGATTGAACAATGTAGACATAAAAACATACCCCGTCCTTTTGTTCATACAGGACATTATTCAAACTGCAAAGTGTTTACTTATATTTGTGTACAATCACAATAAAACACAACATTGTGCTTTTGTCAAACTGTAAACTACAACTGTCACCCAACCGAAATCTCTTACACACACACACACACACACACACACATAGTTTAAAAGCAAAAAAAATCTTTTGGACATTCATCATATTGCATTGGTTTTCATTTATTGTCCTCGATCAGAGCCCTAATCTGTTTATTTTTTCAGTTACACATTCTACATTGATTAAAAAAGAAAAATCAAATGTGTTTTTATTTTATACATAAATAAATAATCTATCATTCAGATGAGAATAAAGTTAGTGTTAGTTCAAATTTTAAGGAAAACAAATATATGATCTGAAATATAGCACATTAATTTATAATTCATTCAGGTTCAATTACCAAACATACAAATCTCAATGTAATTTAAAGCAAACAATACATTTAAAATACATGGGTTGTATGCTATTTTTTTTTATATAAAAAGATATATATCCAAAAAGACAAGGCCTAAACTTTAACAAGGGTTAAACAATCACTGTAACAGACACAATCACACACACACACACACACACACACACACACACGTCAAATCACTTACATTTTAGATGCAATATTGACTTTTTTTTCTGTTTCAGCAGCGAAAATAGTTAAACAAAGATCACAGCAGAACCATCGAGCATCTCACAGCAACGCGTTCTCATTACTGAATGATTCAGCATTTTGAACGAATCGGTTGACTCAAAGATTCAACGACCAATCCATAATCTGTCTCATTCATGAATGACTCAGCCGTTCGAACGAATCGTTTGAACGAATGAATCAATGACTCGCTCATTAAGACGGTCGCCTGGCGGCACCTAATGACGGTTTAGTGATATTAAAAGTATCATTCTTTCCAACGATTGTTAATTAACTCATATTTGAAACATAAGCTATATATATATATATATATATATATATATATATATATACACACATATAAATACACACACATATATATATACACAAAAATAAAATAAAAACACATTTGAAGCGTGTTTGCTTACTAAATTGTGAGCGGAACGAAAGTTGCAGCAAATATCAGCAACAGGAGTCAAATTTCATTAATCACGAGAGTGAAGAGCTGACTGAAAAGATGATGACGGAATAGGCTATTTTATGTAAAAGCCCCTATTTAAGCGAATCTATCATTGTACTCTTTTGTTGTTGTGTTTTCCGTGAAAAATAATAGACTATTGAACTCACAATTCAAGCAATCGGCCCCGTTATTGCACTAATTTTAAAGTGACACTAAAAAGTATGCGGCTGCACTGGCATTCATAACGGTGCGCGTCCATGGCGACGAGCGAGCAGAACAGAGCGAACGTTTTTTAGTTCATTCCTACTTCCATAGGAATTCCCTCAAGCGCTCTGCAAGCGCAACCCTTATCAATGTCCGTGTGGACGTCCGTATTTAAAAGCTCTCGGTCCTCAGTCACATGCTTGCCAAATATATGTATAAATATCATTTTGGACACAAGAGGGCAGTATGGCCCTATGTATAATTTTGTATAATAACTATCACTCGAAGAGCCCCTCCCCACACAGACACACACACACACACACACAGTTCGCCCGCGCCTCTCTCTCACACGCACACACACACACACACACACACTCCAGCATTGCAATCTTGAGATCGCAGCTTGTTCATTATGCTGCGTTCACACCAAACTTTTATACTCTTTTGTTGTTGTGGTTTCCATGAAGAATAATAGGCTATTGAACTCACAATTCAAGCAATCGGCCCCAGAAAAGGCGCTAATTTTAAAATGAAACTAACGGCTGACCGGGCATTCATAACGGTGCGCGTCCACGGCGATGAGCGAGCAGAACTTCCATAGGAATTCCCTCGAGCGCTCTGCACGTGGCCATTATCAATGTCCCGTATTTAAAAGCTCTCGGTCCTCAGTCACATACCAAATATATGTATAATGTATATATAAATATAATTTTGGACACAAGAGGGCAGTATGGCCCTATGTATAATTTTGTGTTTAAACTAAAAGAGCCCCTCCCCCCCTCCCCACACAGACACAGACACAGACACAGACACACACGAATGGCAGGGTGCATTCTCTCTGTCAGAGGGAGAGGGAGAGAAAATTCTCAGAAACATCCACATTCAAACCAAAATATCTAACTTCCTCTTGGTCTGAGCTAATGACAGTTAATTAGAAAGTTGTCCGGCTTGATCTGAACCATATGCATACCTGTGTCTGTCGAGTTTCATGCAATTTCAAGCATGCTAAGAGTCTCAAAAGCATCAAACAAGAATATTAAAGTTTGATGTGTTGCCACGGCAACAGTATCTAAGATATCAATAATCCTTTCACAGGTCTACATCTGCCGTGTGTTTACATTATACACATAAAGTTTGAAGCAAATCGGGTAAAAATAAGAGGGTGATTTCAAAGCATTTAGGAAGTGACACACTTCCTGCTGCCAGTTGGTGGCGCTATAACTTTGACTCACAATAGTCACATCCATGTGATCGGGCTCTTACAACGAACACACTGTTGAAGTTTCATCAAGATCAGTTAATGTATGCAGTAGTTATGACACACTTCCTGTTTCACGTTTCTCGCCATAATTTTGTTTCCTCGCCACGGCCAAACCGCTCGAGATATCAAAAATCCCCTCGCAAACTTTCATCCTCAATGTCTTGACTTCATGCTGACCGAGTTTCGTGCCGTTTGTTTGAATTCTCTAGGAGGAGTATTTCACATTCCATTGCGTGTGTTTTACCAACAACCCTAAATAGCCCACTTCCTGTTGGGCTGGGGTAAAAAGTAAGAGTGTGAAGTATATATGAAACGAGGAGATCTACATGTGTACCGAGTTTCATATTATTACATGCAAGCGTGTTTGAGTTATGGACCATGTTTTCGGACCCCGTTCCAGGGGGCGCTGTCGAGCCCCCCTGCCACGCCCGGGTACCATCTTCAGCCCGCCCCTGATGGCCGCGGGTTCTGACATGTGTGCAAAGTTTCAGGAGTTTTTGAGCATGTTAAGGCCTCCAAAAGTGTCCAAAAGTTAGTAAAAAAATAATAAGAATAATAATAATAATAATAATAAATATATATATATAAATATAGCTGCGAGCAGCGATTACGGGCCCAAGCCGGTGGCACCGCAACCCCGGTGCCTTTAGTTACCTAAAGGCACCGGAGTGGCGGTGCCGCCGGCTTTGGCCCTTCATCGCTGCTCGCAGCTATATTTATATATATATATATATATATATATATATATATATATATATATATATATATATATAAACAAGCCGGTGGCACCGCCACCCCGGTGCCTTTAGGGTTACTGTGCATGACGGGCAATATCGTAACTCCGCTTTGACCTTTGAGAAGATGTGTGCTGTAGAGCTTGCATTGGTGTGGGCTCTGCAAAAGTGTGCATTGAGGGCACATATCAACCACAAAGTATGCGTGAGCAACCTTCTGAAACCTAAAATGAAAAATGAGACACCCTACGGTCTCATGGACTTAATGCACACATGAAATAAGTACACAAGTTTGAAAGTTATATGAAGTGTGCCAAGACAGAATATTACTTGCCTGATCTGATTAGAAAAATAGTTGGTGTGTGTGTGTGTGTGTGTGTGTGTGTGTGTGTGTGTGTGTGTGTGTGTGTGTGAGGCGTGATTGAACAATGTAGACATAAAAACATACCCCGTCCTTTTGTTCATACAGGACATTATTCAAACTGCAAAGTGTTTACTTATATTTGTGTACAATCACAATAAAACACAACATTGTGCTTTTGTCAAACTGTAAACTACAACTGTCACCCAACCGAAATCTCTTACACACACACACACACACACACACACACACACACACACACACACACACACACATAGTTTAAAAGCAAAAAAAATCTTTTGGACATTCATCATATTGCATTGGTTTTCATTTATTGTCCTCGATCAGAGCCCTAATCTGTTTATTTTTTCAGTTACACATTCTACATTGATTAAAAAAGAAAAATCAAATGTGTTTTTATTTTATACATAAATAAATAATCTATCATTCAGATGAGAATAAAGTTAGTGTTAGTTCAAATTTTAAGGAAAACAAATATATGATCTGAAATATAGCACATTAATTTATAATTCATTCAGGTTCAATTACCAAACATACAAATCTCAATGTAATTTAAAGCAAACAATACATTTAAAATACATGGGTTGTATGCTATTTTTTTTTATATAAAAAGATATATATCCAAAAAGACAAGGCCTAAACTTTAACAAGGGTTAAACAATCACTGTAACAGACACAATCACACACACACACACACACACACACACACACACACGTCAAATCACTTACATTTTAGATGCAATATTGACTTTTTTTTCTGTTTCAGCAGCGAAAATAGTTAAACAAAGATCACAGCAGAACCATCGAGCATCTCACAGCAACGCGTTCTCATTACTGAATGATTCAGCATTTTGAACGAATCGGTTGACTCAAAGATTCAACGACCAATCCATAATCTGTCTCATTCATGAATGACTCAGCCGTTCGAACGAATCGTTTGAACGAATGAATCAATGACTCGCTCATTAAGACGGTCGCCTGGCGGCACCTAATGACGGTTTAGTGATATTAAAAGTATCATTCTTTCCAACGATTGTTAATTAACTCATATTTGAAACATAAGCTATATATATATATATATATATATATATATATATATATACACACATATAAATACACACACATATATATATACACAAAAATAAAATAAAAACACATTTGAAGCGTGTTTGCTTACTAAATTGTGAGCGGAACGAAAGTTGCAGCAAATATCAGCAACAGGAGTCAAATTTCATTAATCACGAGAGTGAAGAGCTGACTGAAAAGATGATGACGGAATAGGCTATTTTATGTAAAAGCCCCTATTTAAGCGAATCTATCATTGTACTCTTTTGTTGTTGTGTTTTCCGTGAAAAATAATAGACTATTGAACTCACAATTCAAGCAATCGGCCCCGTTATTGCACTAATTTTAAAGTGACACTAAAAAGTATGCGGCTGCACTGGCATTCATAACGGTGCGCGTCCATGGCGACGAGCGAGCAGAACAGAGCGAACGTTTTTTAGTTCATTCCTACTTCCATAGGAATTCCCTCAAGCGCTCTGCAAGCGCAACCCTTATCAATGTCCGTGTGGACGTCCGTATTTAAAAGCTCTCGGTCCTCAGTCACATGCTTGCCAAATATATGTATAAATATCATTTTGGACACAAGAGGGCAGTATGGCCCTATGTATAATTTTGTATAATAACTATCACTCGAAGAGCCCCTCCCCACACAGACACACACACACACACACACAGTTCGCCCGCGCCTCTCTCTCACACGCACACACACACACACACACACACACTCCAGCATTGCAATCTTGAGATCGCAGCTTGTTCATTATGCTGCGTTCACACCAAACTTTTATACTCTTTTGTTGTTGTGGTTTCCATGAAGAATAATAGGCTATTGAACTCACAATTCAAGCAATCGGCCCCAGAAAAGGCGCTAATTTTAAAATGAAACTAACGGCTGACCGGGCATTCATAACGGTGCGCGTCCACGGCGATGAGCGAGCAGAACTTCCATAGGAATTCCCTCGAGCGCTCTGCACGTGGCCATTATCAATGTCCCGTATTTAAAAGCTCTCGGTCCTCAGTCACATACCAAATATATGTATAATGTATATATAAATATAATTTTGGACACAAGAGGGCAGTATGGCCCTATGTATAATTTTGTGTTTAAACTAAAAGAGCCCCTCCCCCCCTCCCCACACAGACACAGACACAGACACAGACACACACGAATGGCAGGGTGCATTCTCTCTGTCAGAGGGAGAGGGAGAGAAAATTCTCAGAAACATCCACATTCAAACCAAAATATCTAACTTCCTCTTGGTCTGAGCTAATGACAGTTAATTAGAAAGTTGTCCGGCTTGATCTGAACCATATGCATACCTGTGTCTGTCGAGTTTCATGCAATTTCAAGCATGCTAAGAGTCTCAAAAGCATCAAACAAGAATATTAAAGTTTGATGTGTTGCCACGGCAACAGTATCTAAGATATCAATAATCCTTTCACAGGTCTACATCTGCCGTGTGTTTACATTATACACATAAAGTTTGAAGCAAATCGGGTAAAAATAAGAGGGTGATTTCAAAGCATTTAGGAAGTGACACACTTCCTGCTGCCAGTTGGTGGCGCTATAACTTTGACTCACAATAGTCACATCCATGTGATCGGGCTCTTACAACGAACACACTGTTGAAGTTTCATCAAGATCAGTTAATGTATGCAGTAGTTATGACACACTTCCTGTTTCACGTTTCTCGCCATAATTTTGTTTCCTCGCCACGGCCAAACCGCTCGAGATATCAAAAATCCCCTCGCAAACTTTCATCCTCAATGTCTTGACTTCATGCTGACCGAGTTTCGTGCCGTTTGTTTGAATTCTCTAGGAGGAGTATTTCACATTCCATTGCGTGTGTTTTACCAACAACCCTAAATAGCCCACTTCCTGTTGGGCTGGGGTAAAAAGTAAGAGTGTGAAGTATATATGAAACGAGGAGATCTACATGTGTACCGAGTTTCATATTATTACATGCAAGCGTGTTTGAGTTATGGACCATGTTTTCGGACCCCGTTCCAGGGGGCGCTGTCGAGCCCCCCTGCCACGCCCGGGTACCATCTTCAGCCCGCCCCTGATGGCCGCGGGTTCTGACATGTGTGCAAAGTTTCAGGAGTTTTTGAGCATGTTAAGGCCTCCAAAAGTGTCCAAAAGTTAGTAAAAAAATAATAAGAATAATAATAATAATAATAATAAATATATATATATAAATATAGCTGCGAGCAGCGATTACGGGCCCAAGCCGGTGGCACCGCAACCCCGGTGCCTTTAGTTACCTAAAGGCACCGGAGTGGCGGTGCCGCCGGCTTTGGCCCTTCATCGCTGCTCGCAGCTATATTTATATATATATATATATATATATATATATATATATATATATATATATATATATATATATAAACAAGCCGGTGGCACCGCCACCCCGGTGCCTTTAGGGTTACTGTGCATGACGGGCAATATCGTAACTCCGCTTTGACCTTTGAGAAGATGTGTGCTGTAGAGCTTGCATTGGTGTGGGCTCTGCAAAAGTGTGCATTGAGGGCACATATCAACCACAAAGTATGCGTGAGCAACCTTCTGAAACCTAAAATGAAAAATGAGACACCCTACGGTCTCATGGACTTAATGCACACATGAAATAAGTACACAAGTTTGAAAGTTATATGAAGTGTGCCAAGACAGAATATTACTTGCCTGATCTGATTAGAAAAATAGTTGGTGTGTGTGTGTGTGTGTGTGTGTGTGTGTGTGTGTGTGTGTGTGTGTGTGTGAGGCGTGATTGAACAATGTAGACATAAAAACATACCCCGTCCTTTTGTTCATACAGGACATTATTCAAACTGCAAAGTGTTTACTTATATTTGTGTACAATCACAATAAAACACAACATTGTGCTTTTGTCAAACTGTAAACTACAACTGTCACCCAACCGAAATCTCTTACACACACACACACACACACACACACACACATAGTTTAAAAGCAAAAAAAATCTTTTGGACATTCATCATATTGCATTGGTTTTCATTTATTGTCCTCGATCAGAGCCCTAATCTGTTTATTTTTTCAGTTACACATTCTACATTGATTAAAAAAGAAAAATCAAATGTGTTTTTATTTTATACATAAATAAATAATCTATCATTCAGATGAGAATAAAGTTAGTGTTAGTTCAAATTTTAAGGAAAACAAATATATTATCTGAAATATAGCACATTCATTTATAATTCATTCAGGTTCAATTACCAAACATACAAATCTCAATGTAATTTAAAGCAAACAATACATTTAAAATACATGGGTTGTATGCTATTTTTTTTTATATAAAAAGATATATATCCAAAAAGACAAGGCCTAAACTTTAACAAGGGTTAAACAATCACTGTAACAGACACAATCACACACACACACACACACACACACACACACACACGTCAAATCACTTACATTTTAGATGCAATATTGACTTTTTTTTCTGTTTCAGCAGCGAAAATAGTTAAACAAAGATCACAGCAGAACCATCGAGCATCTCACAGCAACGCGTTCTCATTACTGAATGATTCAGCATTTTGAACGAATCGGTTGACTCAAAGATTCAACGACCAATCCATAATCTGTCTCTTTCATGAATGACTCAGCCGTTCGAACGAATCGTTCGAACAAATGAATCAATGACTCGCTCATTAAGACGGTCGCCTGGCGACACCTAATGACGGCTTAGTGATATGTTTAAAAGTATCATTCTTTCCAACGATTGTTAATTAACTCATATTTGAAACATAAGCTATATATATATATATATATATATATATATATATATATATATATATACACACACACATATATACACAAAAATAAAATAAAAACACATTTGAAGCGTGTTTGCTTACTAAATTGTGAGCAGAACGAAAGTTGCAGCAAATATCAGCAACAGGAGTCAAATTTCATTAATCACGAGAGTGAAGAGCTGACTGAAAAGATGATGACGGAATAGGCTATATTTTATGTAAAAGCGCCTATTTAAGCGAATCTATCATTGTACTCTTTTGTTGTTGTGTTTTCCGTGAAAAATAATAGACTATTGAACTCACAATTCAAGCAATTGGCCCCCGATATTGCACTAATTTTAAAGTGACACTAAAAAGTATGCGGCTGCAGTGGCATTCATTACGGTGCGCGTCCATGGCGACGAGCAAGCAAAACAGAGCGAACGTTTTTTCATTTCTACTTCCATAGAAATTCATTCGAGTGCACTGCGAGCGCCACCACTATAAATGTCCTTACTTTACTTTCACTTTTAACTTAGCGATATAAAAGCCCCCGGTGTTACACGTCAAATAACCGGTGAGAAAAAATTCTCGGAGTCACATAGCAGCTACCTATATTTAAATACAACAGGCCTACCTGATTTTGAACACAAGAGGGCAGTATAGCCCTATGTATTATTTGATATATTTATTTTTTAACTGAATAGTGCATCCTGGCTGTTTTTAAACTTGTACATTATTCTTAAATTGCAAAACAAGAATAAAATGGGTTTAGTTCTGATATTTGTATAATTTTATCTAGAAATAAATGGTGTATAATTAAATTTTTAGAAGATATGAGGCTTTTAGTGTTTATTTTTTTTACATGACTTTAATCCCTCGCCATAGCAAAACAATTAGAGATATTCAATAGATATTCACAATTATGCTTCTTTAATGTATTTTCATCATGTTGAAAAAGTTTGGTGGGAATAAAATAAACCACTTAAGAGGAGTGGGTAAAAATGTAGAGCCTGGTTTTGCAAAACATCCACATTAAGACAAAAATAGCCCACTTCCTGTTGGGCTGGCTTAAAGTTGTTTGGCCCGATGAGATCTATATGAGTACAGAGTTTCATAATATTACATGCAAGTGTGTTTGATTTATGGACCAAATTTTCTGACGAAGTTTATGGACCAAGTTAATTTAATTAATAAACTAATTATATAAAACTATTTTCAATGCACTACAATTCAACTGGTTATATGCCTTTACTTATTAATACAACTTATTTAAAAAATACAAGGCGTAAGACATTTATTTTCTTTTTTAATGCAGGCCAAACCACACAGCAGTCAAATGGTTAATCTAGCCCCCCTCCCCCTCCCCACACTCACAGACACACACACACACACAGAGACGTAGGCTCAGAGAGAGAGAGAGACATAAAATGACAATTTTCAAACCAAAATATCTGACTTCCTGTTGGTTGGAGCTATTGAGTGTAAATTAGAAACTTGTCTGGCTGGAGGAGAACAATACACATACCGATTTTTATTACTGTAGATAAAATTAATCCCCCCACTTTTGACAAAAGGTGGCGCTACTGAGCCCTCAACACGCCCGTTTCTGAAACTTTGCACATGTCTACTGGCTAATAAATGAGATGTGTCTGTCGAGTTTCATGCAATTTTAAGCAATTTCAGGCATGCTAAGAGTCTCAAAAGCATAAAAAAAGAATATTAAAGTTTGATGCGTTGCCACGACAACAGTATCTAAGATATCAAGAATCCATTCACAGGTCTACATCTGCCGTGTGTTTACATTATAGTAGTGAAGTTTGAAGCAAATCGGGTAAAAATAAGAGGGTGATTTCAAAGCATTTAGGAAGTGACACACTTCCTTCTGCCAGTTGGTGGCGCTATAACTTTGACTCACAATAGTCACATCCATGTGATCGGGCTCTTACGACGAACACACTGCTGAAGTTTCATCAAGATCAGTTAATGTATGCAGTAGTTATGACACACTTCCTGTTTCACGTTTCTCGCCATAATTTTGTTTCCTCGCCACGGCCAAACCGTTCGAGATATCAAAAATCCCCTCGCAAACTTTCATCCTCAATGTCTTGACTTCATGCTGACCGAGTTTCGTGCCGTTTGTTTGAATTCTCTAGGAGGAGTATTTCACATTCCATTGCGTGTGTTTTACCAACAACCCTAAATAGCCGACTTCCTGTTGGGCTGGGGTAAAAAGTAAGAGTGTGAAGTATATATGAAACGAGGAGATCTACATGTGTACCGAGTTTCATATTATTACATGCAAGCGTGTTTGATTTATGGACCATGTTTTCGGACCCCGTTCCAGGGGGCGCTGTCGAGCCCCCCTGCCACGCCCGGGTACCATCTTCAGCCCGGCCCTGATGGCCGCGGGTTCTGACATGTGTGCAAAGTTTCAGGAGTTTTTGAGCATGTTAAGGCCTCCAAAAGTGTCCAAAAGGTAGCAGAAAAATAATAAGTCGGAAGAAGAAGAATAATAAATAATCCTAAGGAAAACAATAGGGCCTTCGCCCTTTGGGCTTGGGCCCTAATAATCCTAAGGAAAACAATAGGGCCTTCGCCCTTTGGGCTTGGGCCCTAATAATAATAATAATAAATAATCCTAAGGAAAACAATAGGGCCTTCGCCCTTTGGGCTTGGGCCCTAATAATAATAATAATATAGCCACCTGTTAATGATTTTTTAAGGTCATCTCTGAACCTCTTCAGTGCTGGACCGGTTTCACCATTTTGGACATCTAAATCTACCCAACCCAATCCAAACTGGGGTTCAAGCATGGCGGCAAGAAAGTAGATGCGATGGTTAAATGGTTGCTCCGGATCTCCCTCGTCCATGTTGATCCTTCTGAAAATTCCTGAGAACCTCTTCTCTAAAGACTTTTTCATTGCTCTGACTATTGTCATAATCTGCGGCAGGTGCAATTCCATCTTGATGAGATGCGTCCGTAAGTCCAGAACGGTGGGGGCCACCATACTGATGGTAACTACAGTGTCTCCTTCCGTGAGGTCTGTTGCCTCAGAAAATGGCTCAAGCAAAGCACAAAGGTCGTTCAGCTGAGTCCATTCTCGGTTTGAAAACACAAAATTTTCTGTCACTGCACATTTCTGTGATGCCCCGTTGGTCAAGTGTAGTGAGAGCCTTTAACTGCTTGTAGGTGCTATTCCAGCGGGTGTTGTTTGCTGCTATAGATTTATTAGAGCCAAAGTGGGCCTCAAACATGTCCCTATGCGTGCTACTGCTGTGCAGCAGAGTTGTGAATTTGCTGGCCTTGGCAATGGCTCTAGCTATTGCCTTTACCTCTTTCATCCCGTCATTGATGACGAGTTGCAGCGAGTGTGCGAAGCAAGAAAGACGTTCATCCGAATACCCTGGCTCTACATCTTCTGTATCCTCCCACATCGTTTCAACATCGAGGTCATCGCTGGTGTCACCTTCAGGCTGCTCTACTTCTGGCATCCTCACTTTAAAGGCCTGCTTCATATTGGACGCGTTATCCGTCAGAATGTATCTTATTTTATGGCCAACGCCATAGCCTCAACAATGTTGTCAAATGCTGAGGCGATTCGTTCCCCACAGTGCTTCCCTCTGAAACGCCTACAGTCTAGCAAAGATGATTTTAAACTGTAAGAGTCCTTGTCCTTGCAGGCAACATGAGCGGTAACGCCCAGGAAGGACCGAAGCCTCCAGTCAGACCAGAGGTCAACATTTGACTGGACTTCCAGGGCTTTGATTATATCGCCCTTAAGTTTAGTGACAAGGTGAGGTATCCGCTTCTCTGTCAAGCTGGTCCTAGACACGGGAGTGTATTTGCTATCCAGGACATTCAGGAAGCGTCTAAAATTTGGATTTTCAACGACAGACAGGGGGAGAGAGCATCCAACCACAAGGCCCTGGAGGATGGACTGGGTGATGGCCTGTTGCCTGGCTGAATTTAGGGAATATAAGTGGACCCTTTGAGCAAACGATGATATTTGAGGCTGTGTGGGGTCAGCTATTGTCATTGATGCAGCACATCCTGCTTTGTACACCAAGTACCTACAAAATAGGGGAGAATGAATCTGTAAGATATCTGTTTCTATTTAACCACAACAAACAACTGTATCTTACAAGTACAGTGACATTACATTAGGCATGTGCCGGTATCAAATTTTCATGCTGCAATTAATTGATTGAGCTTTTATCACGGTATACGGTATTATAATGATCTTTTAATTGCACAAGAGAAACGGATGGATTGGGGGGAATAAAAAAAAAAAAAAAAAAAAAACTTGCATCACAATGTGTAATTGTGCTTGTCAAAACATTTGGTAACTAAACAGAATTTTATTAAGATGTTAATAAAACATGTAACAATGTTTACATATACAATGACTGGAAGGCTACTGTTTGCATTATTACTTAACTTAGAATCTTGCAGTCATAAACAGTGGATCATCTGAGACATTTTTCGTTTCTACATTCTGTTTATGTAGCTAATGTATTTGTGAGTGTAGCCTACTTGCTTAGACACATGTGCTGGAAAAACATGTTGGCAATGTTAAAAAGGCAAAAGTTAACACTGTTGGTTATTCAAATATAATGAATCATTATTTGATTGATAATATCCAAATAACAATATCTGGTAGGAGGGTTATACTTGCTAGCCATAGGATATCAGCCACAGAATTTATGTTAAATAAAATGTTTGGTTGTTCAGCATTACACCGTCTCAGGTTTTTATTTTTTAAGAGTGCATTTTTGAGATTATACAGTTATACTAGCTCTTTATTGACAGTATACAGGATGGTGTATCAGGGTCAGGATAGAATATAATGAGATAAAGTAGATGTCCCCACCAAAGCTTAGACCAAACCTACGCCCATGGCAATCTGCCATAACAAATTAATACATTTCTATCCAAATATCACGTATGTCACTAAATATGGAACCTTGAGACTCAGACCTTTCTGACAATATGTGTTTTGTCAAGATTAGAACATTTTTGATAATAAATTACGAAAGATGATGCCCAAAAGGGGAGGGGCCTAATAAAAAAATACCGTTTCTATGGTAACACAACATCCAATTTCAAAACGGTTTTCACAGGATTAATTCTGAGTTCGTAAGCTTTCAAATGATACCTAATTTATGATAACTACTAAAATATGTGATAAAATAATAATTAAAAATTATATATATATATAATATATATATATATATTACTTTTTAGAGGACTTTTTACTTTACTTTTTATAATTTTATCTTTTTTTATTGACAAATACTAGATTATGTTTTATTATGAACTTTTAGCATTAAAAACCAAAGTTTCAATTATTAAAAGTGTGTGCGTCAACTTTTTGTGACAAAGGTCAGAAACTCCTGTAATTTGATTTTTTTAAGTCGCACTCTTGTCATAAATTCATATATTACTGTTCATACATAATTTGTAAGAAAAAAACAGCGCTAAAATATCTATTAAGGAGTCTTAGACCTTTCCAACGATATATAGTTTGTCATGACTAGATTAGGATTTTATAGTAATATAGTGAAGTAAATTTAGGTTGCCCGTATACGGGCAGGTGACAGTTAATGTCAACTTTGCATTAAAAGTGTCATAATTTACCGAATGACACTTAATGACAACAGTCATAAACATTCATAAAGACTCCTTCATGTTCATGACAGGTGTTATGTCATGTTTATGACAGTGTCATGTCAGTCTTATGCACACCCCTTCAAATAAAGTGTTACCGTGTTTTCTTTCTAACTTGTGAGAGGCTGTTACATTAGGTTGTGCGAAGCGGCAAAACTCATCCGAAGGAATTATGAAAAATAGATGCGGTAAGTGAGGAAGAAATCAACAGTTTTCTGCTCAAGAATACGGGGCGAATCGCGTCAAATATTGATTTGGGGACAGACGTTTTTATAGTACTGTAAGAAAATCGGGGGATAAGTGGCAAACATAATCGAGAGTGTGTATGTGTGTGAGAGAGAGAGAGAGTGTGTGTGTGTATGTGTATGTGTATGTATATATGTGTATGAGCGTGTGTGTGTGTGTGAGAGAGAGAGAGAGAGAGAGAGTGTGTGTGTGTGTGTGTGTAACCCTACATTATAGGATCAAAATATCCCCATAAAGATTAGCCTGGCTAACGTCAGACGGGAACCACATGTTCATTTTCTCGTATTTGAGGCGTGGTTTACGAATGCCCAGAGCCGTTTATTGGGTGCTAAGAATGTCTATCAAATGTGCCTGTACGTAGCTCATAGCCAATCGTTTAATTTATACCAGATGACGTATGTAGATCGACAGAAATTAGACAAGGAAGAAGAAAATGGGTAAGAGATTTTTGTGTAAACAATGACGTTCAGCGACTATTGCCGTTTGTGCAAGACAAACATGAGGGTAGAAGGTATATATGGACACTCTACAGACATGTTTTTATCGAAAAAACCACCGAGTTTATCCGAGAGGTTAGTGTTATTAGGGGTGACAGTCGCACCGGAGTAAGGGAAATCAAGAAGATCCTGCCAGCGTTGCTACAACCGAATTACCAGGCTGGAAAGAGACTTGCTACATTCAGGGAATGGGAAGAAGAGTTCCGTAACACTGACAGCAACATAGCCAAAAGGCAACGAGAGCCTACACCATCGAAGACCCCGAGGGCTTTGAAAAAGACCTGCTCAAACCCACCGAGTCCACGTGTCAGCTCCACCAGGAAAACCACAAACCAGGTATCATACGTTTAATTGTCTGTTCAATCATTCCAGCTTCTTAAATAGCATGCACTTAAATAAATGATGTAACAGCTCATTAAAATCTCACGATAAGCAACCTAGCAGCTCTTGTTTGGCTCTGCCTGAACTCTCTGTGCCAATAACTTGTCATTGGAATCCAGAGATGGGGACTCGAGTCTGAGACTCGGACTCGAGTCTGAGACTCGGACTCGAGTCGCTTTTGAGTCGCACAAACAGGTGACTTCAGACTTGACTTGCGACTCGACCCAAAAGACTTCAGACTTGACTTGCGACTTGACCCAAAAGACTCGTCAACAACCTGTTTTAATGCAATTATTGCTTTTTAAATCAAAATTCATTAATGTATTTTTTCAATTTTTTTATTGGCGCATACGTTGGGGAAGCGTATGATGAGCTGCATGTCCCTCCCCCGCCTTTTGTCATACTGTGCATGTGCAACGTGCATGCGCTATGCCTATGTGCGCGCCGCACGCACTCGCATATCAAAAAATGAATTGTCGATGG
The DNA here is from genome assembly GCA_029959095.1 of Rhinichthys osculus. NCBI lineage: Eukaryota > Metazoa > Chordata > Actinopteri > Cypriniformes > Leuciscidae > Rhinichthys > Rhinichthys osculus. The sequence continues at coordinate 11,425,952 of JARWKJ010000014.1, read as the reverse complement.
CGACACCGGAGTAGTTAGTTTTGGTTTGAATTTTTTTATAAACAGGCCGGTAAGCGAACAGCTACCTACATGCAAGGTGTGTGGCAACAAAATAAATGATGCCGGATCCACAACGTCAAACTTCATCAGGCACCTCAAAACGCACCCAGATAGGTCAGTCACTTACTAATGTGAAAGAGACGTTAAATTTAGCATATCATCACAGGTACAGTAACAAGCTAACCAGTACCATCACAAAGTGTTGTATCCCTATTATGTGATAGACTTGGGTTAATATTTCACCAGGTCCGAGGGCTAGAGGGATGTGTTAAGGCGAGACACGGCAGGCTAAAACATAGTTTTTTTTCACTGGTAAATGTTGAGATTCTGAGCTATTTGTCTTCAATAACAAGTCTTCTTTCAGACTCGTGGTGAAAAAAAAGTCCGAAATACACATCAAGGTCTTTATTTTACTACACTTTGTCTGTTTGCGTCTATAGATTTCTCAAAAATTCAACAAAAGTTGGCATTGTAAATCATCCGCTGCTCCGCGATCTGCACCATGTCTCATCAAACACACCGTTAGAAAGCTCTCTCTCTCCTGCCCAATGTTGTTGGATCCAAATATGGTCATTTCCTTTTAATCAGAAACCAATCGCGAAAGTAAAAGGGGGGGATTTAACTCTAAATGCGCGATCTCATTGGCTGATGCAAATCTTTAAAGCCCGTTTTCTCAAAATGCCTTTTCTCTCAACTCCAAGTCTGAAATCTCCACTTCAGTAGCAAATATATATACACCAAACTTCCCAGTCTTGTACCTAGTTATATTATGAAGACATTTACTGAGGGATTTGTAAATATATTATTCCAGCCTGATTTATATAACTTCCCCCCCCCCAAAAACATGATATACAGATTTTTTCCCCTTAAAATTGAACACTGAAAAATGTAATGCATTATGAGGTTGGGCTTGCTCTGAATTCATAAGATTTAACAATACAGTGTTAGGGACAGATCAGATGGCAAGAGAGACTTGAGACTTGACTTGGACTCGTGGCAAAAGACTTGAGACTTGACTTGAACTTGCCCCTCAAAGACTTGGGACTTGACTTGGACTCGAGCTCAAAGACTTGAGACTTGACTTGGACTTCCAAAAAATGACTTGTGAACATCTCTGTTGGAATCCAATAGAAAGTGAACAAAGTTACGGTTTGTTATTTATTTAGTTGTACAATCTAGAGAGGGGAGTGCATTTGACTTCCCCATCCCCCAACACTGGTAGAAAAGAATCCCAGAGCTTCACTCCTACTATCTGGTTTATGTCTGTTTATGGCCAAATGAGACCTGGTTCATCATAAAATCTCCTCTGTAATCTACCAGTCTGCCTGGCTGTGACTTTTCTTAACTTGACTCTGAGCATATAGCATTTTTAACAGATATTTTTGATCAGTGACTATCAAACTAACAAAAATCTCTCTAAGATGTGAAATTTAACATTTAAAAAAGACAAAAGCACTTCAATGATGAAACTATTGTGTGTAACTGCTGAAACTAAGTGTATCTTTTCTTTCAGGTTACCATCACATATCCGTCACAAACACTATCAAGGGTGTGCAATCCTGAGGAAGATCCAATCATAAAGTTCATAATTCTAAAGAGATGGGGATGCCAGTCATACACTAAAACATAAACACCTGCAAGAGGAACTAAAATCTGGAATCATTCAGTTAATTTGGGATGAATGTGAGGTACTTATACTTATACATACTTTAACAATGTTCGAATCAAGATGGCGGACTGAGCTGCAGACGTGTTTGTTATCTCTCCGTGAAAATACCTCGTTAAACCTCGTTGTCACTCCGTGTAAATACCTCGTACACATTCCGATCTTTCTGGGTTTACTTACCTCCGGGCCCTTCACGCCTTCTGCGCTCTTGCTGGACTGACAGACCATTGTTTTGAACTACGCACGGACTTTATTTTGCTCTGCAAGCGCTGGATGACAACGCTGGTTTGGACCGCTCTCGGCATCAAACGAGTTTGCGGCTGCTGACGTCGGCCTGCACGAGCTAGTGCCGGAGCGGGCTTGTCTTCCGGCTGTTTGGGGCCTTTGTTCGCGTTGCACTCATCGATACTGGGGACTGCCAGTTCCGTTTCACACTGCTGCTGGTGTCGGCGCTGTGAGTGGACCTGTGTCGGGGGACGTCTGGATCGCATTGCTTCGGCCTCCGAGCCAGGTGAAGTTGAGAGCGGGTCCGTCTCATGATTTGTCTTGCTGGCGGCGTTTTGCTCGGCCAAGTTGCAGGTTGGGCCTGGGTCCTCTATGCCACCCACGGTTTCTCTGGATTGACGGACTGTTGTTCTTCGGCTCTGCGTGGACTCACTTCGCTTTGTGGACACTGATTGCACACTGGACTGGACTGCTCGTAACATCGCTCGTATTGTCGGCTGTTGACAACGGTCAGCTTGAGCTAGCACTGGAGCTAGTGTGTCTTTCGGCCAGCTGGGGCCTTTGTTTACGGATCACTTACCAAGACTGAAGGCTGCCAGTTCCGCCGCACACTGCTAACAGCTAACTGGGTACTTGGCCATGTACGGGCCGGTTCTGTTTCACTTCACCTTTGCTTCAGACTGATCGTACTCCGTTACGTGCCCGCGCACAACACGGTCTCTCCACTCACAGCCATCTGGCCTCCACCGGATTTCACGGTATTTCTGTATGTCTGACTTTTCTTCTCTTTAACGCAAATCGATGCTGTTCAGCATCATGTTTCATTAAATTGGGACACATATTTTCCTGTTACCTATTTTAGTACCCCATTTTAGCACTTTGTTATTTTATATTAATTATATTACACTACTATATTACATCTGTGGATATTTATTCTACGTTCAATTATTTTTAGTATTTTGGCTTTGGTTAATTTGAAAACTAACTTTTATTAATTTCATCTCATTTTATTACTTCCATTTAATCAGTAATTTTAGTACTCTGTTGTCTTATAGCTAGTTTTACTTAAGCATCAAGCTCACTTTGACAATATGAGTAGCTTACGTTTATTTGAGTTAGCTTGTATTGTTCTGCTATATTGTAATCCTTTCAGTTCAGCTCAATATACCTTATTTTATCTTTTCACCCCTCCCCCGACTTTCTCAATAACCCAGACTGACCCACTTATTCATAGAGATGATACTTCATTCCTTATTACCCAGCGGTTAGGACCACCATCCCAGTACTTTCATTTTATAATCCCCCTGTCTACTCATAGTGCTTTTAACATACTGTATTCTACCAAGTTGCTCCCCTTGCCTATTCACGGCGCCAGTCGCATTAGGCGCCCAATTCTTAATAGCATTTGCCGTATATTAATTAATTATTTTGGTGACATTGAATCTAACCCTGAACCGTCAGTCAATACTGCTGTTCCCACCCCTAACGGGTTTTCCTATGCAGATTTCTGCAATCGTAAAAATTTCGGACTCATGCATATTAATATCAGAAGCCTTCTTCCTAAATTAGATTTATTCACTGCCCTCATGCATGCAGGTTGAATAATTGTTGACCCCAAATAAGAATGTACAAAGTACCTAATAAAGTACCAAATATGCAAAAATCCGACGTCTGGCCAGGAGGGACACAAATGCCACAAAATCCGCCTTGTAACGTGAACAGTGAACAGGCAAAGAAAGTGTACCAAACAGTACTGTTATAGCCACAGGTTCAATTGCTGTCTCAACTACCTTCGACATTGTCTCAAATATATCAGTCCAATATCCATGTAGGGCTGGGCAGAACCAAAACATATGTGCCAAGGATGCAGGAGCCTGACGACAACGGTCACAGATAGGATCAATGTCAGAATAAATTTTAGAGAGTTTGACCTTAGTCCAATGAGTACGATGAAGTATTTTGCATTGGATCCATCCATGTTTAGCACACACAGATGAGGAATGCACCCTGTATAAAATACTCTCCCATAGTTCATCTGAAATATCTTCTGATAAGTCTTCCTCCCACTGAGTTTTTATAGATGCCAGTGAGCTTCTATGTAGAGAACATATTTTGTCATAAAAAAAGAAATCATCCCTTTCCCAATAGATATTGGCTCAAGGAGTAAATCTATAGAAGTGGGAGTGGGGAGACTAGGAAATTGAGGGTGCATATTACGGATAAAACTGCGAGCCTGCAAGAATCGGAAAAAATTGTTTCTGGGCAATGAAAACTTATCCACATGCTGTTGAAAGGATGCAAAAACATAATCTATATATACATCTTTAAACATTGATAGGCCATATGTTGCCCACTGGGAAAAAGTCTTGTCCATCATTGATGGTGGAAAAGCAAAGTTTGACGCTATAGGGGCAGACATCGAGAATGTTTGTAATCCATAATACAGCCTAAACTGACTCCAGATTCGCAGTGAAGTTTTTACAATTACATTTTTTGTGTAGGGAGAAAAGGAACTGTTAATAGGGGAGTATAACAGGGCAGTTAAAGTAGTAGGAACACATGACATTGCTTCCATGGCAAGCCACACAGGTGAGCACTGCAATTTGACCTGGTTTAACCAGTTCTGAAAGACCCTGAAATTAGCTGCCCAGTAATAGTGTCTAAAGTTGGGTAAGCCCATACCCCCAAGAGATTTGGGTCGTTGAAGAAGTGCTTTGCTAATTCTAGCAGTCTTTTTATTCCAAATAAACTCTGAGACTAACCTGTCTATTCTCTGAAAAAAGGCTTGAGGGAGAAAAATGGGAATGCACTGAAACAAAAACATAAACTTTGGGAGGGTATTCATTTTAACAGAGTAAATTCTACCAGCTACGGATATAGGAGGTACCGACCATCGTTCAAAGTCTTTCTGAACCTGAAGCAGTAGATTATCAAAATTAAATTTAAAAAGATCTTGAAATCTATTGGTTATACAGACCCCGAGATATTTAAAATTGCACTGTGCAATTTTAAATGGTAAAGTATGTTGTAAAGGGTATTTTTTAGCCACTGCATTCAATGGGAAAAATTCACTTTTGCCTAAATTTAGCTTGTAACCAGAAATAAAACCAAATAATTTTAAATTGTTAAGAACCGCAGGTATTGACACTGAAAAATCTGAGATATAAAGAAGAAGATCAACTGCGTACAATGAGACCTTCTGTTCAATACCTAATCGTGTTATTCCTTTTATTAATGGGTCAGATTTTAAAGCAACGGAAAGAGGCTCAATGGCAATAGCAAAAAGAAGTGGGCTTAAAGGGCATCCTTGGTGGGTGGAACGGTAAAGATTAAAGTATTCTGAACGAATATTATTAGTCCTAACTGAGGCCTGGGGAGCAGAATACAGCAACTTCACCCATGAAATAAAATTTTCACCAAAACCAAATTTCTTTAATGTATAGAAAAGATACCCCCATTCTACCCGGTCAAATGCTTTCTCAGCATCTAATGACAGGACAGCTTCTGGGATAGAATGGGGTGAGGAGTTATAAACAACATTACATAATCGCCTAATATTAAAAAAGGAATGTCTACCCTTAATAAAGCCAGTCTGATTTGAAGATATGATTGAAGGCAATATAGATTCCAGACGCATCGCCAACAATTTTGATAGAAGTTTAAAATCAACATTAAGTAAACTAATAGGACGATATGAAGAGCAGTCCAGAGGATCTTTACCTCCCTTTAGGATCAGGGAGATCGAGGCCTGACTAAGGGTTTGAGGGAGTTTTGATAAATTAAATGATTCGTTGTACATGTCTAATAATATGGGAGCCAATTTGTTCAAAAACTTCTTATAAAATTCTACTGGATACCCATCCGGTCTAGGACATTTGCCAGTTTGCATAGAGGAAGCCGCTTTAGTAAGTTCATCTATAGCAGGAGTGCCCAACCAGTCGATCGTGATCTACTGGTAGACCGCGGACTGATCCCAAGTCGATCGCGAGGAGTATAGAAAAAAATGAAAAAAATAAGTTTTTTTTTTATGTGTGTGTTATATTTTGTATTACATGCAGGGCCGCATTAAGAGCTCACTGGGCCCCGGGGCTATGAGTTACTGCAGGGCCCCCCACCACTACAGGTCACCAACTACATGAGCTAAATGTTCTATCATTATACGAGTCATTTTATCCATCTATGATATACTTCACAGTTAAGTTATATTACTTTTAAAACGATTTTTTATCATATCAAAATTTAATGGGACTAACATTTCATAATTCTTGTGACCAATTTCAATAATAGTAACTTAAGAAAAGAATCTCAAGCTTACCGATGACAAGAGTCACAAATAACAATAGAACAAAGGCACATAAGAAATCGACCTTGAAAAATGTAAAGCACTGAATAATATTATATTGTATAAAGTAATCAAATATACAAAACATAGTTTTCACTATAAATTCAACATTCATTCTTATTAATTTTACAAAAGTGATTCATTCAAGGGCAGTAAATTACTTTCTTTCTGATGTTTGATTAACATTATGGACACAAATGGCGACAGCAGCTTTATTAGCAGCTACTGTCACTTTAAGACCTCAGGGTCGGAACTCAAGTGCGCTGTGCAAAACCGCTTCAAGTTATCATTTAAAATAATTTGTATCCAAACCACAATGATTAAAAACGCGTTTAATTTATAAACTTATATAATGATGTCTCAGCAAAATTTACATATTTCTACCGGATATATTATCGCCAGCCCTTTAGGCGAATATAGAGTTTGATCAAACACAAAAAGCAAGATCAAACATCCATCAAGTTAATAATCAAACTTACCGAAAAATTGTGGGGTCGACGATGACGCTGTGTTTTAAAAAATAGTCTAGACTCTAGAATGAAGTGAAGGGTGGAGGCGATTTATTGGTTGATGCGTAGCTATATTTTAATAAGGCGCAGGCACTCCAGGCAGCCATCTATAGGCCTATGTGCAGCAGCAGGTCGATCGTTCACAAGTTAAATATAGAATAAATGTATTATGTTAAATTAAAACGTGACGTTTCATTTCACCATGCCCTGTCCTGGTGCCCACGGGGGTTTGATTGACTGGCGACCTGCCCAATCATAACGCCGAATATGCAATTTTGTCAGACAACAAAGCTGTCAGTAGATTAACGTCGGTGGACTTGAACTTGAAAACGGTATGGTTTAAATTATTTAATTACAATATTTGAAAGTTGAGACTTTGTTTCATATCAACAGTAAGCTGCTCTGAACTCTCTCTCGTAGTCAATTGTGTAACGCTAGTCTTTGCCCCGCGATGTATTTTTCAGTGCGTGAGTGAGAACATGATGTGCGTGACTCGTGAGAGCCGCCTGGCTTGTCACACAGTAACTAAAAAAAGGCGGGTCTTTGCGAACGGTCACTATAATATTAATGATAATGATTCCATGATAATGCATGGAATATTCCGCAAAGCGCTACTAAATAACAGGGCTAATTTGTGGGGGGCGTTGCGTGGTAAGGCTTTGGCAATCAGATGGCTAGTATTATCTGCTCCACAGCCAATCAAGGGCCCCCTCCTTGTTCGGGCCCCGGGGCTTTAGCCCCGCCTAGCCCTATTGTTAATGCGGCCGTGATTACATGTAACATTACACTACAGCCTATATCTTATCTTGAGTCCTTGCCAACACATCCACAAAAAAAGTATTTAAAAAAGAGAAAAAGAAAAATATAGGTCACGTTCCTAAAAACGTTTATTCTCATTCCAATCCAAGTATGTTTGTTTGATATGCAATGCAACGGTGGCGTTGGCAAAGAAAGGAAATCTGGAGCGGCATTTTAAAACAGTAATACATGGGAGCTACGAGAGGGATTTCCCTGCAAAAACGCCTTTACATGCCACAAAAGTGCGGGATTTGAAAGCACAGCTTGCAGCGCGGCAGTCAATCTTCACCAAACCGAAGATCCAGAGTAAATTGTAAGTAAATAAATAATTGCTGGTGTTATCGGATTTTTTAGGTGATATTCTCAATTCATTCAGTTAACGGACTGAGGTAAAGTGAAGTCAGACTGCAGACTAAGCAACGATTGTACAGTACAATCATAACATCTTACAAACATTATCTTAATTCCATAATGTAAAAATAACAATATTGCTGGCCATAAACTGACAAAGTGCGCGTCCGGCGTGCGATACCTCGAGTTGTCATAGACGCGGCGCTGCGCTGCGCTTCTCGTCCGGTGTACGACACCCTTTAAGGCCGCAACTATTGCTTCCTATCGCGTCACGTTCTTGCTAAGTACAAGAAGCCATTCAATGACGGCGATATAGTGAAGGAAGCCTTTCTCGAGGCAGCGGATAGCCTCTTTGACGACTTTAAAAGTAAAACAGAGATCGTGAAGGCCATTCAAAAGGCCATTAAAGAAGTGCAACTCTCCCGCAATACTACAACAAGGCGATTTGAGAGAATGGCTGTGGATGTAACTTAGAGGAGCTAAGTGTGAGTGCTTTTTTTCTGTTTGGTTCTGTTTGGTTCATATTTGACTAATTTGTGTGTGTGTGTGTGTGTGAGAGAGAGAGAGAGAGAGAGAGAGAGAGGGTGTGTGTGCGAGAGAGAGTGTGAGTGAGAGAGAGAGAGTGTGTGTGTGTGTGTGTGTGTGTGTCTGTGTGTGAGAGAGAGAGAGAGAAAGTGTGTGTGAGAGAGAAAGAAAGAGAGTGTTGTAGCAACAATGACTCTGTTTGGGGAAATTATTTAACTCAAATGGGGAAGATTATTCATTAGATAATGAATATGTAATCGCATACATAAATTAAATTATCCCAAATAGGGAATGGACTAAACATTACCATATAGGAATAATTAACATGATTGATCGTAGTAATTATTGATATAGAGGTCAGTTAAGTCAGATTAATTATCAGGGTCAATTTACATGTGATTCCAAATTAGTTTGTCATGCATCCTGGTTCGTCCTGCGAACCGGAGATGAAAACTTCCTTATATCACAAGATTACCTGCCTGTATACCGAGTGAATATTTTCCGCTGGCCACACGGAAGTATCTGCTCGTATACGGCACTTTCAGATGTTTAAAATAGTTAACCGAGGTAGAGCTTTGGTAACTTTACAGACCTTTGACATATTACAGAGACTTCAATCATGGGACAATGAGACAGATTCGATTCAAAGGATTATGGAATTTAATAACACAATACTAAGGGTTATATAGACTACTAAAAATCACGCAGGAGTAAATAATATGCATATCAAAACAAACAATTAATACAGGATTGCAATATGACGTATTTAAAAAGACACAGTTAGAGTGAGAGAGAGTGAGAGAGAGAGGGAGAGAGAGAGAGAGAGAGAGAGAGAGAGAGAGAGAGAGAGGCAGGGATGCAATCTCAGTCCAATTCTCTTCAATCTATATATCAATGAATTAGCAAAGCAATTAGAGAGTTCCACGGCACCTGGCCTCACCCTGAACACCACCGAGATCAGAGGTCTGCTGTATGCAGATGACCTAGTGTTACTCTCACCTACTAGAGAAGGTCTGCAGCAGCACCTTAACCTCCTGCAGAGATTCTGCCAGACCTGGGCCCTGACAGTCAACACAGTAAAGACTAAGATAATGATCTTTCAGAAACAATACAGAAATCAGGTTACACACAATTTCTATTTGGACACCACTAAATTACAACACACAAAAAACTACACTTACCTTGGCCTCGACATTACATACACAGGCAACCTCAACATGGCTGTGAAGGATCTGAGGGACAAAGCAAGGAGAGCTTTCTATGCAATAAAAAGAAACATTAAAATCTATATTCCAATTGAAATCTGGCTTAAAATTTTCCAATTTGTACTAGAACCAATAATTCTATATGGTAGTGAAATTTGGGGGCCAAAACTTAATAATGAATTTGACAAATGGGACAAAACAATCATAGAATCTTTCCATACTGAGTTCTGTAAGAGCATCCTACAGGTGCAGAGAAAAACCCCGAATAACCTGTGCAGAGCAGAGCTCGGCCAATACCCCCTCTTACTAAAGATACAGAAAAGATCAATTAAATTTTACAATCACTTAAAATCAGTTAACCCCCAGACATATCATCACAAAGCCCTAACACACCAGGAGCTGAAAGCAGAGCAGAGTCCCCTCAGCCAGCTGGTGCTGAGGCTCTCTGCAGTAACCAGTCCCCAACAGCCTCAGGACAGCAACGCCAACTCAAAACCAAACCAAATTATCAACAAGCAGAAAGAAAAATATATTGAATACTGGAAAGAAACGACCAAAACACAAAGTAAATTACAACTTTATCTGACCCTAAAAAGAGAATTCACACTGGCAAATTACCTGAGTACAATAAAATGTCCTAAACTAAGAAAAATGTTGACAACGTACAGACTGAGTGAACACAGCCTGGCCATAGAGACGGGTCGGCACAGACAGAGCTGGCTCCCACTAGAGGAGAGACTCTGCTCCCAGTGTGACCGGGGACAGGTCGAGACAGAGCTGCACTTTCTAACCTCATGCCCCAAATATAATACACTAAGACAAAAACACTTCCCAAACATTTCCCAAATATACCCTGAATTCGAATCCCTATCAGACACACAGAAAATCCCATATTTACTAGGAGAAAAGCCCAAATGTGAGATAATTGCTGCAAAATATGTCTCCTCATGCCATGAAATGAGGACAACCAGTGGAACCTCAGATGGATAAATAATTGTACAAATGTTCAAATAATTATTATTTTGATTGTTTGATATTTTAGTAATTGTTTTATTTTATTTTTTATTGTTCACTTTTATTTATCTATATGTTTGTATATGTCTATTGCTTTGGCAATATTGTGCTATTGTACACATTCATGCCAATAAAGCTAATTTGAAATTTTAGTAATTGTTTTATTTTATTTTTTATTGTTCACTTTTATTTATCTATATGTTTGTATATGTCTATTGCTTTGGCAATATTGTGCTATTGTACACATTCATGCCAATAAAGCTAATTTGAATTGAATTGAGAGAGAGAGAGAGAGAGAGAGAGAGAGAGTGGGTGTGAGAGAGAGAGAGAGAGAGAATGACAGGACAGTTCAAAACAGTTCAACAGAGACCCAACGAATTCCAATATTAATCTAGACAACTTTAAGCAGCACTTAATTGAGATTTGTACGTTACTTGATTTAAACACGGTCCCTTTGTGTTGAGTTGTGTTACAAAGGCAGCGTGGTTGGAGTTGTCTGGCACGTCTTCCGGTAGGAGGCAGATGTTTGCGATTGCTTCAGCTGCGGCCCGTACGAGAGTCGATTAATCTTAAACTTGTTTCGTTCGTGAATGAAACCGAACTATCAACTGAGGTAGATCGAAAGAAAGCAACTTAGATTTAAAACAAAGTAGAAAAACGACGAAGAAGGAAAACTCCGGCTGGAGTTTAGCAGGAAAGTTTAGGAATCTCTCTCTGGCGTAGGAAACTGTCTAGAGGATAAGGTGGCGGTCTATTTTGAAGAGGCGAGGGACACGCCTTTCTCACGTGTCTGATCCAATCGTTTGCAGGAAGGCGGGTCGGCAGACCTTGTGATTCACGCCCTCCGGATCATGTGCATAGGGGATAAAACTTGTTCGAAATACACTTCTAAACTAGTATTACTAAAAGCATGCATCATATTACATTTTGGGTTGATGATTCAATCTTCTTTGATTATTCTGATTACAACCATACCAAATTCGGCATTCCTAGGGCTTAGTGAAATGCAGATACACGATTTTCGTGATTAAACGGATGTTAAATTGATCACACATCATAAAAGCTTACAGTTATACCAGTTTTGTCACCAGGGAATCACGAAAACACAACCACAAAACATTATACATTTACAAAAGGGGATTTTTGATCCCATGTGTTCAGAGTGTTCCGTGTGTGTAAATGGGTGTTCAGAAGTTCAACCAGCGTTGGTCACGCGGTGAATTTGTGATCGAGTCCAGTATGTATGTGTGTGTGTTCATGCGTATGTATGTATGTTCAGAGTTCATTGACCGATGGTGACGGGGGTGAACTCGCGACCAGTCCCGTGTGAGCGCGTGTGCTTCGAATTTGATGAGTTTAAACAACTGCTACAATGGCCAGTTGTCTAATCTTACAATTCTCTTCTGTGTGTGTAAGCGAAAAACCCCAGGGGGATTCCACGTGTGTGCGCTTATCTGAATGGACAATGTTTGTCTTGTCACCTTCGGAGGGGTTCTTCCACGTGATTCTGATTCCAAGATGGGCCCTTTGGTCACATGTCTGTGTCATATGTGATAAGCAATGCATTTCTTTGTTTAACCATTCGTGGCAAACGCCAGTGTGTGAATCAGAGTCAGTAATTCAATCAAGTCCAAGCCCCATTTGCTTTGTGTGGCAAATTACAACAGAGAGACTTTGTGATTGACTCGGTAACCTAATCAACAGTCCCATGACCCTTACTTTTGTCATAGTCTCTGAATAAAAGAATGCAAAACCAGCAGTTTAAGAAAAATGGCAAATCTGACCATGGCTACAGTGTGTGTGTGAGAGAGAAAGAAAGAGAGTGTGTGTGTGAGAGAGAGAGTGTGTGTGAGTGTGTATGTGTGTGAGAGAGAGAGAGAGAGAGTGTGTGTGTGTGTGTGTACTTGTATTTCTTACTTTATGGGGCCCAGTGACCAGGAGCACACCAACGGTATGGGGTCCAACAACCTTGTGGGGCCCGAAATGGTGGGCCCCACACCGATTTCAATGTAAACTGCCTCAGAAGCCTCTGCTGATATGCCTCATGCTTTTTTTTCACTTTCCCCACAAGGTGATAAAAACTGGTTATGAGTGTGTATGTGTGTATGCTCTCTATCGCCCCTGTAGCTGGGAACGTGGTATTGCAGCAGATACACACTACCGGAAGTGTGTGTGGCTTTGGCCAATGAGAAAGGCCCACGGAGAGGGAGGGAGGAGCCGTGTAGTTTTATTGGATGCGCCCACGCTACACGCACATTGTTACTGGGTTTTAATCTTCATTTCCTCGTGTTTTGACTCTGTTTCAACTGAAGAAACACTTCATGTAGGCTAAGCAACAGGATTCTGTAATCCTATAGTATTTAACTATACATCTGATATAGTTTGTGTATTTCTAGTCGTGTGAACAGAATGATGCTTAATGAAGTAAGGTTTTAAACAGATGGCTAACATTAGCTGCTAAAAGTTCACGGAGACGGCATTTTAAACCGGAAGTTCCACGCGCTTCGACTCTGAACACACGGAAAACACTCTTCATGTGAGAAACCGGTAGGTGAATTTATTTGACTTTGTACATGATATTCGTTTCAATTCTTACTCAATTTCATAGCGCACCTAAATGATAGTTAATGATGTAGGATTTTATTCAGATAGATAGCTGATAATGTTATGAGCTGGTGATGCTATTTATAGATCGATAGCTGATCATGGCGGCTGCGTAAGAAGCATTTTATTGCATTAACGTTACATGATAATTTGACTCCGTTGTCTTTATAGTTTTGCAAAAATCCATTAATGTATTGGTTTGCCAACTATTTCACAGACTTTTTGTAGCTCATGTTTTAATTTATCAGACATGATTGCAGATCACGTGCAGCTGACAGACTATCTGTTTATTGATCTATTTTACAGTATTTACAAAATGGCGGAATAGATCTAACTATCATTTCTGTGTTGTTGTCTGACCTGTGCAAGGTAGGCCTACATTTAGATCTTAAACCACTGAATATTAACGTTACATTACTTGAAATTGTTAGATTTTTTTTTTAAAGCTAATTTCCCCATGCTTATTTTATTTATTTTTATTGTGTATGTGTAACTATTTTCAGAGCCATAATGTTGAAAAGAAAGACAAGGATACGGCCTGTTGATGATGCCAGGACACACATTCTGTCATTGAGGGACAAGCCTGGGTTTATGGAACGATTTATCGATAGTAACAAAGGTATGGGACAGGACAGCATATTACACATTCATTTCTTAGTACTGATCGTTTGCATACGCTTACATGATAATCCATGTCTTTGTAGTTGGAAAGTTATAAATTAGCATTGGTTTTGTAAAAGTGTCCACATTGTGTGTTAATAATAGAGCCAGGCCGATATTAGGCATTTTCCTAACTATTGGTATCGGCATTTATAATGGCCGATAAATTAATATTTTAAATGCGGGATGCGGTTATTCATGTCAGGGTGGCGCTGCCAATAAAACCTAAAAGCTGTCACAAAGAACTGGCAAAAGTAATGATTATGAATACATCAAATATAGCAAGGAGACATTTTAATTGTTTATTAATAAACAAGTGTTTTCAGTCAGTGTCGCTGCAAAGATGAACTCACGACGCTGACTCGCGATCTTCAGTGAACACGCCAGAGAGAAATGCACATTTCATACGGATTACATTTAGCAGAGATCAGTCTGTCTTTCATTTTGAATTTTTCTGTTTAAAAGTAGACATTTCAATATAGATATATTTCTCAGGGGCCGTATTCACAAAGAATTTTAAGGCTAAAAGTAGCTCCTAACTGGCGAATTTAGGAGCAACTCTTAAAAATAATGTCACTCCTAACTTTAGGACTCCTAATTTTTTTCACTAAGAGTAATTCACGAAGCATTTTAGCCCTATAAGTAGCACCTAAGTCTGGGACAGCTTAAAAGAAGTCGAGAGGACTCCTAACTCACTAAGACCTATTCACAAAGGATTGTAGCGCATACCACCGCCTCTCGCAGTCGTCCGGGGTCCGCGACACAAGCGGGAATGCTGCATTGATCTGCAAACAAATCCTCTCCCATTCTCACGCTTAGTTTTGCTTGATATCCCAGTGCCGTATTTCACTTTGATTATGTTTTTTTTGTTGTTGTTTTTTAAGCACCAACTCGGCCAGCAGCAGCAACTGATCCTGCGTCCAGTTGGGCTTTCTTTTTTACGTTTTGGCGACTTCATAATCCACTGTCATTCAACTATTACATTACTTCAATAAGAGCAACATTTCCTTGCTTTAAGTAGTCTATTTAGGCTAATAGGATGTCAATTAACCAAGCAAGTGTTAATGCAAGTGTTGTTTTTCATTATTAGGCAAGTGGCGGTTTTCATTGGGGTATTAGGCTACCTTAATTTAATTTAATTCACGACTTTTCTCTCTCTCTCTGCCTTTTTAGAATCACACTTAACTGGAGCCTGCACAAACATGTCATTATATATGCATTTCGATGACATTACTATTATTATTTTGTGTAGGACACAGACATATTTAGATGTCGTAATTCCATGATTTGTTGCGTCTGTGTTATGCTCCGCATGATGGCCCTGTCATCTAACTACCAATCACTGCGAGGAAGCTCGTGCATGAGAACTGACGTCATCCATAGCAACGAAGACTCACTCTTAGTTTAGGAGTTGTCATTTTCCTTACTAAGAGTTGGTCTGAAAGGTGCTGTGAATAACCTTTAAGAGAAAACTCCTAGCTAAAATATTTTAGTGCGATTTAGGAGTACTCCTAGTGGTAAGATAAAATTCTTTGTGAATACGGCCCCTGGTCTATATGCTGAGTTTCTGTTCATTTATGAGACGAGCTCCAGTTCACCCGCCGGCGCCTCCATGTTGAGATTATCTATTGTTCGCTATATTTACTTCTTATTTATTAAAGGAGAACTCCGGTGCAAAATGAACCTTTGGTCTAATAAAACATTGGTACCTAGTCAACCGTTCTCTGAGATTTGTTTTCATGATAATCGGATGTAAAGAGTTTATCTCTAAAAACTGTTTAGCGTATAACGCTTGTAATGGGGGCATATAATACACTTCGTGTATACAGACCATACAGACAGGAGCCATCTTTGGAAAACAGTCTCGACTCATCAAACCACGAACGACGTGCTAAGTGAGCTGAACTGTATGAAGTTCAGTGAACTTCTGAACTGTATGAATGGCGTTCGTGGTTTGATTAGTCGAGACTGTTTTCCAAAGATGGCTCCTGTCTGTATACACGAAGTGGACTGTCTTTATCTTTATCTTCTTATTAAACGGTCTGTACACTTACACAGTTCTCAATGCTTCGTTTTGCATGTAGGGACCCTCATTATGTTACTGTTCATGTGGGGCTATTTTGAGCCTTGTTAGTGGTATAAACTAGCGATTTCTTTTTACTTATTATATGCCCCCATTACTAGCGTTATACGCTAAACAGTTTTTAGAGATTACTAGCGTTTAGAGCTGGGTTTCGATTCAAATTTCAAGAATCGATTCGATTCCGATTCTCAAGATCTTGAATCGATTATCATTATTCGATTCGATCCGATCCGATCTGATCCGATTTTCGAGATTTAGATAAGTGTTTTTGTTTTTTTCCAGCTGTTACCTGAATTACAGGACTGTAGTTATGCAACATATTGATACTATTAGGCTATTATAGACATTTAACTGCTTGTTTTGAACTTCATGCATGTGTATTGAATGTTAAACAAGTTCATAATGATAACAAACAAGAATGTTTATCGTGGTGATGTGTAGCCTAGAGGCTTCACACAGACAGTGAATGAGAGAGATCGGCAGAGCGCGTGCGATTACCTGCGTCTGTCTTTGAAGTCATATGTATTCGTGAAAAAGGTTGCCGTGTCAAAGGAAAGCGAAATATTTGTTGTATCATCCTTTTAACGTTCACGACTTCACGTCACGGGTATTTACCATAAATGCGCGTCAGGAGCAGCGCTGGTCAGCATTCCACAGCGCGAAGAAGCCGCGGGGAAATAAAATCAGCGAGTCACGCATTGAATCAATGCCATATTGGTCTCTAATAAGTGAAGCATCAGCTTCAGCGTTACCCATGCGACGCATTGCTGCTCAGCTGAGCCTTGAAAAGTGGAACTCAAAGTTAAAAATAATTAACACCTTGTTTCATTACATCTCTTTTAATGAATCAGCTTTTTTGAACGTGTTCGTTGAATGAACGAATGACTCACTCAAAGCCCGTTGTTGTAACAGTGTGCGCGCTGAGTTAAAGTTCACGGGGAAAATGTAAGCCTATTATTAAATCGATCCTCTGAGTTACGGATCGATCTTTAGAAATTAATATGAAAATCGATTCAGAATTGGTGAATCGATTTTTTCAACACAGCCCTACTAGCGTTATACGCTAAACAGTTTTTAGAGATAAAACTCTTTACATTCGATTATCATGAAAACAAATCTCAGATAACGGTTGACTAGGTACCAATGTTTTATTAGACCACTGTACTGTACATATGAAATTAAAAACGTTTTCATTATGATATTATTAATTTTACTTTAGTAAAAAGATCTGAGTTATTCCTCCACTGGTAGAGATTAGAGGAATTAAGACTAAAAATAGAAGATAATAAGGTTTTGTCAGTGACACTTTTGATATTTATTGGTACAAGTTATGTTTTATATAATGTGACTAAATTAAAATACAAAGTCGTTAGTGAAGATTATGCAACAGTATTTAGAATAATATAACATGCAATGCAAACTAGTTTGGTTACAGCTCAAATGTATCATTCTCATTCTATCATTCACCCTGCCTCCATTACATATCTTTGTCACACAAGTGTTTGATCACCTCATTTGAGTAGGGTTGGGTACCGAAACTCGGTGCCAATAGGGAACCGGTTCCGACGTAAACGGTAGTAACCGGACCGAATAAGAACGACAATTTCGGTGCCTGACTTAATTAGGCACACGTGCGCGTGCGCACAGTCTCTTCTGTCTCGCATGCGCGCTGCCGCGCTCTTGCTCGCAAGGTTTGTTTGGCTGCATTTCACGTGTAAAGTTACGCGTCAGAACGCCCTTTGGGTGTGCCGATAGTCTGAATCCCATATAGAATCAAGCCAATTCATTGGCTAATGGCGCGGGCGCCGCCTCGACGCACTTACGTCTTCATATTATGTTGGCGCGCGCGCCATCTGCTCCTCAGATTTCTCTGCCGAAAAAGGAAGCTGGTCGGCAGCGCGAGGAGCTTGGCAGCGTCTCGTTCCCTATTGAGAGAACATAGGTTACACCAGTAACCAGAGATGTTCTCTTTCATAGGTTCACTCAACGCTGCGTAGCTAAGAAGCAGTGGATTTGTAGGCTGCTGTATCACGTGCCGTTTGAACTGACGCGCTACAGCGATCTGTCACATTTCTAAGAGCCAAAACGTTATTTATTGTGTGAATCTCGTAAAAATATTGACAGAATCTGACAGCTGTGGATTTGTTCCATATCAAAAGTAACCTTCTCTGTCTTGTCTGTCGGTGTCCTCTTTGTCCGCGATTTTTCTCTGCGTGAGAAAATGGATGTGTGGCGTGAGATCGTGAGTCTCACGGTCAATGCGTGAGAGTTGGCAGCTCTGCCTGCTAGTAATCTCTATTAATCTCCAGTATTATTACATTGTTTGATACAATATTGTTTTATTTGATATTATGTAAATGTGTAAAATGTAGCCTAATGTAAAAAAAAAAAATTATATTGGTTTTATTAATACCGTATGTTACTTGTATTTATATTGTTTAAAGATTTAAGTTAATATTGTGTCCAGTTTGGCCCTGTAAATAAAAGGGTATTATGTTTTGATAAAGTGTGTGCGGTTTCGTTTTCTTAAGTACCGTTTCAAGAACCGTTTAAGCACTGGAACCGTTTAAAAAATACCGAGTAGGTACTGGTATCGGATAAAACCCAACCGATACCCAACCCTACATTTGAGTGGTCATTGCAAAAAAAAAAATTTTTATACTGTGTATTCTATATACAGTACCCATCAAAAGTTTGTACACACCAATAGGAAAGTGTCCAAACTTTTGACTGGTACTGTACTATAATACACATATACATAATATTGCTACTGTATTGTAATATACACATAAATAATATCGGCCGATATCGGTATCTGTCTTTTTTTATCGGTATCGGCCCCTAAAAATCCATATCGGTCGGTCTCTAGTTAATAACCTGAATCACAGACCCCATCCACACTACTGCGTTTTAGTTTAGAAAGGGAGAATTAAAACGAATACGATCTCAGTCCAAACCAGCGTTTTAGCTGCATATTAGAATTGATCTCGGGCCACATTAAAACGACTGAAAACGTGGATCACGTGACCATTCACCAACACTGGGCATGCGCGTGGCGGTGTAAACCTAGAGACTTTCAAACATAGACTGTAAAAAAAATGCTTTCAAACATCAAAATGTAATTTATTATGTATTTGTGTAAATAAATGCTATGCTATTTAAAAAGCTAAATTGCAATGAACCATGACGGGCAGCCCTCTGTGCGCACACACTCGAAATTAGTATTGGTACCGTTCAGATATTTCAGTATCGATATTTTTGACAACACTAGTTATACCACATCTGTATGTGAAGGGTTAAGACAACACATTTTTCTTCCAGTTAAATGTATTTTTAATTGTTTGTCCTCATAGGAAGAGGAGTGTTTACTACCCAGCCTGTGGAAGCCGGAGCTTTTGTTTTGGAGTACAGGGGTGAACTCATTTCAGCAGAAGAATGCCGGGCAAGAGACTACACTGAGTTACAGAGCACATTTCTGTTTGAATTTGAGTGGCAGAAGCGTCACTGGTGGTGAGCATGGAAACACGCATGTTTTGTAGAGATGTTGAAAATTCTAATGAAGACATGTAACGCACATTATTGAGTAGCTGATGAATGAACAACAGCAGGACCAATCTTTTAATCGCACATGGCTGGTGAACCGCAGCAGTTAATTCCAATGATAAGTCTTGAAGTCCCCCTATTGTCAATCATTTTATGGGTGGTGAAATTTGGTATTGTAGTTCAACAACTAAAGGGTGGGTTTCTTATTTATTTTAGTATTGATGCATCCAAAGAAGACCGCTCCCTTGGAAGATTGATTAATGACAACCACAAATCTCCAAACTGCACCATGAAAAAAATCGTAGTAAACGACAGGCCACATTTGTGTCTATTTGCTGTGAAGAAAATTGAAATAGGAAGTGAAATCGAATACAACTATGGTGATTCACAATGGCCATGGCGTAAAAAGGTGAGTTGGTTATATTAGCTATACTGATTTTAATTTTTTTTTTTTAAGTGCTGAATAGCACAGCTACATCTGTTTTCTACAATTTGTATTTCATTATAAATCGTATATTAACCTGATTATCTATGCATAGCTATGTGATCTCATATGCATGATCTGTTTCTTAGAACTTTTTGTATGATTTCCAGGGGCCAAAGCAGCAGACTTCTGTTCTAGAGACCAAAACATCCCTAACAGATCACTCTTCCCATGATGACTCCAACAAAGATGCTGTCGTCACACAGGTAAAGGAGTAACATCGACTCTGTCATCACAATCTATTCTAGTCTCGCAATCTATTCTAGTCTAGCCCTCGTGCTGCATTTCAAGTGCTCACACACACACATTTCTAGTCTAGGCCTTATGGGGCCCACACACACATTTCTAGTCTAGGCTTTATGGGGCCCTCCCCTCAAACGAATGAATTCACAGTTAAGCTCAAACACACACACATTTCTAGCCTAGGCCTTATGGGGCCCTCACACACACACATTTCTAGTCTTGGCTTTATGGGGCCCTCACGTATGGATCTCACTCTTAGTGATTTTACATCATTGGTACAACACCTGTCAATATTTAAAGTAGTGTAATTGCAGGTGTAATTCAACACTTCTCAAGCTGCTGCATGTTCAGAATGAGTATTTTGGATGTAATGCATTGCAACATCTTATTTGTTGCTGTTACCTCTAGAAAAGATGAGTGTATGCTCTTATATTTCAGCTGTGCTAGATGAGAAACTGTTTTCACATGAGCTAACTTTTGTTAACTTTGGTTTCTGTTGTTTTTTGTCTGATTTCCAGGAGCCAAAGCAGCAGACTTCTGTTCTAGAGACCAAAACATGCCTAACAGATCACTCTTCCCATGATGACTCCAACAAAGATGCTGTCGTCACACAGGTAAAGGAGTAACGTCGACTATGTCATCACAATCTATTTTAGACTTGCCCTCATGCTGCATGTCAAGCGCTCACACACACACATTTCTAGTCTAGGCCTTATGGGGCCCACACACACATTTCTAGTCTAGGCTTTATGGGGCCCTCCCCCTCAAACGAATGAATTCACAGTTAAGCTCAAACACACACACATTTCTAGCCTAGGCCTTATGGGGCCCTCACACACACATTTCTAGTCTAGGCTTTATGGGGCCCTCACGTATGGATCTCACTCTTAGGGATTTTACATCATTGGTACAACACCTGTCAATATTTAAAGTAGTGTAATTGCAGGTGTAATTCAACACTTCTCAAGCTGCTGCATGTTCAGAATGAGTATTTTGGATGTAATGCATTGCAACATCTTATTTGTTGCTGTGACACTTGCTGTTACCTCTAGAAAAGATGAGTGTATGCTCTTATATTTCAGCTGTGCTAGATGAGAAACTGTTTTCACATGAGCTAACTTTTGTTAACTTTGGTTTCTGTTGTTTTTTGTCTGATTTCCAGGAGCCAAAGCAGCAGACTTCTGTTCTAGAGACCAAAACATCCCTAACAGATCACTCTTCCCATGATGACTCCAACAAAGATGCTGTCGTCACACAGGTAAAGGAGTAACGTCGACTCTGTCATCACAATCTATTCTAGTCTCGCCCTCGTTGCGCATGTCAAGTGCTCACACACACACATTTCTAGTCTAGGCCTTATGGGGCCCACACACACATTTCTAGTCTAGGCTTTATGGGGCCCTCCCCTCAAACGAATGAATTCACAGTTAAGCTCAAACACACACACATTTCTAGCCTAGGCCTTATGGGGCCCTCACACACACACACATTTCTAGTCTTGTCTTTATGGGGCCCTCCCCTCAAACGAATGAATTCACAGTTAAGCTCAAACACACACACATTTCTAGCCTAGGCCTTATGGGGCCCACACACACACACATTTCTAGTCTTGGCTTTATGGGGCCCTCACGTATGGATCTCACTCTTAGGGATTTTACATCATTGGTACAACACCTGTCAATATTTAAAGTAGTGTAATTGCAGGTGTAATTCAACACTTCTCAAGCTGCTGCATGTTCAGAATGAGTATTTTGGATGTAATGCATTGCAACATCTTATTTGTTGCTGTTACCTCTAGAAAAGATGAGTGTATGCTCTTATATTTCAGCTGTGCTAGATGAGAAACTGTTTTCACATGAGCTAACTTTTGTTAACTTTGGTTTCTGTTGTTTTTTTGTCTGATTTCCAGGAGCCAAAGCAGCAGACTTCTGTTCTAGAGACCAAAACATCCCTAACAGATCACTCTTCCCATGATGACTCCAACAAAGATGCTGTCGTCACACAGGTAAAGGAGTAACATCGACTCTGTCATCACAATCTATTCTAGTCTCGCCCTCGTTGCGCATGTCAAGTGCTCACACACACACATTTCTAGTCTAGGCCTTATGGGGCCCACACACACATTTCTAGTCTAGGCTTTATGGGGCCCTCCCCTCAAACGAATGAATTCACAGTTAAGCTCAAACACACACACATTTCTAGCCTAGGCCTTATGGGGCCCTCACACACACACATTTCTAGTCTTGGCTTTATGGGGCCCTCACGTATGGATCTCACTCTTAGGGATTTTACATCATTGGTACAACACCTGTCAATATTTAAAGTAGTGTAATTGCAGGTGTAATTCAACACTTCTCAAGCTGCTGCATGTTCAGAATGAGTATTTTGGATGTAATGCATTGCAACATCTTATTTGTTGCTGTTACCTCTAGAAAAGATGAGTGTATGCTCTTATATTTCAGCTGTGCTAGATGAGAAACTGTTTTCACATGAGCTAACTTTTGTTAACTTTGGTTTCTGTTGTTTTTTGTCTGATTTCCAGGAGCCAAAGCAGCAGACTTCTGTTCTAGAGACCAAAACATGCCTAACAGATCACTCTTCCCATGATGACTCCAACAAAGATGCTGTCGTCACACAGGTAAAGGAGTAACGTCGACTCTGTCATCACAATCTATTCTAGTCTCGCCCTCGTTGCGCATGTCAAGTGCTCACACACACACATTTCTAGTCTAGGCCTTATGGGGCCCACACACACATTTCTAGTCTAGGCTTTATGGGGCCCTCCCCTCAAACGAATGAATTCACAGTTAAGCTCAAACACACACACATTTCTAGCCTAGGCCTTATGGGGCCCTCACACACACACATTTCTAGTCTTGGCTTTATGGGGCCCTCACGTATGGATCTCACTCTTAGGGATTTTACATCATTGGTACAACACCTGTCAATATTTAAAGTAGTGTAATTGCAGGTGTAATTCAACACTTCTCAAGCTGCTGCATGTTCAGAATGAGTATTTTGGATGTAATGCATTGCAACATCTTATTTGTTGCTGTTACCTCTAGAAAAGATGAGTGTATGCTCTTATATTTCAGCTGTGCTAGATGAGAAACTGTTTTCACATGAGCTAACTTTTGTTAACTTTGGTTTCTGTTGTTTTTTGTCTGATTTCCAGGAGCCAAAGCAGCAGACTTCTGTTCTAGAGACCAAAACATCCCTAACAGATCACTCTTCCCATGATGACTCCAACAAAGATGCTGTCGTCACACAGGTAAAGGAGTAACGTCGACTCTGTCATCACAATCTATTCTAGTCTCGCCCTCGTTGCGCATGTCAAGTGCTCACACACACACATTTCTAGTCTAGGCTTTATGGGGCCCACACACACATTTCTAGCCTAGGCTTTATGGGGCCCACACACACATTTCTAGGCTTTATGGGGCCCTCCCCTCAAACGAATGAATTCACAGTTAAGCTCAAACACACATTTCTTGTCTAGGCCTTATGGGGCCCTCACACATACACATTTCTAGTCTTGGCTTTATGGGGCCCTCACACACACACATTTCTAGTCTTGGCTTTATGGGGGGCTCCCCTCAAATGCTCGCTCCAATGTCAACCTAGATACACCTAGATGTACCATACCTAGATATTAGGGGTGGAACAGTTCATGTATTCGTATCGAACCGAAACGGTACGGGCGTCACGGTTCGGTGCACGAATTTACACGGAGAATACACGGTATAAAAATAAATAAAACTCGCGTGCAAATTAATTAATGTAATGTGGAACTACTGTTAGATACGCGGGTTCTTTAGGGACACATAATCTGTACCATCGGCTTAGCTCTGAACGCGCGTTCACTTCAAACGTTGGCTACGCGCGTCCTATTCGCTTTGGACTAGCGTCGAACTAGACGTGAATTTGAAGCTCTATTCGCGTTTGGTGTGACCGCATAATGAACAGGCTACGATGTCAAGATTGCAATGCTGGAGTGTGTGTGTGCGAGAGACAGGCGCGATCGAACAGAGAGAGAGAGAGTCATTTTGTTTATACAGATCATTAAACCTGCAAAGTGTTTACTTATATTTGTGTACACTCGCAATAAAACACAACATTGTGACACAAAAAACAAATTTTGTCACACTGTAAACTCTTGTCAAACTGTAACCTACAACTGTCACCCAACCAAAATCACACACACACACACACACACACTGTTTTAAAAGCAAAACATATTTATCCAACTCCATTTCAAAACAGTCTGTCTTTTGGACATTCATCATATTGCATTGGTTTTCATTTCTTGTCCTCGGAGCACTAATCTTACACATTCTACATTGATTAAAAAAGAAAATCGAATGTGTTTTTAATGGTAGTATTATTTTATACAGAAATCAATTATTTATAATTCAGATGAGAATAATGTTACATTGCCAATTAATAATGTTAATTAAAATTAAGGAAAACAAATATATTGATCTGAAATATAGCAAAATAATTTTAAATGAATAGTACAATTACCAAACATATCGCAAGGTCTTTTTGTCTTTTTATTAATTTAATTAATAAACTAATTATATAAAACTATTGTCAGTGCACTACAAATAAACTGGTTCTATGCCTTTATTAATAAAACTTATTTAAAAAATACAATGCCTTCTGTATTTTTGTTTTGCTTTTTCCCTCCATTGTACCGAAATCGTACCGAACCGTGATGTCTGAACCGAGGTATGAACCGAACCGTGACTTCTGTGTACCGTTCCACCCCTACTAGATATGTTTTCTATTATTAGTAGCGTGTCCACGTTTGTGCTAATATTAACTCTTAATGTGTATTTATTTTGTTTAATTATATTTAGGTATTTACCATCAAAGGGTTTTCCCTAGTGAACTATCCCGAAAGTGATGAGACGGATGAGTATATTAAAGACAACCCTCCAACTCCACACTGTGATGTTGTTCGAAAGAAGACGAGGAATGGAAACATTCAGGTATGCTTCAGATACTGTACTTTAAAATGCTGCTGTTTCTATAAATGGTTCAAACGTACTTCCCCATGACTAATTTTAATAGAATGTAAGCCAAAATGTATTACATCTTGAAATTGAAACTCCTTTTTTGCAGGTGGTTGGAGTAGCTGATTTTTCTGATCCTCTGATTGACTCAAATGAGAGTATAATAGATGAAACTGATGAGGATTCTAGTCTGCAGTCAGACAATGAAGTTGTTCCAAAAAATATTTTGGTATGTCTCTGACACTCTGGGCACATTTCTACCAAAATATTTCCCCTGTATTAGATTTCCATAGAATGTGAACAAAAATGCATAATCATACATGACATAATTCCCTTTTTGCAGATGGATAGAGTACCAGATTTTTCTGTTCCTCTTAATGAGTCAAGTGATGACAGCATGGATGAGCCTTCCACTTCTATGTCTGAAATGGCTTCACAAAGGCCGAGGAGAAACTGTCACCGCCCTGTAAGCCTAATTTTTTCATACATTATATCACTTAATGGTTAGTGCTAACTAACGCAGTGTGGGCGGCGTCAGATGTTTAACGACATACCGCTGATCATGTACTTCAAAACAATTTTACCCCCAAGCGAAATACAAGAACTTCGCCCTGAGTATATCGGGGCCTTTACTCTCCTCACGTAATAAGGGAAAACTTTGTTCATATTGGAACTCGATCTAACAGCTTTGCGTAACGATAAAGGTAAACATTAATAAAATACATTTTTTAAAAATATTTTTATAGCCTGTGATGCGACTAGAGAGGAGTCAAATGCACATCTCCAGAAACTTGAGCCTTAAATAGTTTATAGTCAAACTATAGTACTAGTAACTTTAGTTATTTCACTCATTTACCTGATGCTAGGGATGCTCCGATCCGATATTCGTATCGGGTCCGATACTGCCATTTTTGCCGGATGGGGTATCGGTCAGACGAGGCCGATCCAAATCCGATATTGTGCGTATAGCCTACTATTCTGTGTTATTGTTAAGCCCCACAAAAGGCACAAAAACATTATAAAGCACCATAAAGTTTTCGTGTACTATATTACAAGTGTTCTTAAGCCATTATAGTATAATGTGAGATAGAAATGAACATTTAAGTCATTAAATCACGTAAACTTTTCCCTCCGCTGCGGCTGTCATTCATTCTCCATTCAGCATTCAAACAGCGCGTCGCCTTCGGTTACGAGTCAGTCAACATGATGAAACCCTCTCCAAGATGATTCAATGTTACTCTTATTATACTTGATCTGTAGATAAAGCTCTATGGTTTCGCATAAAACAACTTTATCTTGCTAGACTTTATTGCTGTAACTTAATCCTGTTACTTTCTACCGGCCGGGTGTCTGTTAGATCACAACACTGGAGTCAGCTGCACTATAATTGTTCTTCAAGCGCACAGTAACTAAAATTTAAAACGGTTAAAAGAAAAGGTTTAATAAACTATTGCATAGATAGTCACTGTATAATACACTATGCGATATGTCTTTCGTTTGGGCTTTGAACTTTTCAATGCGGACTCGACGCGCGATTCCGTGTTGCTTCAATCGCATCATTCTGCGCTCGGGATGCGCATAAGCGCTTTGTGCCGGACTGTATTGCAGCCTTTCATAATCATAATACAGTGACGCAATGAAAGATTATTAATAGCCTTTCTTGTTCTATCTATCATATGTTGCTGCCTCATTAAACAGCAGTGCTATACATTTAAAACATGTCTCAATTTTATAGTAGCCTATAGCTATAAAATAATTTATCTTTTTGATTTTTATCTTGTTTTTCATGAATGTATTTTACAACAATACAAAGAGCAATGTGTAACGTTTTACCAGATTTAGTGTTACATTTATTGTCTCTTTGTTTTTTTCACTAAATGTTCAGATTTTATACAATTATTGTCGACTCGTGATTTTTCTAGACTAAATTTTATTGCTGAATTATCCACTAATCTAGTTTATAATAGCATTTTTGTCATAGATTATAATCATATATTTTTTTAATTAGTTTTTCTTTATAATGAAGTTGTCTGTATTAAGTAGATTGTGTTTAACACACAAAAGAGTGCTTATCAGAGTTCAACACACAAAGAGTTACATAAATTCTACTTGATTTAAAAAAAACTGTGTTGGTATCGCATCGGTATCGATCGATACTTTGAATTTTTGGTATCGGATCGGTTCTGAAAAAAGTGGTATCGGAGCATCCCTACCTGATGCCAGTCAATTGTTTCTCCAAATAATATTGATAGGGGTGTGCCCTTTTATGCTTTTCTCTATATTCTCTTGTTTTTAGGCTCTTGGTCTAATCGTTATCAACAGTACGTTTCTAATTTCATTTACTTGGATTAAACTTAATCTACATTTTACTTAACGCCCCTATAGAATGTATGTCATCCCAATATGCAATGGTCAGTTTATCATACTAAAGGATTAAAATGTAAGAATTCTCAAATTACTCTATCCCATTCCAGATGTGCATGACCTTTATTGCTCACATGAGTAGTTTAAGAAAATAAACTTTTAGATATTGAGACATGGAATGGAAGCCGATGGTAACCAACATTTTCAAGACTTGATTAATGATAATCCATGTCAATACAATTGAAAGAAAGCGCTCTGTTTTATAAATCCATGTTAAAGACGTTTCTTACAGTAGTCCATAACTGCTGGTCAAAACGAGTTGTGTATTTATTTCAGTCATGTTATGAAAGGTCACTGAACAATAGTCATGCATATCTGGGATGAAGGTGAGCAAATTTCTTTTGTCTTTTTTGGGGGGACTAATCCTTTTTAACTTTTTTTTTTTTGAAAGATTCAAAGGAGTCTTGTAGAATCCGATGACTCATGTTGCGATAGTGAAGATGAGTATATTCCAAATCCCAGGGAGGAAAGCAATGACAGTGACTGCAGCTTGGAGTTATCCCTGGAAAATAAAAGGAAGAATGTCAAAATGTCATCCATTAGTCAGTGCAGAAACAAGTCTTCAAGTCAGAGCCGATTTAAGTCCAGTCAGAACAAAAGTGAGTCTTCAAGTCAGAGTCGATTTAAGTCCAGTCAGAGCAGAAGATTTGAAACAAGTCATGACTCGGTACAAAGATTTCCTGATAGCCTAGAAGGAAAACACAAGGAGACGAGTGTTTCAATGACACCTGAAGAAGAGCCATCGATCTTTGTTAATCCAGTTTTAAAGAAGGAGGATGGTTCCAGAAGATATAATAAAAAACATCACTGCTTGTATTGTGGACAGGTAGTTCAGAAAATGTCAAGACACTTGTCGCGTAGACACAGCGATGTGGTTGAGGTCGCAAAGGCATTAAGCTTGCCAAAGAATTCAAAAGAAAGGCGACGACAGTTGGATTTTATCCGAAACAAGGGTAACTTTGAACACAACACTCAAGTTTTGGAGAGTCGCAAAGGCAAACTCATCCCATGGAAGCAGCCAAAGAAAATGACAGATGGACAAGAATTCATGCACTGTGTTTATTGCTATGGAATGTTCCGAAAAAGAGTGATGTGGCGTCATTTTCAGGTCTGTAATTTCAAGCCTCAGGGTAAGACATCTAAACGAGGTAAAACAAGAGTTCAAGCTTTGTGTGCATTTGCTGAACCTGCTCCAATTGGATTTAGCGACGCGTACTGGAAGTTCTTAAGTGGTATGAATCAGGATGAGGTTGCTATTAAGGAAGACCGCTGCATTCTTGAGTATGGTTACAGACAGTTCAGAAAGAATGAGTATGTAATAAGCCAGCACCAATATATTCGACAAAAACTCAGAGAGCTTGGCAGACTGGTACTGGAAGCAAAAAAGTTGACACATGTGAAGACGATCAAAGAACTCATAAAGCCTGAAAAGTACACCCATGTTGTCTCGGCTGCAAGATGCCTAGCTGGATTCAATGGTGAAACTGGCAAATATAAACGTCCGTCTCTTGCTCGCAAAGTTGGACATGGCTTGCATGCTTTAGCCATGTTTATCAAATCTGAAGGATTGAAGATGAAAGATACACAGACTACCAAAGATGCTGAGGAATTTGCACTGCTATACCAAGAAAGTTGGAAATTTGACATTGCAAGCCAAGCGCTAACTCAGCTTAACCAGACAAAGTGGAATTCTCCTCAGATTCTACCATTCACACAAGATGTCCACAGACTTCATTTCTATTTGTCTGAGAAACAGCAGAAGCAATTGAATGCCCTGCAAGAAGAGCCTTCTCCCTTGAACTGGAAGGACCTTGCTAAAGTGACCCTGGCGCAAGTTATCCTCTTCAACCGACGAAGAGCAGGAGAAGTATCCCGAATGTCCTTGTCGGCGTTCCTGTCAAAGGATACATCAGAGACACACGAAGATGTTAACCTAGCCCTTACAGCACTTGAGCAGAAGCTTTGCAAACATTTTGTTCGGATTGCCATAGTAGGAAAGAGAGGAAGGAAAGTCCCTGTTCTCCTGACCCCGGTCATGAGAGAATCGCTCGATACTCTGACTGAAAAGCGAGAAGAATGTGGAGTACTGAGTGAAAACGGATACTTGTTTGCATTGCCTCTCTCTGTCCATTATTTGAGGGGTTCCGATTGCATTAGGCAGTTTGTGAACGAATGTGATGACATCAAACACCCCAAAGCACTAACCTCAACAAAACTTAGGAAACACATTGCTACTCTGTCGACTGTTCTGAATCTCAAGACTACAGAACTTGACCAATTGGCAGATTTCCTTGGGCATAACATTGAGGTCCACAGAAAGCACTACCGCCTTCCAGAGGGCACCCTCCAGCTTGCTAAAATAAGCAAAGTTCTTCTAGCGCTGGAACAGGGACGGCTAGGAGAATACAAGGGGAAGAATCTGGATGAAATTCAGCTTGATGTGACTGGTATTAAGTCTTTTTTTATTATTAAAGGGATACTCCACCGTTTTTTCATATTAAACTGTTATTCCCTTAACTAAGACGAGTTGATACATACCTCTTTCATCTCAGTGCGTGCACTTAATCGCTCTGGCGCGCCATGACACTTTGATAGCACTTAGCTTAGCCCAGTATATTCAATGGTATCTAACAGCAATGAATTTAGAAGTGACCAAACACATCAATGTTTTCCCTATTTAAAAACAGTTACACGAGTAGTTATACTACTTGTGTAACTGTCACTAGCACTTATCACTAGCACACCTACGTCGCGTCTGAACGTGACAAGTTTAATTCGTTTGAAGTACTTGTATTAAATGTTACGCTCTCAGATATAAGAAAAAAATCCCTATTATCTCTAGCCAGGGCCTTGCGCTGATTTCCTAAAAGAGTTTGCAGATTTTCTCTCAGATCTATTGGTCAACGTCGATAAAGCATTAATAGTTGGAGATTTTAACATACACGTAGATAATTCAAATGATGTGTTAGGGGCTGCGTTTACAGATTTATTAAACTCCTTTGGGGTCAAGCAAGTGTCTTGGTTAAGGGAATAACATAGTTTAATATGAAAAAACGGTGAAGTATCCCTTTAAGGAAAGTTAAAAAGCACAGCATTGTCCATCTATAAATCGTTCTCTTTTAGAATAGCAGATAGTATTTGATAAGTAAAAGAATAGAATTGATTATAACAGAGTTGAAGTATTTGACCTCAACATACTGAAGAAGAGGGCAGGTTTTATTGTTATAATGTGACTAACTTGATAATTTTAGTCTATTCAGCTATTTATGTAGCCATTTTGTATACTCTTGACAGATTGATTGCAGTTTCAGGTTTACAGCTCATTCATATTCTATTACTTGCTGTTTTAGAGACTGTTGACATGGATGGGTGTTCACAAGAGGAAGGTATGTTTGTATGATTTAAAAAAAAATTGGTTATGAAAGATCTCTCATTTAAATTAGACAATTAAATGTAGATGTTATTGCACAATCATTACAGGATTGCACATATTTGGATGTTGCATTAATATAACCTTTCAGTTTAAATTAATAGTTGACATGTTTTTGACATGCTCCCTGTTGCATGTGGGTAATGTTTGACATTGTTTCCAGTTGATTGTGTGGCACAGTAAGCTACACCACAGGTATAGTTATCCAAAGGTAGTTGATCTCCACAAGAATTGTGTCCTTTAGCAAGATGATTCATCCCATTGCTCCAGGGCTATTGCCACTGTAATGTGTTCTGTAAGTTGCTTTGGGGAGAAAGTATCTGCCAAGGGCATACATTTAAATTGTGCTCCCAGTGTGAATGCAAGTCTAATTTAAACCGGCTCTCTCTACCACTGTATTGTAGAATTATAGAAACCATGTGTAATTTGTTGTTCAACTCGATTTGTTTATGTATAGCGCTTTTCACAATACATATCTGCAAGACTCGTGCCATATACTGAAAATTTATAAACTTGTACTGTTGATCATTGCTTTTTGTCACGATGACACAAATTTTATGCATAATTGATCCTTAGTTTATATTTTGATTTGTATTTTTCCT
Source organism: Rhinichthys osculus (assembly GCA_029959095.1). NCBI lineage: Eukaryota > Metazoa > Chordata > Actinopteri > Cypriniformes > Leuciscidae > Rhinichthys > Rhinichthys osculus. The sequence continues at coordinate 11,394,187 of JARWKJ010000014.1, read as the reverse complement.
CAAACTTTTTTTTGCACTCAGATGACTTTATTCCAGACGTACAGGAGCCTGAAGTTGAGGACAGTGTGGCATCCACACAAGAACCTACATCCACACAAGAACCTACATCCACACAAGAACCTAATTCCACGCTGCATTCCCAATACCAGAGAAAGTCGGCAAAAAAGAGAGGTGAGCTTAGAAATGTTAAGTGGATTGATTTGTCCCGTTCGTCTTGAAGACAGAAAGCTTTATTCTGAATTATATTATTTTATCAAATCTTTACTTTTGATCACTGCACATTGATAGCTGTCACAATAGGTTCTGTTTACACAGTCTAATATTCTGATTATAGTTGATTTACAACCTCAAACCTGAATGAGTTTGTTTCTTCTGCTGAACACAGAAGACATTTTAAAGAATCTGGGTAACCAGACAGTTGATGTCACCAATGACTTCTATAGTATTTTTTTTCCTACTATGAACGTCATTGGTGCCGTCAACTCTCTGGTTACCCACATTCTTTAAAATGTTCAGCAGAAGAAAGAAACTCATACAGGTTTGGAACAACATTATGGTGAGTAAATGATGACAGAATTTTGGGGTTAAACATTTTCATTATATGATCAAAAGAAAAATTGAACTCTATAACGATTTGCTTGGATTTAATCAAAAGTGTGGGATGCACAAAGGGAAGATTTTGCGTTTACACAAGTTTTAATATATTCATCTGCATATCATTTCCATATGCATATTCCCATCGATGTGAGCCTGCTGTGTTTAACAGGACAATACATAAAATATGAGATAGAGACTGTAAAAATCGAGTATCTTTGCCTTGTTTTTAAAATAAAAATGTTCGTACAACAAAGTATATTTGCCAAAATTGTATAAAATACTTTTAAGTAGACGGTCTACTAATGCTGTAATGAGAGTTAGTTGACATGTAGGTGCAATGTTACTCCGTTAACAGAATGTCTAAAGGGGACCATCAAAATAAAGTGCTACCACACCTTTTACTGGATTGCACTGATTTATTATTATTATTATTAGTCAAATGTTTTATTCAGAAACAAACTAAGAGTACTTTTAGCCTCTGAACCAAGTCAATATGGCAATGAATGACCTGTGTGATCAATACAATAGTCTTTCAGTTCAGATTAAGGTTTAAAAATCCTGAACTTAAGACATTAACCTAAACTTAATAACATGTTCTTTTTATGTTTACTTAGGTAAAGAAACTGCTGTCAAAAGAAGCTGGACAACAGATGAATGTGCGGCAGTAGAAAGACACCTAAGGAAATTCATTGTGAGGAGCCAAGTTCCAGGGAAAAAGGACTGTCAGCGCTGCGTTGATGCAGAAGCTCAAGCGTTAGGAAATCGAGACTGGAAGGCGGTCAAATACTTCATCAAAAATCGTATTTCTGCCATAAGAAGGAAAGTACAGTGAAATACAGGTAGCTCAACGTATTGGATGCCTTCCCACTAGCATTTACATCGGGATATACATTCTAAGTGTTTTCAACAGTTTACATTTAGTTGTTTTCATTGTATTATCCTCTTAAAGGGTTAGTTGTCATTTACTCTTTTTTTGTCATTTCAAACACATAAGAAATTAGTTCATCTTTGGAACATAAAATATGTTTTGAATGAAACCTGAGAGATTTCTGTTCCCTCCATTGTTTGCATTGCCTCTCTCTGTCCATTATTTGAGGGGTTCCGATTGCATTAGGCAGTTTGTGAATGAATGTGATGACATCAAACACCCCAAAGCACTAACCTCAACAAAACTTAGGAAACACATTGCTACTCTGTTCATCCTAAACTTTCAAGCTTCAGAGCATTTATAACGTAGAAGTAATCCATGTGGTTTAATCCCTGTTTTATAATGTGAATGCGCTCTCACTTAATCCACCCACTTAACATTATCCAACAATTGCAATAACTGTGAACTGGACTTTGCATTGATGCAGCACACACAATTATACACATTTTCTGGTTAATAGTGATTCTTTGCCTCGTATGCCCTTTTCCTTGTTTGTTATATATTGCTCTGCCCTGTTTTTGTGCTATTGTTGATCTCACTTAATCAATCTATTATTCATATTCTCCACCAATGCAATAACTGTGAACTGGACTTTGCATCGCTGCAGCGCACACAATTATTCTCATTTTTCCTGGTTACTAATAATTCTTCGCCTCATATGCGATTTTCTTGTTTGTTATTTGTCACATTGATAACTTTTTCTTTATGAATGTTTTGAAGTTTGAAAGTTTAGGGTGAACTGTTTTTAAATGGAAAGATGGAAATCTCTCAGGTTTCATTCAAATATCTTCAGTTGTGTTCTGAAGATGAACAAGTTTCTTATGGGTTTAGAATGCCTTGATGGTGGGTGAATGAAGGCAGAATGCTCACTTTTGGGGGAACTAACCCTTTAAAGTTCTTTGTTGTCTTATACTATAACATATAAAAGGGTTAGATCCAGTCAATTGTCTTAAGTGTTTTATAGCAACAACAAAAAAAGACTGTTGGATTGTGTTTCCTTGAGTTGCTTATAGCATGTTTATTGCTGTAACGTTTATTTTGGTCAATGTTATTAATGTTGTATAACCTCTTTTTGAAAAAAAAAAAAACAGTGTAATACCAAATATATGTTCATTGAGGACAAATCATGTTTTAAAGTTGTTGTTTTTTAATCCAGTGTTTTGTGTAAAATATTACTCACTGTATTAGTGCTATAATTCCACTGGGTCTTAATCTTTATTCATCAGATGAATAGGGAGTTTTCATGTGAAGTCCTCAATTTAAACGAGTATATTATCTTTAAGCTGCAGTGAACATGACTGGCTAGGAACACAACTTCATTAGAAATAGTGGACAAGTAACCATGGGACAAACAAGATCACCTTCAGCAAAACCGCACAGTTCAATCAATAACCAATACAATGCAGAGAAAGTACAGTTGGTGTCCTGCAGACTGAAGAAAGTTCAGGCTGTGACCAAAATTTGAGGGCTCATTGATTTAGAAAAGTCTCTGGATTGGCTTTTGGCTTATGCCATGTTAATGGCTAAGCTAATATAGACGTGTGCAGATTAATTTAGAGGATATACATTATAATCTATAAAGGTTTATATGGTAATCAAGGGCAAATAATGGAAGTAGTTGATGTTTTACAGATAGTGACTTTGGTCCTTGCTAAGATATAAAGATTAGAAATGTGTGTGTATCTATGAAAGCGGACCCCACAACTCCTAAATGTTTAATCCAGGCCCCACAAGTGACACAAAAACGCATGTGCAAACAATTTTGTTTGAATTTTGTTATATTGAAGTGATATTTCTTATTAGGAAATTTTTGTTATCTTGCTTGATTTTTTATAAGTCTGTAGAACCACTGGAAATGGTGGACCCCACAATTAGGCAAAAAACGGTGGACCCCCTTATGGTAGGAAAACAAGTATGTGTGTGTGTGTGTGTGTGTGTGTGTGTGTGTGTGTGAGAGAGAAATAGTGTGAGAGAGAGTGTGTGAGAGAGAGAGAGAGAGAGAGAGAGAGAGAGAGAGAGAGAGAGAGAGAGAGAGAGAGAGAGAGTGTGTGTGTGTGTGTGTGTGAGAGAGAGAGTTACATGCTTTATTTATCAAAGTGTATGTTTTCTTTGATTATATAACTTCTTATGTTAATTATTTGTTGTTATTGGTTGTTGTCTACATCTGCTTTTCTGCTTGTTTAATTGTTATAATAAGCAGATTGCTTGTCTCTTTGTCTGTCAACTGTTTGTATTATTTTGTGAAGCGACCTTGGGTTCTTGAAAGGCACTATAAAAAAAAACTTATTATTATTAAGAAAAAGTGTTGTGAGGTTAGTTACTGCAGGCTGGAAACGATGTGTGTGGGTTTGCGATGTTGACACTGGACTGGTAGATCTTGGGAGGTTGGCTACTTGAAAAGTAGATCTTGGGTCAAAAAAGGTTGGGCACCCCTGATCTATAGTGATGGGTACTTCCAGCTGATCAACAAAATTAGAATCAACTGTAGGGATACTGAGGGTACTAAAAAAATGATCAAAGTCAGAAAGGTTGGCAGTTTGCTCAGATGTATAGGGAAGTATAATAATCTTTAAAATGATTGTTAATTATTATGGGATCTGTTGTTGTCCCTGAAGGTGTTTTAATCTGGGGAATAAGGTGGGAGATTGATTCCTGCCGCAGTTGAAGACCCAGCAGTCGACCCGCTTTGTCTCCCTCTTCATAATACCTAGACCTAGTTCTGAGCAGTAAATTCTCTACATAACTTGTTGAGAGTATATCAAACTCTGCCTGTAACGATTGGCGTTCCTTATAAATATCTGGAGATGGGGAAACAGCATATGTATTATCTAATTTAGTTATTTTCTGCGTTATCTCGGAACGCCTCTTTTTGTTAACCTTGCCTTATGGGAAGTATATGAAATGATTTCTCCCCTAAGAAATGCCTTCAGGGCTTCCCAAAAAAGAGATGCAGATATCTCCGGACTGCTATTTGTGGATATGAAAAAATCTATTCGATGGGAGACAAATTCCACAAAACTGTTATCTGAAAGCATGCGGGTGTTGAATCGCCACGGTGGGCCCCAATGGTACAATGGGCGTACCATTGAGCCCCTCAACGTAAATATTCATGGTAATTGGTGCATGGTCCGATATTACAATAGCACCATAGTTGCACGATTCCACTGATTGGATAAGTCTATTATCTATTAAAAAATAATCAATGCGTGTAAATGTTTGATGAACATGGGAAAAGAAAGAAAATGCTTTACCACATGGATTAAAGAAACGCCATGGGTCAGAAACTGCAAATTCTTCCATAAAAGACTGAATTACCCGAGCAGATTTTGAGGGTGAATTACGTCTGAGAGAAGAACGATCAAGGTCAGGATTAAGCCAACAGTTGAAGTCCCCTCCCAAAATAATAGAATATGAAGAAGTGTCTGGCAATGAGGAAAATAAACGTCTAAAGAATTTGTCGTCATCCCAATTAGGGGCGTAAATGTTAACTAAAAGAAGTGCAGTGTTACCAATTCTCCCTGAGACGATGACAAATCTGCCATTAGGATCCGTTTTAACATCTAAACATACAAAGGGCACTGATTTATGTATAAGGATTGCTGTTCCTCTGGCTTTACCCTGAAATGCGGAATGATAAACTTGACCTACCCATCTTCTTTTTAATAGCTGATGGTCTTTCGTTTTGAGATGAGTCTCTTGGAGATAAACAATATGTGCTCCCAAGTGATGAAGATGATGTAGCACCTTACTACGTTTGACTGGTTCGTTTACTCCTTTGCAGTTCCAACTAACAAACCTTAAATTGTTACCTCCTGCTCTGTACCCTGTCTTAGACTGTGACATGTTTAAAGGGAAAGTATTAGATCAAGTGTACAAGTAATGTTGATAAAGAATAAAAATAAAAAAATAAAAAACTCTGGCAAAACACTGTAGGCGGCACACACGCAAAAGGGAAAAAAAAGGGAAAAAAAAAGGAAAAAGCATCTCCCCAAACGAGACACAGATATAACCCTCCTTAACATTAACCCTTATATAGACACTCTGACAACACTAGCGCTAACTAACACAACTCGCCTAATGTTGCTTCGAAAAAGGTAACAGTATTTTAAAGTATGAAAAAATAAAAAATATCAGTGAACAGAACAGCAGATATTAAATCGTATCCAGCCCCATACATCAGCATAGGATAGTCCAAAATGATGATAGTAGAGGGACCATGATGCTAAATTTAGGTGTACGTTAACTCCTAATGGTACACTTTGCAGTCACGAGTTCTCAATAATGACGGGCCAGCAAATGTAAATAAACATAATAATATCCATTCATGTTGCTCAGGCCAATACTTTTGCCCCATCTGATAATTATGTATCATTACCTGAAGCATCCGCAGGCTTCACATTACTGCGAACAAATTTTAGTGCAGCAGATGGTTCCGTAAACTTGTGCGAAACTCCATCAGGTAACGTGATCCTCAGCACCGCAGGGAAAAGCAACCCAAACTTGACTCCAGGGCATGAATGGAGAACGCGTTTAACATCTCTGAATGAAGCCCGCTTCTTAGCCACAGCAGTAGTGTAGTCCGCAAAAATGGACAGCCTTTTTCCGTTGTAATTGAGAGGGGAGAGGTCCGCAGCCCTTTTAAGAATCTCAGTACGCACATGAAAGTAATGCACTCTGATGATAAGAGGGCGTGGAGGTTCCCCTTTTTTTGCTTTTTCACGGAGCGTACGATGTGCACGATCCAGCAAGGGTTTATCCTGGAGTTGCAAAATCTCCTGCAAAAATTGGGCCACATATTCAGAAGGACGCGAGCCCTCGCAGCCCTCGGGAAGACCGAACGAAGATTGTTTCTCCTGGAACGCCCCTCCAAATCCTCGCATTTAGCATCCAGATGAGTTACTCGATCACTGAGCGACGTTATCAAATTCTCAAGTTCCGTCAGGCGATCGCTATGATCAGACGAAGATCGCTCCAGTTCTTTTATTGTACTAGTGTTGGCTTCGACCATCTGTTGTAAAGGTTCCATCCAGCCTTTAACGTCTGATCGCGCTGTAGTAATCTCAGAGCGTAAATCAGTAGATAATGAGTCAATTTTCTGACAGATCTCATTCTTAACAGAGTCCAACATTGACTGAAGACAAGTGACAGTCCCGGGTGAGTCATCCGCGGGGCACACATTCACCGTGGACCCGTTAGCGTCGCCTGAGGAGAGCGGGACTTTGCTGCGGCCTCCTTTACCCGCGCCGCCTTTTGACCGAGGTGACGTCATATTTACACTTATAATCAGTGTAAGAATAGTACCAGGGTTAAGGAAGCTAGTTTTAAGTCATATAATAACAAAAAAGTGATTGTGCTGTTCAATACATAAGCAAATCTGTTACCTTCTCCGGGAGCGATCGAAAACACGTCTCACATTGTCAACGCGCGACAGCGCCCCCCGCTATCCCTAATTATAATATTTACCGGCAAGATAGGTCATCGAAAGGAGGTGGAGTTATGCTCTACTGTAGGGAGCAGTTACAATGCACTGTCATCTTATCTAAGTCCATTCCAAAAAAATTTGAGCTTCTACTGTTAAAGATCTGTCTCTCTAAAAATAAATCTCTCACTGTAGCCGTCTGTTATAGACCTCCCTCCGCTCCCAGTTGTGCCCTTGACACCATTTGCGAACTAATTGCTCTTTACTTATCCTCAGAGTTTCTACTGTTAGGTGATCTGAATTATGATATGCTTAACCCTCCAAACACCCTACTATCTAAACTCGATGCCCTAAACCTTATGCAGATAATCAATGAACCTACTAGATATAACACAAAATCGGCAGACAAAGGCACTCTCATTGACATTTGAGATGTTCACTAATTTACCCTCTAAATTCTCGTCCGCTGTTTTAAGTCAGGATATTAGCGACCATTGGCTTATTTCATGCATGCATAATGGTTCTGCCATTAAAAGTCCTCCCCTTATCACATTTAAACGCTCCCTAAAACATTTTAATGAGCAAGCTTTTTTATTTGATTTAGCTCGGGTGTCCTGGAAGGACATCGAACTTATCCCAACGGTGGAGGACGCCTGGCTCTTTTTAAAAAACGGCTCTTTCCTTGCCAGTATAAACAAACATGCCCCACTCAAGAAATTTAGAATTAAGCATAGATACAGTCCTTGGTATACCCCAGACCTAACCAACCTAAGCCAACATAAAAACATCTTGTGGCGAGCTGCATTAGCGTCGAAATGTCCTCACGACCTGCAATTATTTAAGAAGGCAAGGAACCAGTACACACAGGCAGTTAGAAATGCTAAATCTAGTTTTTTTTTAAACAAAAATTAGCTTCCTGTGGTACAAATACAAAAAAATTCTGGGACACAATAAAGTCCATGGAAGGTAACAACACTCCCGTTCAGCTGCCTACCGCTTTAAGATTTGAAAACACGATCACTACTAACAAGTCCTCCATTATAGAGAATCTTAACAAACACTTTGTAAGGGCAGGACATGTTTCCCATCTGGCACCATCTGTTACAGTTATAAACCCACCACTGTCCACTGTGCCCCCAGTTAGTTTACCACTTTTCTCTTTTGCCCACATCCAGACAGCCGAAGTTCTGAGGGAATTGCAAAATCTCACCCCATCCAAATCGGCTGGGCTGGACAATTTAGACCCCTTATTTTTAAAATTGGCTGCTCCTATTAGTGCCTTACCAATTACTGCCATTTTTAATCTTTTAATCGATACTTCTTATATTCCGAAAGACTGGAAAGTCGCTGCTGTAATCCCTATTTTCAAAGGGGGAGATAATTTAGACCCCAGTTGTTACAGACCGATTTCTATTCTGCCCTGTCTTTCTAAGGTTTTTGAATGCCTTGTCAATAAACAGATCACTAATTATTTCGAATTAAACCACAGTCTCTCTGATATGCAATCGGGCTTTCGAGCTGGCCGAGGGTGCACCTCGGCTACACTCAAAGTCACAAATGACATCATATCTGCCATTGACCGCAAACATTACTGTGGAGCAGTTTTTATAGACCTGGCCAATGCTTTCGACTCCGTCAACCACACCATCCTTATCGGTAGGCTAAAGAGTATGGGTCTCTCAAATCACTGCCTTGCCTGGTTCACTAATTATTTCACAGACAGATTTCAGTGTGTTAAATCAGAGGGCTTGTCTATCTAGCCCATTGGCTGTCTCTATGGGGGTGCCACAAGGTTCAATTCTCGGCCCGATATTATTTTCTGCCTACATTAACGATGTGGCCCTGTCCGCAGGTGACTCTTCAATACATCTATATGCAGATGATACTATTCTCTACACCCACGGCCCATCTATGAATATCGTGTTAGACAACCTCCAAGTGAGCTTCAATAGCATACAACATTCACTCCTTATAAATATCTAGGTATCTGGTTAGACTCTTCACTCTCTTTCCATACCCACATTAGCAAACTCCAATCTAAAATAAAATCTAGGATTGGTTTTCTTTTTCGTATTAGGGCCTCTTTCACTATCCCCGCAAAACATGCTCTTGTGAATATGACTATCCTACCTATCTCAGACTTTGGTGATGTGGTATACAAATCAGCCTCTAACACTCTTCTTGGAAAGCTAGATGTATTATATCACAGTGCTATACGTTTTGCTACCAATGCCCCATTTAGTACTCATCATTGTAAACTTTATACACTCATTGGTTGGCCCTCACTTCACATCCGACGACAAAGACACTGGTTTTATTTTATTTATAAGATTATCTTAGGTAAAGGTCCTACCTACTTGAGAAACCTAATTTCGGTAGCTTCTCCCTCTCGTAATCTGTGATCAAGCAGGTTTATTTTATTAACTACTACCAATGTCCGCACTTCCTTTGGCCTTCTTTCTTTTCAGTTTTCTTCTGCCAATGACTGGAACGAACTCAAAAAATCCTTAAGGCTTGAAACACTTGTACCATTATCTGCTTTCAAACGACTGATATCTAACCTATTGACACACCATTGCTTATGTTAGCATTACCATTTTCTCCTCTGTGCAAATTAGTGTAATTACTTATTTATCTTGGCCAGGTCGCCGTTTTTAATGAGAATGAGTCCTCTATGTGCCAACCTGGTTAAATAAAAGTAAAATAAAAATAAATAAAAAACTGTGCTCTCGAAGGAATGACTTCATTCTATGGAGCTCTAAACAAGCAGACCTTAAGTCATTCTCTTTCCACAGTTTAAGAGATGACCTCCATCGGCTTGCTCCCTTTCTGCTATCTATTTTCAATTGCATCACCAACAACAACAACTTAACAGCATGTACTGCTGCAGCTATCGCAATCAGAGGCAGACAACCCTTTCTGGCTGCATTATCATATTACGTCAACACCATTCTCCAGTACGGCGGAGCAAAAAAGTCAGTTTTCAAACGATTGAGCCAGTTATCAATAACCACATCACACGGCAGAGACATAAAGAAGCAACATGAGTTGGCACTTGACTGTGGGGCTGACTTCCAAAAACTCAAACTAAGCTTCAGAGCTACAGACACCGATGAAGAATTTCTAGAAGCATTCCGAAGCATGGAGGACCTTCATCTGTCAGGTGAGGGAGAAATGCACCCCAAATAAAACACAGTTACAGTTATTGTTTGTTTGGTTGTTAAAGGGGTCATATAATGCCATTTTTGTACAAGCTAATATGATTCTTTAGGGTCTAAATTAAAAGTTTGTAATATACTTTAATTAAAAATTCTCATTAGTATTGTAAGAAAACACTTATTTTACCTGGTCAAAAACAGCTCTGTTTTCAGCATGCCGTTTCAGTGCATATGACTATAAATGATAATGAGCTTTGCTCACTCCACCCCTCTGTTCTGCGCATACACCGTTTGTAACACAATAACACAACAACCACGCGTTGTTCATTATAAACGTGGGATTATGAATTATATTGAGAACGTTGTACATAGAAAACATGCTGTAATGTACCCTGAGTGTAAACCGACGCATTCATCGTGAAGCGTGCAGCTGGCGATTTGCAAAGACTATATAAATATTAATATAAAGATTAATAAAACGTTACACTCACTTTAGTTCTTCTGAAGGTTCAGCAGGAAGACGAATAGGTTCCGATCCTTTATTCAGCTGCAGCTTCTCAGCAAAACCAGCTTTACACTGATCCTCGTTTATAAAGCAGTCTGTTGAGAAATGATTCGCGCAAACATGAGAGCATTGACGTTGCTCGTGGGGAATATTCCCTTCGAAAACAAACTCCGCCACTGCGTCTTCAGCGGTTTGGATTTAGGAACATTAAAATGACTGCTGTGTTCGTTATTACACCCAAGAACAGAACACCACAATCGCTTAGACGCCATTCTGCTCATAGACAGTGCTCCAGCATATCAACAATGACCGCGCCGGTCCGCGCAGACTATGATTGACAGGATGAGCGAGGGCGGGTCTGTGTTGAAACTCCTGTGCTGACTCCTGTCAATCAACAATCGTGGGAGGGGCGTCCGTTTTATTAACGTCACAAAAACGAACGGCTCAATTTGAGGCAGGGGAAAACATATAAGGAGATTAAAACAAAAACACTGGATGGATTTTTATCATTATATGATGGTTTTGTACAGGCACTGCCAACACACATTTCAGTACAATCAACTTGTAAAAGTGCATGTACCATTATATGACCCCTTTAAGTACATGTGAGGATCTAATGTTCTTTTTTACAAATTATGCATTTATACAGATGAAAACAGCGCACCTTCCCCCAGACAGAAAGACAGCCGTGTGACCTGCCCATCATCATATTCAATAAACATGGACAATCTGGATTTCTTTGTACACAGACACAACCAGTCAATCGATAACAGCAACAGCAGTCTACACTGGATACACCATATTGCCGTCAAAGACCGTATACCCACCCACCACATGTCCAATATCAAACCCACAACAGACATTCAACGATACAATCTTGCCTTATCACTTCCACAGAGGAGCACACAGGCTTTAATGCGGCGCAAATTAATTATTCTTGCCACCAGAATACTGAACAAGCACATGGCCGTGTTTGAAAGCTTTGGAGACGGTGTGTGGTGCATGACATTCCTCATGAATATTCAAGTAAAATGTCAACACACTCAACTGATGTAAGATGTTAAAAGGACATTCAAATGTGCCTATATGTTTTAAGATTGTTTAGAATTTTCATACATCTGTATTTTACCTATTTCTCTTTCTGAAGTTCCCATTACGACTCTATTTCAAGGACGAGAACAAAAAAAATGACTTGGTGGAAGTTATGAGACATATACGACAAGAGTAAGTATTTAACATGATAACTGTTACAATCTGTTGTGAACAATCCTGTGACAATCATATACCAATTCTGTTACTCTGTCAAACTTTTATTTGCATTCAAGTATGTTATTGTGTCCCTTATTGCTTAGGTATATCCCCAAAGACCCTGATGGGGCACAACACCTACTAATTGGAGGGGACCGTCTCACAGAGGCTAACTGCCACAATGTACAGTGGGGATTTTCAGATGCAGACACTGAGGAGGAAAGAATGGAGGGGATGCTTTTTAAATTCGAGGACTGGCACGCCATTCGAGTTCTCTTTGAAGTGAGGGACCATGTGAAAAACAACATAAATTCGCATTATTTGGTTATTTCCAATAATTTAAAAAACGAATTTTCAATTAGTACACTTATATGTTTGAAAAAGTTTTGATTTTTACATTGTAGATCCATCACAAGATTTTCTTCAAGGAGTCTCCAAAGGACCATGGCACACTATTTGCGAACATGACCAAGTTGAGGTATGACAATATACTTTTTATTTGTTATAGTAATCACCGGCATATACATTATAACATTTTCTTTGTGACAGAGATTGTGAACGCTGTTCAGCACCTCAAGCACTTTGACTGCAAAGCCATTGAACTGTGTATTGTGTTTGTTGAGTTAACGGTCTATAATGCTTCCCACAGTTTCTGATGACTCTAAATCCACTGAGAACATGTCTGGATAATATTCTTTGTTGTGGGATGGGAAACGCAGTCCTGACATCATGAACTCAGCTGTGCTATTCCCGGGGAGGTGGTTAATGCCATTGTTATGGTAGTATGATTTCATCTATGAACTGTATGAATGTGGAATGTGATGTTTGATTGTTTACTCACATTATAACATACCAATAGAGTGAGTCAATGAGTGTTTGTGTTACTGCGCTTCCTAGGGATGTGAAGCAGCTACAGATAAACTAATTGTTGTGCGCAGCGCTACTAATTGATTGTTTCAGAGAGTGAGTGAGTGAATGAATGAGTCACTGAACATACATGGGATGTGAAGCGGCTACAGAGAGACTAACTGTTGTGCGCATCAGAAGTGATTGTGAGTGAGTGAATGTGTCATTTCACTTACAAGTGATGTGAAACAGCTCCAGAGAGACTGATTGCTTTGTGACACAAGACAAAGATGTGAATGGCCTACACTACATTGAAATAGTTTCTCACCCCAGGTGGAGCAATGCCAAGAGTGGACCCCGTGCTGAGTTTAATGCTTACAGGGACTTCGTGATCAAAGACACGACTGCTCTATTCCTAGTAGCGGCGATTGAGCATCTTGGTTTTCATCATGTCACAGGTAAACCATCAATTAACACCAACACATGTTTCTTGTGACACATGAAATGAAGCTGAAAATTTTCAGAAGCACCTCATTGCAGTACACGAGATCCGGGGGGCAGAGTTGGATCCAGATCTAAGGGGTGAAGATGGGAAGGATTAGGGGTGGGGTTAGGGATCAGGGGGCAGAGATGGGTAGGATTAGGGGTGGGGTTAGGGATCAGGGGGCGGAGATGGGTAGGTTTAGGTATATGTAAGGTGGGAGGAGTTGGATCTGGATCCAACTCCTCCCCCTGGATTGCGTGTTCTGCAGTGAGGACCATCTCAATTTTTCCCTGTGGTGTATAACAAACTTTTAACTTGCACATTGGTCTTGATACCATCAAGATGACTGATTCAATATTGAAGCTGGCAAATGTCTGCATGTGTTGGGTTGGAATACTACCTCTATTACTTAGTCCGTGATTTGTTTGTCCTGTTACAGATTGTCCTGATTCCCTCATACAGGAACACATTAAAGAGGCCATTCCAGAAGCAAGGAGGACATGGTTCAACAGATTAACTGCCTCAATCGTGGACAAATATGTTCTTCTTCCTGACATCAGAGAGGCTGGAGAGGCTGCAAGTAAACCATCAGCCACACCAAATCAAAAGAATAAGTTCCCTTGTCGTAGGGTTGTTCAAGAATATTCACTTACTTCAAAAGCAGACAAACACGAAATAAAGACACACAACCTGGTTGTGCCAACAGACTCCAAACCAATCATCCCCACTGACTGTGACCACAAGTATGAACACACCATTGCCAGACTGGGTTTCAGCTTTATTCTTTTGGACATTTTAGATGCAGTAAAGGAAGGAGATGGTGAAAGGCTGATGCGTCTCTATACAGTAGCCCTGTTGTTCTACAAAGCTTACGGACACACTAGCTACGCATACAGTACTTTTCTGCTTACTGTACAAATGAATGCCACGTTGTCTCCACAACTTGCTCACAGTCTCAAGTGGAACAGATTCTGGAGCACCAGGGGAGGCAAGGGAAGAAACATTCCACACGATTTACATCTGGAACACTTAAATGGATTCCTGAAATCTTTCCTCAAGGGCCTGGGGCCTAACCTGAATGAGACTTCAGCGGCCAGAATAAGCAGGTCTATAGAAGTCATGAAAGAAATTATGTCAGGCACTGATATGGAGCTGGGCATATCTGGGCAAACTGGTGCTCACCATGTGGACATGACCATAGACATCCTCACCTTGGTGGACACTCTGCAAGAGGCAGAGCTTTTTAAACAACAACCAGGTCGAGTGTATGCTGAATCAATGAATGGCGCAGTGTCCCTTTGTAAACCTTGAGAACATGACCACATTGTGTTAATTGTGTTGTATGTCTATTTAAACAGTTTTCTATTTTTTATTTTTATTTTTTTTTTCACATTTTCTCATGATCATTGATGTTATTAAAATTGCATGTTTTCGAACCTTGTTGTAACTTTGGTTATTCAGGAATTTTGATACAGAGAACACTGTACTGAAGTTTAAATAGAAATATTTATTCAGAATCAAACTTATTTACAACTGTGTAGTTATTTACAGTGGCTCAGTAATTAATCTGATATTGGAAGCACAGATAAGCCTGACTCAATGCTGCTTAATTGTTTTTCATCATCCTCATCCTCTAAATCAAAGTACCCCTTGAAGTCAATATCAGGCTGCATATATGGTTCCCTTTCGAGGGAACTCGCGATGCGTCATCGACGCTTTGGGAACGCCCCCAGCGTGAATGCGTCTGAGCATCAATGTCAACTAGTCCAATGGAAAGAATGAGCGTCACGGGCGGGTGACGTCATGACCAGGAAGGAATAAAGCACATCCGGTGAAAACCGGCATTAGCTTCTGTGTCTCAGCAAGCGATCTGTGTTACTCTGTCTCTGTCTATTTATTGTTGTCTGTTCGATATTATTGGGAAGAGTTATGGCGAAACAACTTTACAAACTCTGTGCTTCTCCCTGCCCGCATTATTTAACGGGTGGGGACACACACGAGCTTTGTGTAGTTTGTTTGGGAGTGGAGCATGCGGTGTCAGCCTTCGAGGTGGCTGATTGCCAGCATTGCGAGATGCTTCAGCTCCGCATGCTCCGCTCTCGCCTGCCGCTTTTCGAGGAAAGTGGCCAGGCTTGCGATCCTCAGGGTACAGGACCCGCGTCTGCCGAGGCAGCGCGGAGAATGCATTCCTGTGGATCGGGAATAGGATCTCTTTACGGGGTTGGAGACGGGTCCGCGGATCTTATCTCCTCCCTTTCCACGAGGGATCCAGTGTCTCTCGCCGGTCTCGGAAGCCCGCGCTGCGGTCTCTTCCGCCCGGGGAGAGAAATCAATGCTTCAGTGCTCTACCTCCGAGGAGGTAGATGTGCTGGGCATTGAAAGTGACACAATCATGGGGGAAGTGGATTTGCCATCTCTTCCCCAGCGTATGAGAAATATATATAGCCTATATATATATATATATATATATATGATTATATATTATATATAAAATAAAGTGAATATATATAAAGAATGTATATATAAAAAATAATAATAATAAGCTGGTGGAGGTGTTTACTAAGGCTGTAGATAAATTAAATATTTAATGGCCAGCAGAAATAAGGGGGCACTCGTCCTTAAAATAAATTGAACGAGTTTCCTTCCCTCTATTTTTCCACCTCCATCACGGGGCCTTCCATTTTTCCCGATCTGCACAGCGAGCTGTCTATCATGGAAAAAGCCTTACTCATCTTTTAGCCCCACATTCATGTATATTCAGATATTTGGGGGTTAAGAGAGTATGGCTATGGGGCAATACCCCGGGTAGAACAGACACTTGCGAGCTATCTGTCTCCCGGTTCAGTATCGTCCCTGAAGGCGTCGGCTTCTCTCACTAAACCATTAAAGAAAACTATTTTTTAATCTAGTGGGAAAAGCATATATGGCAGTGGGTCTAGCATGAGCCTGCTTGCACACTATAGTAGTGCTGCAAGCATATCAGGCTGACCTGCTGTGGTATTTGGACAGAAGTGAGGGAGTTTGGCCCGATGGGGTTTGAGAACTCCGTCGGGCCTCAGATTTATCTCTCAGGGATGGCAGCCCTTGTGGTCACTGAGAGACACCTCTGGCTCAATTTGATGGGAATCATGGAGAAAGATACAAGATAATCTCTCCCTCGCTATGTCCAACCCCCTGGGGCTGCTGGGCGTGAGCAGCTCCAGCCGGCTAGTTTCTCATACACAACACAGCAGCCAAAGCCTTCAAAGCAGAAGCCGGATCCGAGGACCGTTCTTCATGCTGAGAAGGCTGCGGCTCAAAAGAAAAGGTCTGGCGCCACCGGCGTCAGACCGGTGAGGGCAGCCCCAACCGGGGTGAAATGGTGTACACCTCATTATACGGTGCCCTTTCCATCTCGGTGCCCTCAGGGGACCGTTCTGCCAACCCCGCCACCCTTGGTGCTTCGGGGCGCAGCGTTCTCCAGCGAGCTTCTGGCGCAGCGTCAACTCGACATTGCGTCGGACTCGCGCCCTCTGAGGGGGGTTCGAAAACAGTCAGTTCGGGTGGTTCCTGCCAGTATGCTTCAGGTCCCCGAACTGGCTGTCTTTATTACACCAGAGGCCAGCCTCGAGGGGCTGGTTCCCTTGGTAGATTTTCTGGCAGCGCGGAAGCTACTGCCAAATATATCTCTATGGGTAATGGTAATCTCTCTGGTAATGGAGCAAGAGGTAAAGGCCCTGTTAGCTGAGAAAGCTATAGAGCAGGTGTACTCACCCAACATTGCGTCAGGTCTTTACAGTCGTTATCTCATTGTTCCAAAAAAGGATGGAGAGCTGCGTCACATACTAGATTTTCGTCTGTTGGAGTGTTTGGTGCTGGAACTCAAGTCCAAGATGCTGACACTCAAACAGATCGTGACTCAAATCAGTTCCGAGGACTGGTTTGTCACGATAGATCTAAAAGACGTATACTTCCATATCTCCATCCTCCCTCAGCACAGGAGGTTCCTGAGGTTTTCTTTGGGGCAAAGAACACCAGTATCAGGCACTTCCTTTTCGTCTAGCTCTATCACCCCGCACATTCACGAAGTGTGTAGACGCAGCTCTGGCCCCGCCAGGCTGCAGTGTATACGCATTCTGAATTGCATAGATGACTGGCTGATTCTAGCGGAATCAGAACAGTTAGCGGTTCGGCACCGAGGTGTCGTTCTCGCTCATATGCAGATGTTGGGGTTGAGGCTCAATGCCAAGAAGAGTGTGCTTTCTCCAGTACAGAGAACCACTTTCCTTGGTGTGGTATGGGATTCAGTGACGATGCGGGCCACTCTGTCGCCCGTTCGTGTAGCTGCTATCCTAACAGCCACAAAAGAGCTGAGGCTAGGCCAGTCACGCACTGTAAAACAGTTCGAGAGACTGTTGGGTCTTGTGGCAGCAGCGTCCAATGGGATACCTTTTGGCCTGCTGTACATGAGACCTTTACAGTGGTGGCTCAGGACCAGAGGGTTCTCCCCGAGGGAAAACCCACTTCGTATGATCAAGATCACGCGGCGGTGTCTCCGCGCCTTGGTTATATGGAGGAATCACTGGTTCTTAGCCCAGGGTCCGGTGTTGGGAGCTCATTGCCATCGAGTTGTGATCTCGACAGATGCTTCCCTCACCGGCTGCGGAGCGGTATTGGAAGGCCGCTCAGCTCAGGGCTTGGGAGGAGTCATCATCTCGCTTGGCATATGAATTGCCTAGAGATGATGGTCGTCTTCAATGCGTTGAGACATCTCCTCCCAGACCTGAGGGGCCATCATGTGTTGTTCTGAAACAGTGACTGTTAGGCCTCAGGGCAGCAGCATTCAATGTGATACCCTTTGACCTGCTGTACGTGAGACCTTTACAGTGGTGGCTCAGGACCAGAGGGTTCTCCCTGAGGGGAAACCCACTCCGTACGATCAAGATCACGCGGCAGTATCCCCGCGCCTTGGTTATATGGAGGAAACTCTGGTTCTTGACCCACAGACAACACGTTGGTGGCCTATTATTTTGGTCCCTCAGGAAATTACGCTGTCTGAGGGCAGTGTATATTCCAGGGGGGCCAGAATATAAGCCTATTTAGTAGCACCATCCTGGCCGAGCTGAATTTGGTTTGCGGACCTAATTTTTCTCCTCGACGGACCTCCCTTGGAGGTCCCGATCAGGAGAGACCTTCTGTCTCAGGCAGGGGATGCAATATTGCACCCCCAGCAGGGGATTTGGAAACTGTGGGTTTGGCCTCTGAGGGGGCCCAACTCATAGAGAGTGGTCTCTCAACCGAGGTTGTTTAGACCATTCTAAGCTCCAGAGCTCCCGCTACGAGGAAACTATATTCACTATTTCGAGAGTTTTTCACTTGTTGGTGTTACCAGCGTCAGTGGGATCCGGTTAACTGTTCAGTAAACACAGTATTCGAGTTTCTGCAAGAACGCTTTGTATCAGGTCTATGTCCATTGCGGCTTTCCACGCCCTGGTGGGTAGTACATTTTTGGGTCGAGACCCCCTGATCACTCGTTTCCTTTGTGGCACTTTGAGGCTGAGGCCTGCAACTTGCACTAGGGTGCTGGCTTGGGAACTTGCAACAGTTCTAGAAGGCCTATCTGGGGCTCCCTTCGTTCCTTTCTTTTAAGACTATTTTCTGCTAGCTATTTCGTCCCTATAAGAGTCAGACCTTCAGGCCCTTTCGGTCCCCACCTGCCTTGAGTGCACCGAGGATGGCCAAGGCAATCTTACCCGAAACATGGATATGTTCCAAAGGTGCCTACCATTATTCCGAGCCCTATTGTGCTGCAGGTTTTTGTCCTCCTCCTTTTACATCTGCGGACCAGGAAAGGCTGAACCTCTTGTGTCCAGTGCAAGCACTGGATACTTATGTTCATCTGACATCTTCAATGAGGAAGTCCGACCAGTTATTTATTTGCTTTGGATCACCTAAGAAGGGTCTTCCTGCTTTTAAACAGACGGTTAGTAAGTGGATAGTTGAGGCTATTTCACTTGCATACGAGTACTCTGACCAGCCGTGTCCTTTGGCGGTCAGAGCTCACTCTACGAGGGGTATGGCGGCCTCTAAAGCCTTACTATTTGGAGTTTCTCTTCAAGACGTTTGTGATGCGGCAGGCTGGTCCTCACCGCTCACATTCGTTAGGTTTTACAGCTTGGACCTGGATGCTGCCCCAGGTTCTCAGGTGCTTAGTGCTTAGTTTCAACAGACTGACACTCAGGTACTTGGAATTCTGGCATTTTGGGTATTCTCGTTCCCAAAGCGTCGATGACGCATCGCGAGTTCCCTCGAAAGGGAACGTCTCAGGTTACGACTGTAACCATAGTTCCCTGAGAAAGGGAACGAGACGATGCGTCACCCTGCCATACTTCCTGCATCCCTGTGATCAGCTTGCTTCGACATTTTTTAAGCTAATGCCGGTTTTCACCGGATGTGCTTTATCCCTTCCTGGTCATGACGTCACCCGCCCGTGACGCTCATTCTTTCCATTGGACTAGTTGACATTGATGCTCAGACGCATTCACGCTAGGGGCGTTCCCAAAGCGTCGTTGACGCATCGTCTCGTTCCCTTTCTCAGGGAACTATGGTTACAGTCGTAACCTGAGACGTTCTTCAGGAGTGTCTGGGAACTTGCATAAATCAAAGTCTTCAAATACTTTGTGAAAAATTTGTAGGATTTCCAGGCCATGGTTTATGTCGAATACAGGTAGATTCTGCATGACATAGGTGCTGTCAAATATTTCACAAACACTTTCAACAACTGACTAAATTAGTACATTACTGAAACCGGTGCAGAATGACGCATTTGTGTACAAGTGTTCATCTGGTGGAATTTGACTGTCCCTATACTTCTCTAAAAGCTCTCTGACCAATTCCTGCTCATCTAATGTGACTTGTCTGCATTTGACAGATGATGGAATCTGTTTTGGCATCTCGTAATTGGGTGTTTCTACAGAGCAACTGTCAGAGCTACACTTGCATATTGAATGGCAATAGGTGCAGCAAGAATGTCCAGGCTCAACACTAGACGTATCTTTCAGAAAATGTGAGTATTTGCCTTCCTAAAACAGCCATTTAGGCTTTTTTGAAGAATGCTCTTTACTGCCTTGTCTGTGTTGGCAAGCTGTTTGTTGGTATAGAGTAGCCTGGTTCTACCAGACTCTCGTACATTTCATTTGTACAGAGAGTCTGGCCTCGCTCCATTGAGAAACGTTTACTTCCTTGTAGGCGGGTTCTCTGTTAAAGTTCAAAACTATTGGATCTGCCCAGCGTCACTCAGGATCTGCCATAGCCAATCGCTAACGTGTGGTCGTGACGTATGTCATGCGCCGAAACCGGCTGGAAACAACAAGTCCGAATTCCATATTCATAAATCTAAATATCTAAATGCTAAACCTCTCTTTCTTATATTTGTGAAAGAATTTTAAAAATACCTCTTTTCAATTAAGTTGTCTGAGAACAAAAAAAGCCTTAAAAACATTATCTGTTTGTAATTATTTTCCTTTTTTCAGTGTCATATAATTCTCTTAACTTGTTCATGTTTATTTTATATTATCCCCCTAATGTTTTATTTTTGTTTTGTTTTTATTATTATTTTTTGTTTGTTTTTGTATTATGTTTTCTGTTATTACTTGTGTATTGTTTTAAGCAATAAAAAAAACAAGTCCGAATGATCAGAGGATTATGTTTAGAATAAGATGTCTGTCAACGAGAGCTGCATGTTTTGTTCATCGAATTTAAGAGTTCAAGGAACAATTCTAAATTCTAAATGTATATTTGACACTAAGGACAGTGATGTATTCAGTCAACTGTCGAAGCTGGGTGTAATCATTAACAATACGCCGCGGTCGTTTCGGATCTGCCGGAAATGCTGTACAGTGATCATCGTGCACGCCGAGCTGCCCAGCACCAACTCCTAACCTTTCTGCCTCCCTCACTTGGTCCTCCATTAGTGCAACAAGAAGAGACGACAACAACTATCGGCTTTGCATCCTATCGTTCGCCTTAGCTAACTCATTCACCACTAGCGGAGTGAGCTGGAAAATTAAACTTTTCCCGAACCCCGTGGGGAGGAGGGCCACAACATCATGGCCACCAACAACACTTAGCAAACATTGATCTTGCTCCGGCTTTAACTTCTGGATATTCGGCAGTTTTGCAACAACGGACCGAATAGATTTTCTCACGTCTTTCTCCGCTGCCATTACTGAACTCCAACTCAAACTGACGCGCTACATCAACGTCATCGTTCTCAGCCACTCCCTCTGTTCGCTGATTGGACCGGTAAAAAAATTATTTCTGGAAACCAAAGTCTACAGCACAATCCCAGACGTAGTACTGAAGGAAAATAAAATTGAGCGGAAGTGCGTAGGAGGGCGGAGCCAGGCTAGGTATAGAGAACAGTATGAGCGAAAGACCTTGGGGAAATTTAGGCCAACTCCAAGTGCTGTACTTCCCACAGTCACTCTGCAGCTGCCTTCTCCATTAAATGAAGAAAGTACCCTGCTCTTGTTCACAGGTAGAGTCTGGCTGTGGAACATCCCAATCAATAGGTTTTTACCTATTTTCTCTTCACCGACCCAGGCGCTCTCCCCAAGTTCAGCCTTGAGGTGGCAGAATACTGGTGTAACAGTGTTTATTGTCCGGCAGTATATGATGATCGGTAACATCTCCAGTCCTTTCTCTTTTAAGTCCTTTACCAGCCAGTCGAAACAGTCCAGAGAATCTGTTGTAAGTCGTCTTACCCCAAGTCTAATGTTGGGTCGATTGGGGCTAACAGTGATGATGTTTGCATTTTGGAAGTGTAGCTGTCTCCTGACAATGTCTCTTGAGTGCAAATCGGCAGATGCAGTCAATGCCAATACCGGTGTAAGGATTCAGGGCGGATCTAATCCGTGGGGAATTTGCATAAATTAATTAATAATTGGTAATTAATAATTATTTATACATGTTTGGATTAGATCAATCTTACATTGAATTTACTCTCCCTCTAGGGGAGGATCTTATCATTTTACCTGCATGCACACGTGTATCCTTGCATTTTAACTACAAGTTGATTGCATAGATCACGTTTTACAGACAGGTAAAATTTAATTAGCTCAATTGTCAGGATAATATTTGTGGGATCCACAATATCATCTTACTTTATAGGATGTCAGGAAACGCAATTCTCTGGCCAGAAGAATTGGGTTTCCCGCCCATCAACACATAACGTTAACGTTACTCTTTAAAGTATCTGTAATTCGTAAAGCTTGTAGCATTTAGACCTTTGGCACTTAAGTGACTTGAAATCGAGCAAAGAAACAGCACATCAATCTAATGAATATATAATTAATTTAATAGAGGCATGACTACTTATGTATTTACTACGGTTACATGGGATATATGTATTTACAAACACATAGACAACAATGAACAATACAATAAGACATCAGTGAACGAGAAATGCATAAAGTTTGGACAATGGATAACGTACACGCGTGAGCGAGTAAGAGAGAGAGGAAAGGGGATGGGGAGAGAGAGAACAGAGAAATTGGGAGAATTTCATTGGCAGGAAGACATTCACCTCTCTGATAACAACACGAAAACACATTCTTAATGCTCTGAAAACAGGGTAACCCAAATTTACTTGCATGTGGAAGGGTTCTCTCATGTGTTGCTGCGTTCCTTGAGCGGCCTGCATGTTGAACGAAAGTCCTGTCCTGCTTGCGCGCGTCGTGTGGAGCGCGGCTGCAGCGTTTTTGCACGGCCCGTCCCGGCGCGTGCATGGTTGGCCGCTTGCGCGTGGCGCCTTTGTTCCATGGGGGATCACGTGGCGTTCGTTGGCATTCGGCGCGAGTGTTTGAAAGGCTTAACGTCTTTGAGGTGACGTTACCCGAGGAAATAGTTCGGCAGAGTTCGTTTCACTTCGTAGAACGGAGGAATCACGAGGAGTTAATGTTCCATTTGTGCATGGCTGGCGAAGGAGCGCGTGCTTCGCTCGGTCCGGCGCGTCACGCGGTCACGTGCGCGTGTTTCTCCTTCAAAGCGAGCGCGCGCTCGTTTAAAAGTCCCTTGTAGATGGATTTGCTGAAGAGATATGTCACGGGTTTTCTTTTCAATCGTCGATTGGAATTAAACACAGAGACTTATCTACAACTGAAAAACACAAACTAAACTAGAAACAAATAAAAGAAGGGCGAAGAACTCGCCCGGAGGCGAGACGTTACATCATGACAGACACGAGGACACGGGAGGAAGAGAGGGTCCAGAGGGAGGTTCAGTCCTCTTTAGAGGAACTGGAGTCCACACCTCTGAGGTGCGAACTGGCCAATGACATTCAACGAAACTTTTGGCGGCCAAATTCTCTTTGTCTTGTCAAAGTTAAACTATGGCCGTGTCCGCCTCTTTTATGACCAGTCAGAATTTGTCAGAATCATTCCACAAGATGATAAAAACATAGAAAACATACATTTTACTGTAATCTTCTGTATCTGACCAAATCAGTTGGAACGAGATAATTAAAACGGTACCAAACACAACATTTACACATAATTGGAACATGAAGATACATTTAATACATAACTTTTAAACTCTCAAGAGTTTCACTGATACGCTAGGAGATCATTTCTAAACTACCATGGACTGGGAAGCACACAGACATACAGGAATATATCGTATACAATTGGTAATGGCTAAAAGGTCCATTATGTGTGTGTGTGTCAGAGTTCTGTTATCTCTCTTGCAGAGATGGGGGAAGGGAATGGAATGT
This sequence comes from Rhinichthys osculus, assembly GCA_029959095.1. Lineage (NCBI taxonomy): Eukaryota > Metazoa > Chordata > Actinopteri > Cypriniformes > Leuciscidae > Rhinichthys > Rhinichthys osculus. The sequence goes on along the minus strand of JARWKJ010000014.1, from coordinate 11,370,252 downwards.
TTTTTATGACTCTGGCCATTCCTGAGAGAGAGAGTGTGTGTGTGTGTGTGTTGCATTCAGTCTTTTTGGGTCTTTAGCAGGATGTATTTAGTTATTAAGATTCACCCTTTTTGCCCAGTCCTTACAGTCCCCCTTTTTGTCTGATGAAGTCCCTGTGTGGACTTAATCGGACAACAATCATCACAATGGACGGATGGCAGGTGAATCATGACTCATGCAGCAGGTGGTTATTAGGGCTGAGGATTCAGCTCTATGAGGTTCGAAGCTGCCTCTGGCCTGGTCTCTGACTTGGCACCCCCTTTTTGCGGGTTTCGTCCGAAACCTTTCGTGAGCTTGGCTGAAGATGTTTTGTATCTCATTGAGTCTCATGTATAGGATGAAGGTCAAGCCCAGTGTCAGGGTGTGTCTGACTACCATAGAGGTACACCGTGCAGTGTCGGCTGCGGTCCAGGCTTGGACAACAGGTGAGGTAGTCAGAATGGGTAATCGAGACAAAGCTTGGAGAGCTGTGTCGATAGGAGCAATGTCAATTAGCTGGGATCACCCCCCTTTCGCAAACCACAACTCCCGTTCTGGAGTTAGGGTGAAAGTGTGGTACCTGGAGAAGGATGGGATTTCCAGTTTTAATTTGTACTCTTTGCATGGAAGATGGTATCATGCCAGGTCGTCAAGGTGAAGGATGGCACTTTCCGGTGCTTGGATTCACAGGCTCTAGTGGAGCGAGGTGACACAGGTGTCGGTGTCATTCTGGTCGTAAGTGAGTGCAGCTGTGCGCACAGGAGTGTTAGCGAGCCACCTGTCACTTACACTCTTTGCTTGGGTCTTGATGCCTTGAGTGCGTAGCTTGGCTTCGGCAGGGCAGCGGGTGTCGCTGATCTGCAGCCCGCAGATTCCGTCAGTGTTGTCTCTGAGGAAAGGCTTGTTAGGGCAGAGATAGTGAATTTCTTTGGTCAATGTGCACACGTACGGGTTCGGAGCTTAGGACGGCTTTGTGTTGCTGTCGTTGCAGTCAACCCCGTCCGGCGTGTGGATCTTGATGTGAATGTTACTTTTCAAAATCTGACCTTGACAATGTTCTTGAGCCGGTAGGTTCGGCTTGACTCTATGATGGGCAAGTTCAAGAGAAAACCCCACAACTTCTCTGCTTGTAGTCGGCGCAGAGAGGGATGGCACTACCCAGAGAGTAGGAAAGGTGTATTTGTACTCGTGGCGTGGTGATGGCGGACGCCAGCACGGTTTTCACGAGGCTTAAGGGTATCAGGTGCGGTGGAATTCTACCCCTGGCGAGGCTTTCGATGGAGGAGTTCACCCCCTGCAGCGGGTTTGTCATCAGGGCTGTTACCAGCTGAGTTTGAGCAAAGTCATTCTGGAAGACAGTAAACAGCTGTTTCATGGAGTGAGTGTTGGAGTGCATGGGGTTCAACGCTGTGAGTGTTGAAAGTTACCACAGTTCCCTTTAGTGTCTTGTCGATGGTCTGCGGGGATGCACTCTGTTGTGAGTGCTCTTTTATCCGTGGAATCTCAGTCTGAATTTCGGCTACATGCCGTCCCACGTTGGCGAGGTTTGCTGCATTCATGCTGGACATACAAGTGTTAAACAGAGTTCTGACGGCAGTGCGGCGGTGGTTGTGGCCACCTGGCTCCGCTAGCGTGACAGTCATTTTCTCAAGTTGCTTGAGCATGTGTTCAACCACGGTCTCAGCGTGAGTGCGGGAGTCCTTTGTCCATCGGCACCTACCCAGCTGTATTGTGTTGTTACGCTGGGGTAGTGTGTTCTGTAGGCGTTGTGAGGATCAGGTGGCACATTCACTTTCTGAGTGTGGGTCCGGCAGAAAAGGAGTCCTGGTGCCAGACCTGGTGAGATGTCCGATTACGGTTGCCCTCTGGTTGGCTGGAGGCACAGCAGCATCCTGGTAAAAGTGAAAGGGAGAGAGAAAGAGAGAAAGGGAGGAAAAATTTCAACGAGTCTCGTCCTTTTGGCTAGGACATTCTTTCCGCTTTGAGAACGCCGGTATGCCACTTGCTTCGGTGTCTTGCAAGTGTCTCTGGTGCTGCGGCGTGCAGCGGCATACATTGGCATTACCCCCCCCTTTTGCACTGTGGCATCACAAGCCGTGGCGCGGTGATGGCATCAGGTGCAGAACGCTGAATGTTGTTGAGTGCACGCAGCATGTGCTTGTTGACGCAGGTTGTCTGGAGCACCGGTTGTCGGTTTGCGCAGACGGCGTCCGTGGGTGGTTGGAGGGGTATGAGTGGAGGTTTCTCATAGTGTCCATTGTTTTGTCAGTCTTTGGTAAGCTGAAAGGTTAAGGTCAGGTTAGGCAGGGGCTCTGTGGCATTCTGGCACACTTGTTGTGGGTGATTAATGCGTGGCCCTAAAAGTTCAGAACTACTGCTTAATAGGTTCGTTAAGCATTTAGCATAAAGCTAAGTGTCTCTTGTGTCCTTATCTTAGCTGTGACTGTTAGGCTAAGTTTTGTGTGGTTCCGATGGTGCTTTCTTATTTAAATTCTGCTTATTGTCAATCCTCAGGACTCTAGTAGTGGTGTTGAAGGGTCACAAAACGAGTGCACTGGTTGAAATTAAGCCAAAATAACAAATAAGGGGTCTGTTTCCTTTCTGGGCCCTATAGGAGATGGAACCACACTCGGACAAGAGAGGCCAAAAAAAAAAAATTAAATCATATAGATGACCTAATAGACCAGGGAATAGCTGCTTGCTATTATTATCAAGGTCAAAGGAATGAAATAATTAATGAGGAAAATAAAATAAAAATTAAAGCAAAATGGAATAAAATGATCAAACACAGGAATGATCTGAAGTCGAGAATAATCAGTGGCATTAGTGACTAAACTTTGGATTTGCTTTGATCAACACTTTATAGTGGGTTGTAGCGGTTGCATGTTCAAAACCACCTCGTGTGTGTCCCTCCAAAGGTTTAGTCAACATGCAGATGAAAATTCCTATGGTTATACAAATTCTTCTGTAGTTAGTTACGCAGTTTACATGTAGTTAAACTTAAGTTTAATTAACAGGGGATCTGCGAAGTTAGTCTTCAACGGTTAGCAAGGAGTATTCCTAAACCAGTGAAGGTGAACTTTAGCTAATAAGAATTGCATACACGGAAAGTGGATAATTAGAAACCCTAACTGGTGTTGAGGAAAGTATTCTAGAATACTTTGCCCTGTGGAACACAGGCGGTGATTAAGGGTTCAAGTAAATGATGCTAGCTGCTAACTGTGGAAGTTATTTCGCTTAGCCTATGCTGTGCGGGAGCTAGGTTAGGTTAGCTTAGCCTAAGTTAGCTTGATGCTAAGCTAGGTTAGCTTAGCCTAAGTTAGCTTGATGCTAGGCTAGGTTAGCCTAGCCTAAGTTAGCTGGATGCTAGGCTAGATTTAGCTTAGCCACCCAGGCTGGTTTGTTTACAAAAGTGACATTAAGAGTTAACACTTCCTGTGGCAAGTTGTCATGGGAACCAGAGCATGTCAGAACAATTCAACAGTACTTGAAGAATGTCTGTACATTTTACATGAATCACACACGTTTTAACGGGTTAACAGGAGGCGCCTATACTTTGTTTTTCAAGAACTTGATGTTCCATTTAGTAAACTGCCGATGTGTTTTGGCATTTGCTAATTGTACTAATGGAACTTTGCTCTTTACTTTACATGACTTATTCTATTTGTTTACAAAGTAAGGAAATAGAATTGCTGCAAGTCAACGCTTGTCTAAGCGTATGTAGTTACGTCCCTTCTCGTGCATAAATGCTGATTTTTCAGCACGTGACTTGGTTTGATCGCTTAGTAGCTTTCTGCTTGTAGATGCAGCCAAAATTTAGGTGAATTACATCAATCTAGCAACAAATTTATTTTTCTTTTTTTTTCTGAGGGCCTTTACATCGTAGAAAGGGGAGCATCACCCGGGTCTACATAGATAACACTGTTCTGAGTTTTCTTTGTCAGAAACAGGTTTTAGTCATACCGCGATTTGGATTTCTTTTTAACCAAAGCGGAATGGATATCGGTACAGATTACAAGCTGCTGAGATGATACCTTTTTCACACAGACTTACGCTTTAATGCTGAAGTTACTGATACCAGTTGAGAATCTAAGGCTCTTTTACTTGAAGTAGAGATGTCAATTCCAGCTATTGTTTTATCGGCATTTAGACAAGCCAGCGATCGAAACACGTATTGCACGTTTTGTTTTAGTTGGATCGCGATGATCAAGTGCACGCCCGTGGGTTAACGGTGGTTTAGAACTCAGGTGATTTTACTACACTCTGGCGTCAAGGTAACGTATACCCTATTTGGATCTGGTGTTCTATGTAACTCTTCACTGTCACGGAACCTAATGTTTAGCGGTGCCGATTTACTCAACATCTAGAAACCGTTTGTTTCAAAAAAGTCGTGCATAGTCTGTCGGCCGTTGAGGCTTACATGTCCGTCTAAGATTCCTTTAAATCAGTAAAATTCTAATTTTACAGACGCAGAGTCTTGCAACTCTTTGAGCACACTTTCATCTACTTTTAAAAGTTTTATGTCCGATGTTGATCAAGGACCTTTTAGCTGAGTCTTGCACGGTGTTCGTGCAGTGTGTCTTCTGGTTTTGCAGTTCAGGAATTTGGGGTTTTAGGAATTCTTACTGAGGGGACCTTCACGCATCGTTGAGTGGGCATTGCGTGGGGGCAGAAGAACTATGGTGGCTGACGGGTTTTGGAGGGAAAGTTTCTTGAAACTTGTGTCCTCAGTCACAGGTTCGTTGTAAGTTCCACAGCAAACTCGTTCGGAGCCGGTGGTGGTAGCACAGGTTCTTCTAGGTCTGTGCTGCTGGGTGTCTGTGACGTGTGTTCACCGGTTGGAGACTGCAGGTGAAAAATCAATGTCCTGTAGATTGTCAGAGATGTGTGGAAGGCGGGCTTTTTCACCCCCCTTTTCAGCTCTTGTGCGTTGGCTGAAATGTGCGGACCGGTCAGGGGAAACTTGTGGTGTGTGTTTCCCCTTTTCAGGTCATGCTGCAGTCTAACAGAGTGTGGCGACTCTGTGTGATCGGTGCCAAGTTCGTGTTCGAGATCTTGTCTCTGTTGAACGGGCTTGTGGATGGTCGCACGGGCCTCTTTTGAGTTTTTCGCAGGCCGTGCGCTTTCGAGTCTCTTTCAGTTCGGTCTCTGCTCTTTGCAAGAGGCTTCACTTTGTCGGAGTTTCTCGTCGAGTTCCTCTCTGGTTCTTTTCTCTGACTATTCACTTCGGTCTGTGTCGATGAAGGTTAGCCAGGGCAGTTTGAAGTCTTTCCACTTCCTTTTGTAGCTCGGGGTCGTTGTCATCCTCGGCGTTGCAACCTTGTGCTCCAGGGCGATGCGGCTCCTTTGTGGAGGCGTGCTTGCGCGGTGAGCTGGAAAGCGAGGTTTTGACGTGTTTGGCCCAGTCTTTGTCGTGGGAGCTTTGGCTGGGTTGGTGCGACATTAGCGTGTCTACGTCTGCGTCCAGCTGCTCTTGGCTCGGGCTCTGTCACTGGCGACCTTGGGCAGGAATGGAGGTGTCATGAATCTCAGCCATGTCTCCATGTTGTCCCAGCGGGTTGTGGGACTGTAGGACCGTAACATACTGGCTTCACTGTGGGCGAGAGGAACACAACACACGCAGAGAGACCAGTGCAATTTCGTTCTACGTTTAACGAGCTATAATACGGGCTATGCCGTGTATGAAAATGTTGGTTAACTGATGCAGACAGTTAAATCATTCGGTGGGACAATTTAGGTAGGTCAATATGGGCCTGAATAAAATTTAACAGGGCGGTAGCTTAGTGGTCACCTGTTGATGCTAACGGCTTGGTTTGTCAAACTATTATTCAGCGTTCCTTGTTGTCTCAGATAGGCTCTGTCTTCTAGGTGAACTGAAAGGAACAGAGCACAACAGAAAAGAGCAGTGGCAAGATAGCAAAGTTTGAAGTAACATGCAACCATCAAAAATTGAAAGGTCTGTAATGAAATGGCATTAATAGTACACGAGAAGTGTTAAAAGGGGAAAAGGAGGCCTAAGCCTGCAGTTTGTGGCTTTGAGAGGGAGCCAAACACTCCCATGACCGGGGAATCTCTAGATTCTGTGGCCAATACTAAGTGGATGGGTTTAATACCTTTTCCTAGTTTGCCTGGGGTGAAATGAGGTCATTCCGCTCGAAGTCAGCATCGTGGTTGGTCCTTCCGTCGCCCCAAACACTTGACAGCAGTGTCCCGGGCCTTTCGGTGCATCTGTACCTAGGTGCGCCCTTTCAAGCAACTTGACCTGGAACACAACCGGCGGTGCCGAATTGGTAATGTCGTGTTGCGGGCCGCACGAAGGGAAAGATACAGGAAAAACCGAGACCCGTGCTCAGTCAGTGCTGGTGACGCAGATCAGACGAACCACCCGCCGGACCTCGAGCAGAGCTGACTGTCAAATCGCCACAGCCCGATAGAGATTTCTACCTACAAACACAAAACAGGATGAAGAACAATTGAACCTCAACGTGAATTAAAGCTCTTTTATCTAAATCAAATTGAGTGTCTGTTTTTTTTTTAGAAAAATCAAAGGCAACGGCTTTACTAAAATTATGGTAAAAACAAAGGGAATTATGACAATGTTAATTATCAGAATAACCTAGTCTCCCTTCGGAGGAGAGTTTTAGAGCCGCAGGAAGAGCACAGGAGGAAGCAGGCTGTAGTGGCGCGTTTGGGCCACAAAGGGTTTTGGGCCACTTCCTCTTAGTGGTCAAGCTGGCTGACAGAGAACTTGATTTAAATTGCATTCAAACTGTTTTAAATACGATTCAAATCAAGCGTATTCATAGATGTTAAGTAACTTCTAGAACAGCAAGGAGACAGTTGTAATAAAATCAAATCAAAATTATTAAAAATAATTTGAAAAGGGAAATATAGAAAAAGCCATAAAACAATTCCCAACGGGCAATGAGACTTAATTCAAATTAACCTTGAAATCTGTTTGCTTCAAACCAAATTTGAATAAGTGTAGGAAATTAAGGGTTGGCCTTATATTTGATGATCACGACCACAGTGAGGTGTCAGTGGTAGTAACCAACATAAGATCAACTGGGAGAAAGCCATTTCAAAACAGAGCGGTCATCAGAAACTGCTAAGACATAATTTTGAATTTTTTAAGTTCAAATGTGGTTTGAACCAAAATCCAAAACAAGTGCACACAGTCAAGGCAGGGAAAATCATGTTAGTAAACGAGGCTGTAAATTGCCATGCATTGAAAGTTAGAAACACGAGTTCAAAATCTCACTGGTAAACTTTGAAGTTGTGGGAGGAGAAAATTGAAGAAAAGACGCTTTACCGCTAGTGTCCACACGATGGCGCTATTGCGCTCATGGAGGGCGTGGAGGCAATCTGATACTGGAAAACACTCAAGGGCGCACCCTAGCGTTTGGCAGTAGTATTGCAACCAGCCGGCTTTCGATTGTCTCGGGGGACATGCACTGTCTCATTTAAATCTCGACGGATTTCTTTCCGGTTCTATATTTCACAAAACGGCGTGGCAGGATTTTTCCTACACACACACATAGGGACAACAGGAATTAGGCATCTGTTTTTCGGATCCAAATAACATTTATCAAATAGCATATATGATGAAAAATGCTTTCAGTGTTGGATTTTTTTCCTCGGTGCTATGTTTTACAAGCACATCTAGCAGGATTCGTCGCTGCGTTGTGCGAGAGAAAACAGGAATTATTCATCTGTTTTCAACTCCAAGCATATATCAAATAGCACTTGTGATAATATGCTTTTCGGTTTTTTACAATTGAGTAGCTAAGTCAATGTTTTAACCAGGAGTTTTTATCGTTAATCTAACGATTATAAAATAAGGCCTTTTTAAGAATAGTGAAAGAGCATCGATTCACTAAATCTTGTCTTCACCCTGACAGAAGAACATCGTTCGGACAGGGGAGTTTAACATTAAAAATGTCGTCGTTCAAAAGAGGTTTCTTCGTCTTTTTGTTGGACAAATTTAATACTATGAACTGCAGATTACTTTTAGTTATTAACAATGGCAAACGGAATGTCAGACATTATTTTGCAGCGGTGAGTTCGCATTGCGTTCGCTCACTCGAGGCGCACGTACAATATTAAATCACAATATAGACATAGATTGAAAACTGATTTTGCTCATAAAACAAGTTTAAAATGTGCCCGCATTCTCCACCATTTGTAAGGATTCAGGGCGGATCTAATCCGTGGGGAATTTGCATAAATTAATTAATAATTGGTAATTAATAATTATTTATACATGTTTGGATTAGATCAATCTTACATTGAATTTACTCTCCCTCTAGGGGAGGATCTTATCATTTTACCTGCATGCACACGTGTATCCTTGCATTTTAACTACAAGTTGATTGCATAGATCACGTTTTACAGACAGGTAAAATTTAATTAGCTCAATTGTCAGGATAATATTTGTGGGATCCACAATATCATCTTACTTTATAGGATGTCAGGAAACGCAATTCTCTGGCCAGAAGAATTGGGTTTCCCGCCCATCAACACATAACGTTAACGTTACTCTTTAAAGTATCTGTAATTCGTAAAGCTTGTAGCATTTAGACCTTTGGCACTTAAGTGACTTGAAATCGAGCAAAGAAACAGCACATCAATCTAATGAATATATAATTAATTTAATAGAGGCATGACTACTTATGTATTTACTACGGTTACATGGGATATATGTATTTACAAACACATAGACAACAATGAACAATACAATAAGACATCAGTGAACGAGAAATGCATAAAGTTTGGACAATGGATAACGTACACGCGTGAGCGAGTAAGAGAGAGAGGAAAGGGGATGGGGAGAGAGAGAACAGAGAAATTGGGAGAATTTCATTGGCAGGAAGACATTCACCTCTCTGATAACAACACGAAAACACATTCTTAATGCTCTGAAAACAGGGTAACCCAAATTTACTTGCATGTGGAAGGGTTCTCTCATGTGTTGCTGCGTTCCTTGAGCGGCCTGCATGTTGAACGAAAGTCCTGTCCTGCTTGCGCGCGTCGTGTGGAGCGCGGCTGCAGCGTTTTTGCACGGCCCGTCCCGGCGCGTGCATGGTTGGCCGCTTGCGCGTGGCGCCTTTGTTCCATGGGGGATCACGTGGCGTTCGTTGGCATTCGGCGCGAGTGTTTGAAAGGCTTAACGTCTTTGAGGTGACGTTACCCGAGGAAATAGTTCGGCAGAGTTCGTTTCACTTCGTAGAACGGAGGAATCACGAGGAGTTAATGTTCCATTTGTGCATGGCTGGCGAAGGAGCGCGTGCTTCGCTCGGTCCGGCGCGTCACGCGGTCACGTGCGCGTGTTTCTCCTTCAAAGCGAGCGCGCGCTCGTTTAAAAGTCCCTTGTAGATGGATTTGCTGAAGAGATATGTCACGGGTTTTCTTTTCAATCGTCGATTGGAATTAAACACAGAGACTTATCTACAACTGAAAAACACAAACTAAACTAGAAACAAATAAAAGAAGGGCGAAGAACTCGCCCGGAGGCGAGACGTTACATCATGACAGACACGAGGACACGGGAGGAAGAGAGGGTCCAGAGGGAGGTTCAGTCCTCTTTAGAGGAACTGGAGTCCACACCTCTGAGGTGCGAACTGGCCAATGACATTCAACGAAACTTTTGGCGGCCAAATTCTCTTTGTCTTGTCAAAGTTAAACTATGGCCGTGTCCGCCTCTTTTATGACCAGTCAGAATTTGTCAGAATCATTCCACAAGATGATAAAAACATAGAAAACATACATTTTACTGTAATCTTCTGTATCTGACCAAATCAGTTGGAACGAGATAATTAAAACGGTACCAAACACAACATTTACACATAATTGGAACATGAAGATACATTTAATACATAACTTTTAAACTCTCAAGAGTTTCACTGATACGCTAGGAGATCATTTCTAAACTACCATGGACTGGGAAGCACACAGACATACAGGAATATATCGTATACAATTGGTAATGGCTAAAAGGTCCATTATGTGTGTGTGTGTCAGAGTTCTGTTATCTCTCTTGCAGAGATGGGGGAAGGGAATGGAATGTTTTTTATGACTCTGGCCATTCCTGAGAGAGAGAGTGTGTGTGTGTGTGTGTTGCATTCAGTCTTTTTGGGTCTTTAGCAGGATGTATTTAGTTATTAAGATTCACCCTTTTTGCCCAGTCCTTACACCGGAGTTCCTAAAAAAATTATTAAATACAACAACTCAGAAACCTTAAGTCATTCACATTAAATTCATCCCACTGCATAGGTTTTTTTACACTGAAGACTGAAATTGTAACAGTACTTTGAAAGTAACAATGTCAAAGCTAAAACAAGGCATTAACTGATAATTCTGCAATGTGTAATTTGTGTAATGTTATAATGTCAGTGTTTAGACAGAGGCTAATACTCATGTTCAAACAGTAAGTTAATTAACACTTGTAAATAAATGGTGTGAGAGTGGTGTGATATTCCACTAGCAAAACCATGATTAGAAAGATGGCTTCTCGTTGAAAAGGTTGGGTGAGTCAACAAAGTTCAGTGCCCAAGTAACAGAAATGCCATTGGTAGTGTCGAGCCAGGTAAAGCTTACAGTAATCTCTGAAGTGTTATTGTTAACCTACCTGGTCGTACAATTGCTCTAAGTTCCCCCAACCTTGCAAAGCTTTCCCTAAAGGCCTTCTGCCCTTTCGCAGCCTTCCCCCTGTTTGAGAAAAGAAAAACAAAAGTATTAAGTACAGTTTAACATAGATGTTGAAATTGTCATTTGCATTGGAAATTGTTTGCGCTTGTACTTCACAAGTTTATTTACAATTTAATAACTAAAGTGTCAACAACTTTTATCGGGTACGTGTGCACACAGCTTAAAGTTATACTACTAAAGCGGTAGATGTATATTGATATTGAAAAGCAACACAAATTAGTGGCACTGTGACAAGTTAGGTAGTCTAGAGGCATAATGACAATATGATATTAATAAATACCACTTACCATTTATAAGTTCAATGGACTTCATCGACGACGATGCCTAGCAGGTTGGTACTATACAACTCTGTGGCTAACATGTCTTGCCACTTTGCGCTCATCCAGGCCTCGGGACTGCCGAACAGAAGTTGGTATCGACAATTCTTTATCGCATTTTCTTTATCGGGACCCAGCTGAGCGGCAGCGATTCCAAGGTTGGCCGCCTCCTGTACCTGGTCCTCCATTAGGACGATTAATGGCGAGATAACAATAACGACTGGGGTCTCGCTAAGCCCCATTGCCTTAGCCACTAACGGGGCTAGTTGATATATGAGGCTTTTTCCAAAGCCTGTTGGTAGCAGGGCAAAAACATCCTTCTTGGTTAATAAATAGTTTAACGCCAAAAGCTGCTCTTTTTTCAAAATAAACTTGCGTTCGAAACTACTTAGAACAATATCTAAGGCTGCATCAAAAGGTAGCTTCGCGTCTGCTGCCATGTTGGGTCCATAGGTATAAACAAACTGCTTTGGTAAGTCGTATAGACGTCGTCATCGTCTTGCTGCTCCCTCCCCGTTCTGTGATTGGTTCCCTAAATGAGGCGAAAATTTGGTCCATGGTATCCAGACTACCATGCAGCGTGAATAAAATCGCGCTGCGGCAAGGTAGTATGGGGAAACCCAGGCTACATAAAGATGGCAATATCCGAAATCCTTTTTTTTAAACAGCTTATAAATCAGACTAAGTGATGTTTTTTGAAAATGCAGAGAGTTATCTGTGATAGGGTTAGTGTAGGGGGGTAGAATACACAGTTTGTACAGTATAAAAATCATTATGTCTATGGAAAGTCCCCATAAAACATGAAAAAATAACATTGCTTGGTCTGTTGAAATGAGAGGCCTGTTTGATCAAGTTGAAACCTTGTCATCCCAGTCTCATCAGCTGGACTGAAAGAAGTTTCAGTGCACTTAGGACCCTGAAAACATGTCTCAATGCAATGGTCACAAGTGACACTTGACAGTATTGCTGTGTGTCGAGTCCAACAGGACAAACTTGACAGTATTGATGCAAAACATATATGCCAACAGTTAATTTCTGTTAAAGGGATAGTTCACTTATTTAAAAATGAAAATCAAGTTGTTTCAAACCAGTTTCTTTCTTCTGCTGAACACAAAAGAAGATATTTTGAAGAATGTCGATAACCAAACAGTTGATGGTAGCCATTGACTTCCATAGTATTTTTTTTTCCTACAATGGGCGTCAATGGCTACAATCAGCTGTTTGGTTATCGACATTCTTCAAAATATCTTATTTTGTGTTCAGCAGAAGAAAGAAACTGGTTTGATTTAAATGATTTTCGTTTTTGGGTGAACTATATCTATTTAATGAAAGATGCAGACGTGTTTGGCTTCTTCAAAAAGCAAGGAACAAGACAGTATTGCACTATTGCATTGCACTATGAACGGAGTAAGGTTAAGTCTCTGTTAAACTGCCTCCTTGTATTTATTAGTTACCTGTAACATTACAGAATTAATGAATTAATGTATTGTTAAGGTCAATATAGACTAAAAACCTTAATACATTATCCTATTAATTTCCTGATTCCTCCGCTTCTTTGAATGTCCCCAGTCCCCACCAATCTCAAAATCAAACCTACGCCTTTAAAGAGAAGTATAAACATATACCATTCCGAGATAACATGCCTCTGAAGTTTGACTTTTTGCACCATTACAATACTTATAGGTACGGTGGCCGAGAGAGCTCAACGCGCTGCAACTGAAGAAAACACATGCAAATAGAAAAAACACATGCAAATAAAATAAAACGCATGCAAATAGAAAAAAAACGTGTGCAAATAAAAAAAAACACCCGCAAATTAAGAAAACATCTTCATCAGTTTCACAACACACGTGTGCTCCAAATACTCACAACACCACCAAATACAAACGCGCTGCAAAAGCTCACAACACAAATACAGAAAACGCACTGAAAATAACACAGAGCACAACGGAAATGTTTCCAGAGGAACCAAATAAGTGACGAACCCGGCTGGGACGTGCTGGCATAGATATCCATAAATCGTTTTATGTCTATATGTATGGACCCTCTTGAAAATGAGATGTTGCATCTCAAGGGGCTATCCATTAAAGGGGTCATATAATGGTACATGCACTTTTACAAGTTGATTGTACTGAAATGTGTGTTGGCAGTGCCTGTACACAACCATCATATAATGATAAAAATCCATCCAGTGTTTTTGTTTTAATCTCCTTATATGTTTTCCCCTGCCTCAAATTGAGCCGTTCGTTTTTGTGACGTCAATAAAACGGACGCCCCTCCCGCGATTGTTGATTGACAGCAGTGATTCAACACAGACCCGCCCTCGCTCGTCCTGTCAATCATAGTCCGCGCGGACCGGCGCGGTCATTGTTGATATGCTGGAGCACTGTCTATGAGCAGAATGGCGTCTAAGCGATTGTGGTGTTCTGTTCTTGGGTGCAATAACGAACACAGCAGTCATTTTAATGTTCCTAAATCCGAACCGCTGAAGACGCAGTGGCTGAGTTTGTTTTCGAAGGGAATATTCCCCACGAGCAACGTCAATGCTCTCATGTTTGCCGAATCATTTCTCAGTGGACTGCTTTATAAACGAGGATCAGTGTAAAGCTGGTTTTGCTGAGAAGCTGCACCTGAATAAAGGATCGGAACCTATTCGTCTTCCTGCTGAACCTTCAGAAGAACTAAAGTGAGTGTAACGTTTTATTAATCTTTATATTAATATTTATATTAATCTTTGCAAATCGCCAGCTGCACGCTTCACGATGAATGCGTCGGTTTACACTCAGGGTACATTACAGCATGTTTTCTATGTACAACGTTCTCAATATAATTCATAATCCCACGTTTATAATGAACAACGCGTGGTTATTGTGTTACAAACGGTGTATGCGCAGAACAGAGAGGCGGGGTGAGCAAAGCTCATTATCATTTAAAGTCATATGCACTGAAACGGCGTGCTGAAAACAGAGCTGTTTTTGACCAGGTAAAATAAGTGTTTTCTTACAATACTAATGAGAATTTTTAATTAAAGTATATTACAAACTTTTAATTTAGACCCTAAAGAATCATATTAGCTTGTACAAAAATGGCATTATATGACCCCTTTAATAAAATTGAAATTGAAAGGAATTTCCTCATTATTTTCACCTGGGATGTTCCCATGACAACGCAGCACGGCGACAATCAGCTGAAGAGCTGTTCTTACTACAGAAATATAATGCTGTTTACATAACGGATGCAACTACATTTTTATTTTTAGTTAAAAGTTTCACAAAAAAACTTTTAAAATATGCGTTATATATCTGTGTGTCTCAACTTTAAAATTTTGGACCCTACATTACCTAACATTTCTTACGAAACTTTTCTTTATGAAAATGTAATAACATGAAACAATTTGTACAGTGTTACTGATGTATAGATAAATATCTTTCCTTCACGATTTTCTTCTTTATCTTTTTTATCTATTTATTTTAGTTTCCAGCTCATTGTTCTTTTCTCATTTGTATTCTGATGACATTGAACACATTGTTAATACATTTTGTACATTGTATACAAGTTGTATGTCATAAAAAAATGTAATCTCTGTATGTTTTGCACAAATAAATAAATAAAGTATAATTTTAAGCTGTTAGCACCAGTACGCATAGATTTATGGATATCTATGCCAGCACGTCCCAGCCGGGTTCGTCACTTATTTGGTTCCTCTGGAAACATTTCCGTTGTGCTCTGTGTTATTTGCAGTGCGTTTTCTGTATTTGTGTTGTGAGCTTTTGCAGCGCGTTTGTATGTGGTGGTGTTGTGAGTATTTGGAGCACACGTGTGTTGTGAAACTGATGAAGATGTTTTCTTAATTTGCGGGTGTTTTTTTTTTTTATTTGCACGCGTTTTTTTCTATTTGCATGTGTTTTCTTCAGTTGCAGCGCGTTGAGCTCTCTCGGCCACCGTATATAGGCAACTAGTCATCATATCTTCCGCTCCATGAAACACATGTTAATGCTCAGTAGTACACACATATGGTTCTTTAATGTATTTGCATTTTACTAAAATGGAAATTGGACTGAAATTCATTTTCTTGGGCATATATGCGGCTGAAACAGGTAGTGCATCCCAAATTTTTCAACATTAACATGTCATTTTAATATAACGTTATAGTGATGGCCTTTAGAAAAATGTTTTTAATGAGGTGGTAGTGCACTATAGGCCCAACCCAGTCTCTTCCTACTGCGTATCTATACCACGAGTTTTCATTTTCATTTGGCGTAGTATTTACACGCCAAAGTCACATTTTGCGTTCATATGGTACGCAAAACCCTCCCGTTAAACTTCTATTGATGGAAAATGCGTGTGCATTGCACGCAGAAATGTATTATAGTCAACGTCATCGTCCCGCCCCTTAAATCGTACGAAGATTCACGATTTCATCTCGTGCAGGTGCCGAAGTCGCATGCAGAAAAAGGTTTTTTTTTTTTTTTTTGTACAGAAACTTAACTGATTATCTCTAATGGGGGCGAATATTGTTCCTACATCTAATATTAATTACACGCTTGCTCATAATAGTCGGGGGATTGTTTTTACAGTTTAATTCTAAACAATCCATTTCCGGGAAACAAAATGTTTGCAGAATATTCAATAATTCAATTTTAATATGCTAGTTAGTAGTTAAATATCTGTCTGCTTTATTTATTCTGCTCTCTGCTTTTGTCTTTTTGGCTCATATAGGCCTACACGCATTTTTGTTTCTTTGTTTGTGATTGTATTTGTAATAGTAAAAGTAGCCTACCTACTAATAATAATACAAATAAATGAATAAATTAAAAAAGGTATAATTTGCCCCGAATTTTAGTCCTTCGCTGCTCCAGGAAACACCCACTACCGCTTGGAAACCAATCAAATGTTTAAACATTTTCAGCGCCCTCATCACTGTCACGCCCCCTCAATACACAGTGCTCAAGTTCGCCTCGTCCATCTAATCATCAGAATACACAAGTAAGTATTTAAAATAATAAAACATTTCAGTAAAATTTTATTGTAAATGCAAGTGTTAATAGCTTCCGATATCTAATGCGTGTCAATGCTGTCAGTTATTCTTTTAAGTGAGCATGCACATGTAGCCCTACTGTTGTCAGGCGATTAATGTCTGTTTAAAATAATGTATTATTAGATACTTTAGGATAAAATGTAGTGTAAGAGATTGTTGTGTGCAACGACGACTTTTTATTGATGCATCATATGCTTTCTGGTTAAGTTATGATGAGATCACAATACATGTCTTTACCAGGCATTACGTGTAGATCACAGATATGTGGATTATTCAACCCCCTCCCCCCTTTTTGCATTTGTTAAAACAGAATGTCCAGAGGCTCTTTAGAAGCATCACTTCTTCTTGGAGATGTGTTTCTTGGTCAGATACAGGTAACTTTAGAAATTGTATCTTGAATAATGATTTATTGTACTTATTTTTCTCTGTCAAATAATTTAAAGAAAACTACAGATGAACCGTTATATAGGCTAATATATTATTCATGACAGGCAAGTATAAACTACGTTAAAAATCTGTTAAATATATGATTTGCATTTTAGAAAGTGGAAAAAAATAAAGTCAAGAGGTCTAAGCCACATCCCACGACTGTAAAGTGGAGGCGAAGGGACAGAAATGGGAATGTTGTAAGGCCGCTTCAAGGAAAAACTGCAATCAAATCAAAACTTAAAGGAAAGCCTCCTAAACACGGTGAGGCAGTTGTTCATTTACAGTTATCGTTTAAATTTACTGTTATTTTCAGTTATGATTTATATTTTCTTCCTATTTGATAAATGTGAAGATGTATGCAGTCTGTTTTAATCTTTAAGTGCACTCATTTACATACAGAACCCAATATAAAGAACCCCACAGCATTATGTATTCACATTTCTTTTTTTAAAGCTCCCACCAGTTTGCCCATCCAAGAAGAATTTGTTTATCGAGCAGAAACTGGTAACTGTTTACTAAAGTTATATGAAATGGCAGCTGGTTTATAGAGTTTAGTAATTCTGCCAGCTGCAACATACTGGACATAATTGCACTTTTTTTTATAAATGTGATCCTTGTACAATATCTCCATAAAAAAACTGATTGAATTTTCACTGTTTCTTGTTTCTCCTTCAATCAAGTCTCACTCATTGAAGAATTGGGGCACATCCTCGATGACGAATGGGTTCAGTCTGAAGAGGTGTCTTTGGCCACAACCTGGCAAAAGCGGCAATCCCTAAGCCATGAAAGATGGCATATTGCAAGGGAGGCCATGGTTAAAAATCTTTTGGCAGCTGAACATGTTCAGGAATGCATCTGCCAACACTGTTTAAATACTGAGGCCATTGTACGGTGCAGGGACTGTCTACCTAGGCAGTATCTGTGCAGCATGTGTGATGGAGATGTCCATCAGCACCTACCTCTCCATAACAGGGACTCTATGGCCCATGGGTTCTTCAAGCCATTGTGTCCAACCACTGCAGTGAAGAGACATTCTGAGACATTTGAGTTCTCTGAACAGGGTATGCTTTTCATGTGTCTCATTATTCTTTTCAGTCTGTACTTTTTTAATGGCTGTAGATTAGTGTAAAATTATAATTAACTATATTTAATAAAGATATTAAATTATATAGTTATTTATTTTATGAATCCTGCACTAAGGAGTTTATTATAATTTTTTTGCTTTTGCTTTTTTAGTCCGATATCTTCCGCTACTTTTGCCAGACAAAATCTGTGCCTGTTCAGAAGGTTCATGCAGAGTGATAAGTGGCAAGCCCATTATTGTAATTAATTTTAATGGTAAGATGTAGTTTTTCTCTTTATGAAAACAACACATAAAGGTTAATATAAGAACTCAATGCTTGCATGTAATATCTGTGATTGGGACTATTAAAGCTGTTGTGATACATCACTTTTTATTATAGGACGGTACAATCTCACCCTTCCATCACTGGAGTGCTCATGCTGCAGGACAAAATGGGCAGTGGGGCTCAGTGATCTCCTCAAGTCTGGCTACTGGCCAGCCTCTATAAATTTTGAGATGGTGTATGAGGTTGGCCTTTTTAGGTCTTTTCTGGACTTAAAACTTTTTGCTCCAGGTCTTTCACGTCAAGCATTCCTTGGAATGCTTGACAGAAGAACAGAGTACAATGGCAGGGTAAATATTGTTATTCAGTGTATACTGTTAACATGCTGTTTGTTCCTTAAAGTTATTGGTTTGGTTATTTCAACAGAGTGGTAAAATATGTGGAGACACATTCCAGAAAGCCTTTCTGGAGTGGACCTTTGCCTTGCATGAGGTTGAGAGGCTTTGTGGTGTCCAGCCATTTAAATGTCCCGCTTGCAGTCCGTCCATGCATGCCATCTCAGTGGATGGTAACAGGAAGCTGTACAGGTTCCATAATGCACATGGGTATGTATTCTCTTTTATTTTTTGTACATTTTGTTGTACTTCTTAACTGTCTACATCATGTTTCTCTTTTTCAATAAAATTAAGGACAGAGAAGGGCTACTTCGATGGCACATTCATAATGAAAGATGATGATGTTTCCTCCTTTGTGGGATATGTTCATGAAAAGACCAAGCATGTAATAACCCTTAACTTATTTTCATATTTTATATTCCAGTCCAGCTACCATTATTGAAATATTAATAATCATTTTAATCGTATGTCTTGTAGACCACAGGTAAAGGGGTGTGTGGCTCCTCTCAATGGAAGGCAGCCAAGGAGTCTGCTAAAAAGTCGACATCCAAGATTGATGAGGAAGGCCTTGAGATTGCTGTGTGCCGACATGGAGGACTTTTAAAAGGCCTAAATATGTTCAGAGGCGAAATATTTGCTTATCCCCTGTTCCTTCAAAACACCCTCTCAAAAGAAAATGTGTCATTCTTCTGCTCAGATGTCGCCTGCAAGTATTGGCCATACTTAAAGAGAGTGGTGGGACACTGTCCAGAGCTAAGGCCTTTATTAAATATGCACCCACTATTATCAGTTATGCATGCCAAAGCACATGAGTTGAGTTGTGAGGTAATATTCTTTCATTACAATAACTTATATTATTAATTTTTTTGTGGTATGGACATGCACTTCCACAACCATTGTTGTTTTATGTTTTTGTTTTTTTTGTAGATAAAATGGTCTGGAAGAAACCAAGAGGGAGCTGGTCTTACAATTGGAGAAGAGGTGGAGCAAGTCAACTCCTTCTTGTCGAGAGCTGCAATCTGCACTAAATATATGTCCAAAGCTGGTAAAAAAATTAGATAAACACTACTTTTAACATATAGTTATTTCTAAGTATAAATGAATCATGACTAACCATTTTTTCATATATTTATTTTGACCAACTATCTAATAATAGCACGTTCAGACATGCTCACTGTTCTTGCTTCTGCATGGAACAAACGGAAGTCTGAAAATCTGGCTAAATGTTTGTCTCAAAGATACATTAAGGTATTTTACGGCTGCAAAAGTCAACCTTGTTTAACATAATTTGAGCAATTATGTCTATTGCATACATTGTTGAACCTTTATAAACCTTTATTATTAAATTAATCTATAGTGTTTTGATATATGTTTAGACAACCGAGAGAATGAAAGTGGAAAGTGAGAGCTTTGCAAGTCTGCAGGGTGAGCTTAATGTCAGTGATGAGGACATTCAGCAGTGGGTCAGTGATGTCCAGCAGTGGGCCACAGGTGATACATTTTGAATGGCCTGTTTTATTTTTTTATGTAATAAAATGTTTGCACATAAGGCATAATATATCAAATTTGTAATGCTAATTTATTTGTTTGAGATGTAGTATCAGGTGCAAAGGATGACTCTGGACTTGAGGGCAGAATTCGAGGCCTTTATGTCAGCATAAAGCTGAGAAAACATTATCTGTACCATCGGACAGGTCAGATTAGATGATGCTAAAAAAATTATTCACATAAGCTAAGGAATGAACTTGAGTGCTTTATACTAATGTTGTTGATTTATTAGATAGCAACAAGAGAAGGCACAAAATAAGGAGGAGAATTCATGAAGACAAATCAACCTTGGCAGCTGCCATTAAGGACTTCAATGAACAGTCAGTCCACCAACTTCCTTCTGTGGATGAGCTGCTCTCTGCTGATCATTTCCAGTGGCCATGGGAATGCCCTGACACTAGTAATTAACTTAAAAAAGAATATTCAGTATATTTGATAAACATTGTTTGATGTTAATACAGTCCTCAGTGTTTAAAAGATGGTAATTTAAGACCTTCATTAATTGCAGGTAACGGCAACCTCTCAACCAAGAAGATGGTCTTTGACCGGTTCATGTTGCTTTCCCGACTGAAGGAGGAGGAGCAGATCCTAGTGATGGAGGTCAAGCAACACTGGCAATCATTGAAGGAAGCTGAATGTTCCCTGAGGGATCTCTCAATTCAAATTCAAAATAACAGTGAGTAGCCATAATAAAATTCAATAACCAATGAATTGCCGGAATTAAAACATTTATGATTGATTTTATTTATCATCTTTAATGTTTTCATTCCTTTTGTGTGTAGACAGTGACTTTGAGCTATCAGAGGAGAGCTCCAATGGACTACTGTGCCTTCTAAAGAGAAAACTGGAAGACCTTCAGTTTCTGCAAAATAATGCTAGAATGTTATACCGACAATGTGTTCTGGGACAGGCATCAGACAACATTCTGTTTGATAGCATTTCTAATGAAGAAACTGAGGCACTAAACTACAGCTCTGATGAAACAAACAGTGATGAGGACTAAACCTGAACATGTAGAGTGGACAGATACAGAAGAACTATTTTTATAAGCAGTATTTTTAAGCTGTTTATTATTCGAAATATTTGGACACTTTCCATCAATGTAAGATAAAGGTACACACTGCAATACACACCCCTATACAGTATATACAAATTTTACCTAACAAATGTTTTTTCCCTACTGTAAGCCAAATAAAATACTTGTGCAGTGATCAACAAAAACAGTCTTGTCTTTTGTCTCCTTTATTTAATCTCTGTTCAGGCAGGTCTTGCATGTGGTGTGCAGATAATTCTGCAGTATTTTCTCCTTTGACTAATACATACTGTTCTGATAAATACTATATGATTTTGTAGTAACAAATTGAAGTCAGTTATAGATTCCAAATAACATGACAAATTGTAGTGTTTTAACATAATCCATTACATTACACATTTAAGGTAATTTAATGGACTACGTTTTGATTACTTTTGACCCAACTAATTTATCACATTGATTTCGATAAGCTAATCTTGTACATTTTGATATAAAAATACAAAGATAAAAGAAAATATATTCCATTCTTCGTTATCAACAACAAGAAGTGCATTAAATTACTTCTTTATTATTATTATTATTTTTGACTTAATTTTATTATTGACCTAACTTAGTAACTAGAAATCTCGGGGCTTAATTCTAGTAAATATATTATTACTGTATTTAAAAGAGGTTCATCTGACAAAAATTTTGGAGAAACGCTGCATTGCGTGTAAATATGAAATTACATGAATTTGTACGTTTTAATGTGTTTAAAATAAAAAAGCCTTCCGAAGACAGTAATACATGGTTAAATGACTCAGTGAGCGATATTCAAATAATAATGTTTCCACCAGGAGTCGATTAGACATGCAATGTTGGAATTTTGAGAAAACAATTAAAACAGTAAAAATGTAAATCATTTCTGTAAATCCAGTTATTAAATACTGTGTTTTGCATGAGTTTTCAGTGATAGACACATGACTAGTGGCTAATCTGTGAGTGGTACTCCACAAACCTGGAAGGAAGACTTTCTGAATGTATATATATTTAGAATGCTTTGTGGAAAGGAATCTTAAAAGATAAAAAAGAAGTAGGGAGAATATACAGTATATTTTTAATAATTTACTGCCATTGTGAGAATAACATGTAATCAATTAAAAGTAACTGTAGTCTGGTTATGAGTATTTTAAAATATAACAATCTAATTACGAGTACTTAATTTTTGGATTCTGATTATGTAATCCAGTAAAACATTGTATACAATAAAATACATAAAAGAGTATGTAGAATTGCATTTTAGGTATAGTACAAGTCTCTGTATATATTTGTTTGTATATAGTTGTCTTGTGCCACAATCCAGAATCTTCAATTAGCATTTTATTGATAATGTCTTAGGTTAGGTTAGGGTTAGGGCTAGCACGTAGGGTTGGAGCTGGCCTAATGCAAGTAACCAAGAAAATGTAAAAAATCACCCAGAAAGTGGCCAGTGTTTATAAACTTGCAACAACTTACATTATGGCAAGTTGTTGAAAAGACAATATAAATGTGACTCAACAGACTTTTGTTGTCCATGATGAGAATACATCTGTGTATGCTTTACTGCCCTTCCACCCTCAGGGAAGTTATGCTTAGGGTTAGGGTTAGGATCTCGGTAAATGGGTAATTTCTTACAACATAGCAACACCACTTTGTTAACTGAATGCATTACTGACGTAATAATAACAGCAACACCTACTTTGCAGCATTATACGGTTTTTAATATGGGTTAAAAGATTGTCCAACCACAGCGAATCCTGCGGGTGCCAAGGGAAGGTCAGAGCCAACAACCCAGTTGAGCAGATGCGTCACACTTACTTGTACATATATGGTCATTTATGACAGGATCTTCCAGGTCCGTGTGGTGAATGAACAGATTATCATTTAAACATTTATTTGCCCCCATTAAATATCAAACTAAAATGACAGATTGCATTGTGGGGTTAACCTGATGCAGCAAAAGATTTATTGATTACAGTGAAACTCCCCCCCCCCCCCCCCCCCCCACCCCACCCCACATTTGCTTACAAAAAAATAGACTGATAATTATTAAAGCATTGCAGTATTTCTTGACCGAAGTGCAGCTACTCAAATGAAGTGCTTCTGTAATATTTAGTGTATCTAAAGTGTATTAAAGGTATACATTTAATCACTTTTGTTTCCTGGAAATGGACACTTCAACCTTGCCATTATTATCTCACCAGTTGAACTATAATGAGCATATATATATATATATATATATATATAATGAGCATATAAAAAAACTATAATAACATATATACAATGTTATAAGCCTGCAAATAATATTTTTTACAAAACAGTTATTTCCTCCCACAATTTCTTAACCATACATTAACTATAACTTTTTGTCACCCAATTTAATTTGGTCAGAAGGGACGTGTAAGCACTATTAATTGAAAAACTTCTGTTTTGTATTATTAAAAGCATTGTTTGACTATTACCTTTTTGATAATTCTACTATGGTATTTACCAAATATTCTTATGCATTAATGCCGTAATGATACTTCACTAGACTCAACTCACTGGGCCCATTTAGAGCAATCTGTGTCTATGTGCTAATATATGACAATATAATATACCTTGTACATCTAGCCTCTAGTCTAGAGAGAATATGGTTGTTCATATCCATTTATTTACTGAATAGACAAGTATATATATTATACAGTACACACACAATGGGCTTACATTCAAAAATTACTATGTAAGACTACAAATGACTTAATATTTCCTTGAGCCCTTCCTGATTGATAGTTTCCGCAGTGTTGCTGTGGGTTTCCTCTGGGTGCACCAGTGTTCTCCGCACTTTAAAAACATGCAGGTATAGTTAATCAGGAACTAGAGGCTATATTGTGTGTGTCATCTCTGTGACAGACTGGTTACCTATTCAGGTGATGTTATACCTATTTCAGGCATAAAAATGTGGTGGTTTTTTTTAAGGTCAAAAGATGTAAATGGACATAGTGAAAACATAAACCTTTATTTGTCCACTATAACAGAAACTGTGGTTCAAAAACAAACAAAAAACTGTCTTCATGGACCGGTAATGTAATTAACATTGATTAAGAGTAATCTGAACATGATCTTCAGGCTGCCAGGTGGGTGGCCATGTCTTCTTACTGGAAAAAAGTAAAAACAACAATCAATAAATGAGAAATGTACAGAGGTGAATTAAGTTGCCATGTAGGTTTACTTATTCTTACCAGGATGGACAAGGCAACCAATGCACCAACACCTCTTTACGTCCCTGTGAATTAGGTAAAAATAAAGAGCCAATTACAAAACAAATCATCATTACATTTCAATCTTTACATATCATTACATCACTTAATACATTTTTAAAGCATTTAACGTAAATCATCAAAAGCTTTTAACAAAGCACCATGGAAAGCTATGTACCATCCTCATGTGGCATTACTGTGGTACAGCAATGCCACCAGCACAAAAACAGAGACAGGTGTACTGTAGCTGCAGGTCGAGTTATGTAAAGTACGTAACGAAGGTGTCATGCTGAAAAGTGAAAGCTACTACAACAGAAACTTACCCCTAACCTTAACACACAGTTTTCAAGACCAATTAAAAAGACCTTTCTCCACAAGCAAAGCTCCAACATACCTACACTTGCAAAAACACACTACAGCAGGTGTTGTCATCAAAGTATGGAATCTGAAATTTGAATTCCAATTCATCATTTAGGATTCTTATCATCTTAACCAAAACTGACCCAAAAATGCCACTCAAGCAAAGCCTAACAGACTGAAGAGCAACTTCAACAACTGCTGTTAACATATTCAAAAGCAATGGAAATACACACCTGAACTCTACATGTTATATAGTTAGATTATATGTTATATTCATACTATACTGTAGAAGCCAACACTGTAGTACTGTACAGAATATTTTATATTAAAATATGAATTTACAATTCTTCACCTTATTAATCATTGTTTGTGTATTGCTGTGTGATCTTCTACCTTATGCTCTTTTTCACTGCCTGTACTCATACTGTAATCAGTAAGCAAATATGAATTCCATTCCAGATGTTTATTTTTTGCAACAAAGTACCTTACACATTAGCATACATTGAATGTGGAGTTATTAACATTACAACAGAGCTAAATATTTTGGGATACTGATCTATTCATAGTTTGAGCAAAAAAATAAATGAATTACTTAATTTAACAAATTATTTAAATAAATGTTCTGTACAAACATCACCGGTATGAAACACATAACATTAACAGATTGAAGATGCAGAACAATGCCAACCTTTCTGAGACGCGTCTTCGATACAAATTCCACTGGAAATACGTCCAGAGAAGAATGGAATGGACATTCTGTACAAATGTAAAATCTGGTTAGAAATAAATGTATTACTTACCGGTAACTTGAACAGAGATAGAATGCAAAACTATTTCTAAACATCTAAAAATCTGAACAGAACTGAAACAAATATAAACATCAATATTATGATAACTTTCAAAATGGATGACAATGTGTAATAGACTAGCAATGCAAAGAGCTAACTGTATTGTATAACATTTTATACCTGTGTCCGTCTTTTGTTGGCGCTTCCTCTTTGCTGCCATATTGACAGCTGATTTGCTGTGAAGGAAAATAATTTTTTAGCCTTAGTTAGTTCAAGTTCACATTGTTCCTTGCTCATTGTACTGGCTTTACCCTAAGTCATTTCACTCTGCGCTCATCTTTGAAATGCCTCTTGGGCATCCAAGTGCAGCTCCTATCTCTCTGAATGGGGAAACATCAAATTCTCCAAAACTGTTAAATTATTACATTTAAGATTAAATTGCAGATTTGAAATCACAAAAAAAATCTGACAACAGTCTCATATTTTTTTTGCTATGTTCCTAAAGTATAAAAAACCCAAACAAAGTGCTTTCAGACTGGAGCAGCCAATGCGCATGAGCAGTCATGTACGCGAATCTCAGAATACTGTCTATTTCTAGAGCAACCGGAGCTTCTAACAGCAGTTGGTATGACGTGTTAACTTTTCTAAGCAACAATTTGCTCTTTTATTTAGAAGGTTGGATTAATTTGCCAAGTTGGGCATTATTGATAAATAATAGGAGTGTAATGTTTTCATATATCTTGAGTCTTTGCTTCACCCCATCTTCTTCTACTCACCATTCTGGTTTTAATACGACTCCCTCTTTCTCTCTTCTCTCTTCCATTTCATTCATCTTAAGTGCACTGATCATTCTTTTCTCTGCCCGTTTCTTCATCTCCTTTGCCTGTTTAGTCTTTTTTGTCACTTTCATGTCTTCTTCCTCAACAGGTCTCTCTGGTTCTTCCCCTCCACTTTCTGTCTGTTGTTCTTCAATTTGCTCTTTATCCTCCGATCTTTCCTTCATCCTCACTTCTACATTTTTCTCTGATAAAATGCACTCTTCATCTTCTACAGCCTCTTTTAAGTACTGACTCTCTGTCCTATCACCCTCTGTGTCCTCTTGTTCTTTTTCTGGACTTTTGAATCTCTGTTCTTCAACAGGCCTCTCTGGGTCTTCCTCCTCACTTTCTATCTGTTGTTCTTCGATCTGATCTTCATCTTCCAGTGTTTCCACTTCTACACTGTTTTCCAGTATAATGTTTTCTTCATCTTCTACAGTCTCTTTCAAGTCCTGCCTTTCTGCTTCATTACCTTCTGTGACCTCTTGTTCTTCTTCTGGACTCAAACCTTAAAAAAGTACCATTAAAGTCATATTAAAACACATAAAAAAAAAAAAACTTTGAAATAAAGTGCAGTTTAACATAGAAACTTGTATAGCTACAGTACTTAGGCATCAGTGCTTGCAAATACAATTTACCCTGTAAAATATGCTCAAAGAGGATGAGCATTTTTTCCATCACCATATGTCCCTCAGCTGGGAACTCAAAGGGACACTGGACCTCTGCTGTCCACTTATGGGCCTTCGAACATTTCCCTAGTAGAAGAAGAGGAACATATCCCAGAGCTTTCAGCTTCTCCATCTAAAATATATGAACGTCAAACAGTACAGCTTTTAAAAACGGTTCATAATAATTCTGAAAGAAACAGTTAAAAATATGCTTAGCATCATGTGACTCCAAGACAACATGTGTTTTTTCTTGCTTGAAACACAAGTTTCAAGTTTTTGAGGGTTTTTTTTTTTTTAAATGTCCAGGCTTATTTATTATTTATATTATACCATACACAAATTCTGAAAGGTTATTCAGACTGTATTATTTCAGCAAAAAACAAAAACAAATCAAGGCTTTGCTAAAGTTGAGTATGACAAACTTTCTGCTTTCAATGAACATCAGTTCACTTGGTACCCATATTTGCAACGCCTCCAGGCAACTTTTTTTAGGTTATGCAAGGCTAACTGCTATTTACTTGAATGGGGAACTCCTGAAATCTCAAAACATATTGTAAAATTATCAATAAAATCGGACACAAACTGTGTCATAAGACTGTGTCAAATAGAGTTAAAAGTGTAAATTTAGTTCAGATTTAGTCATTGTGATTGTGCAGTAGTTCTCCTTTTTCTGGGAACCAGAGCTTCTAATGGCAGCTGCAGTGATGTGTGACTTTACCAACTGCTTATTAGCTCTTTTTTATTTACAAGAGTTCTGCCCATTAGTGGCAAATTAGTGGAAATAATATGAATTACTTTTTATTTGAACTGTCAGTTTACAGGAATTACAATTTATTCATGATCATGTAATGTACTATGTTTATGTATATGTATGTAAAACATTTATATTGTATATAGCCTCCTATATAAAAGTTTTAGTTTAGAACAAAGTGTGAGGTAATTAAATTAGAACTTTAATGTTGAACTTTGCTTACCATGATGGCTAAATTGTCAAGGACTTTGGATTGATTCCGTGACCTAACTGTTGTTTTAGCCCACTGCTGGGCTTTGGCACGAAACTTTGCCAACCGCACTGATTGCTTATTTTTAAAATTAAGCAATTTTCCACACTACAAAAAGAGAAACAGAAATACATTGAGTATTAAAATAAATCCAATGCCACATAAAGAAACAGTGTTAGTTATGCACAATCACCTTAAAACAGGACCGGTGTCGGCAGTTCATCTTAATCTGGCAGTGGGGACACTGGCGTAAGGTTGAACCTGGCATTTTGGACTATGCAAAAACAAAACAAAATGACTAAATTTGACATAGCATAAAAGAAAGACATCAAATACAAAACTTGAATTAAAGATTAATTTGTCTTTGATAAGTATATGATATTTGAGAGGTGTGCGTGTATGTATATACATAACACACACACACACACACACACACACACACTTATTAAATACTTTTTTTTTCATTATCATCAAATGTTTTCAGGATTGGCCAAGATAAAAAGCATGTGATTATTGTGCAGGGCTGTTAAATTCTATCTGTGATCTACACGTAATGCCTGGTAAAGACAGTGTGATCTCATCATAACTTGATAACAAAACATGATGCATCAATAAAAAGTAATCGTTGCGCACAGCAAACTCTTACACTACATTTTATCCTAAAATATTTAAAACATTATTTTAAACAGACATTAATCGCCTGACAACTGTAGGGCTATGTGCATGCTCACTTAAAAGAATAACTGACAGCATTGACACGCATTAGATATCGGAAGCTATTAACACTTGCATTTACAATAAAATTTAACTGAAATGTTTTATTATTTTGCTAAATACTTACTTGTGTATTCTGATGATTAGATGGACGAGGCGAACTTGAGCACTGTGTATTGAGGGGGCGTGACAGTGATGAGGGCGCTGAAAATGTTTAAATATTTGATTGGTTTCCAAGCGGTAGTGGGTGTTTCCTGGAGCAGCGAAGGACTAAAATTCGGGGCAAATTATACCTTTTTTAATTTATTCATTTATTTGTATTATTATTAGTAGGTAGGCTACTTTTACTATTACAAATACAATCACAAACAAAGAAACAAAAATGCGTGTAGGCCTATATGAGCCAAAAAGACAAAAGCAGAGAGCAGAATAAATAAAGCAGACAGATATTTAACTACTAACTAGCATATTAAAATTGAATTATTGAATATTCTGCAAACATTTTGTTTCCCGGAAATGGATTGTTTAGAATTAAACTGTAAAAACAATCCCCCGACTATTATGAGCAAGCGTGTAATATTAGATGTAGGAACAATATTCGCCCCCATTAGAGATAATCAGTTAAGTTTCTGTACAAAAAAAAAAAAAAACGTATTTCTGCATGCGACTTCGGCACCTGCACGAGATGAAATCGTGAATCTTCGTACGATTTAAGGGGCGGGACGATGACGTTGACTATAATACATTTCTGCGTGCAATGCACACGCATTTTCCATCAATAGAAGTTTAACGGGAGGGTTTTGCGTACCATATGAACGCAAAATGTGACTTTGGCGTGTAAATACTACGCCAAATGAAAATGAAAACTCGTGGTATAGATACGCAGTGGGAAGAGACTGGGTTGATAGGCCCCTGTGGCGCGGCCTAAGCTTTTGTCCTTAAAGGAACACTCCGACTTTTTGGGACTTTAGCCTATTCACCTTATCCCCCAGAGTTAGATAAGTTCATACATACCTTTTTCATCTCCGTGCGTGCTATAAGTCTGTTTGACGCACCCACCGCTAGCCTAGCTTAGCACAAAGACTGGATGTAAATGGTTGCAGCTAGCATACTAATCCAAATAAGTGACAAAATAACGCAAACATTTTCCTATTTACATGTTGTGATTTGTATAGTCACAGAGTGTACAAGTCACATGAGACACAGACCTATTTTAACCGTATAAATACTGGGAACTATATTCTGTGAAGGCGAAGCACTGCTACTTGGGCGGAGTGATAACCGCAGCACCTGAGACGTGCCGTGGTGAGGAGCAGAGAGCGCGTCTCATGTGCTGCGGTTATCACTCCGCCCAAGTAGCAGTGCTTCGCCTTCAGAGAATATAGTTCCCAGTATTTATACGGTTAAAATAGGTCTGTGTCTCATGTGACTTTGTTTTTTGTACACTCTGTGACTATACAAATCACAACATGTAAATAGGAAAATGTTTGCGGTATTTAATCACTTATTTGGATTAGTATGCTAGCTGCAACCATTTACATCTAGTCTTTGTGCTAAGCTAGGCTAGCGGTCGGTGCGTCAAACAGACTTATAGCACGCACGGAGATGAAAAAGGTATGTATGGACTTATCTAACTTTGGGGGATAAGGTGAATAGGCTAAAGTCCCAAAAAGTCGGAGTGTTCCTTTAATGGCATTTTTTTCCTTGCATTACTTTTACTTTTATACTTTAAGTAGTTTTGAAACCAGTTACTTTTACACTTTTACTTGAGTAAAAAGCTTGAGTTGATACTTCAACTTCTACTAGTGTCTTTTTAAACCCTAGTATCTATACTTCTACTTGAGTAACGAATGTGAATACTTTTGACACCTCTGCACTGCAGACATCAATATATCAGAATCTTATAAACTCTTATTCTAATTAATGTATAATTTGATGTACAGTCAGTTTTTGATGTAGTAATATTTAGTATTTGTATTTTGCATTTGTTTAGGCAAGGCAAGGCAAGTTTATTTATATAGCACATTTCATACACAATGGCAATTCAAAGTGCTTTACATAGAAGAAATTAAAGTAATCAAAACAAATAAGAATAATTAAAACAGTTTAGAATAAAAAATCAAATAAAGTAGTACTGGTCCACCCCCATCTGAGATGGAAGAGATTGAGCCGACATCAAGATGAATTTGTGTCTTTGATATCTGTGTGTGTGTGTGTTGTTTGATTACAGTATTGTATTTAAGATGGTGTTAGACTAAATAAATGGTCTTTTAAATATCATCTGCATATCTCCGTTGTGTTGACTAAACATTAGGCCTAATCCAAGTTTATAATTGTGTATCTTTAATTTGATGTTACGATTTCATCTACACATTAAGTATAATTTCAATTGGTTACATATTTCTCATTCTTTAGACAGTTGGAGGAGCAAGATGGTGTTGGAGGTGTTTGATGTTTTGTCAGATGAACCAGTCAGTACCAGCCATGTCAGTCCTCAAAAGTTAAGGGAGTCTCAATCCTCTAATAGTGCAGTAACAGCCGTCATGCAATTGCTACACAGAGTTGATCTCACCCAGTCTGCAAAAACATTTACAGTGAGCTCACAGTCACACACATGACATGGTCTGTCTCTGTATTGTTCTGCCTGTATTGTTCTGCCTGTGTAGTTGAAGTAATACCGTCTAATATGTATTGAATGTAAACTGCGGCTGAACCCTAGTATGCTGCTGTTCTTGAATTCATACAAGTTATTGCTTAGCTTCAACACTAGTCTGTTTTTTTTCCCCTCCGGTCTCGGTTTCGGTCTTGGTCTCGACTTGGTCTCGGTCTTGGTCTCGACTTGGTCTGTCTTGGTCTTGGTCTTGATCTTGGTCTTGATCTCGATACCCTCTGGTCTTGGTAGTATCTTGGTCTCGGTCTTGGTCTCGACTTGGTCTGTCTTGGTCTTGATCTTGGTATTGATCTTGGTCTTGTCTTGATCTCCAACATGACATCATGACTTTGCGTAAACATACACGCCACTTTCAATTCAAGTGGCGTGTTATCTATACGCATTTTCAGCTATCCGCGTGTATGTCCACGCCGGAATCTTTTGCGTGTATGTCTACGCCATTAAATGTCCGAGTGATTCCGCGTGTATGTGTATGCCGTTAAATGTCCGAGCGAAACGAAGCAAAATCTATATCTACATCTGTGGAGCGATATTTCTTTTCCTAGGATGGTAGGAGAAGACTCATAAATGGTATTAACCCCAGTGACGGGTAGGTTTAGGGACGGGGTTGGGGTAGGTCATATATTTATATATACATAATACAGTAATATAACGTTAAGTCAAAGGCGTTGATAAACACGCTGAAAAGCGATTATGCGTGTTGATAGCACGCCAAAAATGGAAATACGAATTGGCGTGTCATACATACGCCATTTCATGAGATCAGTCTGTGATCTCGATACCCTCTGGTCTTGGTAGTATCTTGGTCTCGGTTTAGGCGTTCTTGACTACAAGTCTAGTCGATACACATGTCTGTCTCGCACTTCTGGACGTGCACAGCCAGCAGCTGAACAGGCATATCTGTGAGACATTTAGTGCATCGAGCTTTTGGCATTTTCTCAAACATTTTTGCAGAGTACGGTAAAGGGGAGATGTCCAGATTGTTCTGTAGAGGCATGATATACAGACAGCCCTTTCCTCCTGCAGATTTAATTAGGACCCTGTGTAACCTTCAGCTTCCGGTGCAACAATGTTCAGCTTTCGCTGACCTGATCCACCTGAGTGAATAAGATCAGAAGCCATTATCAACTATTTATATCAAGTAAATGTTTCAGAAATGAATAAATATTAAATATTAAATAATTTCACTCTAACATTGATAGCCAAGGTAAACAAACTAAGACAAACTAATTTTGTTAGTACTTTTAAAGCTGTCTTACTTTTAGCAGAGATGCCACTCAAAGTAACAATCCAGTCTAGTGATGTGTAAAGTTGAAGTCACAATAAAACTTATTCAAATATCAACCAAGTTATCTTACCAACAGCTTTATAGAGCATCCAGGCTCCCTCCAATGAGTCCATTTTTGCATACATCTCCAACAATAGTTTAGATATCTGGAGGTATTAAACACCTCAAGCTTTATTAAATCAAAACTAGCTACATAAAAACAATCAGAAAATTAAATATATAGCGAGACAAATTATATATAGTGAGCCTAATTAAGCTGAATGTATAATTTGTTTAAATGTCTTAACTATGCCAGCTTTTAGGTAAATGACCAGTCATTTAAAATAGGGTCCCTTTATATCTAAAACTTGAAGTGTCAGACCTCAGAGTGGTCAGCATCCTCTGGGATGGCAATAGTCCTCCGTCCTAATCCAGCGTGTAGAAGTAACAACTCATCCAAGGCTTTTGGGGTCCTTTCAACACTTTTATTTAGAAGAAAAAACTGGATTGGCGTTGATCTAGCAGCCCTTTTTTTAGTAGAAGAGATAAAGCCTTTTTGTCTCTTGAACAGACCAGGGAATGCTCTGCGAGGAAAAACGGTGTCAAAATGTCAATTATGTAATATTCAATCACTCTTGAAGCATAATACCAAAGGGCTCATCTAAACTGCACATTACAGAACAGTTATAACTTATAAATGTTTAGGAAGTTATGTTTGCTTTATGCTACTTGAGGAATGCTACTTTAGGTATTTTAACATAATGTCATGTCTTAATGTAACGTCTTTAAAATACGTATGTTATTATTATTATTTATCTACCAGTACTTTGTTAGCGCCTACTTAAAATGTTAGACAGAACGAGAATTTTAAGAGTTTAACTTCTTATAATGTGAACTATAAAATTGGATTATTTGATAGATCCAAACCTGGCCACACTCTGGTCCACTGAATTTCCTGACGCAACAACACTAAGGGTCTCATTGCAGACTGCACCCTGTTTCCAGGGTTTGCCTGACCCTGTATCATCCTGTCTGCTGTGACCTGCTCTCTCTGAACCTGCCCTTCATCTGTTGAAACCATTCAAAACTGTATACAAAACTGAAGCCTTTGTGTGTCATGTGCGCGAGGGCTTGTATTGCGTACATAGAAGATGTCTGCGCGCGCAGGGTTTGAATGAGCTCGCGAGTTCCCGTTTCCTCACGTGTAGATCTGTTATTCTCTCACGAAAGTCATTTACCGCGCGCGTCAGAATCAGCTGTGCGCTCGTTTATTATTGGCATTGATTTGCCGCCATATCCACCTCCTCTAGTAAAGCTCCGATCGTAAATTATTTTATACAGATTTGTTATCTTTAGATAATCTATCAGTAATGATACTTTTTCATAATTAGAATTTAAAATACTCTTCAGAGTTTCCCTTTCTTACTTAATTCCTCACAAAAATGTATATCTTTCATTTGAATATTTCTAACACTGTTTCTATTTCCACACCAATTACACAAACCTGTCAGGTGTTTTTATTATCTGCATAGTATTATTTATAATATTATTAACCCTTTCTGGCCCATTCTGAGTCTTGAAATTACACATTCTTCTTTCCTTTCGCCTCCTGAATTTCTTACTCTTCCAGAGATTTGCAATTTGTTAACATAAAGCAGGATAGAGTACAAAGGAGAGGAAACAGCCAATAAAATAAAAGCATAAAATATAGTACATTATGCCATGTGATACTGTAAACTGATTACCCTGGTAGAGGCTGCCACATTACTGTAACTCACCCTTCATCTGTAAAGGTCAACTACATTATACAGTCATATGGCAGAGAGAAAACATTTACTGTATTGCCAGCAAACTCTGTTCTAGCACAAAACCTCATGGCAGTTTCATAACTTCATCACTCCTTTTGATAACACACTAGATAGATACTATTACAAACATTATGGATTAAATTACATGAGTTAGGTAATGTAAGTGTATTCTCTAATGAGGCAACTGTAGCCTGTATAACTGTAATTATTTCAGCAACAAGGGTGAATTGAAAAATGTATCTGGCATTGTTTCCTGTTGAATTAATTGATTGTTAAAAGTACTAAATTGAAAGATCATACTATTGTGTTTCGGTGATTAAACCAAATGTTCTCATTAAATAATAATATTGTGTTTGAAACAATGATTATGTGGACTGAAATGTGTATAACTGTAATGAAAGCATTGGATCAGGTTTTAAAAGAATGACTAGCTGTGTTACAAGTGTGATCAGTTTGGATTTTTGAGTTTTGAAAATGTGTACACCTTACTTGTGAAAATAGTATCAAAGCGAATAAAAAAAAAAACTGTAAATCCCCTAATCACCAGCCTCACAAACATTTACCATGAATGTACTATAGTAATTTACCATGGTTTGGCCAGAAATGTGGAATATTTATATTGAATACTATGTTATAGTCATTTATATTGCGTTAGATTTATTAGGTGGGTAGAGGAATATATAATTAACTTTTGTTATGAAATTATGTCAGTTTCTTGGTGGAGGTGCGTATAGTTTTTAACCTGTGTTTAGGCATTTTTTTATACAGTGGGAGTGAGTAGCCTGTGGTTATCAAGTCTCACTGTCAGAATATTTTCATTTAAGCTTAATAATTTTAAATAAAATCATTCTTATTCTTTATTAATAGCTATGAGCTTGTATAATTAATTTATTTGTTTCAAGGAAAATAGTTCTACACAGCTGTAAATTATCAAGTTTCTATGTATTATGGTCTTAAAAATCTGCATACTGTTGGGTACCACATTTCCAAAATAAATACAAAACTTTTTTAGGTTTACTTTAGCTTATTTATTGAAAGTGTCGTGTTTCAATAAATAATGTTTCAATAAATAAGCTAAACCCCCAGTCAACTTTTCGATTTGATAATCCGGCCCTTGAATGAAGCCAGTTGAATAGCCCTGGGCTACATAATTAAAATATACATTTCTTATTTGGCTTAACTTGGCACATTTCCCTCTAAGTGCTGAATAACACAAAATATCCCATAGAGAAATCTGAAATAATGCCCTATGAATTTGTGTGTTTTAAATATATTTGAAAAATATCAGACAAATGTAGGCCTATAGCCTGTTTGCCTTTTCTAAAAAATGTGGCAGGATTGTTGGTATAAACTTCTCCTTCCAGGATTAAATAGTGTTCTGATTTTAATTCGTGTTTTATTCATATTACATTATATTCAATAAACAACATCATTACATTTCGTTATATACAATATATATTGGATATAATAAAATGTAATAATGTTATTTAATGGATATAATGTAATATCAATATGAATCACTGGATATGCCAATCACTGTTAATACCAACAATAATATGCATTAAAAAAAATTAAAGAGCAAAACTACATATTTAGTCTAACAAAAAGCCTAGATCTAGACTTCAAAATAGCCACCTTTTGCAGCTATAGCTGTCGAAAAAATTCTAGGCAAATTCTATCTCTGTTGAAGAAGTGTCCACGGACGCTCAGCACTGGTTGGTTGTCTGGCCTTAACCTTTCTGTCAAGTTCGTCCCATGCTAACTCGATAGGGTTAAGGTTGGGTGACTGTGGGGGCCATGTCATCATTTTCAGCTTTCCTTCTTGTTCTTTTTTCTTCAAATAGTTCTGGCAAAGCTTAGATGCATGTTTAGATGTCATTGTCCTGTTGTAGTATGAAGGACTGTCTAATTAGTCTCTGGAGAATACTATAACTCTCTTTGGTGATAATTCCGGTCACCAAATATGTCACCAACTCTAGAGCCTGCAAAACGCCCCCATACCATAACGCCTCCATGCTTGACAGTTACAGTTCAGCAGGGGTTTCTTTCAGACAAATTCAATCAGAGTAATATAAAAAAAATGTCCTGGCTCTTCCAAGCTTTAAAATGGCAGTGAATGGCCATTTGTGTTTTGAAGTCAATAAAAGTGCATCTATCCATCATAAAAGTGCTCCACACGGCTGCGGGGGGTTAATAAAAGCCTTCTGAAGCGAAGCAATGTGTTTGAGTAAGAAACATTTCCATATTTAAAACTTTATAAAGTAAAATTCTTGCTTCCGGCCAAACAGCCATACGCAGTCTATTTACGCCTAATGCGCAACTCGTGACATCGGAAGTAGCATAGTACTTCCAAGGTACATGGTTCATGGCATAGCGTAAATATCAGCAGTAGGTCGCATTACTCGCATAAGATGCGCTTTTGACTTAAATTGCCCCTATTATGCTATTTTAAAGTTTCCTAATGTTGTTTTGGAATCTCCTACAACAAGTTTACATGCATCAAAGGTCAAAAAACTGTTTCATTTTCTCATAAAATACATTTGCACATCACCACATTTTTCAATGATTCTCAAACGACTTGTCAAATAAGTCTGTCTCTCTAAATCCCTCCTTTCCACAAGCTACTCTGCTCTGATTGGCCAGGCAGCTCAGTTTGTTGTGATTGGTCTACCGCAAATCGAAAAACAAAATTGAACGTCAGCTGACCGTAAACTAAAGACAGTAGCGAACAATGACGTCTGCTGCAGTATTTCAATCTCTAAAAACAGCAAGACGTTCTAAAACGCTTAACCCTCTGGGGTCGGCGGTCTCGCCGGCGATACCAGCTCACTTTTTTCCTTATCAGTGCAAAAGAGACTCAAATTACTCTGTTGATTTTGATCTTACATATAAGTGTTGTACATAATTCGATCCTGTACATCATTCGATCCTGTTAATTTGTGGATACTCACAATAAAAACAAAGTGTTGTGCTTTTCACCAAATAAAGAAAACAAACATGATGCGAGTTCTGCATTCTCTCTGTCAGTGAAGTCCATTCTGAAAAGCGTCCTAAGATTAACTGTAACTCCGCGAATACTTGTCACACAGGCACAAGAGATTTTTCTTTATGAAGCTTGAATTCTCTTCTTTTAAATGAAGTAATTTATATAAAAAACAAATATTCTCAGTTTATGCAATCTGTATGAAAAGAGAGTGCTGTCAGTATTTTTTTCCCCAGCTCATTACACTTCATTACGCGTTAATCTGACACGCCCACGGAGGACGCGCGCTATTCAAACGCAAATGTCGAGGCAAGCCATGACAATACACACATCACCTGTTCAACCGCGGCGGTAAAATGTGTGGTGTATTTGCTGCCTTTTACCGCTAAGAGGCGCTACAATCATAGACTCTGAAAAGTGTTCGTTTATTCCGGTTTATTCTCTCTAATGCGTAATCTGCTGCCACACCGCGGCTGATTCAGAGCGATTGAAAGCTGATAGCAGATGAATTCAACAAGTGAAACGTAGTTAAAATAATTCATAATCACAATACTGAAATTAGGCTACTGAACTGTAATTGAATAAATAATGAAAACATTTCAACATAAAACATTGCAATAAAAACATTTAGGCTACATCAATGAGGCTTTACAACTTTAACAGCGTACTGACGGTAGCTCAGTGATCAACGCAACAACACGAGCTTCGAAGAGCTTCAATCGACCCGAGATTGAATCTCAATGTAGCATACATGTTGTTAACCGATGTTAGCCTACAGCGTTTATATTTTCCCACCTTGATGCTTAAAGGGATAGTTCGGCCAAAAATGATATTTAACACATCCATTACTCACCCTCAAGCCGTTCGAGATGCATATGTCAATCTTGTTTCAGACGAACACATTTTCAGTTATTTTAGAAAATGTCTTAGACCCTTCAGTGGATATAATGTGAAGCAATGGGGTCCACCTCCTTCAAGTCCCAAAATGTGCATATATCCTTCACAAAAGTAATCCATCCGGCTCCAGGGGGATGTAGCGACACTGACGGGTATCCGGCCAAAGGTTCGGAATTAGCAAATCCTGGTCAGTGGATTAAAATTACTGGAAGCTAATTTAATCAACCACAATCAACTCTACCCTTCTTTTTGGCTGTGACACAAAGAAGTGTTGTTCGGACTTGATTGAGTCACTGACTACAATTCGCACACACGGCAGTTCTCTCTAATGATTAAGTCAAAGAAGACTTTGTTTACCACCAAAAGACATTTGACCAAGAGCCCCGCTTTGGCGAGATCACGCGGAGAGCGCCCCGAGGGTTTCCTACGAAGATGACAAGACGAGCATTGTCAATTTAAATCCGCACACACAGGATTCCCCGGAGAAAACGCTGACTGAACAATCACATCCACGCATACCCGCACACAAACGACCTTCCTGTTTGCATGCATATCTAATTAGTTTTGTCTTATTCTATAGATGTAGTTTTAACTGTTCTGTAACTTCGAACCTTAAAGTTTATTTCTAAGGAAAGGATCTATAACTCTCCCTCTTGGGTCAAAACTTTATGACTCCCAAAAGGAATTCCAAGGGAAATCACAGCTCCCACTTGAATTCTGATGAAGAAAGAGGAATAGACTCTGCAATCTTATATTGTCTATAAGTATAACCACTTAAGAAATGCATAAACATGAATTTGATGTTTCCTAGGTCATGGTAGCAGGTATTATGGCTTTATAGTCGTGTGAAGAAACTTTAAAATGCTTGTACTTCTGCATATGAATGTAACTATGTTCTTCTACTTTTACCTGCCATGTCTGGTAGCTGTTTGACCGTCTTGTTTTGACCGAACCAGTCATACATAGGATATTACTGTAAAATCTATTGTCCGGTCTGTACAATCTTTCTGGGTAGGAATGACAAAATGTTATACCATCATAAATGATCCTGACAAGACAAAGAGGAATCTTCCGCGGCACTTTTCTCCCAGCTGATTGGTGCCTTCATGCCAGAAGGGGCGTGAACCTAAGTGTCCTTAAAGAGACGCGCCGAGCTTCCCTTGTCGGTCTGCTGAAACCCTTCGGAAAGTTTCCTGAAAACTCTCTGCCTAAACTCCCTGGCTCTTCCTGCTCTTCGTGGCTTCATCATGTGACTCCTCGTGCGTCTGGACCTCGCCTTAGTGTGATGATCCATCGTTTCTCTTTTGTTTTCTTCAAGTTTATTTTATCTTTTTCGAAGTCTCCTCTGCTCATGTCTTCTCGCGAAGAAAATGAACACAGCCAGACTGGCAAGCTTCACCTACAAGGACATTCAAACACGCCGCGCTCGCTGGACGAACCCGAACGCTCGGCAGCCACATGACAGAGATACACACACACGCAAGACACAGTTTTCCTCAGCAACACCAGGAGAACCAAAGACCTTTAAGCCTTCATTCAAACTAACGCGCTTTGCCCGCTCTGAAAGACCACGTGAACGCATGACGCGAGGACAGAGACACGCACCCTGCTTCACATCAACCACAAAGAGCTTTACCTGCGCAAGTAAACGTTTACCATTCTTTCAAGGTTTAAGATCTGTTGAGTCTTGTTCTAATTCAAAAGGTTCTGTGTCTGTGATGAATTGTGCTAAGAAGATCTCATCTTCTCCCTCTCTCTCTCTCTCTCTCACTCCCAATCTTGCGCCCTCGCAACCTCTCTCTCTCTCTCCTATGTGTACTCGTCTGTCTCGTTAGTTACTGTTTAACTGTACATACATGTATCCTGTGTTCAAATGTAGAATTCTGTATCCGTAGTTTCAATTATTAAAGCCATATTCTTGATTGATCCTGAAGTGCTCATTTACAAGTCAATGAAATGAATATCTCGCTACAAAAGCTTTACAAGTTGTTACTATATCAGTAACGTAAATTTTATAAACACGAGAAAATTAATGTTCACGGCCGGAACATTGAGCTTTCTCGGAGTTTATAAAAGGGGACAACCCTGTTGAGAAGTTGGTTAGTTAACCTTACGGCTGTTTGCTGGACAAACCGATTGTTTGATAAACTGAAATTGATTCCCTTAAAGTTGTCTCATATAATCGATCTGTAATGAGACCATTGATATATGAATGAGGAATTATAATTCGTTATGATTTACCATTCATATATACAATCGATCTATTTTCAGTTTCGATAATTTAACTGTAATATGCAATATATTAATCATATTCATGATTAATTATTAAAATTCCCTATGCATAATTTGAGCTAATTAAGGCACATCTCAATGTGGCTACATATGGTGGAGTACGCTTAGCACATTTCAAACTTTGTTTTATGAGCAAATTCAGTTTCAATCTGTTTATATGGTTATTAATAATTTTGTGCACGCACGATATGGAATTTTGAAATTGTGAGATAAGTCGCAACGCGAACTCACTCCTAACTGACAGGCAAAAACCCGACGTCAGTCAGTAACGTTACATGTTAACAGCTGCTAAAATATGCATAGACATGTTTTTATCACTGTTAAATGATTACACTGCAGTATTAATATCACGAATGTCCTGTTTTGAGATGAAGACAACTCTCTGCAGGTGATACATTTTAATATGTCTAAAACCGCCTATTAAGACGAAGCAATCTCTTACTAGTGTGAGACAATCTGATCAAAGCGAGATTCCTTTGATTCAGTAGTAAAAGGCCTGATATTATAATCGTTATAGTAACGATGAACTCCTGGTTTGAAAAAACATTGACTTAGCTACTCAATTGTAAAAAAAACGGAAAGCATATTATCACAAGTGCTATTTGATATATGCTTGGAGTCGAATACAGATGAATAATTCCTGTTTCCTTTTGCACGACGCAGCGAAGAAAACCTGCTTACGTGTTAAATAAATATAGCACCGATAAAAATCCAAAACTGAAAACATTTTTAATCAATGCCATTTGATAAATGTTATCAGGAGCCGAAGCAACAGATGAATAATTCCTGTTGTCCACAATTTACGTGCAGATGAAGAAATCTTGCCACACACTTTTGTGAAATATAGCACCAAAAATCCGCCGAGATTTTGAAATAATTGTGATTTTTGCAGACAACTGACGCATAGAAACGCACTCAGAGTTAAATCACTCTGAAGGCGAGTGCTCAGTTCCGCTGACAAACACTAAAGACACCTTTTTAGTGCTTAATAGTGCAAGTTACTTCAACCCCATGACTTCAAATGGCGCCATCGTGTGGACGTTAGGAGAAAGAAATTCTCAGCGTAAAATCACACTGAATGTAATTCCGCTGACGAACACTGGAGGGCAGCCTTCCAGTATAGTCTGATTACTTCCGCTCCGTGACATCATTCTGCGCGAGCTAAATTGCGCCCCCGTGTGGGCATT
The DNA here is from genome assembly GCA_029959095.1 of Rhinichthys osculus. Classification (NCBI taxonomy): domain Eukaryota; kingdom Metazoa; phylum Chordata; class Actinopteri; order Cypriniformes; family Leuciscidae; genus Rhinichthys; species Rhinichthys osculus. Next base: position 11,328,710 of record JARWKJ010000014.1, on the reverse strand, counting down.
ACCAAACAGGTCACTTTGTTTTCAAATTCTCTCTTGTTTTTTTTTTTCCTCTCTTTTTCATTTTCCCTGTGATAATGAACTCTACGGTCTAACTTCAATGGATATGTGCATTAACAGCTCTGCCTATGCTACATATTATTGGATGTTAGATTCTCCTGAGTACAATTATTTTGAATTTGATTCAAACAAGATTTGAATTAAAATTTAAGTTAAGACTCTCACCCACTTAACAAAGGGCGCCCCCTCGTGGCATCCCCTGCTAAGTCGGTTTATCACTTTTCCTGCCTTCATTCTGTTTTGAAGTGGTCAATTTCCAGTTGGTTTTATTTGATGTGCCATCACCGATACCTTACAGTAATCGTGATTATCATCAAATATTATTCTGAGCTTTAACTCGTCTTACACTTATTCAAATTTGGTTTGGAATATCAAATTCCTAATTTAAATTTGAATTAAGTTTCTCATGTCAATTCCTCTTTTCTTTTCCTTTTTCCATTCCGTTGTGAATTGTTTTATTTCTACTTCTCTCTTTGGATTATTTCATAATTATTAATGATACCTTGCAGTAATCTTGATTATTATCAGAGATAATTCTGATCTTTAACTTTCAGTATGCGCTTATTTAAATTGAGTTTAACAAATTTAAATTTAAATTTAAATCAAGTTGCCTATTCAGCCATCTGATTTATCATCAGATATTATGCTGATCTTTAACTCATCTTACACTTATTCAAATTCAGTTTGGGATATCAAATTCCTGACTTTAATTTGAATTAAGTCTCTCATGTCAATTTTGTTTTCTCTCTTTTCATTCCGTTATGAATTGTTTTATTTCTACCTTTCCCTTCTGATTATTGTATAATTATTGACGATACTTCACTGTTGTCGTTAATTATTATAGGATATCATCTTGACTTTTCAATCCCCTTACACGCATATTTAGATTTGATTTCAACTCCTTTGAATTTAAATTTAAATTAAGGTGGCTGATTCAACCAGGTTAACCACAAGTGCGCCCAGTGGTGGCAAAAACCCACTACTACGGTTCACTTCCTCCTGTGTTCAGCCTGCTCTCTTTCGTTCTACCTTTCGTTTTGATTATCTAATAATTATGGATGATACTTCACTGCTATCATTAGTGATTATTTGATATTATTCTGATTTTCCTTTTAATTCTTCGTACATGCTTATTGTAATTTAATTTAACCCTCTTTGAATTAAATTTGAATTAAGTTTGTCTAATTCTTGTGGCACTAACACGCTACTACCTGCCTCCTCCTTTGTGCCTCTGGCTTTCGTTATTTTCTATTTTCTCTTTTGGGTTAGGTCATTTTTGATAATTACCAACATTATCATAATTTCCTTTAGTTTACTATTATTTAATAAAGCCTTTGCCTTTATTTCTACATACATAATTACCCCATTGGGTTAAACAAGAAAACCTTAATTCACTTTGAGTTTCGCTTGCTAAATCCTGTTCTGTATTTGTTCGTAGAATTCCCCAGGTGGTGATTTGACGATCATCTCTGGCTGGTTTCCGGCAAGCTGGTTTGTCTGACTGGCGTCACCGGCGCGGACCGTGAGTGAGCCTCGGACTCCCCTGTCTCTTTCCATTGGTGCAACACATAAAACTGTGTCATCAGAAATCTGGCACTCCAAAGTCGCAGATTGTTTGAGAGGAATGCACCTTGGTAGAGATGAACGGAGAGGCCCGAGGACACGGCGGTTGAGCGTGGGGACGACGGAAGGATTAACCACGACGCTGGCTCCAGCCAGAGTGACCTCAATTCACCTAGGCAAACTAAATAAGGCTTTCCACCGGTAAACCCACTAGCCCGTGGGCCCGGCTATAAATCCAGCTGGATAGCAGGCTCAGGCTCCCTATCCCCTGTAACACTCTCTGTGTTAGTATATCTCCCATTTTATTACAGACCTATTAATTTGTTCTGTTTAATTTTACTGCAATCTTTTCTATCACACTATTTTCTTTTCGTTCTGTTGTGATTTGTTTCTTTCAGTTCACCTAGAGACAGAACCTATGACATAAAGGACAGCTAAATAACAGATCGACCACTGAGCAGCTAGCGTCACCATGTGACCCACTAGGCTGCCGCCCTGTCAAAATCTTTATTTAGGCCTTGCGCTGACCTACGCAAATTGTCCCAATCTAACTGTCTGCATCAGTTAGCCAAAATTCTCATAGACGGCATAGCCCGTATTAGCATAATTTATTAGCTCGTAAACGAACTTGCAGTGGTTGTGCTTTCTTGTGTGTGTGCTGTGCTCCTCTCGCCCGCAGTGAGCCAGTATTGTTCCGGTCTTCCTGTCCCGCAGCCCGCTGGGACAACCTGGAGACATGGCCGAGATCCACAACACCTCCACTCCTGCCCAAAGTCGCCAGTGACTCAGAGCCCCGAGCCAAGAGCAGCTGGACGCCGACTTGGACAAGCTGATGGCTCACAAACCGAGCCAAAGCTACAACGACAAAGACTGGGCCCGACACGCCGGAAACCTCGCTCACAAGCTCATCGCACAAGCACGCCTCCACGAAAGGAGCCGCATCGCCCTGGAGCATGAATGAGCAACGCTAAAGATGCAAGCGGAGGAGGCCCAGATCGTCAATCGTCTAGATCAACTACTCCTCGAAACCGAGGAAGAGGATGACACCGACCCCAAGCTACAGAAGGAAGTGGAAAGACTTCAAACTGCCCTGTCTGATCTTCGTCTACACACAGACCGAAAAGAGCAGTCAGAGAAAGAAACCAGAGAGGAGCTCAACATGAAACTCCAAAACGGTGAAGCTCTCCTTGCAAGAGCAGAGACTGAACTAAAAGAAATAGACACTAAAGCCAAGGCCCGCGAAAAACACTTGCAAGCGGTCCAAGCTGAAATCCATGAACTCATTCAGCACAAAGACAATATCATATACAAAATTGACATTGTTCACAGAGAGCTGAAACACTCTTATAGATTACAAAGCAACCGGAAAGGGGAAACGCACACCACAAGGTTTCCCCTGACCAGCCCGTCCGCACCTTTCAGCCAACAACACAGAGCTGAAAAGAGGGGCGAAAGTCCACCGTTCAAGACACCACCAGCCAGCCCACAAGAACCCCCGTCAGCGAAAGGGGGAGAGCCTTTCCAAAGAACCCTGCAAGAGGCCACGACGTGCACGCCTACCTGCAAGACATTGACTCTCACTTACAGACTGTTACCAACACAACCGCGTGGGACAGACGTTACCTGATAAGGATTACGTCCAGCCGTGAGGTGCGCAGCCTCCTAAAAAAAAAAAAAAAAAGACACTGTCAAAACTGACTACCAGCAGCTGCAACAAGCTTTGATCCGCGAATTCTCTGATCCAGAATCAGACCAAGGGTTATTCACCGCCATGGACCTCAAGCAGGCCCGACTTGAAACCCCACAGACCTTCAACAACCAACTCCGACAAGCCTATTTCGGAGCCCAAAATCACCCAGGTATGGAAGAAGATTTCAACTTCAGAACTCTGTTTCTCCGAAATCTGCATCCCACAGTAAGTCATCACCTAGGTGTCCTGGCCTGTCCCCGTAGCATGTCTACCCACCAGCTAAGAGACTTGGCCCAAAAAGCTTACACCAAGCAAAAGACTGTGTCCAAAAGACTTTGAAAAACCCAACAATCTACTCTGTCTCTGAACACTACTCAGAGCTGCCCATAGAGGGCGCCCCACAACACCCAGCCACGTCACAGATCCTGAAGGTGCTGAAAGAGCTTCTTCACGGAAGATCTCCCAAGGGAAACAAGAGGTACGAGCCCGACATCCTGTGTCTAAGCACCCTGAACACTGCTCGTCGGCCCCAGGCCACAGAGCCAGCCGTCACACCACAAAGTGACAGCATCACCCAGCCACCACAGCTGACCGCTGCACAGCCTGAGCATGACAGCACAGTGTCACACAACTGGGACCAAAGTCCCGAAAGACCAAGCAATGCTGTTTTGGCTACCTGCCTCCGCAGCGACCCACACAGGGCCGGCCCTAACCGCCCATCGATCAACACACCAGCCCCAACGCCAAGACTCCTGGGAAACCTGATCCAAAAGGGGGTGGCCCGAAAGCTCTACCTAGCCATCACGATAGACCTTGATTTCAGCATTAAAGCCCTGCTAGGCACAGGCTAAGACCTCATTTTGATATCAGCTGAACTTTTTGAAAGACTCAAAGCTAAGAGACCAGATCGAACTCTTACATCTCAAACGTGTGAGCTGAGCGTACAGTTGTACAGCCAGAACAACATCTGGCTAGAACAGGTAGCTCACATCCACCTGACAATTGGTCCTTCGAGTCTAGTCCATCCCGTGCTCATCTCACAAATGAACACTTTTCCACTTCGAATTGGCAAAGATCTGCTAGATCGATTTGAGCCTTTAATAGACTTCAAACAACTGCAAGTTTGGGCTCAAGTGCGAGAACCTGACCCCCGCCAGTCACACAGGTCACCAGAGCCAGACTGGCAGGCCACAGAGATCACAGGAACTCCCACAGCCAGCCATGAAAAGACACAGACTCAACACCAGGTCAAGGTTCAACTGTGCTACCCTGCACCTTACAGCTCACTAAAAGACTTTGACACCTGCTGCCCAAAGGTCATGACTGACCTGCAGCTATATGATCAAACACGTGCCCTTGCCAAACCTGGCACCTTAAACAACAAGCTGGGGCCACTTTCAACCCTCAAGGTTGAGATGAATAAACACTGCTTGGCAACTTTACGAACTAAACTGCCTACCTCAGAGCCACTTCCGCTGGCTCCGCTGTTTACAACAACCAAAATAGCGGATGCGGGCTTCTGACACAATAAAGACTTTGCTTAACCACCTCTTGACCCCCTCCCTCTTGGTTTCACTTTCACTTTCAAATTGAAACCCAGATACTTTTGTTTTCATTTGTTATTTATTTTATTTTGACTTAAGGCGACCCCTATTTTATTTGTGAGTGTTTACACCTGTTGAGCCTGAACATTCCCACTCAGTTCAGTTGAATTTAAATTATATTTGGGATTTAATTAAATCAATTTGCTTAGTCGATTTCCATTCTAGTTACTAGAGCTATGAGAACACTCGATGTTTACCCTTTTATTTTGATTTTATTTCAATTTATTTACTTCAGGTTTCAGCCTGAATCCTTATTCAGCTCAACAAAGCTTAACTAGATTTGAAATTTACTCACATTGCCTGATACGCTCTCCCTTTAGTCTCCTAGAGCTATAAGGACGTCCTAACTTTACCTTTACTTTATTGTAGATAAAGTCACTATCACTAGTCACTATCCTCATCTTCCTTCTCTCTATAGGATTACGATATCTAGCGAATGTTGTTTCCTTAGCGAGTACACAGATCAGTAATATTCTACTTCCTGTTTGTGTTTTACCCCTCCTCACTCCTTAGCACCAAGCTAAGTACATGAAGTACGGATAACACAAATGCACAGTAAGCCCCAGACAGAACTGCAAACACTTCCCGTGGTTTCTTCTTCTGTTGACCTTGATGTTTGAGGTGTCCCTGCCAGTTTAGTCTAAAACAGCAGCTTACCCATAAGGAACAACAGTCTACTTATGTCTCCTAGCTAAACTTAAATAGGTAAAACACTCCTTTCTTCCTCTTCATTTCCGGTTTCATCCTATCTCTTATTTTTGTTTTACTCTATTTTGTTACTCTCGAAGTATAACATCTGAAAAGAACCAACATGCAATTTTTTTTTGTTTTGTTTTGTTTGAGTAATAGGTTATGACATGTAAGAAACCAGTCACCAGTCGACGCTGCTTAATGCACATCTACTAAGATAATCAAAACCTTTTGTGTGTGTGCTCACCAAAACCTAAATTTTTGCTGCATCTACAAGCAGAGTGATACCTAGCGGTCAAAACTGTTCACTAGCTGAAAAGTCTGCTTTTATGCATAAGAGGGCAAAACTATAGCTTAGACAAGCTTTGACGTACAACTAATCTATTTTCTTACTCTGTAAACAAATAAAATAAGTTGTTTAAAGTAAAGAGAAGAGTTCCATGAGTAAAAGTAACAAATGCCAAAACACATTTGCATTTTACTGAATGTAACGCCAAGTTCTTGAAAAACAAAGTATAGGCGCCTTCTGTTAACCCGTTAAAACATGTGTGTTTCATGTAAAATGTACAGACATTCTTCAAGTACTGTTGAATTGTTCTGACATGCTCTGGTTCCCATGACAACAACTTGCCACAGGAAGTGTTAACTCGTAATGTCACTTTTGTAAACAAACCAGCCTGGGTGGCTAAGCTAAATCTAGCCTAGCATCCAGCTAACTTAGGCTAAGCTAACTTAGTCTAGCATCAAGCTAACTTAGGCTAAGCTAACCTAGCTTGGCATCAAGCTAACTTAGGCTAAGCTAACCTAACCTAGCTCCCGTACAGCATAGGCTAAGCTAAATAACTTCCACAGTTAGCAGCTAGCATAATTTACTTGAACCCTTAATCACCGCCTGTGTTCCACAGGACAAAGTATTCTAGAATACTTTCCTCAACACCAGTTAGGGTTTCTAATTATCCACTTTCCGTGTTTGCAATTCTTATTAGCTAAAGTTCACCTTCACTGGTTTAGGAATAATCCTTGCTAACCGTTGAAGACCAACTTCGCAGATCCCCTGTTAATTAAACTTAAGTTTAACTACATGTAAACTGCTTAACTAACTACAGAAGAATTTGTATAACCATAGGAATTTTCATCTGCATGTTGACTAAACCTTTGGAGGGACACACACGATGTGGTTTTGAACATGCAACCGCTACAACCCACTATAAAGTGTTGATCAAAGCAAATCCAAAGTTTAGTAACTAATGCCACTGATTATTCTCGACTTCAGATCATTCCTGTGTTTGATCATTTTATTCCATTTTGCTTTAGTTTTATTTTAATTTCCTCTCTTATTCAAATGTGGTTCCAGTCCCCATAGGGCCCAGAAAGGAAACAGAGACACCTGTACTTGTGATTGTGTTTATTTTCAACAAGCGCACTCATTTTTGTGACCCTGAAACACAAGTATTTCAGCACTTCACTAGGGCACAACTATAGTCCAGAGAATTGATAATAAGCATTATTCGAATAGGACAGCTGTCCTTTTCCCCCCTATCATTCACTTCGTCAAGCCGTAGTGACCCACTAGTTAAGTCCAGAGAAATAATTTCGTCTTAAGACAATTATTTCATCTCGGCTATCCCCTTCACAGGACATACTCTCGGAACCACATAAAGTCTCGGCCTCCTAACATCCACAGCTAAGATAAGGATACAAGACACACTTCACTAGCTAGCCACACGTGAAACGCCTAGCTTTATGCTACATACCTAGTGAACCCGTTAAACCGTGGTTCTGAACTTTTAGGGTCATGCATTAGTCTCTCCCCACAAGTGTGACAAAAGTCACAGAGCCCCTGCTTCACCTTACCTTAACCTTTCAGCTTACCAGAGACTGTGAAAAAACAACAACAATGGACACTATGAGAAACCACCTCTCTACCCCACCAACCACCCACGAACGACGTCTACACCCAGCGACAACCAGTGCCCCTGACACCCTACGTCAACAAGCACATGCTGCGTGCACAGGACAACATTCAGCGTTCTGCACCTGATGCCATCACTGCACCAAAGCTTGTGATGCCACAGTGCAAAAGGGGGGGTCATGCCAATGTACGCCCTGGACGCACCACGTGCTGCGCAGCACCAGAGACACTTGCAAGACACCGAAGCAAGTGGCATACCGGCATCCTCGAAGCGAAAAGACTGTCCGAGCCAACCGAGGACGACACTCGCTGAAATTTTTCCTCCCTTTCTCTTTCTCTCTCCCTTTCACTTTTACCAGGATGCTGCTGTGGTTCGCGATGCCTGTGCCTCCAGCCAACCAGAGGACAGCCGCAATCGGACATCTCACCAGGTCCGACAGCAGGCATCGTCCGGAGAGGACAACAACTCCTGATCACCAACTGCAGGAACCACACCCAGAAAGTGTGTGTTCGACGCAACCCCCGCAACGTCTACAGAGCACCTCACCCCAGCACAGCAGCCCAGCTGTACAGCTGGACCCGTGCCCGATGGACAGAGGACTCCCTCGCTCATGCCAAGGCCAAGGCCGAGCACATGCTCAACCAACTTGATAAAACGACTGTCACACAAGCGGACTTAGGTGGACACAACCACCGTTTCAAACGGTTCCTGGGAGCTTTGCTCGGAGCCGCCGCTGCTGTCAGAACTCTGTTAAGCATTGGTATGCCCAGTGCCAACGCAGTGAACCATGTGACTGAAATTCGGACTGAGGTCCCACAGCTAAGACTGCAACTCACAACACAGAGTGCATCCCTGCAGACCATCGGAAAGACATTGATGGGAACTGTGGTAATTCTCAACATTCACAGCGTTCTGCTGAACCAGACAGTAAAATCCATGAAACAGCGGTTTACTGTCTTCCAGAAAGACTTTGCTCAAACTCCGCTGGTCACAGCCCCGGACGGGGTGGCCTACCACATGACCAGCGACACACCGCTGCACCTGGCCCCACATGTGCAGCCCACGACCAAAGACACTCACTATCTCTGCCCTAGCAAACCCTTCCTCAAAGACAACACTGACGGAATCTGCGGTTTGCAACCCATGATCAGCGACACACGCTGCCTTGCAGAAGCCAAGCCTCGCACGCAAGTCACCGAGATACAAGCAGAGACTGTAGGTGACAGATGGCTCGTCAACACTCCCGTGCGAACAGCTACGCTCACTTACAACCAACATGACACTGCCACCCGTGTCACCTTGCTCAAACAGAGCGTGTGGGTTCAAGTACCGAAAGGTGCCATCCTCCACCTGGATGACCTGACATTGTTCCATCTTCCAAGCAAAGAGTACAGATTAGCACTGGAAACCCCATCCTTCTTCAGGAACCACACTGTCACCCTAACTCCAGAACGGGAATTGTGGTTTGCAAAAGGGGGTCCCAGTGAATTGACATTGCTCCTATCGACATAGCCCTCCAAGCTTTGTCTCGACTGCCAGTCTTGACTACCGCACCTGTTGTCCAAGCCTGGACCGCAGCCGACACTGCGCGGTGCATCTCTACGGTAATCGGCCACACTCTGACACTAGGTTTGGCCTCCACTCTGCAAAGCAGACTCAACGAGATGCGAACATCTTCAGCCAAGCTCACGAAAGCCGTGCCTGAAGGTCTCAGACGGAGTCCCCGGAAAGGGGGTGCCAAGTCAGAGACCACGCTGAACCTCAGCAAGCCGAATCCTCAGCTCTAAACTCCACCTGCTATCCTTAACATCCTGGCCCACCTGCCATCAGCCCGTCGTGACGATTTGTCGTCCGATGATGTCCACAAAGGGACGTCATCCTACGAAAAGGGGGACTGTAGCGACACTGACGGGTATCCGGCCAAAGGTTCGGAATTAGCAAATCCTGGTCAGTGGATTAAAATTACTGGAAGCTAATTTAATCAACCACAATCAACTCTACCCTTCTTTTTGGCTGTGACACAAAGAAGTGTTGTTCGGACTTGATTGAGTCACTGACTACAATTCGCACACACGGCAGTTCTCTCTAATGATTAAGTCAAAGAAGACTTTGTTTACCACCAAAAGACATTTGACCAAGAGCCCCGCTTTGGCGAGATCACGCGGAGAGCGCCCCGAGGGTTTCCTACGAAGATGACAAGACGAGCATTGTCAATTTAAATCCGCACACACAGGATTCCCCGGAGAAAACGCTGACTGAACAATCACATCCACGCATACCCGCACACAAACGACCTTCCTGTTTGCATGCATATCTAATTAGTTTTGTCTTATTCTATAGATGTAGTTTTAACTGTTCTGTAACTTCGAACCTTAAAGTTTATTTCTAAGGAAAGGATCTATAACTCTCCCTCTTGGGTCAAAACTTTATGACTCCCAAAAGGAATTCCAAGGGAAATCACAGCTCCCACTTGAATTCTGATGAAGAAAGAGGAATAGACTCTGCAATCTTATATTGTCTATAAGTATAACCACTTAAGAAATGCATAAACATGAATTTGATGTTTCCTAGGTCATGGTAGCAGGTATTATGGCTTTATAGTCGTGTGAAGAAACTTTAAAATGCTTGTACTTCTGCATATGAATGTAACTATGTTCTTCTACTTTTACCTGCCATGTCTGGTAGCTGTTTGACCGTCTTGTTTTGACCGAACCAGTCATACATAGGATATTACTGTAAAATCTATTGTCCGGTCTGTACAATCTTTCTGGGTAGGAATGACAAAATGTTATACCATCATAAATGATCCTGACAAGACAAAGAGGAATCTTCCGCGGCACTTTTCTCCCAGCTGATTGGTGCCTTCATGCCAGAAGGGGCGTGAACCTAAGTGTCCTTAAAGAGACGCGCCGAGCTTCCCTTGTCGGTCTGCTGAAACCCTTCGGAAAGTTTCCTGAAAACTCTCTGCCTAAACTCCCTGGCTCTTCCTGCTCTTCGTGGCTTCATCATGTGACTCCTCGTGCGTCTGGACCTCGCCTTAGTGTGATGATCCATCGTTTCTCTTTTGTTTTCTTCAAGTTTATTTTATCTTTTTCGAAGTCTCCTCTGCTCATGTCTTCTCGCGAAGAAAATGAACACAGCCAGACTGGCAAGCTTCACCTACAAGGACATTCAAACACGCCGCGCTCGCTGGACGAACCCGAACGCTCGGCAGCCACATGACAGAGATACACACACACGCAAGACACAGTTTTCCTCAGCAACACCAGGAGAACCAAAGACCTTTAAGCCTTCATTCAAACTAACGCGCTTTGCCCGCTCTGAAAGACCACGTGAACGCATGACGCGAGGACAGAGACACGCACCCTGCTTCACATCAACCACAAAGAGCTTTACCTGCGCAAGTAAACGTTTACCATTCTTTCAAGGTTTAAGATCTGTTGAGTCTTGTTCTAATTCAAAAGGTTCTGTGTCTGTGATGAATTGTGCTAAGAAGATCTCATCTTCTCCCTCTCTCTCTCTCTCTCTCACTCCCAATCTTGCGCCCTCGCAACCTCTCTCTCTCTCTCCTATGTGTACTCGTCTGTCTCGTTAGTTACTGTTTAACTGTACATACATGTATCCTGTGTTCAAATGTAGAATTCTGTATCCGTAGTTTCAATTATTAAAGCCATATTCTTGATTGATCCTGAAGTGCTCATTTACAAGTCAATGAAATGAATATCTCGCTACAAAAGCTTTACAAGTTGTTACTATATCAGTAACGTAAATTTTATAAACACGAGAAAATTAATGTTCACGGCCGGAACATTGAGCTTTCTCGGAGTTTATAAAAGGGGACAACCCTGTTGAGAAGTTGGTTAGTTAACCTTACGGCTGTTTGCTGGACAAACCGATTGTTTGATAAACTGAAATTGATTCCCTTAAAGTTGTCTCATATAATCGATCTGTAATGAGACCATTGATATATGAATGAGGAATTATAATTCGTTATGATTTACCATTCATATATACAATCGATCTATTTTCAGTTTCGATAATTTAACTGTAATATGCAATATATTAATCATATTCATGATTAATTATTAAAATTCCCTATGCATAATTTGAGCTAATTAAGGCACATCTCAATGTGGCTACAGGGATAAACGAAGGCCTTCTGAGGGTAATCCGTGCGATTTTGTCGCAAAAATATACATATTTAAAACTTTATTAATGAAAACATCTGACTTCCGGCAAAGATCGACGCGCGTTCACGGGTGAACTCAGGGTGAACTGAGTGGAGTTTTGTTTTGCTCTGCTCTCTGGCTGCGCTGGCGCCTTCGTTCTACGTCACGACGGTTCCTACGCTACGTCATACCTCGTACGCCGACTTCCATCCGTGAACGCGCGTCGATCGTTGCCGGAAGTCAGATATTTTCATTTATAAAGTTTTAAATATGTATATTTTTACGACAAAACAGCACGGATTACCCTCAGAAGGCCTTCGTTTATCCCCCTGGAGCCGGATGGATTACTTTTGTGAAGGATGTATGCACATTTTGGGACTTGAAGGAGGTGGACCCCATTGCTTCACATTATATCCACTGAAGGGTCTAAGACATTTTCTAAAATAACTGAAAATGTGTTCGTCTGAAACAAGATTGACATATGCATCTCGAACGGCTTGAGGGTGAGTAATGCATGTGTTAAATATCATTTTTGGCCGAACTATCCCTTTAAATAGGTAACTGTTTATAACTGTTTACTTATTTAAAGTCAAGAGTTTTGTTTAATTATCATTACAACATAAATTTGCTACATTCCTTTAGAACCGCAGCCGCTGCACAAACGACAAAAACTGATGAAGGAAGATTGTCAGCCGATTGCATCAGAAAATGAAAATGAAGAAGCTCGTCTTTAGTCTGCTAAATTTTGTGTAATGTAAAAGAACACTAAAATTACTTAAGTTTGAAACCAAGTTCGAACATTTCAAGGTTTAAATAAAGTGTCGAGACAGTTTTTTTTAATTTAAAACGGTTGCATCGGGTTTAGAGTTTATTTCTTTTGCGATGCAAAATAAGAAACACTAGGCTAATCTTATTCTTGCGACATTTTAAATTTGTATTGCCAAAGAAATTACAGCTAAATTAAACAATTAAAACAGTACAAAACGAAAATTGTCCAAAGAAACATAATTAAATTAAAAACATGCGTTTTTCTTTGCCTCTCTCGCGCTGGATCTCTTTTTAACAAGTGTATTTAGTCTCCCTCGCTGCGCGCACCGGGTCTCTCTCGAAATTAAACATTTCAGGGTAAAAACACATCATACAGCTGATAATACTGTATATGTCGCTGCGTGTCAGCCATACAAATCACGAAAAAATTATTTAGCCTTTAATTGTTGATTCAAAGACACAGCATGCCTTGTTGAATTCACCTTACAATAACTTCAATTGAAATTTTGTGTGAAAAAAAACTTTAAATAGGCTACAATACATAAATTACAATATTTATAATTTAATAAAATATGGGGCCTACATTTGGACACAGATTTATCCTTACAATAATTTTGCCTGCTCATCAGGCTGGCTATCCGACACTCTCCATATGAAAGAGGAACATTAACACCCCCACCTTTGTGGGGGTTGGAGGGACAGCGACTGTCCCTCCAACCCCCCACAGGCTATCGGAGTCTGAGGCTGACTTAACACAAAGAGAAGTCGCAATTCACACTTAAATCGCTATTCTAGACAGTGTTGATAATGAAGGAATTAAATGATTTAAGTTACATGTATAGCCTAGTGATATTTCTGTCATAAAAGTTTATTACTAAATATTTCATTATTTCAATAATTGATGAAATAAAACTGGTTTGGGTAAGCTTTTTCCAAGCAAAACTAAATATAATCTGAAAAAACGCTTGTTAATTTGTTGTCATGAACAAAATGTTCAACTCAATATTAAAGTCTACAGGGATCTTTGGATCCTTACAACCAGGCATGCAAATTGTGAATTAAGTTTTTATTTTATTTTGTATTATTCAAATAAATATCGAAACACGGTGCTTCGTGGCAATGCTGCTAAATTAAATAACATTTAAAGAATAATTATGAACTTAAATGAAACAATATCGCAACATTTCGACAAATACATTATTTGATCTGTTTTTACATTTTAATTCAGGGCGATTTAGCCTACATTTAATTAGAGCGAGATTTTCACCCTTGTCTTGTCATTTTCTCATTGGGAAGCGCTTACATTACATGTTTAAATAGATCATCTGTACCTCTCGTTTTCATATGGATTAGCCTACATAATCAGATAACATTTATTAGCCTACATATTTAGACATTTAAAGGCTTTAGACATAGCCGATTTCTTATCGTGACTGAGCTGAAGTGGCTTTCGGTTCATTTTTGTGACGCACAGAGACGACAGATAGCCTATACTGTTTTTGTCGTTAGCCTAATATGAATACAAGTTTACAGTTTTGAACGATGTAAGCTACTCTACTCTTATCTGTATCTGTCACGGTATGCGGATATGAACCCAAACGCAGACAGTAATAAATAAAACACGGATTTATTAAACAGACAGAAAACAAAGACCCACGAGGGAGCAAACGAACATTGACAAGACTAGACTAATAAACTTGACAAAAACATGAGACTAGAACTAACAGGCAGGATACAAACTCTGATCACAGGAATATACAGCTCACAGGACAGGATACAACGAACAAGCACTGAGTAACAAACACAAGGATCTTAACCCTTGTGCTGCATTAGATTTTTTACGCCGTTGAGTGCATTAATGGACAAAAATGGCCACATATTAAACATTGCCTAAAATATTATATATTATTATTATTTTCCACTTTTACCAAATTAAATCTTTTAACCAGCATCAGTCCTCATCATAACTACCAAATATTTATTTAATTTCAGGATTTTAACCCTTTAAATACCAGTTTTGGTGGCGATACCATCAATTTGTATAAGATGAAAAAACACAAAAATGTAATTATTTTCCATATACTAAATGCAAAGTGAAAACCTTGGCTTTGGATTATCACAGTCTTGAATATGTCAAAGATTAGCAGCAACATTATTTTTGGTGCATTTTTATTTTTATGTGATATGTAAGATTTTTTTTAAAAATCACACATAGCGCGTTAAGGACAAATTTGGTCCTATTTGAACCCATTCAAATATCCATTTTTGAACCCACTGTCATAATATCATAAAATCATAATTTCTATTCAAATACCCTGTCATTACCAAGCCTTGGGGTAAAATATTCACTTTTTACTGTTTTCCACCAGTTGGTACCATTTGTCATATAATTGACATACTGAAAACATCTGTAGTACTGCAAACATTTTCCTGATTTCTACTAGGTGATTATAACCTGTGCCTGTCTCACTACACATCAAAATTTGCTATAGAAAGAAAGCAAAACTACAAGATCACCATGAACATGAATTTTTATTTTTTCTATAAACAATTTAATTCTATAAATATAAAATTAGTGAGGCCAGCAGGGGGTACTCTCCCTGTGCTCTGTGTGGGTCCTAACATAGTGGGACACTATACTGTCAAAGAGCACTGT
Organism: Rhinichthys osculus; assembly: GCA_029959095.1. Taxonomy (NCBI): domain Eukaryota; kingdom Metazoa; phylum Chordata; class Actinopteri; order Cypriniformes; family Leuciscidae; genus Rhinichthys; species Rhinichthys osculus. The sequence continues at coordinate 11,313,600 of JARWKJ010000014.1, read as the reverse complement.
CCTTCGGATGAGACGTTAAACCGAGGTCCTGACTCTCTGTGGTCACAACAAATCCCAGGATGTCTTTCGGAGTAGGGGTGTAACCCCGGCATCCTGGCCAAATTTGCAGTATGGCTGCCGTCGCATCATCCAGGTGGAGCTGCACATTGGTGGTGGTTGAGGAGATTCCCCCTTCTATGTAAAGCGCTTTGAGTGCCGAGAAAAGCTCTATATAAAATGTAATGAATTATTATTATTATTATTATTAAAACATATCAAAACTTCAAAACAAAATCATTCTTCAGCTCATTTGCAGGAGCTGCAGAATTGCAATGCATGCTCCTTACAGATGTAAATGCCACATTTTGAGGAGGTGGTGGAGATTTTTCTTTTTTTGTTAGGGCAGAAACTGCACCCCCTCCTCCTCTTGTCATGGGTGTCTGCAGACTCACTTTCCTCTGAATTTTCTGATCAGTTTGAAATTGCCGCACCAAAGATGTGCACAGCTTTATAACTTTTGCATCAACCGCACTTGTATGATTTCTCAACTAGTCTAATCCAAAACAAAGGCAGACTTTGTTTTGGATCCCTCGCAGCTACATCTCTGTGTTGCCGCAAGATGAAAGGTGTTATTATTGTCTAAGGACTGACTGCATGGCTGTGTTTGTGCCTCTACGTATGTGAGAAATTATCAATTAACTTTGAAACATAGACTGCTAAAAAAAACGAAGCTGTGTCAAAGGTTCATGTCTGTGCGTAAAATACGCATGAATCAAACCGAAAGAAAACAATGCAGTGAGAAGCGCTTTCTCTTGCTAAATGCACACACACACACACACACACACAGACACACACGCACGCACACGCCTACACACACATCATACACCACTGACACACACACACACAGAGAGAGAGAGTAGACAGAAAGGGTAAAATATGACCTTCAGGATATTGTGATTTGTCACTCGCCTAAACACCATGTATTATATTTAGGCCCTACACACACACACACTTTTTTCAACGCAGACACACATTGCTCTCAGACATCTACACATACTCAGAAACAATTTTAGATCATTGAGCCATTAAAATGCTTCATAACACAGTCAATAGTGCCCCTAGTGGAAACCAGGAAAATAACATGCATTTCCAGCCATAGGGAATACCTATGTAGTGACATCATCTCGTGGAATACACTATATAATGCAAATATAATGCTTTTGCTTCAAAATGAAAGGATGTTTCAACATAAATCATGATTCGTGTATTAATGATGGCCCCGGCTTTAAACGACGTTTTAATGGGTTTCAATGGGACATTTTTGTCCATTATGGTGCTGAGTGTTACTATTTGTTCTACACAGAGTGTGTTATACATATTTTGCAAAATGGGATAATTTTTTTTACATTTATCTAAAAAGTCACAATTTTGCCAAATTACATACCATTTGCATTAAAACAGCCAAAATGGTCAAAGAAATTAAACTGCAAAAGACCAAAAATGTCCCTAATGCAGCACAAGGGTTAAATGAGGAACATAATCACAAGGGCACAGGTGACACAGATAAATAATCAAGACTAACAAGGAAACAAGGGGGTGTGGTAAAAGACACAAAACAATGCAAACACATAACAGGCCATGTGCTTGCACACACAACATAAACAATCCTGACAGTATGACCAAAAAATTATGGAGTCGCCTATTAAGTTATTTTAGCTGTAATTATGAGACACATAAATTATCTAAATGAACGCGCCGCCGCGTTTGTCGAACACTAACTCACCATGCCAGAATAAAACCCAACTTTAGAAAAATGCATAGGGCCATTCGGCGTACGTGGTGTGCCAAAACACTTAATTATAAACTTCAATATTTCATTCAAAATAATCTCAACACGCTTTGTGAAATTTTGAAAAGCCGTGCATGCATTAAGGCCACTGTAACTAATGAACAACTGAAACGCTGGTTTTGATTTTATTGTTTGTCGTTTAAACGTGCCTGTTGCATATCTCTATTTTATATATTTGATATTGGTGAAGTAGCCTATAGGCTAGCATTGATTAGCTGTGGGGGGAGGGGTGTGGGAATTAAAATAATTCTGCAGAAGCAGGGATGTTTAGACCAGAAGGAAATCCCAGTCCCCCCTGGCAAATCACACTTTACATAAAACCATGTTTTTAAAAACTCTAGGTTGTAGGGAACAGACCTCTCTGCCATGCGCGCGCAAGCGGTTTGGAGCACAATATCTGTCTCGCATGCACGCTCGCTCTAGATAGATTACGGGATATTTTAACTAATTTGCGGTATAATAACTAGTCGATCACGAGTGGCTTAACAGGTAGATCTATAGATAAACTATATCTTTCAGGAATTTGACCGACCGGGTTGACACTTCAGCGTGAGAAATCGGGGGTGGCGTGAGAGCCTGGAATAAAAAAAAAAATTAAAAAATATAGCCTATATATATACATAGGCTATAAATAATTTATTTTTTTACAGAACTGCTTTTGAAATTACGATTGGTAGCCTATTATTATACAGATGCAAAGTCGTTCTGTTGGATACTATTTTGTTCCTTAGTGTAAAATGGAAATGCATGATAATTGTATTTTATAAATATAAGCAAAAAAAAACTGTATGGTGTAACAGAGTTTTAGAGCTAGACAAATCTCTCTGCAATAATAAATATAAAATTTACAGCAGACCATGTTTGTGCGGGATTTGAACCCGTGTCATCTTGATGATGAACGTCTCAGGTTACGTATGTAACCCTGGTTCCCTGAGAGGGAACGAGACGCTGCGTTTGAGACGCGGTGGGGACGCTCTGCGTGATTGTGTCATGAAGCACGAATGGAAGCCCGATACGTCATGGGTGACGTCATAGACCAGGAAACTATAAATCACCATTGAAAACAGACCGCGACAGCTTCTGAAAAAGTCTGAAGCAAGTCGATCAGGGCATGCAGGAAGTATGGCAGGCAAACGCAGCGTCTCGTTCCCTCTCAGGGAACCAGGGTTACATACGTAACCTGAGACGTTCCCTTTCAAGGGAACTTCGAGCTGCGTTTGAGACGCGGTGGGAACCCCATACCCACTACGCCATAGTGACAAATGCCCGTTCTGTGTGAAGTCCTTGCGCACACTAAGAAGCAAGCAACCTCGCCCCAGGAGTGGAGAGGTCAAGGTCATAAAACCTGACAAATGTATGTGGAGAGGACCAACCTGCCGCATTACAAATGTCAAGAAGGGAAACACCCGAAATTAAGGCCGTAGAGGCCGCCATACTCCTTGTAGAATGGGCCCGTACAGCCATAGGTGAAGGCTGACCGGCCGCTTCATAAGCCAATGATATAGCCTCGACTATCCATTTGCTCATAACCTGTTTAGATGCAGGGCACCCTCTTCTGAGTGACCCAAAAACATACAAATAACTGCTCTGACTTACGCCACAGGGCAGCTCTGTGAATGTAGGCATCCAATGCCCGAACTGGACATAACAGGTTCAGTTGTTCCTGATCTGGGGTATTAAAAGGTGGAGGATAAAAGGCCTGCAACACTATTGGGCCCCTAACATTAACTGGGACCTTAGGAATATAACCCGGTCTAGGGTATAGAAATGCTTTCACCATACCAGGTGCAAATTCCAGACATGACGGAGCAACCGACAGGGCATGCAAATCTCCAATTCTCTTGATAGATGAAATAGCAAGGAGAAATAAAGCTTTCAAAGTGAGGAATTGTTCTGAAACCTCTTCAATAGGCTCGAAGGCAGCCAGAGCCAGACCCTCAAGTACAATGGCTAAATCCCAAGCCGGTGCTCTAGAGTGCAGTGCAGGTCTCAACCTCAATGTACCACGGAGAAAACGAGTAATCAGAGGATCTCTCCCAATAGAAGTACCCCCCAGAGGGGTATGATAGGCCGAAATAGCCGCCACATAAACTTTTAAGGTGGAAGGAGATAATCCAGCAGAGAAACGGTCTTGCAGAAAATCGAGAACTGAACCAACAGGGCAGTTAACAGGATCTAACTGACGCTCACCACACCAGGTGGAGAATAATTCCCATTTCAGTGCATACAGTCTTCTCGTGGAAGGAGCTCTGGAATGGAGAATGTCTCAACGACCTCAGTCGAGAGACTGGATTCTATGAGCCTGGCCCCCTCAGAGGCCAGGCCCACAGTTTCCACAACTCCGGTCGAGGGTGAAATATCGTGCCCCCTGCCTGGGACAGCAGGTCCCTCCTGAACGGAATCTCCATGGGAGAGCCGTCCAGAAGAGACAGAGTCCGAGAACCAAACTCGAGTCGGCCAGTATGGGGCTACTAGTAGCAGATGAGCCCCTTCCCGGCGAACACTCTCCAGAACCTCCGGGAGCATAGATATCAGGGGAAATGCGTACAGGTGCAGCCTCGGCCACACCTGCACCATCGCATCCAGTCCGAGAAGAGCTGGCTGCGTGAGGGGGAACCATATAGAGCAATGCGTTGTACAAACGATGTGAAAGGTCGACTTGACTTTAGTTAGACCAAAGTTCTCCCTAAGAAGCTCCACCACCTCGGGGTGAAGTCTCCAATCCCCTGGGCCTCAGCCCCTGCCTCAACAGGATATCTGCTCTGATATACGAGACCATCAGTGTGTTGTCCGCCATTCGCCGAGCAACCACTCATGATCGCCCCCACTTGTGAGGGAAGCATCCGTCGATAGCAATATGCGTCGACAAGAAGCCCCCAACACTGGGCCTGGGCGAGGAACCAAGGTTCTTCCACATGACCGAAGCACGAAGGCATAGCCGCGTGACCTTGATCATGCAAAAACGTATTTCCCCTCGGAGAAAACCCCTTGGTCCTGAGCAACCACTGCAGGGGTCTCATGAACAGAAGGCCAAAAGTAATACGTTGGACGCAACTGCCATGAGACCCACCCCTCTGAAACTGTTTCACAGTGAGTGACTGGCCTAGATATACCCCATTACGGCTGTAAGAATTGCTACACCTAGAAAAGTGGTCCTCAGAGCACACTCTTCTTGGCGTTGAGAGGCAACCCCAACATCCTTAATGAGACAGAATGACATCTCGATGCCGAACTGCCATAAACTCAGATTGAGCTAGGAACAACCAATCATTGATGTAGTATAATACGCGAATGCCCTGGAGTCTCAGAAGAGCCAGAGCTGCATCCACGCATACTGTAAAGGTGTGGGGTAATAAACCTAGGCCGAATGGAAGAACCCGATAATGGTATGCTTCGCCCCCGAAAGCAAACCTCGGGAACCTCCCTCATCCTCTTTCGGAAACAATGAAGTAATGGTTGTCTGCTGGGAGGAGGAACCCCTTCTACAGCTCCTTTTGCAGAAGTGACAGTACTTCCTGCTCCATAACCAAAGCCTGCTCGGGGTCCACAAATGAGAGGAGGACCCCTAGAAATCTGGGCGAACGAGAACCGAACTGAATTCTGAAACCCTTTTCTATAGTGTGCAGGACCCACTGAGAAATATGTGGCAGTAGTTTCCACGCTGCCAGAAATTTACTAGGGGAACCAGTCTCTCAAGACTGGCCTCTGGATTTGTTTGAACAGTCACTACGGCGCCCTGAAGCGGCGAACCGGCAGGGAACAACCGAACTGACCATTCTACGACCCTCCTCGGAGGATCGTATGGGGATGCTGACACCTCGGTGCCCTGAACGGCGAACCGGCAGGGAACAACCGAACTGGCAGCGCTGCAACCCTCCTCAAAGAGTTGCACCCCAGAGGAAAAACGATTTCTCAAAACCGTCCCTTGGTTGAACAGTCACTACGGTGCCCTGAAGCGGTGAACCGGCAGGGAACAACCGAACTGACCGCTCTACGATCCTCCTCGGAGGATCGTATGGGGACGCTGACACCTCGGTGCCCTGAACGGCGAACCGGCAGGGAACAACCGAACTGGCAGCGCTGCGACCCTCCTCAGAGAGTCGCACCCCAGAGGTCGCAGAGGAGAAACGATTTCTCAAAACCGTCCCTGCCCCGGAGGAGCCCTCAGAAGCCTGATAGCCTCGTTTTCTTGCGACAGGACTTCTAGTCTAAGCTTTATTAGAGATGATGACAGTCCTCAGATCTTGCCTACCTCTAACTAGCTTAGTTCCTACGACCCTCCTCGGAGGATCGTTGAAAAAAGCAGGCACTTCGGCGCCCTGAAACGGCGAACCGGCAGGGAAACCGAACTGACTGCTCTTCTTTTTTCTTATTTGAAGGCTCGTTTGGGGACACTGACACCTTGGTGCCCTGAAACGGCGAACCGGCAGGGAAACCGAACTGGCAGTACTGCGACCCTCCTCAGAGAGTCGCACCCCAAAGGGCGCTGAGGAGAAACGATTTCTCAAAACCGTCCCTACCCCAGAAGGGACCACCCTTAGAAGCCTGATCGCCTCGGCGTCAGGGCTTCTTTGTCAAAGCTATTTTAGAGATAAAACAGTCCTCAGATCTTGCATGTCTCTAACTGGCTAGACTGCGACCGCCACCCAGGTACCCCTCAATTGCGGAGGAGCCCGAATGGCGACGCTCTGTTTTGCACTTTTTGCTGAGAGGAGCATAATAGGCCGTCTCAGGAACATTAGATTGGTGAGGAAGAAACCTCTGGAACGCCGCTGAATGGTTTATTTCTTGGTTTTCTTGAAAACGGAGCGTCCAGAAGAACAGACATAATTATATCTTTATTTTCCTTTATCTTTATATCAGAAAAAACTTATATATATATACATATATATCACTCTGCGGCCACCAGCAGGAAACAGCCGAACTGGCAGCGCTGCGACCCTCCTCAGAGAGTCGCCCCTCACATCCATGTCCTTATATATTCTACCCACCAGCGCTGCCTAATAAAAATGTATTCATTATTAAGATGGCTGGTGGGTAACGTCGGGGTTAATAACGATAACGCCGACTCGGGAGAGAGAAAGCTCGCAAGCGTCTCTTTAACCCGAGGCAATGTCATACTATGATACTTAATACCCAAACATTACTATAGTCAGACATCTGGGGATTAAACACATAAAATACAAACCGGTTTATTCCACGATCTCGACACCTCAGTGTGGAGATAGGGAAAAACCACAGTCCCCGACGAGGAGGCTGAGATACAGAGTTTTTCTGTTTTAAGATACAGTTCATCTAACAAACTCTTCTTTATTTTCAATCTCATAATGTTCAGCTGGCCAGTAAATATTTAACTGGCAACAGCACTAGATAAAACCTCCTTTTTTTTCTTTAAAAAAGCTCCTCTTTATTCAACAGAGTTATGAGCTGGAAAATGTATTCATTGAAAACTCAAACATCTGCCTTTTTATAAAGATTTGTATTTGTTTTGTTCTCTTTCTTTTTAAACAAAACACTAACGATACCAATTCCTCAGAACTGGAAATCACAGCACACTAGATCTGGCATGTGAAAGCTGAGAAAGGGCGGAGCCCGTCCCAACCCCTGCTGTCAGATCCGTTTTCGAACCCCGAAATACGAGCCGTCTCCGAGCCTCGGCAACAGAGAGACCCGCTCGGGGAACGCGAACCGAACCGTCCTCCTCGAAGAACGCCCGGCGGGAGCGGAGCGTCCTCACGGACAGCTTCTCGCAATGCACAGTCAGATCCCTCGAGAAATGACTGTTGCATGCTCCACTCCCAAACAGCAACAAAAAGCTGATGTGTGTCCCCACCCGTGATGTAACGAGGGCAGGGAACAACACAACGTCTATAATATTGCTTTGCTCGCCATAATGATAGATAGTGATATATATATATTGGGCTTGACAAACAACAATAAATAGACAAGGACAGAATCACAGAGAGCGCTTGCTGAAGACAACAGAAGCTGTCGCGGTCTGTTTTCAAGGGTGCTTTATAGTTTCCTGGTCTATGACGTCACCCATGACGTATCGGGCTTCCATTGGACTGATTTTACACGTGCTTCATGACGCAATCACGCAGAGCGTCCCCACCGCGTCTCAAACGCAGCTCGAAGTTCCCTTGAAAGGGAACCGTAAGTTCTGCCGCTCGGCTCACTGAGAAATACCCAAACGTTTTTTTCTCACATGAGCGAGAAAACGTTTTGTCTTTAGCCTGTGAGTGTAGGCCTACTTTAGCCTTTTACAGTTTTAAAAGATTATATCTTATCTGTATGACCAACAATTTGTTGTAGGCTTATTTGGAAATTACCATAACTTGTAGTATTTCATCCTTAGGCTACTGTTAATAGACATTAGCCCCACTTACGTTTTGCTAAATGTCCCTTTGCGCCACCTGGCGGTCATTTCGCGTACGACTTTGAAATGCGACTGGTTTATTTTTACCGCGGTGGATGGCTGAAAATGTTATGTGGATGGCTAAAAGGTGTGACTAAACATAAAATTCATTTATATTTTGATTGTTTGTATATATATATATATATATATATATATGTGTGTGTGTGTGTGTGTGTGTGTATATATAAATGTTTATTTATTTATATATATCGTCGCTGCCCGATGAAACTCACTTATGTCCAAAACGGTTACTTTTCAGGAAGTGAAAAAAAACACGTAATTTCAAAAGCAGTTGAACGTAACGTCGTCATACTTGGTATGACAACTTTAAATGTAACCATATTCTTGCCAGTATAATGATATAATCCACATTTGACCAAAATCGAGTTTAAATGGACATACGTGCATATTTTACAGTAACGGTGGTCGATACGCGTTTTTCCGATCATTAATTAGTATGACCCAGTCACGTTTCATATTGACAGATGAATAGGCTACGCTCAGTTTATTAAATAGCCTACATCTCAGATTATTAATACGCTCAGTTTATTATATGTCTCTTGCAAACTATGAAGGGACAATGAATCAATACACTGACATGGCAATGCTAGACTGATAGGGGGAAGCACAGGCGAAGCACTGCTACTTGGGCGCAGAGATAGGCTATCAAGCAACACCTGAAATAAAGCTTGCAAATTTGTTGATGAAAACATTGATTAAAATGAAGATACAATTTATACAAAACGAAATTTTCAAGCAAAAATAACATTCGAAGATTGCTGGGTATTATTTGATTATTAGCATGTGAGCAAAGCGGAGCGGTGTGACGCTTATAAGTTAAAAAACGTCCCGGGTTACGTATGTAACCCTAGTTCCCCGAAGGGATGGACGCTGCGTGTAATCGCAGTGGGAACGTCCCAGCGTGACGCGTCTGAAGCATGAATGAAATCAGTCAATGGAGAGAATGAGCGTACGGCGAGTGACGTCATAGACCAGGAAGCTATAAATATCCCCTGAGCACACAACACGCCAGCTTAAAAGTCACTGAAGCAGCGACCCAAGGGGATGCCGAGAGTATGGCAGGACACGCAGCGTCCGTCCCTTCGGGGAACTAGGGTTACATACGTAACCCGGGACGTTCCCCTTCAGGGACTACCGCTGCGTGTAATCGCAGTGGGAACGCAATACCCACATCCCCATACGACCAAATCCCCGTCGTGTGTCATTAGGAGACACAAGCCGACGAGAGAACCTGAGCCCCGGGAGTGGAGCTAAGGTCAAGGGAATAAAATCTGACGAAAGTGTGCGGTGAGGACCAGCCTGCCGCATCACAAACGTCCTGAAGAGAAGCTCCTGAAAGAAGAGCTGTAGAGGCAGCCATACTCCTGGTGGAATGAGCCCTTACAGCCAAAGGTGAAGGCTGATGGGCCGAACCGTAAGCAAGCGAGATGGCCTCGACCACCCACTTGCTCATCCTTTGCTTAGATGCAGGACACCCTCTCTTAGGTGACCCAAAACAGACAAACAGTTGTTCCGATCTCCTCCACAGAGCAGCTCTGTGGACATACGCATCTAAAGCCCTAACAGGGCACAGCAAATTAAGTTTCCTCTGGTCTGACGTCAGAAAAGGCGGAGGACAGAAAGCCTGCAGAACTATAGGTCTAACCAAAGTGGTCGGCACCTTAGGAACATAACCTGGTCTCGGACAGAAAAAGGCCTTAACCACACCAGGAGCAAATTCCAGGCACGAGGGAGCCACCGAAAGTGCTTGAATATCACCAATCCTTTTTAGAGATGAAATAGCAAGAAGAAGGATAGTCTTAAGAGTAAGAAACTTTTCCGAAACTTCCTCGATGGGCTCAAAAGGAGCAAGGGAGAGACCTTCTAAGACGATGGCCAGATCCCAAGCTGGTACCCTTGTGCGAACTGCAGGCCTCAGCCTCAGGGTGCCACGAAGGAAGCGCGATATATGTGGGTGTTTCCCGAGGGAACCTCCACTTGAAGGGGCGTGGTAAGCAGCTAAGGCCGCCACATACACCTTCAGTGTGGAGTGGGATAACCCTGTGGAGAGACGGTCCTGCAGGAAATCCAGCACTGTACCAACCGGGCAGTTAACTGGGTCCTGCTGGCGCTCTCCACACCAAGAGGTGAAAAGTTTCCACCTCGCGGCATATAACTTCCTCGTGGAGGGAGCTCTGGATTGGAGGATGGTCTCAACGACCTCAGCCGAGAGACCAGAATCTATGAGCTGGGCCCCCTCAGAGGCCAAGCCCACAGCCTCCATAGCTCTGGACGGGGGTGAAGGATCGACCCACTCGCCTGAGAGAGCAGATCTCTCCTGATCGGTATCTCTAGGGGAGAACCGTCGAGGAGAGACACTAGGTCCGAAAACCATACTCGGGCCGGCCAGAACGGGGCTATAAGCAGGAGACTGAGCCCGTCCCGGCGAACCCTCTCCAGAACTCCTGGGAGCAGAGCGATCGGGGGAAAAGCGTACAGGCGTGACCTCGGCCACGGATGTACCATAGCATCCAACCCCAGTGGGGCTGGCTGGCTGAGAGAGAACCACAGTGGACAGTGTGATGTCTCTCGGGACGCAAATAGGTCTACCTCGGCACGACCGAAATGTCCCCATAGGAGCTCCACCACCTCGGGGTGAAGACTCCACTCCCCGGGCCTCGGCCCCTGCCTCGACAGGATGTCTGCCCCCTGATTCAAATACCCCTGGAGATAAATAGCTCTGAGAGAGAGAATTTTCCCCTGGGACCATAGAAGGATCTGACGTGCCAGTTTGTAAAGCGGGCGAGAACGCAGACCCCCCTGATGGTTGATGTAAGAGACCACCGATGTGTTGTCTGTCCGGACAAGAACATGGTGGCCTCTTAGGTCTGGGAGGAAATGTTTCAGGGCCTGAAACACTGCCAACATCTCTAGACAATTTATGTGCCATAGACGGTGATGGTCCCCCCACAGACCCTGAGCCGGGCGACCACTCATGATCGCCCCCCAACCCGTGAGAGAGGCATCTGTCGTTAGCATAACGCGACGACAAGGAGCTCCCAACACAGGGCCTTGGGACAGAAACCAAGGATCTTTCCACATAACCAGGGCGCGATGACACCGTCGCGAACTCATGATCATGCGAAGCGGATTTCCCCTCGGGGAGAATCCCTTGGTTCTGAGCCACCACTGTAACGGTCTCATGTGCAGGAGGCCAAAAGGTATCACGTTGGACGCAGCTGCCATGAGGCCTAACAGTCTCTGGAACTGTTTTACAGTGGATGACCGGCCTAGCTTGACTTGATCTACTGTGGCAAGAATCGAAGCAACACGAGCAGGTGACAATTGTGCCTGCATCGTCGTCGAATCCCACACTACACCGAGAAAAGTGGTTCTCTGTAATGGAGAAAGAACACTCTTCTTGGCGTTGAGTCTCAACCCCAACCTCTTGATGTGAGCCAGAACGACATCTCGATGCCGAACCGCCTGTTGTTCCGATTGAGCTAGGATTAACCAATCGTCTATATAGTTCAGAATACGGATGCCCTGCAGCCTGAGCGGAGCTATAGCTGCATCCATACACTTCGTGAACGTGCGGGGTGACAGTGCTAGGCCCAACGGAAGAACCCGATATTGGTACGCTTCGCCCCCGAAAGCGAACCTCAGGAACTTCCTGTGTTGAGGGAGGATAGATACATGGAAGTAAGCGTCCTTTAGATCTATCGTGACAAACCAGTCCTCGGATCTGATTTGTGACACGATCTGTTTGAGAGTGAGCATCTTGAATTTGAGCTTTCCTACAGTGCGATTTAAGACACGCAGATCTAGAATGGGACGCAGCCCTCCATCTTTTTTCGGAACGATGAAGTACCGGCTGTAGTATCCTAACTCCCTGCTGGGTGGAGGAACCCGTTCTATAGCCCCTTTTTGCAGCAGAGTTTTTACCTCCTGTTCTAATACCAGAGCCTGCTCGGGGCCCACCACCGTGGGCAGAACCCCTCTGAACTGAGGTGGACGCGTTCTGAACTGAATAGCGTACCCGTTCTTTATAATATTCAGGACCCACTGAGAAACATTGGGAAGCATTTCCCATTCCTCCAGGAACTCTACTAAGGGAACCAGCCTCTCGAGGCTGGCCTCTGGATGAACACAGCCCGTGACAGACACAGCGCCCTGTAACATACTGGCAGGAAACAGCTGGTCTGAACACTCCACAACCCTCCTCGGAGGGGGCGAGCGTCCCTCGGGAAATCGCTCGCCGAGTCTCTCTACGCCCTGTGTAGGCAGGGTTAGTAGAACAGACCCCTGAGGGCATCGGGAAAGACAGGGCACCGTGTTCTTGTGCGGTGAACTCAAGTCTCTCCCGATGGGGACCACCCTCAGAGTCCTGACGTTCAGCCCGTCAGGACTTTTTCGACGCGGCCTTCCTGGCGACAATGACTGTCCTCAGATCAGTCCTGCCCCGAGACGGCCGCGCCGGAGAGCGCCCCGCCTCGTCCCTCCAGTTTCCCTGCGGGGGGGCACGAGACGCGACACTCCGCTTCTGCTGTGCTCTTTTTGAAGAGGAAGAACTCGACGGCTGGGACTGCCCTTTTCGCTCAGCAGCCCCAGTGACACGTATTTTGAGGGGGATGAATTTAGAAAAAGCAGCCGCCTGTTTTTTCTCTTCCTGGAACCTCTCCGTGACCGAGTGAAGAGCGTCACCGAAGAGGCCCACAGGTGAAACAGGAGCATTTAAAAGGAGAGACTTATCTTTTTCCTTCATCGATGTCTGACTCAACCATAAGTGCCTTTCTGTGGCCACCATGGCTGCCATAGATCGACCAATAGATTTAGCGGACTCTCTGGTGGCACGCAGAGTGAGATCAGCAGTTTGCCTAAGTTCGCTAATCATATCAGCCGAAATTTCACCCCCCTCAGAAACATCTTTGAGCAGGTCGGCCTGATAAGCCTGCATAATAGCCATCGTATGCAAACACGCAGCCGCCTGCCCAGCCGCCGAGTAAGCCTTCCCCACCAGCACAGAGGTATTCTTTAGTGGTCTAGATGGAAGAGCCGGCGCTTTAAGTGAAACTGAAGAAGCAGGAGAGAGATAGCTCGCGAGCGTCTCCTCCGCCTTCGGCATCGCCACATAACCAGCAGATTTAGCACCAAAAATGTTACCATAAGCATTTGACTGATTCGTGTAAATTCTGCTAGAAACCGGTCTAACCCAGGTCTTTGAAACCTCAGCATGAAGGTCTGGGAAGAACGGTAAGCACCGGCGAGACGGTTGAGGACGTGCAGACAGAAATCTATCATCTAGTTTGCTTTTAATTTTAGAATCCTGTCTATCAGCTGGCCACTCGATACTGAGCCTTTCAACAGCCCGAGATAACACATCCATCAAACCTTCTTCATTTGCAGTATAATGTGTCACACTAGAACCCTCTGATGCAAAACTTTCGACATCCAGATCCTCAGAACTGGATAATCTTAATTCAACATCATCATATGCCTCCACCTGGGCAGAAGTAACCGCCGCAGCGCGTGCTTCCGAAGCCGGGTGAGAGGCACCGGATCCCGCCGGAGAAAGCTGAGATAGGGCGGGGCCCGTCTCAACATCGCCGGTGAGATCCATCTGCGAACCCCAAGTCAAGCGCCGCCGCTCTGCCTCAACAGAAGCGGGACCCGAGCCTTGGGGAGCTCGCAGCAAACCACTCTCCTCAAAGAGCGATCGCCGCGGGCGCAGAGTTCTAAGAGGAAAGCGTTCGCAATGCTGACAGTCGACTCCCTCGAGAGCCGACTGGGCATGCTGAACACCCAAACAAGCCACACATAACTCGTGTGAATCCCCACCCGTGATGTATCGAGTACAGGGGGGAACACACTTTCTATACTGCTCGCTCATATTGGTTTTTTTATATATATATATATATATAGTGATAAACTCCTGACAGAACAGACAAACACAATCGACAGATTCAGACACACGCACAGAGCTGCTGAAGTGACAAAAGCTGGCGTGTTGTGTGCTCAGGGGATATTTATAGCTTCCTGGTCTATGACGTCACTCGCCGTACGCTCATTCTCTCCATTGACTGATTTCATTCATGCTTCAGACGCGTCACGCTGGGGCGTTCCCACTGCGATTACACGCAGCGGTAGTCCCTGAAGGGGAACTTAAACATACGTTTCATATTTATGCTTAAATAATATAATGTTATTTTTTTTTATTTCATCTATGTTGATTATATGAAAACGGAACCGCATGAGATGAGTAAGATAGGACCATAAGATGACCAATAGGCCTAATATCGGAAAACATTTGGAATGGGTCAGATTTTGATCTACTAAGTTTTGTTTTGTAGAAAGCCTTTCTTTAAATTTTATTTCGTTTTGTATAAATTGTATCTTCATTTTAATCAATGTTTCATCAACAAATTTGCCTGGATTAATAAAAAAGAAGCACTTCATATGAAGTGTGCATTTCTCTCTATAGGCGCGTTCACTACTGCGAAGATGGCGAGTCTGCATCGTCAACTTTATCAACAATTCAAATGTTTCATGCATAATCATTACTTTTGCCGGTTCTTTGTGGCAAGCTTTATTTCAGGTGTTGCGTGATATATCTGCGCCCAAGTAGCAGTGCTTCGAATCTTCACGAGACCGGCGAGATGCATCCACGGGGTGGGAGATACGCGGCGTGATTGACAGCTTTGACACCAAATGGATATACGTGAAAATCAGATGACATGATTTCACAACTTTTCATTGGTCATTTAGATAATGTGAAGCATGCTGTATACGGAAATGAACCTGGACATTCTATCCGTCGAAAAATCTCAAAATCGGCAAAATGGACATACGTGGTTTTCATCGGACAGCGACGATATAGTCCTTGCATTCTTTCTTGTGTGACACCCCTGAATGAAAGGCTCATTAGTATGCAGTCTGCTCAGGTGAGAACTGTCTATTTATTCATGAGGGGGTTGGGCCGTTCCGCCCATTCGCATATTGCCTTTGCAAACAAAAAAATGTTTTTCACAATTTAAAACAATCTATTGTTTTATGTGAATGATTAGGCAGAATGATTTTCAGATCAATTTGAAGCAAAAACTCTAGGCGACAACATCCACTAGTCAAAAGTCTTGTGGACAGATATTTAGTATGTTATTTGTGGCCTTATATTAGAAACTTTATTTTTTAGTTTTTTCAATACCGGTAACCACGCATAAACAATATTCTCTTAAAGTACATACAATGTACATACATGTTGCTCACATATTATGGTAGCCCTGTGTGTGCTATATAGAGTGTAATTTCACCTGTGCCATTAATATGTTTATAAGCAACTGAAAAAAGCACAAAAGAGCATGCCAAAACATCTCAAGGACCCCGAAAACACCTCAGACCCCAGAGGGTTAACCCTCTGAGGTCTAAGGGCATTTTTTCACTTTTTCCTTCGATTTTACAAATCTTATTAAATTCACCTTTTAAAGGGAATTACATAACATAATCCCACATGTTTTATATCAAAATGTGCAGAAAAAACCCAGCTCTCTTATTGGTGAGTTCACCACTTGTCCTGGAGAATTGTCTAAAGAGAGAGAGAGGGATAATCTGTCTCTAAAAGGTGAAAAATTTAAGTCCGATTTTTGAAATTCTTCAAATCTCTTGTGAAAACATACCATTACTCATGTGGACGAATTATTTTGGTCCTTGAAATGGGTTTCCCAAAGTCTTAGGGTCACAAAAGGAGTGTAATATATTAATAAAATAGTAGATAATGAATAATCATTGTCTAAAGTGACATTTTTGAAAAATCGTTTTTTAGTACAAGTTTTGTCTGTGACTCTACCTTCACCAAATGTTAGAGGGACTGAGATAAAATAGGACTAAAATAACTTCCTACTACATATCAAGCTTTATGGGATGTGTGCAAATGAAAAAGTAGAATTACAACAGGTCTTTCTTTCAAGCAAAATGTTTACTTTGTGAAAAAAACTCACTACTAACAATATTCACAAAATGTACACATTTTCATGTTTTACATGTCAAAAAAAAATTCAAACCAAAGATGAACTATATATTAGAAATATATAATATATATATAAAACAGTTTCTGTCCAGCTGCATGCAAAGCGCAACACCACACTCCCTGCATTTCCAAGGTGTGTCCTTTCTCTGGCCTCGGCTTTGGCAATGCTCACACCTGCTGCGACCTGTGGTGGCTTTTGTGGAAGAATCTGCTGCATGAACGGCAATTGGCACAGGAATATGACCTGCAGGTACCGGGACCGGAGCAGTGTGAAGAGGCTTACCACAGAGTTCAGCAGTCAGCTCCTCCATGAAAGCTCTGTGTGTCATGGGTGTTGTTTGCTGGGCCAGACAAAGTTCCTTGTGGAGGATGTAGCTGTTGGTGGTGGCAATGTCCAGAAAATGGTAAAACAGGTGTCTGTACCAGCGCATTGTTTTGTGTTGTGCAGAGTAATATTGAATGAGCTGGTCTGAATGATCAACTCCCCCCATGTGTTCATTGTAGGCCAAAACTGGTGTGGGACAGGGGATTGATGTCTTTGTCCAAGAGCCATCTTGTTGTTTCACCCTCCTCTGAACAGTGTTACCAGAGTGTGCTGTGTGAAGTGTGGAGCAGACTCATACTTCTCTCATGTCCATCCATCGCAGCAAATTTTTGCTCATGGAGAGCCCTGAAGAGTTTGGGGCTTGAATAAAAATTATCCATGTAAATGTGGTAACCTGTGCCAAGGTAACCTGGTTGTACCAGGGACATCACAACATCATAGGAAAGGCCATGTCCAGAGGGGATGTCACTTTTGCCGGTGTAAACGGAAAAGTCCACTGTATAGCCATTCCGTGAGTCTGCCAAGACAAACAACTTGAATCCCCACTTTATCGGTTTTGCCTTCATGTACTGCGTCATCACAGTTTTGGCCTTTGATGCAACCATTCTTTCATCCACAGCCACATCTCTGTGAGGATGATAAAATGACTTGCAGGCATTTTTGATGGTGTTCATCAGAGGTTTCAGTCTGAAAAGTTTGTCATGGTCGGCTGTGCCCTTTTTTTTTGTCGTTCTGGACATCCTCTTCAGGGTCGCTAAGGTGAAGGTTCCAAGAAAGTGCTCTGTATCTGTCCCGTGGCATGATCTGCACTGGAAGTGGCAAAGAGAAGAAGTGATTCTGTCTCCAGTAATCTGCAATGCTGTCGAGTTTCACCATGGCCATGTACAGAAGCAGTCCAATGTACTTGTAAAACTCCCTTATGTTCACATCTAACCATTTATATTTCTTTCCCTGTGCCATTTGTTTAGCAGCCTGCTTGTTTGTGTTTTGGCACAGTGTTTGTATGATTTGTACAGGGAAGAAAAGTTTGAAGAGGTCGAGTGGTGTATATGTGGAAGTGGAGCTGAGCTGTGGCCCTGGTGTTCGAGCTGGTTGAAACCTGAAGACAGGGGGAGCGATGTCTGGGTCTTTTTCCGTCTTCCAAGACAGTGGAGCTGGCTGCTGTGTAGGTGGGGGTGCTGGTTGATGCTGGGCGTTACGGGACCTCTTGGCTGGCCGGGTTGCTGATGATGGTTGCTGTGTGGGTGGGGGTGCTGGTTGATGCTGGGGGGTACGGAACCTCTTGGCTGGCCGGGTTGGTGATGATGGTTGCTGTGTAGGTGGGGGTGCTGGTTGATGCTGGGGGGTACGGAACCTCTTGGCTGGCCGGGCTGGTGAGAATGACTGCGGCGTAGGGGCTGGTGGTGACCTGGTGGCAGGCACAGGTGAGGCTGCCTGTGTTACACTTGGCCCTGGTAGCTGTGAATCCTCTCTGAAAAAACACAAAAACAAATAAGTTAGGATCTGCATTATCAATTTCATTGAAATAAAGTTTACACCTCTCTCTCTCTCTCTCTCTCTCTCTCTCTCTCTCTCTCTCTCTCTCTCTCTCACACACACACACACACACACACTAATCTCCACCTAACAAGAATGTGGAAGATGTGTGAGGATTTGACACATCCTTCAGCTAATCTTCTCTTTATTTAACGTTATTCCAATTTATCACATGAGCTAGCTGTCCCGTCCACCCCAAATCACAGCAAATAACACCTGAATGAGATGTGGGAATACTGTCTCTTCCATTTCAAAACTCCACAGAGATTTATAATTTTACATTCAGTATAAATATAGGCCTACTAAACATAAATAAAATTATATGAAAGATCAAGCCAGATCTATACAAGTATAAACAATATGATAAAAAAGGTCAATGGCCAAAACATATCGATTCATCACTACAAGAGATAGGCCTAATGTTATTCAAATTGTGAATTGAGGTGAAAAATATTACATTAGCTATCATAAGGAGACCAGCAAGAACAGCCTACAACGTTACTATTTGTAAGTGTACCCCGGTTTTACACAAGAAAATAACTTTTACATAAAGTAAACACTTTGCTAAAGGCGCAGTCAATTTATCAAAGCAGCACAGCGCAGCTTATTTTAGCCAAGATGGTCACCATGCGAACGAGGTTTTTATAAAATAAATACGCTTACCCGTCCTCAACTGGATCTCTTCTGTGATCATAATCCTCATCTTCATCAGAAGAAAATCCATCAGGCTCGGAAACTCGCCTTTCATCCTCGTCGCTGCTATCCAAAATCGCCGCAAGTGCGTCTTTCAATGTCAATGTCTTCGCCATTTTCTCTCCTCGTCTTCTTCTTACTTTTCCTCTTCTTTATATATATTTTTGCCATGTTTTTTTCGCGGACTTTTTCTTTCACGGACTTTTTTACTCTTTCTCTCTCCATGTCAGCTGGTATTTTCCTCACTGTGAGGAGATGGGAGGGTACTTAGGGATTTCAACTGCATCTATTGGTTGGTTTCACACAAAATGCAGACAGGCAAGCTAGCCCACCAATCACGCACGGTGAATGACCATCTTGTCTTCTCTCTTGCTCTCTGTGTGAGTCACATATGATCTCGCGAGAATAAGGACGTTGAAGCTGAGAATCTGTCGATTACAGCAAAATCAGAACCATTTATGTGTGCTGCACAATCGCGGAGATATTAATAGAAACATTGAGTAAACATTGAGTTGACGCGCCCGCGCGTCATCCGACCTCAGGGGGTTAATGTGAAACACTTAAAGTGCCTTAAACACTTAACAGTGATTATAAAAGATCAAATTCAGTATAAACCTTTTTGAAGATGCATACTATATACAGGCGAGCAGATGAGCCCAGTGTGAATATGAACGCAACACGCTAAATGGTTAAAGGAACACGCCAACTTTTTGGGACTTTAGCTTATTCACCTAGTTAGATAAGTCCATACATACCCTTTTCATCTCTGTGGGTGCCGTAACTCTGTCCGGCGCACCCACCGCTAGCCTAGCTTAGCACAAAGACTGGAGGTAAACGGCTCCAGCTAGCATACTGCTCCCAATAAGTGACACAATAATGCCAACATTTTCCTATTTACATGTTGTGATTTGTATAATCACAGCGTGTACAAATAACAAGGTCACATCAGACACAGCCATCTTCTAACCATAATGAACTATATTCTCAGAAGGCGAAGCACTGCTACTTCAGCAGAGTGATTTGCTCGCAGCACCTGAGAAGCCCCGTGGTGAGGAGCAGAGAGTTCGCTCTGAGTATTGCGCTAATCACTCTATGAATCAGACTAAAATCTCGAATTATGTTGTACTTTAAAATCTTGAATTAATGATATCTGCAATACATTCATGTTGGTTCTGTTCTGTTTTCCCTAAGGGGGGGGGGGGGGGGGGGGGGGGGTTTGCGGCTCTCTCTGCTCTTATCCATGCTAGACTGCATGGATGCACAGGGAGCTAGAACCAGAACAGAACCATACCACCAATCCAAACTGTATGCAATTACCAATCGTATTTGACGATAGTGGTCCTGACAGAAGTAGTAAATCATGACAAGATTAACATCTTTGGGTAAAATAAAAAATCATATTAATAATTAGGATAGAACAGATTATGATAGATAGAAAATATTAAAATAGAACAGATTTAGATATAACAGATTATGATAGAAAGACAGATGTTAAGAAAGATAGATGACAGAGAGGTCACAAGAAATAAATATATGACAGATAAGAAAGTAAGATATATATGACAGCTGGCTAGGTGATATACTAGATAGATAGATAGATAGATAGATAGATAGATAGATAGATAGATAGATAGATAGATAGATAGATAGATAGATAGATAGATAGATAGATCAAACACCAGGCGAGAAAAAATAAAAGGTGAGTGTGCAGTCATTTACATTGTTTACACCGCAAAACAAATCCTCTACTTACCATTTTCGCGCTATTGTAAACTGGATTCTTCGACTTGCCGTAGAGTCCTTAAACCCAGTAGAGGAGGGGCCATGTAGATGAGCTCATAAATCTGCATTTTAAGTTGCGTATGGTGTCAACTTAATGTCTTTCGGCGTGACATTGTTCTAAAGCGTGGTGGCACTTATTTAACGCCTAATGGCGTGATGAAAACTGCGTCTTAATATTAATAGGTGAAGGAATACAAATTTGTCAAATGTTTAATTTAGGTTTCCACTCCAATGGTATAAAACTGATAAAGTTTAGTAGACGGATTTTAGATGATTATTGAGTCTCCTTTCCTGATAGTCCTGTTTTCTCTCCTTTCAGCCTAGATGTTGAATCGTTAGGTTGATTGGATTAGCTGTCGGGGAGACTTTCACCTTTTGTCTTTAATGGCTCTGGGATGGCTCTTAGGGACCATAGTTCCTGGCCACTATCAGCATTTGAATAGTTATGCTGATTCAATTGGATTGGTAATGCCCTCAGAGTAGGGTGTGTTCCTACTTCATTTGCATGCTTTGTTTCAGAGCGACTCCACCCCAATGTAAACTCCTCCCCCTCTAAATGTATAAATTGCAAGGGAACATTTCCCTTAGTTGGACGAGATTGAGATGCTACAGCGACCTAATAAAGAACATCTGCTTTAAAAGATACCTCTTCGTCTCCTGGTCTGCTCTTCTGACTTTTCTACACTTTAAGAAGAAAAAGTTCACAACAGATGGTGCCCTGTGACCCGGATAGAATTAACTTCACCAGAATCCAGAACTGGACCTCAACAAAGATCTCACCAAAGCTGACTGAGTTCTGACTGAGTTCCAGATTAAATTTAGAAACATCAAGCTCAACAAAGATCTCAACAAAGAATGAACATTTCTGACTGAGTTCCAGACGGAATCTTTCGTACAACTAACGATTTGGTGAGTTTCACTCTATTCAAAGAACCGCTGAAGACCAGTACAAATTTTGCTATGCCTCTGCGCCGTCAGAGAAGAGTTAACAGACAGCTGTAGAGTTTGGTTAGCTAAGTTTATCCTCTAAAGTTTTCTGTTAGAGATGAAAAGTAATCCTCTGCCCAGACAGGGAAGATTTTAGCATTCAATTTAAAATATTGTTAGCCTCTGTGCAAGCAGAGAAGAGGTAGTCTTACAGGCTATTTATTTTGGTTACCCTTTTAAAAGTTTTCTTTTAGAGATGAAAGTGTATCCTCTGTTCAGGCAGGGAAGTTTAGCATCACGTGCTAATGATTTGGTTTTTTCCTCTGTTCAGGCAGGGAAGATTAACATTAAATGTTAATATTTTGTGATCCTCTGAACAGTCAGGGAAGTTGTTTTTATCCTCTCTTTCAGGCAGGGAAGATTAGCGTAAAGTGCCAGTAATTTGGGTTTTCCTTTGCTCTGTCAAGGAAGGTTAACAGAGTTGATTTGTGTTAACAAGTGTAGCCTCTGTTTGAACAGAGAAGTTTTAGTGTTTGTTTGTGTGGTAACAAAGAAACTCACAAAATGGTTCGAATGAATGCTAGGCTAGTTCCATCAACTCAGAAAGGTGGACTAACTAGCCCTCTATGGAAAGAGAGTTAGTTCAAGTCATTGTTAGGAGAGCACATGGACTCCATAGTGACTGAGTCAGTCAGATTGAATTTGACAAAGAAATTTGATATTCACCCAGAAAGAGTATGGTCTATTGAAGAATGCAAAAAGGTGTTAGGTACATGTATCAGGAAGAGAAACCTAAAAGGCATTATTTTCTCTCACATGGAATTTAGCTTATCCATTGCACAAGAGCAAGCTCAGTGTATTGTGAAGTTAAAAGAACAGAACAAACAATTGCAGACTCAAGTGTCCTGTTTCAAGACAAAGGTGGGCCATAACAAAGCCTCGTCAAAATGTGACTCAGAAAACCAACAGTCAGATGAAAGCTATCCTGATTTACAGTTTTTTGATAGAATAGAGGACCATGTCAGTGCTGTATTGGTGAAAGATTTAAATGCAGTTAAAGTGTGTGGAGGAAGACAAAAGGCTCAGAGTAGGGGAAAAGGGATTGATCCAGTTCCATCAGCAAACCCCATACTGCAGCTACAAGCAGTCAAATTATCTTTAGCTCCTAAATATATCGAGAGAATTGCTGAAAGTTTGCCATCAGTGCAAAGACATTTTTCTGAGTTTAGGAGAGAATTGTCAAAAAATATGCGGCTCTACGATATGTCTCTAGCTGAAGTCAACCAGCTAATATCACAGATCTTGACTGAGTCAGAATTCCATGATTTTGAAAATGCTGTAAACAATTCTGAACTACAGCATGCCAGAAAAGATGAATTGAGAGAGGGAGTTCTGAGAGTGTTAAAGAACATTGTTGGACCAAAAGTGGACTGGTCAAAGATCACTAGTTGTGTACAGAAGAATTATGAAAATGTATGTGAGTACACAGAAAGATTTTGTCAGACAGCTGCAGCTTACAGTGGGACTGTTGACACTTCAGAGAAGGCGCTAGAGGACAATGGTGCCCTCGTTCACACATGGTTTGATGGTCTTTTGTCAGAACATAGAAATGCATTGCCTTTCTTAGATGTCACATGGGCCACTAGAACCCTGCAAAACAACTTGGACAGTTTAGCTGCTTGGGAAAGAGATTCTGATGTCAGGGCAAGCGTAAACATTACAGCAGCCTCCTTTAAGGTCAACACAGAGAACCAACAGAAACATAAATGTTCTAAGAGAGAGGGCAGTTGTTATTACTGTGGTAAGCCTGGACACTGGAGAAAAGAGTGTAGGAAAAGCAAAAAGAACTTTATAGAAGGTAACAATTTTGCTCAGCTCCTACTCAGTCTGCTTTCTACTTTGAAGCAGCCACTGCCCACGTCATTAAACGGGTGGGGCAACATGTTGAGGTGTTAACCATTTGTGCTGTGAGTGCTTAATTCTCCCCAGTAACTTACAACAGAGATAAAAGACTTATTTTTGTTTCATAGAACAAAAGGAAAGTGACTTATCTCAGCTTTTCCTTTGTGGGGACAATGGTTAAGTAAGCTCACAGCATTAAATGTTGTCTACAGCACAGGCCCTTCATTAGTAATGAGCTGGGTCAGGCTGTAAACTTAAAATGCCCTCAATGTAGTGACCGCAATAATGAATCAAGCAAAGGTCATTTTTGTCACCATTTTCATATATGATGTCTACACTGACTACGTTTACATGCAGCCAATTTTCGGGTTATGTTCAGGTTAAGGTCACTATTCGGGTTTCTGAAACATTAGGAATAACCCGTTTACATGCGTGAGCAGAGAGAGTTTCTCCTGTATACATGGAATTGCAATATCCCGATGTAAACGGCGACGCACGGTTAGCGTCAAGACGTACGGACAACCTTAAGACGCACTATGCGTCATTTCAGATTCTTCTTCCTGTATCCGAAGACAACAATAGCAGCAGCACACGGATAATGAATAGTTCGGGGCAGATAGCGATCGCCTTTGTTTGCGCTTTGGTGCTGGTACTGACCTCGCTCCAAAAGTATGCTGTGCTGCGTCTCGCCATGTTTACTTCCGGTATACTGCACGCGGCTTTTTGTATGCGCCGAGAAGTTCCTCTACTCAAAAGACCAAGATTCCTTGCGAATGGAACATGCGCAGAACACAAATCACTATGGGGATATGCCGATGCGCGTTTACATGACCAAAAATTCGGGTTAGAAAAGGGGTGCCCCAGGTATCATATCCCGGTTTTTAAAATCCGGGATATGAGCATATTCGGGTTTTTGCAGGTGTTTACATGGCCGTGCGCGACCGGGTTATTGCTAATATCCCGGTTTTGAACGGGTTATTAGCTGCATGTAAACGTAGTCAATGACTGAAGTTTTGTTAGAGGATGAAGGAGAAATGACTCACGATTGTGTTACGCAGATAAAGCTACACACTTCACAGGACAGGTAGTCAAGGAAGTGTCTGGACCACATCAAGTGATGTAAATTAAAGTAGCGGCAGTATTGTGTCAGGATAAACCTGGACTCATTGTGTCACACTGTAAAAGTTGTTCCCTCTCCCACAGGGAAATGACAGGACACGGAACAGTGAGGAGCCCAGGGAAGAACCGATTGCAACAGGCATCGGGGGCCAACCCCTGCGGTGAAGACTACCTCATAGGCCTTCCCCCTCCATAGTCCACCCCTACCTCACTGCTTCTATTTAGGTGTCAAACAAATTAAGAAATAGGGAAAGAAGGAACAACGATAGCAGACTCGGAAAAGTTTACAACCCTAGGGTTTGAACAAATACTGCTCTCCTGTCTTTTGTTTTCTCTCTTCCTCTGTGCAGGTAACACTTGATGGCTGACCCGAGACCCATACGCGCCGACCTCCTCATCTGCGTATGAAGCCACAAACTCAAGAAATCAACTAGACCTACTGCCGAGCCAACTATCACAAAAGGATAAAGAAAAGAAAAGAAAAGAAAAAAAACACAACGCAGAGACTACGAAACCTTCAGTCATCCATCGACATGCTCAAGATTGTCCTACTACTACACATCATGAAGATCGCACAAAGTCCGGACTCCAGAAACAACATATTCTTAGAGCTGATGAATATGTCAAAAACGCCTTGTTTGCTGGAAAGAACGTTTGCATGTCACCTCCGAAGATGGCTGCATTCCAGGACTCACTTGTGCACAAAACATGGTGGTCCAACAAGACATTCTGGATCTTTCAGCAAAATTACACCAAGATGACTGAAGATAATTCTTCATGGTTCAGAAACTTGATTGATCACGAGAATATCACAGTTCCAACCAGAAAAGACTCACAAACCCTAATTGCATGTTTTGTTTCTGTGTCAACATGCAATTACAGAAAAACAAACACCGAATATGCCTTATGTGCCTGTAACTATCACAAGTTGCAAGAATGAATTTTTAATTGTTTAAATTTGTATATATTGTGGGAGTTATTTAGAACTCCCAAAGGGGGAATTGAAGGAATACAAATTTGTCAAATGTTTAATTTAGGTTTCCACTCCAATGGTATAAAACTGATAAAGTTTAGTAGATGGATTTTAGATGATTATTGAGTCTCCTTTCCTGATAGTCCTGTTTTCTCTCCTTTCAGCCTAGATGTTGAATCGTTAGGTTGATTGGATTAGCTGTCGGGGAGACTTTCACCTTTTGTCTTTAATGGCTCTGGGATGGCTCTTAGGGACCATAGTTCCTGGCCACTATCAGCATTTGAATAGTTATGCTGATTCAATTGGATTGGTAATGCCCTCAGAGTAGGGTTTGCATGCTTTGTTTCAGAGCGACTCCACCCCAATGTAAACTCCTCCCCCTCTATATGTATAAATTGCAAGGGAACATTTCCCTTAGTTGGACGAGATTGAGATGCTACAGCGACCTAATAAAGAACATCTGCTTTAAAAGATACCTCTCCGTCTCCTGGTCTGCTCTTCTGACTTTTCTACACTTTAAGAAGAAAAAGTTCACAACATAATAGGGCAGTCAGAAGTATGCAAATTCTGAACCATATGGCTTTCCATACAGAAGCAGTGCACATTGTTTCCGGTATGCATGTTAACAATTGAGTGCTTTTACAGCTCGGCAGCGGTTATAAAGCGCCGCCAGTACAAGGTTGAAGGACGATTTGACAAAATATATAAATTTTTAGTTGACACAAAAGTATATATTGCACAGAATAAGCATACTTGTAGAGTAGTATGATTACATTTACAGTTTTTTTTATTCGCTTTGGTACTATTTTCACAAGGTGTACATTTTCAAAACTCTTAGTGCTAATATCACTTTATATATAAAGTATATAATATATAAAGAATATTGCATACTTCTGATCATCAAAAGTGCATTTTTTCTTTTAAACATTTCATCATGTTTTCAATTGTGTTAGTACAATACTCAAAATCACAAATTATCCCTTTACAAAACAAAATATCAGTTTCATCTATATAAATGTTTAATTCACAGTAGCTGCCTTTCATAATGATGTGGCCAGACAACTAATTTGGTGAGGTCAATTTGTAAAGAAAGACTACACGCCTGCGCACATTCAAACGTGCATACCTATACTCTAAACACGTAGTAGCGTTTTCACAGATTCACGTTTTTGAAGTTTGCGCATACATTTTTCAACGCTTGCACCTTGGAACCTATTTTAAGGTTTGCGTTCTCGAGCCACCAGGCACTGTTGTTGTGCGGATGAGCAGCCCAGACCACATTAAAGGTCCCCTGACATGAAATTTTCACTTTCTGTGTTTTTTTAACATTAATATTAGTTCCCCTAGCCTGTATTTGGTCCCCTCGTGTCTAGAATTTTCAATCGGTGTAAACCGAGCTTTGGCTATTTTTCTCTTCTCTGCAGCTCAGACGCGCTGATCTTGAATCTCCTCCTTATGACGTCATAAGGAGGAAAGTTTACCTCCCCTTTCTCTGCTTTGCCCGCCCGGAGAATTTGGCACGCCCATGAGAAAACGAGCTAGGAACAGGAAGTACGAACGCGCCGGCGCGATTTTAGTTTTTCCTAGAGAAGAATTGATAGTTTAAAAGTGCTAAAAATATAGAACTCATTTCTGATAAAAACACATCTTTTGAGAAGATAAATTCATTATTTTTGTCATTATTTAGAGTCTGTTGCAAGAAAGTGTTTGAAAATAAATCTGTCTCTCCGGTATAACATTCTGGGAACAATTTCAGTAAAATTGTATCATTATTTCATACATCCAATTTGTTACCATTTCAAGTGCACTTATAGTTGATACTGTTATATTAAACATTATATTAAACTATATGTTATATTATAAACTATGTGCAAACTAGTTTTAATTAAATGTCAAGATTGATGTTCTATTGAAACAGAATATATCACAATCGATTCTATTTTCTGTTCTAACTGAGATTATTTCTGTCATTGAAATGCATTGTTGATTAATTTGTTATAATTAGTTTTTTAAATTTGTTTAATTTTCATTTTTTTTTCATTGAAACGTAAAATACGCGATTTTGTTTGTTAAATCTTATATTGTGTCCTGCTTTCTCAAAAAAAAAAAAATCATGGAATTGTTTCTAAACGACTAGTAGAGCAAACCATTTCCACCTGTATAATTGAGAGTGATTATAAGTGTGATGAGCATCTGCTAAATAAGCAAATGAGCGTCCACAATTCACACCTTCTGTCAGTGAAGCCGCTCCCACCTGCCATTCATGAGAGTTTAAATGCTGTTTAAATATTCCCATCTTCCCAAAGGAGAAGAAGCAGCAAGCAGGAGGAATTACTCCAGGAGAAACTACTGACATACTATTGAAAAGATGGAGTTTGAGGAAGAACCCTGCAGAATAAAAGATGAAGATACAGAGGAACGAATAGGTTGGTGTTTTCCATCCTTCTCTTTAATGACTGATAAGAAACATTAAGATGAAAACTGACATGGAACAAAACATCTAAAACTAGATACTAGTAGACTCAATAGTAAACTAGGTTTGTGTTAAATTAAGAATGAACTTTATTTTTTGTTTCTCAGTTGTCATTCTTTAATTGAATTATGGGAATATATTGATTTTAGACCCGGTGGCAGTGAATGAAGACAAACAGCAAGAATCTCATAATTTCGCAGATGGAGATGGAAACACAGCCATTTCACAGACTGAAAAGAGTTTCACAAAGAAACGAGCTGGAAAAGCTGGAGTCAAAGGATCTTTCACCTGCTATGAGTGTGGAAAGAGTTACACAATGAAAGGAAACCTCACTGTGCACATGAAAGATCACACTGGGGAGAAACAGT
Organism: Rhinichthys osculus; assembly: GCA_029959095.1. Taxonomy (NCBI): domain Eukaryota; kingdom Metazoa; phylum Chordata; class Actinopteri; order Cypriniformes; family Leuciscidae; genus Rhinichthys; species Rhinichthys osculus. The sequence goes on along the minus strand of JARWKJ010000014.1, from coordinate 11,285,236 downwards.
TCACATGTGCTCAGTGCGGAGAGAGTTTCGTACATAAATCAAAACTCAAAAGACACATGAGAATTCACACAGGAGAGAGGCCTTATACATGCTCCCAGTGTGGAAAAAGTTTCATTTACAAAACACATCTAAATGACCACATGAGAATTCACACCGGAGAAAAACCATTCACATGCACTCAGTGCGGAAAGAGCTTCAGGTGCAAAAGCTTTCTCAAAGATCATCTGCGCTCTCACACTGGAGTGAGATCATTCAGCTGTGATCAGTGTGATAAAACATTTGTTTTTGATTCAAATTTAAGAAGACACCTTAAAGTTCATGCAGCTGTGAGCAAGCCTCACTTTTGTTCTTTTTGTGAAAAGAGTTTTTCAGAACTGCACTATTTAAAAGAGCATGAGCGTGTACACACTGGTGTGAAACCTTATATGTGCTTTGACTGTGGGAAGAGCTGTACTACATTGAGCAACTTAAAATCACACCAGAGAATTCATACTGGAGAGAAACCGTACAAGTGTGCACACTGTGGAAAGAGTTTCACTCAGTCAGGAACCTTGAAAACTCACGAGAGAGTTCATACTGGAGAGAAGCCACACCAGTGCTCTTCATGTGGGAAGAGTTTCGCCCACTTTCCTAATCTACATGTCCATAAGAAAAAGCATTGCCCAAAGTTGTCTAAATGAACAAAGTTTTACATTCAGATCCATGACTTGCTAGTAAATAATTTGATATTCAGATTAAGCAAAAGTTGACATTTCTGAAACAATAGCCTATTAGGCCATTATCCATATCACAAAACAGTTTGTTTTTAGTCTCGCTGTTTAGAGGTGATGCATTGAGAATATACTGAAAACCTTTTTTGCATTGAAAACTCTGAGACTCTGCACATTGCCCCAGATATCCTTCCTTACTGATATGGGATTGTTATATTGCAAATTACACTAGGGGCCCTATTTTAACGATCTGAAACGCAAGTGTCAAAGCGCAAGTAACTTTGTGGGCGGATCCCGGCGCTGTTGCTATTTTCCCGGCGGGATAAATGCCTCTTGCGCCTGGCGCAAATCTAAAAGGGGATGGTCTGAAGTAGCTTCATTATTCATAGGTGTGGTTTGGGCGTAACGTGAAATAAACCAATCAGAGCGTCATCTCACATTCCCTTTAAGAGCAGGCGCGCTTGTTCTAAAGCGGATTCCTATTATAACGGCGGATTTGCCAGGCGCGCGCCAGGAGTGGTTCACAGCCGAGGAGAGCAACGTTCTCGTCAGGGCCGTAAAACACAGAGAAGTGACATTGGGGATGTAGAAACCCACCCAAATTAACTTCTGTTAAACAGGCGTATGATAATTTGGGTAAATGTGTAAGCTACATGTATGCTTTTATAATAAACCATCCATCCATCCATCCATCCATACATCCATACATCCATACATACATCCATACATCGTAATAATGTATGATTTGCAAAAATGAAAACTGCTGCTTAGATGAGAGAATCAAAGTGTATGCGCGTGTATGTGCGCTACATTGATTATGGCCAAGCATGCGCCCTTAAAATAGCATAATGAACAACGCGCAACGCGCCACTGACTTTAGACTATTTTTTTCTGGTCAGTGGCGCATTTGTCACGCCCCTTTCACACATACTCCGTTTGCAGTGCGTATGCGGTGCGTATTTTTTTCCGTACCCATGTTAACAGGTTAGAGCTTTCACACTGCACGCGGATGCGGTCCGTCGATCCGTTCCAGTTGCGGTGCGTATACAGCAGTGCAGAGATCGTTTACGCACCGAGTCTATTTTTGCTGTGCTGCAAACGCTGAATTAAAGTGACAGCGCACGGTTCGTGGTCAAAATGAACAAAGACTGACCTGAATATGTAGTAATTTCACCATAAATGCATTTAATTGAATAAAATGTAGTAATCTCACCATAAATGTATTTAATTAAATAAAATGTAACCATAAATGCATTTAATTAAATACTACTTTGTTCACAGTCATCTTTTTACTTTAAGACCGGGGTAAAGCAAAGAAAGCTACAATTTACTTCAACAAGGCCACATAATGAACGACACTCGTCTCATTCGTTGAGGTGGAAAAACAAGTTAATTGTGACATGCAATATTTATTGTATACAGATTTAAATTACGCAAAAGAAAAGGTATGAGTCTGCTGTTTTTGTCAATTTTAGGTTTTAATTTAAAATGTTTGCGATTTTAATATAAGTACATGGTTAAATATGTTACCACTTGCTTGAGCAACTTAATATATAATCTAGGCCTATATAAAAGTACTGCATTGAATAATACGTTGTTTAAATTGTGTTTTAAACGTGAATAGGCCTACAAAGAGAATTGCACTGGAGGCAAAAACTTTTGCTGCTGATAACTTGATTTGATTGATGATTTTTTTTTAAATACAAATAGTGAGTAAATGTGTTTGTGGTACAGCCGCGGATCAGTTGCGCACTGCAAACGCACGCAGTATACAAAGTGCCCTTTGAGAGGAACGTGCAACCTAATTAATGCACTTTTACTGTCAACAGAAAGATATATTTTTCCTGAATTTTACTGTAAGTATGTGTCCATAAACTATTCCATGATACTGTAAGTGAAAAGATTTAGGCATATCTATACTGCTGCTTCAAAGTGTGAACTCAAACTTCAGCAACAGTTTCACAGTAGTATTGATTGCAATCAATGCCATTGCTTTAAAACACTAACTTACTGTATTGTACCTTGTGTTCTTTTTACTCTAGAGAATCTTGGAGTTGGATAGGAGTGCAATTCATTATGAGTGCCTGTATATTCATGAAGCAGACTTCAATCTTCTCAAAAAAAGGAGAAGAGGGAGAAATGTGATTGGCCATCGTGCTACAGTCAATGTCCATGGACAACGAGGAGGCAACATCACTCTCTGTGCCACAATTACTACAACTGGGGTTGTGGCACACAATGATGTCTTGGGAACATACAACACAGCAAGGCACCTACATTTTTTTAAACCTCCTCAATTAAATCCTCTTTCCGCAGGGTGATCAGGAGCAAATGGTGCAGAATTTTGTAGTTGTTTGGGACAATGTCCAATTCCACCATTCAGCACTAGTGTGAGAGTGGTTTGAGAATCACCCACATTTCAGGATGGTGTTCCTTCCACCCAGGATGGTGGGTGGAAGGAGCGTGGATGGTGTTCTTAGGATGGTGTTCCTTCCATTGGATTCAGGAAAGGAGATGGTGTCTCCTTTCCTGAATCCAATTGAGGAATTCTTCTCCTCTTGGAGATGGAAAGTACATGATCGCAACTCTTACAACCAAGTGAGTCTTCTTCAAGCAATGGAAGAGGCCTGTGGAGATATTGGGGCACAAGGATGGATACAGCATTCAAGGCGTTTTTTCCCACGATGTATGACTCGTGAAAATATTTGCTGTGATGTTGATGAATTTCTTTGGCCAGGTGTAATTGAGAGGCATGATCAATAAATTAATTGATTCAATGAATGCAATACATTTTTATTTTATTTATTTACCTATGTACTTATTTGCATTTTTTTTTGTTGGGTTACAACTCATTGTTATACACCTGAACTCCTCATTAAAGAACTTAATGAAAAATATGTATTTTCATTTATTTCTTTGTGTATCTTCAGCTCAATTTGTTATCAAATCAACAGAGAACACACTTTTAGTTTTAGTTAATATTGAATTTTAATAAATGCATTACTAGAATAAAATGCTGTTTCATTGTGCAGCTAATACTTAACTGTTTCGCCAACATAAGAGTGTGTTTAGTTTGCTGTGTTAACTGTTTTGAGAGCAGTTACCTGAGTTTGGAGAAATGTACCAAATCGATTGAGAAAAACTGTAATAACTAATGAATTTAGCAATGGAAGCGAATCAATCAAAACTAACTTTAGCTGGACAATAACATTATTCTAGAGCTGCTGTAAAGGCAAAACAATCTCTGTTACTTTAATTTCCTATTATCACTGTAAAGCTGCTTTGAAACAATCTATATTGTTAAAAGCGCTATATAAATGAAGGTGACTTGACTTAATTGTCTCGTCATTACTTTCGGAAGTACACGTTTACCATATTTCAAAGTTTTAAAAAAGTCCCATTTAAGTGGTTTAAAAAATCACTCAAAAGTTCAACTAATTGCATTTTTAGTATGAACTCAATCTGTGATAGATTTTAAATCAATTACATATAATATGCATTTAGTTAGTCGAAAACATTACTTTTAATTCACACTTTGTATGCGTATTGTTCACAAGCGTATTGTTAAATGACATCAAAGTATATTTTAATTCACATTAATTGCTTGTCAGTACATTGAACAGTGCACTTTAACTATATTTTAGACACCTTTCTATAACTAACTAAGACACTAAAAGCAATTATGAAAGTAGATATTAAGTTGCATTAAAGTTCCACTTAAGTTTTTTTTTTTAAATCACTATTGAAAATCACTAATTGAAACTAATTGCATTTAATATGAACTTAATCTGTGATACATTTGAAATCAATTACACATAACAACGATATGTTACAGATGAAATATGAAAGTTTAGACAAGATTTCGTTGATTAGTTTTGGATAGATTATAAAGTTTTTGCTGTAAAAAAGACTACTGTCACACCAAATAAGCTTTTGCTCATATGTTAAATATATAGTATGTGAAGTTTTGTCAAAAATAAACTAGGTATATTGAATTACCAACTAAGATGTTATTATAGTGTTTGTTCCAGTATTCAAACAAATGAATCCTTAACTCTGAAGTACGTATGATAAAATGTATACTTTTTAAAAAGAAAGATTACACTTGAAATATTGTTAAATGTGTAATTGTTGTTGATTTACATCTGAACACTTTTTAATAAAATAGCAAAAAATATATATTTACAAGGTAGATGTAAGCAACATCTTAATAGGTCAATATAAACCTTCTCATTAAATTATTTATTATTGTTTTTTATTAGTGACACATTTGGGGAGAGGATATATTCCAAAACTTTCAGTATGAGAATTAACTGCATAGTTAAAGCATATAAATGTTTACCTTGGATATTATACAATTTGCATGCATACAAAATAAGTCCTCACATTCTTTCTTGTGGTACCCAGTGACACACCTGAATGAAAGGCTCATTATGCGGGTCATTGTCTTCTCAGGTGTGAATCAGAGCATTATTCACGATCATTCACGCCCCACACGTGAATAATTAATTGTATTGTTCTGTGTGAATGATTCAGGATGATTTTCAGATCATTTTGAAGCAAAAAATCTAGGAGACAACACCCATTAGTCAAAAGTCTTGTGGACACATTTATTATGTGTTTTGTGGCCTTATTTCAGAAACTTTAAGTTTTATTTTTTTCAATAACCATGCATAAACAATATTCTCTCAAAAATACAAAAATGTACATACATGTTGCTCACATATTATGGTAGCCCTGTTTGTGCTAAATAGAGTGTAATTACACCTTTGCCATTAATATGTTTATAAGCAACTGAAAAAAGCACAAATGTCAGGGCATGTCAAAAGATCTCAAGGACCCCAAAAACACCTCAGACCTCAGAGGGTTTAAAGCTCCTGTAGGTAACTTTTGAAAACATGTATTTGCTAAAACTGTCATTATGTCCTGACAGTAGAATATGAGACAGATAATCTGTGTAAAAATCAAGCTCCTCCTAGTGGTCCTATTGCCATTTGCAAGAAATACACGCTCCCGGTCAGAAACAACCAATCAGAGCCAGGAGGAGTGTCTTAGCACTGTCAATCACGCTCGTGTACGCGCTGATCCCCTCTCTTGCACAGCGCGAGCGCCGGAGCGCGAGCCGTCGTTCAAACTCAAGATTGCCGGCGAGCTGCAGCTGTGCTTATGACGGAGAAACAACCTAAACTGCCAATTCTCGAGTGACACCTGCTCATAAAACAAAGAGGTAAAAGGAAAAAGACTGATGACGATAAACAAGCGAAAAAGAAAGAATTACACAGAGCCCATTGACTCGGTGTCAAAACTCTAGCCGCATAACATGTAGATAAAATGTCATGCACTCTGCTAAGCAACAATTGAAACCTGCTAATTCACTGGCTTGTCTTGTTGCTGAAATAATGTACTAGCACACCTTATCTAGCATTATATATCGCTAGAATAATTACTTACATACTCTAACGTTAGTTACCGTTATATTAACGCTATCTTACTAGCTATTTATAACTTATAGAAAGAGTGCAACGTTATAAAGTTACATGTAGGCTATTGGAAAATACATAATGATTTGAGGACCAAGTGTGTAGTCAAAGTATGGGCAGGCCATAGTCAATGTAAAGCATATTATTGACGTTTAGTCCCTATTAGTGAATGTGCCATATAACTTTTTATCTGCCGTCATTGGTGGCCCTGTTTACTAGCCTGCGCCTTCACGACAGGCTCCGCTGTGGAGGACGAGCTGTGGAGAAAGGGCTGTAGCGCAGCAGAGAGCAAGGGGGTGGGACCTGTAAGTTGTGCTTGTTCAAATTTTCAGGCTAAGTCAACGTTTTCTCAAAACTCCCTACTGCAGCTTTAAGGGTAACTAAACCCTAAAACAACTTTGTTTAGTTATTTATCTGTAAGACTGGGGCTTTATTAGTGCTGTTCATTGATTCTAGTACATTTTTTGACATTTGGGTATAAAGCGTTTTAATTCTACAATACATGGTGTAAAAACGAGTGCTGCCCTCTTTTCCAGCATTTTTCAAATATTGCCAGTGATTGGAGTCAGGCTCTGACCAGGGGTTGAGTTACCCTTTAAGGACACCTTAATGTGCACATGAGAAGTCACATTGGAGAAAAAACGTTCACATGCACTTAGTGTGGAAAGAGTTTCATACGTAAAGAATACCTAAATGAGCACATGAGAATTCATACTGGAGAGAAGCCTTATACATGCATAAACGTCAAAAATGTCCTTGAAGTTCATCTGCACTTTCAGTTATGGATGTTGAATTAAAGTAAAAAACAACTCAGTGAAGTTTGAATGAATAATAGCCTAATGAATCAGTAATAAAATAAGACAGTGATGAATGTGTAAGTTTAATGATTTTTTTTATCTGGTCTATTAAAATCTAACACTGCCAACAGCAATACATTATTTTTTTCATTCCAAATATTGTATCATCAAAAGGATGTTGCTAGCCTTATACGATTTCAAAGAAAAATGTGGCGTAGGGATGACATCAGAAACTAATTCGCTGTTAGTTCCTTCGAGATTTTCCTATGGGGTTTTTAATTTATGAGTAAAATAAAGTCTGTGGTTAACATAACTTGATGATACTTTGACGTTTTGTTCTATCTACAATGTAAATGGCACACACTCACACCCCAAACTGCCTTATCTAATGCTAATGTAGGCCTACTTTTCCAAAAAAGAACATAACTGCTTCCACTGCATAACCACTGGCTTTATTTTACTCATAAATTGAAAAACCCCATAGGAAAATCTTGAGGGACCCAGGGGGCGGGACTTTGACGTCATATCTGCACCGCTCTATACTTTAATTTCAGCATATAACAAAGAAATGTTCTAGAACATTCTGTTTACCTTTAAATTATTATGCAACAATCTGACACACAGAACTGGAGTTTTTAAGTTAAATGCCTGTATCTCTGAATTGCAAACTATTCCTATGTCTTTACTTTGCACACATTCAATCGTTTTATCAATGTCTGATTACAGCAATCAACCGTAATCAATATTCTTTCAGCTTCTCTCTGTAGGAATTGAAGAATTGATAGTTTAAAAGTGCTAAAAATATAGAACTCATTTCTGATAAAAACACATCTTTTGAGAAGATAAATTCATTATTTTTGTCATTATTTAGAGTCTGTTGCAAGAAAGTGTTTGAAAATAAATCTGTCTCTCCTGTATAACATTCTGGGAACAATTTCAGTAAAATTGTATCATTATTTCATACATCCAATTTGTTACCATTTCAAGTGCACTTATAGTTGATACTGTTATATTAAACATTATATTAAACTATATGTTATATTATAAACTATGTGCAAACTAGTTTTAATTAAATGTCAAGATTGATGTTCTATTGAAACAGAATATATCACAATCGATTCTATTTTCTGTTCTAACTGAGATTATTTCTGTCATTGAAATGCATTGTTGATTAATTTGTTATAATTAGTTTTTTAAATTTGTTTAATTTTCATTTTTTTTTCATTGAAACGTAAAATACGCGATTTTGTTTGTTAAATCTTATATTGTGTCCTGCTTTCTCAAAAAAAAAAAATCATGGAATTGTTTCTAAACGACTAGTAGAGCAAACCATTTCCACCTGTATAATTGAGAGTGATTATAAGTGTGATGAGCATCTGCTAAATAAGCAAATGAGCGTCCACAATTCACACCTTCTGTCAGTGAAGCCGCTCCCACCTGCCATTCATGAGAGTTTAAATGCTGTTTAAATATTCCCATCTTCCCAAAGGAGAAGAAGCAGCAAGCAGGAGGAATTACTCCAGGAGAAACTACTGACATACTATTGAAAAGATGGAGTTTGAGGAAGAACCCTGCAGAATAAAAGATGAAGATACAGAGGAACGAATAGGTTGGTGTTTTCCATCATTCTCTTTAATGACTGATAAGAAACATTAAGATGAAAACTGACATGGAACAAAACATCTAAAACTAGATACTAGTAGACTCAATAGTAAACTAGGTTTGTGTTAAATTAAGAATGAACTTTATTTTTTGTTTCTCAGTTGTCATTCTTTAATTGAATTATGGGAATATATTGATTTTAGACCCGGTGGCAGTGAATGAAGACAAACAGCAAGAATCTCATAATTTCGCAGATGGAGATGGAAACACAGCCATTTCACAGACTGAAAAGAGTTTCACAAAGAAACGAGCTGGAAAAGCTGGAGTCAAAGGATCTTTCACCTGCTATGAGTGTGGAAAGAGTTACACAATGAAAGGAAACCTCACTGTGCACATGAAAGATCACACTGGGGAGAAACAGTTCACATGTGCTCAGTGCGGAGAGAGTTTCGTACATAAATCAAAACTCAAAAGACACATGAGAATTCACACAGGAGAGAGGCCTTATACATGCTCCCAGTGTGGAAAAAGTTTCATTTACAAAACACATCTAAATGACCACATGAGAATTCACACCGGAGAAAAACCATTCACATGCACTCAGTGCGGAAAGAGCTTCAGGTGCAAAAGCTTTCTCAAAGATCATCTGCGCTCTCACACTGGAGTGAGATCATTCAGCTGTGATCAGTGTGATAAAACATTTGTTTTTGATTCAAATTTAAGAAGACACCTTAAAGTTCATGCAGCTGTGAGCAAGCCTCACTTTTGTTCTTTTTGTGAAAAGAGTTTTTCAGAACTGCACTATTTAAAAGAGCATGAGCGTGTACACACTGGTGTGAAACCTTATATGTGCTTTGACTGTGGGAAGAGCTGTACTACATTGAGCAACTTAAAATCACACCAGAGAATTCATACTGGAGAGAAACCGTACAAGTGTGCACACTGTGGAAAGAGTTTCACTCAGTCAGGAACCTTGAAAACTCACGAGAGAGTTCATACTGGAGAGAAGCCACACCAGTGCTCTTCATGTGGGAAGAGTTTCGCCCACTTTCCTAATCTACATGTCCATAAGAAAAAGCATTGCCCAAAGTTGTCTAAATGAACAAAGTTTTACATTCAGATCCATGACTTGCTAGTAAATAATTTGATATTCAGATTAAGCAAAAGTTGACATTTCAACTTTTGCTTAACCACTGGCTTTATTTTACTCATAAATTGAAAAACCCCATAGGAAAATCTTGAGGGACCCAGGGGGCGGGACTTTGACGTCATATCTGCACCGCTCTATACTTTAATTTCAGCATATAACAAAGAAATGTTCTAGAACATTCTGTTTACCTTTAAATTATTATGCAACAATCTGACACACAGAACTGGAGTTTTTAAGTTAAATGCCTGTATCTCTGAATTGCAAACTATTCCTATGTCTTTACTTTGCACACATTCAATCGTTTTATCAATGTCTGATTACAGCAATCAACCGTAATCAATATTCTTTCAGCTTCTCTCTGTAGGAATTGAAGAATTGATAGTTTAAAAGTGCTAAAAATATAGAACTCATTTCTGATAAAAACACATCTTTTGAGAAGATAAATTCATTATTTTTGTCATTATTTAGAGTCTGTTGCAAGAAAGTGTTTGAAAATAAATCTGTCTCTCCTGTATAACATTCTGGGAACAATTTCAGTAAAATTGTATCATTATTTCATACATCCAATTTGTTACCATTTCAAGTGCACTTATAGTTGATACTGTTATATTAAACATTATATTAAACTATATGTTATATTATAAACTATGTGCAAACTAGTTTTAATTAAATGTCAAGATTGATGTTCTATTGAAACAGAATATATCACAATCGATTCTATTTTCTGTTCTAACTGAGATTATTTCTGTCATTGAAATGCATTGTTGATTAATTTGTTATAATTAGTTTTTTAAATTTGTTTAATTTTCATTTTTTTTTCATTGAAACGTAAAATACGCGATTTTGTTTGTTAAATCTTATATTGTGTCCTGCTTTCTCAAAAAAAAAAATCATGGAATTGTTTCTAAACGACTAGTAGAGCAAACCATTTCCACCTGTATAATTGAGAGTGATTATAAGTGTGATGAGCATCTGCTAAATAAGCAAATGAGCGTCCACAATTCACACCTTCTGTCAGTGAAGCCGCTCCCACCTGCCATTCATGAGAGTTTAAATGCTGTTTAAATATTCCCATCTTCCCAAAGGAGAAGAAGCAGCAAGCAGGAGGAATTACTCCAGGAGAAACTACTGACATACTATTGAAAAGATGGAGTTTGAGGAAGAACCCTGCAGAATAAAAGATGAAGATACAGAGGAACGAATAGGTTGGTGTTTTCCATCATTCTCTTTAATGACTGATAAGAAACATTAAGATGAAAACTGACATGGAACAAAACATCTAAAACTAGATACTAGTAGACTCAATAGTAAACTAGGTTTGTGTTAAATTAAGAATGAACTTTATTTTTTGTTTCTCAGTTGTCATTCTTTAATTGAATTATGGGAATATATTGATTTTAGACCCGGTGGCAGTGAATGAAGACAAACAGCAAGAATCTCATAATTTCGCAGATGGAGATGGAAACACAGCCATTTCACAGACTGAAAAGAGTTTCACAAAGAAACGAGCTGGAAAAGCTGGAGTCAAAGGATCTTTCACCTGCTATGAGTGTGGAAAGAGTTACACAATGAAAGGAAACCTCACTGTGCACATGAAAGATCACACTGGGGAGAAACAGTTCACATGTGCTCAGTGCGGAGAGAGTTTCGTACATAAATCAAAACTCAAAAGACACATGAGAATTCACACAGGAGAGAGGCCTTATACATGCTCCCAGTGTGGAAAAAGTTTCATTTACAAAACACATCTAAATGACCACATGAGAATTCACACCGGAGAAAAACCATTCACATGCACTCAGTGCGGAAAGAGCTTCAGGTGCAAAAGCTTTCTCAAAGATCATCTGCGCTCTCACACTGGAGTGAGATCATTCAGCTGTGATCAGTGTGATAAAACATTTGTTTTTGATTCAAATTTAAGAAGACACCTTAAAGTTCATGCAGCTGTGAGCAAGCCTCACTTTTGTTCTTTTTGTGAAAAGAGTTTTTCAGAACTGCACTATTTAAAAGAGCATGAGCGTGTACACACTGGTGTGAAACCTTATATGTGCTTTGACTGTGGGAAGAGCTGTACTACATTGAGCAACTTGAAATCACACCAGAGAATTCATACTGGAGAGAAACCGTACAAGTGTGCACACTGTGGAAAGAGTTTCACTCAGTCAGGAACCTTGAAAACTCACGAGAGAGTTCATACTGGAGAGAAGCCACACCAGTGCTCTTCATGTGGGAAGAGTTTCGCCCACTTTCCTAATCTACATGTCCATAAGAAAAAGCATTGCCCAAAGTTGTCTAAATGAACAAAGTTTTACATTCAGATCCATGACTTGCTAGTAAATAATTTGATATTCAGATTAAGCAAAAGTTGACATTTCTGAAACAATAGCCTATTAGGCCATTATCCATATCACAAAACAGTTTGTTTTTAGTCTCGCTGTTTAGAGGTGATGCATTGAGAATATACTGAAAACCTTTTTTGCATTGAAAACTCTGAGACTCTGCACATTGCCCCAGATATCCTTCCTTACTGATATGGGATTGTTATATTGCAAATTACACTAGGGGCCCTATTTTAACGATCTGAAACGCAAGTGTCAAAGCGCAAGTAACTTTGTGGGCGGATCCCGGCGCTGTTGCTATTTTCCCGGCGGGATAAATGCCTCTTGCGCCTGGCGCAAATCTAAAAGGGGATGGTCTGAAGTAGCTTCATTATTCATAGGTGTGGTTTGGGCGTAACGTGAAATAAACCAATCAGAGCGTCATCTCACATTCCCTTTAAGAGCAGGCGCGCTTGTTCTAAAGCGGATTCCTATTATAACGGCGGATTTGCCAGGCGCGCGCCAGGAGTGGTTCACAGCCGAGGAGAGCAACGTTCTCGTCAGGGCCGTAAAACACAGAGAAGTGACATTGGGGATGTAGAAACCCACCCAAATTAACTTCTGTTAAACAGGCGTATGATAATTTGGGTAAATGTGTAAGCTACATGTATGCTTTTATAATAAACCATCCATCCATCCATCCATCCATACATCCATACATCCATACATACATCCATACATCGTAATAATGTATGATTTGCAAAAATGAAAACTGCTGCTTAGATGAGAGAATCAAAGTGTATGCGCGTTGTGCACACGCTACATTGATTATGGCCAAGCATGCGCCCTTAAAATAGCATAATGAACAACGCGCAACGCGCCACTGACTTTAGACTATTTTTTTCTGGTCAGTGGCGCATTTGTCACGCCCCTTTCACACATACTCCGTTTGCAGTGCGTATGCGGTGCGTATTTTTTTCCGTACCCATGTTAACAGGTTAGAGCTTTCACACTGCACGCGGATGCGGTCCGTCGATCCGTTCCAGTTGCGGTGCGTATACAGCAGTGCAGAGATCGTTTACGCACCGAGTCTATTTTTGCTGTGCTGCAAACGCTGAATTAAAGTGACAGCGCACGGTTCGTGGTCAAAATGAACAAAGACTGACCTGAATATGTAGTAATTTCACCATAAATGCATTTAATTGAATAAAATGTAGTAATCTCACCATAAATGTATTTAATTAAATAAAATGTAACCATAAATGCATTTAATTAAATACTACTTTGTTCACAGTCATCTTTTTACTTTAAGACCGGGGTAAAGCAAAGAAAGCTACAATTTACTTCAACAAGGCCACATAATGAACGACACTCGTCTCATTCGTTGAGGTGGAAAAACAAGTTAATTGTGACATGCAATATTTATTGTATACAGATTTAAATTACGCAAAAGAAAAGGTATGAGTCTGCTGTTTTTGTCAATTTTAGGTTTTAATTTAAAATGTTTGCGATTTTAATATAAGTACATGGTTAAATATGTTACCACTTGCTTGAGCAACTTAATATATAATCTAGGCCTATATAAAAGTACTGCATTGAATAATACGTTGTTTAAATTGTGTTTTAAACGTGAATAGGCCTACAAAGAGAATTGCACTGGAGGCAAAAACTTTTGCTGCTGATAACTTGATTTGATTGATGATTTTTTTTTAAATACAAATAGTGAGTAAATGTGTTTGTGGTACAGCCGCGGATCAGTTGCGCACTGCAAACGCACGCAGTATACAAAGTGCCCTTTGAGAGGAACGTGCAACCTAATTAATGCACTTTTACTGTCAACAGAAAGATATATTTTTCCTGAATTTTACTGTAAGTATGTGTCCATAAACTATTCCATGATACTGTAAGTGAAAAGATTTAGGCATATCTATACTGCTGCTTCAAAGTGTGAACTCAAACTTCAGCAACAGTTTCACAGTAGTATTGATTGCAATCAATGCCATTGCTTTAAAACACTAACTTACTGTATTGTACCTTGTGTTCTTTTTACTCTAGAGAATCTTGGAGTTGGATAGGAGTGCAATTCATTATGAGTGCCTGTATATTCATGAAGCAGACTTCAATCTTCTCAAAAAAAGGAGAAGAGGGAGAAATGTGATTGGCCATCGTGCTACAGTCAATGTCCATGGACAACGAGGAGGCAACATCACTCTCTGTGCCACAATTACTACAACTGGGGTTGTGGCACACAATGATGTCTTGGGAACATACAACACAGCAAGGCACCTACATTTTTTTAAACCTCCTCAATTAAATCCTCTTTCCGCAGGGTGATCAGGAGCAAATGGTGCAGAATTTTGTAGTTGTTTGGGACAATGTCCAATTCCACCATTCAGCACTAGTGTGAGAGTGGTTTGAGAATCACCCACATTTCAGGATGGTGTTCCTTCCACCCAGGATGGTGGGTGGAAGGAGCGTGGATGGTGTTCTTAGGATGGTGTTCCTTCCATTGGATTCAGGAAAGGAGATGGTGTCTCCTTTCCTGAATCCAATTGAGGAATTCTTCTCCTCTTGGAGATGGAAAGTACATGATCGCAACTCTTACAACCAAGTGAGTCTTCTTCAAGCAATGGAAGAGGCCTGTGGAGATATTGGGGCACAAGGATGGATACAGCATTCAAGGCGTTTTTTCCCACGATGTATGACTCGTGAAAATATTTGCTGTGATGTTGATGAATTTCTTTGGCCAGGTGTAATTGAGAGGCATGATCAATAAATTAATTGATTCAATGAATGCAATACATTTTTATTTTATTTATTTACCTATGTACTTATTTGCATTTTTTTTTGTTGGGTTACAACTCATTGTTATACACCTGAACTCCTCATTAAAGAACTTAATGAAAAATATGTATTTTCATTTATTTCTTTGTGTATCTTCAGCTCAATTTGTTATCAAATCAACAGAGAACACACTTTTAGTTTTAGTTAATATTGAATTTTAATAAATGCATTACTAGAATAAAATGCTGTTTCATTGTGCAGCTAATACTTAACTGTTTCGCCAACATAAGAGTGTGTTTAGTTTGCTGTGTTAACTGTTTTGAGAGCAGTTACCTGAGTTTGGAGAAATGTACCAAATCGATTGAGAAAAACTGTAATAACTAATGAATTTAGCAATGGAAGCGAATCAATCAAAACTAACTTTAGCTGGACAATAACATTATTCTAGAGCTGCTGTAAAGGCAAAACAATCTCTGTTACTTTAATTTCCTATTATCACTGTAAAGCTGCTTTGAAACAATCTATATTGTTAAAAGCGCTATATAAATGAAGGTGACTTGACTTAATTGACTTGTCATTACTTTCGGAAGTACACGTTTACCATATTTCAAAGTTTTAAAAAAGTCCCATTTAAGTGGTTTAAAAAATCACTCAAAAGTTCAACTAATTGCATTTTTAGTATGAACTCAATCTGTGATAGATTTTAAATCAATTACATATAATATGCATTTAGTTAGTCGAAAACATTACTTTTAATTCACACTTTGTATGCGTATTGTTCACAAGCGTATTGTTAAATGACATCAAAGTATATTTTAATTCACATTAATTGCTTGTCAGTACATTGAACAGTGCACTTTAACTATATTTTAGACACCTTTCTATAACTAACTAAGACACTAAAAGCAATTATGAAAGTAGATATTAAGTTGCATTAAAGTTCCACTTAAGTTTTTTTTTTTAAATCACTATTGAAAATCACTAATTGAAACTAATTGCATTTAATATGAACTTAATCTGTGATACATTTGAAATCAATTACACATAACAACGATATGTTACAGATGAAATATGAAAGTTTAGACAAGATTTCGTTGATTAGTTTTGGATAGATTATAAAGTTTTTGCTGTAAAAAAGACTACTGTCACACCAAATAAGCTTTTGCTCATATGTTAAATATATAGTATGTGAAGTTTTGTCAAAAATAAACTAGGTATATTGAATTACCAACTAAGATGTTATTATAGTGTTTGTTCCAGTATTCAAACAAATGAATCCTTAACTCTGAAGTACGTATGATAAAATGTATACTTTTTAAAAAGAAAGATTACACTTGAAATATTGTTAAATGTGTAATTGTTGTTGATTTACATCTGAACACTTTTTAATAAAATAGCAAAAAATATATATTTACAAGGTAGATGTAAGCAACATCTTAATAGGTCAATATAAACCTTCTCATTAAATTATTTATTATTGTTTTTTATTAGTGACACATTTGGGGAGAGGATATATTCCAAAACTTTCAGTATGAGAATTAACTGCATAGTTAAAGCATATAAATGTTTACCTTGGATATTATACAATTTGCATGCATACAAAATAAGTCCTCACATTCTTTCTTGTGGTACCCAGTGACACACCTGAATGAAAGGCTCATTATGCGGGTCATTGTCTTCTCAGGTGTGAATCAGAGCATTATTCACGATCATTCACGCCCCACACGTGAATAATTAATTGTATTGTTCTGTGTGAATGATTCAGGATGATTTTCAGATCATTTTGAAGCAAAAAATCTAGGAGACAACACCCATTAGTCAAAAGTCTTGTGGACACATTTATTATGTGTTTTGTGGCCTTATTTCAGAAACTTTAAGTTTTATTTTTTTCAATAACCATGCATAAACAATATTCTCTCAAAAATACAAAAATGTACATACATGTTGCTCACATATTATGGTAGCCCTGTTTGTGCTAAATAGAGTGTAATTACACCTTTGCCATTAATATGTTTATAAGCAACTGAAAAAAGCACAAATGTCAGGGCATGTCAAAAGATCTCAAGGACCCCAAAAACACCTCAGACCTCAGAGGGTTTAAAGCTCCTGTAGGTAACTTTTGAAAACATGTATTTGCTAAAACTGTCATTATGTCCTGACAGTAGAATATGAGACAGATAATCTGTGTAAAAATCAAGCTCCTCCTAGTGGTCCTATTGCCATTTGCAAGAAATACACGCTCCCGGTCAGAAACAACCAATCAGAGCCAGGAGGAGTGTCTTAGCACTGTCAATCACGCTCGTGTACGCGCTGATCCCCTCTCTTGCACAGCGCGAGCGCCGGAGCGCGAGCCGTCGTTCAAACTCAAGATTGCCGGCGAGCTGCAGCTGTGCTTATGACGGAGAAACAACCTAAACTGCCAATTCTCGAGTGACACCTGCTCATAAAACAAAGAGGTAAAAGGAAAAAGACTGATGACGATAAACAAGCGAAAAAGAAAGAATTACACAGAGCCCATTGACTCGGTGTCAAAACTCTAGCCGCATAACATGTAGATAAAATGTCATGCACTCTGCTAAGCAACAATTGAAACCTGCTAATTCACTGGCTTGTCTTGTTGCTGAAATAATGTACTAGCACACCTTATCTAGCATTATATATCGCTAGAATAATTACTTACATACTCTAACGTTAGTTACCGTTATATTAACGCTATCTTACTAGCTATTTATAACTTATAGAAAGAGTGCAACGTTATAAAGTTACATGTAGGCTATTGGAAAATACATAATGATTTGAGGACCAAGTGTGTAGTCAAAGTATGGGCAGGCCATAGTCAATGTAAAGCATATTATTGACGTTTAGTCCCTATTAGTGAATGTGCCATATAACTTTTTATCTGCCGTCATTGGTGGCCCTGTTTACTAGCCTGCGCCTTCACGACAGGCTCCGCTGTGGAGGACGAGCTGTGGAGAAAGGGCTGTAGCGCAGCAGAGAGCAAGGGGGTGGGACCTGTAAGTTGTGCTTGTTCAAATTTTCAGGCTAAGTCAACGTTTTCTCAAAACTCCCTACTGCAGCTTTAAGGGTAACTAAACCCTAAAACAACTTTGTTTAGTTATTTATCTGTAAGACTGGGGCTTTATTAGTGCTGTTCATTGATTCTAGTACATTTTTTGACATTTGGGTATAAAGCGTTTTAATTCTACAATACATGGTGTAAAAACGAGTGCTGCCCTCTTTTCCAGCATTTTTCAAATATTGCCAGTGATTGGAGTCAGGCTCTGACCAGGGGTTGAGTTACCCTTTAAGGACACCTTAATGTGCACATGAGAAGTCACATTGGAGAAAAAACGTTCACATGCACTTAGTGTGGAAAGAGTTTCATACGTAAAGAATACCTAAATGAGCACATGAGAATTCATACTGGAGAGAAGCCTTATACATGCATAAACGTCAAAAATGTCCTTGAAGTTCATCTGCACTTTCAGTTATGGATGTTGAATTAAAGTAAAAAACAACTCAGTGAAGTTTGAATGAATAATAGCCTAATGAATCAGTAATAAAATAAGACAGTGATGAATGTGTAAGTTTAATGATTTTTTTTATCTGGTCTATTAAAATCTAACACTGCCAACAGCAATACATTATTTTTTTCATTCCAAATATTGTATCATCAAAAGGATGTTGCTAGCCTTATACGATTTCAAAGAAAAATGTGGCGTAGGGATGACATCAGAAACTAATTCGCTGTTAGTTCCTTCGAGATTTTCCTATGGGGTTTTTAATTTATGAGTAAAATAAAGTCTGTGGTTAACATAACTTGATGATACTTTGACGTTTTGTTCTATCTACAATGTAAATGGCACACACTCACACCCCAAACTGCCTTATCTAATGCTAATGTAGGCCTACTTTTCCAAAAAAGAACATAACTGCTTCCACTGCATAACCACTGGCTTTATTTTACTCATAAATTGAAAAACCCCATAGGAAAATCTTGAGGGACCCAGGGGGCGGGACTTTGACGTCATATCTGCACCGCTCTATACTTTAATTTCAGCATATAACAAAGAAATGTTCTAGAACATTCTGTTTACCTTTAAATTATTATGCAACAATCTGACACACAGAACTGGAGTTTTTAAGTTAAATGCCTGTATCTCTGAATTGCAAACTATTCCTATGTCTTTACTTTGCACACATTCAATCGTTTTATCAATGTCTGATTACAGCAATCAACCGTAATCAATATTCTTTCAGCTTCTCTCTGTAGGAATTGAAGAATTGATAGTTTAAAAGTGCTAAAAATATAGAACTCATTTCTGATAAAAACACATCTTTTGAGAAGATAAATTCATTATTTTTGTCATTATTTAGAGTCTGTTGCAAGAAAGTGTTTGAAAATAAATCTGTCTCTCCGGTATAACATTCTGGGAACAATTTCAGTAAAATTGTATCATTATTTCATACATCCAATTTGTTACCATTTCAAGTGCACTTATAGTTGATACTGTTATATTAAACATTATATTAAACTATATGTTATATTATAAACTATGTGCAAACTAGTTTTAATTAAATGTCAAGATTGATGTTCTATTGAAACAGAATATATCACAATCGATTCTATTTTCTGTTCTAACTGAGATTATTTCTGTCATTGAAATGCATTGTTGATTAATTTGTTATAATTAGTTTTTTAAATTTGTTTAATTTTCATTTTTTTTTCATTGAAACGTAAAATACGCGACTTTGTTTGTTAAATCTTATATTGTGTCCTGCTTTCTCAAAAAAAAAAAAAATCATGGAATTGTTTCTAAACGACTAGTAGAGCAAACCATTTCCACCTGTATAATTGAGAGTGATTATAAGTGTGATGAGCATCTGCTAAATAAGCAAATGAGCGTCCACAATTCACACCTTCTGTCAGTGAAGCCGCTCCCACCTGCCATTCATGAGAGTTTAAATGCTGTTTAAATATTCCCATCTTCCCAAAGGAGAAGAAGCAGCAAGCAGGAGGAATTACTCCAGGAGAAACTACTGACATACTATTGAAAAGATGGAGTTTGAGGAAGAACCCTGCAGAATAAAAGATGAAGATACAGAGGAACGAATAGGTTGGTGTTTTCCATCATTCTCTTTAATGACTGATAAGAAACATTAAGATGAAAACTGACATGGAACAAAACATCTAAAACTAGATACTAGTAGACTCAATAGTAAACTAGGTTTGTGTTAAATTAAGAATGAACTTTATTTTTTGTTTCTCAGTTGTCATTCTTTAATTGAATTATGGGAATATATTGATTTTAGACCCGGTGGCAGTGAATGAAGACAAACAGCAAGAATCTCATAATTTCGCAGATGGAGATGGAAACACAGCCATTTCACAGACTGAAAAGAGTTTCACAAAGAAACGAGCTGGAAAAGCTGGAGTCAAAGGATCTTTCACCTGCTATGAGTGTGGAAAGAGTTACACAATGAAAGGAAACCTCACTGTGCACATGAAAGATCACACTGGGGAGAAACAGTTCACATGTGCTCAGTGCGGAGAGAGTTTCGTACATAAATCAAAACTCAAAAGACACATGAGAATTCACACAGGAGAGAGGCCTTATACATGCTCCCAGTGTGGAAAAAGTTTCATTTACAAAACACATCTAAATGACCACATGAGAATTCACACCGGAGAAAAACCATTCACATGCACTCAGTGCGGAAAGAGCTTCAGGTGCAAAAGCTTTCTCAAAGATCATCTGCGCTCTCACACTGGAGTGAGATCATTCAGCTGTGATCAGTGTGATAAAACATTTGTTTTTGATTCAAATTTAAGAAGACACCTTAAAGTTCATGCAGCTGTGAGCAAGCCTCACTTTTGTTCTTTTTGTGAAAAGAGTTTTTCAGAACTGCACTATTTAAAAGAGCATGAGCGTGTACACACTGGTGTGAAACCTTATATGTGCTTTGACTGTGGGAAGAGCTGTACTACATTGAGCAACTTAAAATCACACCAGAGAATTCATACTGGAGAGAAACCGTACAAGTGTGCACACTGTGGAAAGAGTTTCACTCAGTCAGGAACCTTGAAAACTCACGAGAGAGTTCATACTGGAGAGAAGCCACACCAGTGCTCTTCATGTGGGAAGAGTTTCGCCCACTTTCCTAATCTACATGTCCATAAGAAAAAGCATTGCCCAAAGTTGTCTAAATGAACAAAGTTTTACATTCAGATCCATGACTTGCTAGTAAATAATTTGATATTCAGATTAAGCAAAAGTTGACATTTCTGAAACAATAGCCTATTAGGCCATTATCCATATCACAAAACAGTTTGTTTTTAGTCTCGCTGTTTAGAGGTGATGCATTGAGAATATACTGAAAACCTTTTTTGCATTGAAAACTCTGAGACTCTGCACATTGCCCCAGATATCCTTCCTTACTGATATGGGATTGTTATATTGCAAATTACACTAGGGGCCCTATTTTAACGATCTGAAACGCAAGTGTCAAAGCGCAAGTAACTTTGTGGGCGGATCCCGGCGCTGTTGCTATTTTCCCGGCGGGATAAATGCCTCTTGCGCCTGGCGCAAATCTAAAAGGGGTTGGTCTGAAGTAGCTTCATTATTCATAGGTGTGGTTTGGGCGTAATGTGAAATAAACCAATCAGAGCGTCATCTCACATTCCCTTTAAGAGCAGGCGCGCTTGTTCTAAAGCGGATTCCTATTATAACGGCGGATTTGCCAGGCGCGCGCCAGGAGTGGTTCACAGCCGAGGAGAGCAACGTTCTCGTCAGGGCCGTAAAACACAGAGAAGTGACATTGGGGATGTAGAAACCCACCCAAATTAACTTCTGTTAAACAGGCGTATGATAATTTGGGTAAATGTGTAAGCTACATGTATGCTTTTATAATAAACCATCCATCCATCCATCCATCCATCCATCCATACATCCATACATCCATACATCCATCCATACATCCATACATCGTAATAATGTATGATTTGCAAAAATGAAAACTGCTGCTTAGATGAGAGAATCAAAGTGTATGCGCGTGTATGTGCGCTACATTGATTATGGCCAAGCATGCGCCCTTAAAATAGCATAATGAACAACGCGCAACGCGCCACTGACTTTAGACTATTTTTTTCTGGTCAGTGGCGCATTTGTCACGCCCCTTTCACACATACTCCGTTTGCAGTGCGTATGCGGTGCGTATTTTTTTCCGTACCCATGTTAACAGGTTAGAGCTTTCACACTGCACGCGGATGCGGTCCGTCGATCCGTTCCAGTTGCGGTGCGTATACAGCAGTGCAGAGATCGTTTACGCACCGAGTCTATTTTTGCTGTGCTGCAAACGCTGAATTAAAGTGACAGCGCACGGTTCGTGGTCAAAATGAACAAAGACTGACCTGAATATGTAGTAATTTCACCATAAATGCATTTAATTGAATAAAATGTAGTAATCTCACCATAAATGTATTTAATTAAATAAAATGTAACCATAAATGCATTTAATTAAATACTACTTTGTTCACAGTCATCTTTTTACTTTAAGACCGGGGTAAAGCAAAGAAAGCTACAATTTACTTCAACAAGGCCACATAATGAACGACACTCGTCTCATTCGTTGAGGTGGAAAAACAAGTTAATTGTGACATGCAATATTTATTGTATACAGATTTAAATTACGCAAAAGAAAAGGTATGAGTCTGCTGTTTTTGTCAATTTTAGGTTTTAATTTAAAATGTTTGCGATTTTAATATAAGTACATGGTTAAATATGTTACCACTTGCTTGAGCAACTTAATATATAATCTAGGCCTATATAAAAGTACTGCATTGAATAATACGTTGTTTAAATTGTGTTTTAAACGTGAATAGGCCTACAAAGAGAATTGCACTGGAGGCAAAAACTTTTGCTGCTGATAACTTGATTTGATTGATGATTTTTTTTTAAATACAAATAGTGAGTAAATGTGTTTGTGGTACAGCCGCGGATCAGTTGCGCACTGCAAACGCACGCAGTATACAAAGTGCCCTTTGAGAGGAACGTGCAACCCAATTAATGCACTTTTACTGTCAACAGAAAGATATATTTTTCCTGAATTTTACTGTAAGTATGTGTCCATAAACTATTCCATGATACTGTAAGTGAAAAGATTTAGGCATATCTATACTGCTGCTTCAAAGTGTGAACTCAAACTTCAGCAACAGTTTCACAGTAGTATTGATTGCAATCAATGCCATTGCTTTAAAACACTAACTTACTGTATTGTACCTTGTGTTCTTTTTACTCTAGAGAATCTTGGAGTTGGATAGGAGTGCAATTCATTATGAGTGCCTGTATATTCATGAAGCAGACTTCAATCTTCTCAAAAAAAGGAGAAGAGCGAGAAATGTGATTGGCCATCGTGCTACAGTCAATGTCCATGGACAACGAGGAGGCAACATCACTCTCTGTGCCACAATTACTACAACTGGTGTTGTGGCACACAATGATGTCTTGGGAACATACAACACAGCAAGGCACCTACATTTTTTTAAACCTCCTCAATTAAATCCTCTTTCTGCAGGGTGATCAGGAGCAAATGGTGCAGAATTTTGTAGTTGTTTGGGACAATGTCCAATTCCACCATTCAGCACTAGTGTGAGAGTGGTTTGAGAATCACCCACATTTCAGGATGGTGTTCCTTCCACCCAGGATGGTGGGTGGAAGGAGCGTGGATGGTGTTCTTAGGATGGTGTTCCTTCCATTGGATTCAGGAAAGGAGATGGTGTCTCCTTTCCTGAATCCAATTGAGGAATTCTTCTCCTCTTGGAGATGGAAAGTACATGATCGCAACTCTTACAACCAAGTGAGTCTTCTTCAAGCAATGGAAGAGGCCTGTGGAGATATGCCTGTGGAGATATTGGGGCACAAGGATGGATACAGCATTCAAGGCGTTTTTTCCCACGATGTATGACTCGTGAAAATATTTGCTGTGATGTTGATGAATTTCTTTGGCCAGGTGTAATTGAGAGGCATGATCAATAAATTAATTGATTCAATGAATGCAATACATTTTTATTTTATTTATTTACCTATGTACTTATTTGCATTTTTTTTTTGTTGGGTTACAACTCATTGTTATACACCTGAACTCCTCATTAAAGAACTTAATGAAAAATATGTATTTTCATTTATTTCTTTGTGTATCTTCAGCTGAATTTGTTATCAAATCAACAGAGAACACACTTTTAGTTTTAGTTAATATTGAATTTTAATAAATGCATTACTAGAATAAAATGCTGTTTCATTGTGCAGCTAATACTTAACTGTTTCGCCAACATAAGAGTGTGTTTAGTTTGCTGTGTTAACTGTTTTGAGAGCAGTTACCTGAGTTTGGAGAAATGTACCAAATCGATTGAGAAAAACTGTAATAACTAATGAATTTAGCAATGGAAGCGAATCAATCAAAACTAACTTTAGCTGGACAATAACATTATTCTAGAGCTGCTGTAAAGGCAAAACAATCTCTGTTACTTTAATTTCCTATTATCACTGTAAAGCTGCTTTGAAACAATCTATATTGTTAAAAGCGCTATATAAATGAAGGTGACTTGACTTAATTGACTTGTCATTACTTTCGGAAGTACACGTTTACCATATTTCAAAGTTTTAAAAAAGTCCTATTTAAGTGGTTTAAAAAATCACTCAAAAGTTCAACTAATTGCATTTTTAGTATGAACTCAATCTGTGATAGATTTTAAATCAATTACATATAATATGCATTTAGTTAGTCGAAAACATTACTTTTAATTCACACTTTGTATGCGTATTGTTCACAAGCGTATTGTTAAATGACATCAAAGTATATTTTAATTCACATTAATTGCTTGTCAGTACATTGAACAGTGCACTTTAACTATATTTTAGACACCTTTCTATAACTAACTAAGACACTAAAAGCAATTATGAAAGTAGATATTAAGTTGCATTAAAGTTCCACTTAATTTTTTTTTTTTTTAAATCACTATTGAAAATCACTAATTGAAACTAATTGCATTTAATATGAACTTAATCTGTGATACATTTGAAATCAATTACACATAACAACGATATGTTACAGATGAAATATGAAAGTTTAGACAAGATTTCGTTGATTAGTTTTGGATAGATTATAAAGTTTTTGCTGTAAAAAAGACTACTGTCACACCAAATAAGCTTTTGCTCATATGTTAAATATATAGTATGTGAAGTTTTGTCAAAAATAAACTAGGTATATTGAATTACCAACTAAGATGTTATTATAGTGTTTGTTCCAGTATTCAAACAAATGAATCCTTAACTCTGAAGTACGTATGATAAAATGTATACTTTTTAAAAAGAAAGATTACACTTGAAATATTGTTAAATGTGTAATTGTTGTTGATTTACATCTGAACACTTTTTAATAAAATAGCAAAAAATATATATTTACAAGGTAGATGTAAGCAACATCTTAATAGGTCAATATAAACCTTCTCATTAAATTATTTATTATTGTTTTTTATTAGTGACACATTTGGGGAGAGGATATATTCCAAAACTTTCAGTATGAGAATTAACTGCATAGTTAAAGCATATAAATGTTTACCTTGGATATTATACAATTTGCATGCATACAAAATAAGTCCTCACATTCTTTCTTGTGGTACCCAGTGACACACCTGAATGAAAGGCTCATTATGCGGGTCATTGTCTTCTCAGGTGTGAATCAGAGCATTATTCACGATCATTCACGCCCCACACGTGAATAATTAATTGTATTGTTCTGTGTGAATGATTCAGGATGATTTTCAGATCATTTTGAAGCAAAAAATCTAGGAGACAACACCCATTAGTCAAAAGTCTTGTGGACACATTTATTATGTGTTTTGTGGCCTTATTTCAGAAACTTTAAGTTTAATTTTTTTCAATAACCATGCATAAACAATATTCTCTCAAAAATACAAAGATGTACATACATGTTGCTCACATATTATGGTAGCCCTGTTTGTGCTAAATAGAGTGTAATTACACCTTTGCCATTAATATGTTTATAAGCAACTGAAAAAAGCACAAATGTCAGGGCATGTCAAAAGATCTCAAGGACCCCAAAAACACCTCAGACCTCAGAGGGTTTAAAGCTCCTGTAGGTAACTTTTGAAAACATGTATTTGCTAAAACTGTCATTATGTCCTGACAGTAGAATATGAGACAGATAATCTGTGTAAAAATCAAGCTCCTCCTAGTGGTCCTATTGCCATTTGCAAGAAATACACGCTCCCGGTCAGAAACAACCAATCAGAGCCAGGAGGAGTGTCTTAGCACTGTCAATCACGCTCGTGTACGCGCTGATCCCCTCTCTTGCACAGCGCGAGCGCCGGAGCGCGAGCCGTCGTTCAAACTCAAGATTGCCGGCGAGCTGCAGCTGTGCTTATGACGGAGAAACAACCTAAACTGCCAATTCTCGAGTGACACCTGCTCATAAAACAAAGAGGTAAAAGGAAAAAGACTGATGACGATAAACAAGCGAAAAAGAAAGAATTACACAGAGCCCATTGACTCGGTGTCAAAACTCTAGCCGCATAACATGTAGATAAAATGTCATGCACTCTGCTAAGCAACAATTGAAACCTGCTAATTCACTGGCTTGTCTTGTTGCTGAAATAATGTACTAGCACACCTTATCTAGCATTATATATCGCTAGAATAATTACTTACATACTCTAACGTTAGTTACCGTTATATTAACGCTATCTTACTAGCTATTTATAACTTATAGAAAGAGTGCAACGTTATAAAGTTACATGTAGGCTATTGGAAAATACATAATGATTTGAGGACCAAGTGTGTAGTCAAAGTATGGGCAGGCCATAGTCAATGTAAAGCATATTATTGACGTTTAGTCCCTATTAGTGAATGTGCCATATAACTTTTTATCTGCCGTCATTGGTGGCCCTGTTTCACGACAGGCTCCGCTGTGGAGGACGAGCTGTGGAGAAAGGGCTGTAGCGCAGCAGAGAGCAAGGGGGTGGGACCTGTAAGTTGTGCTTGTTCAAATTTTCAGGCTAAGTCAACGTTTTCTCAAAACTCCCTACTGCAGCTTTAAGGGTAACTAAACCCTAAAACAACTTTGTTTAGTTATTTATCTGTAAGACTGGGGCTTTATTAGTGCTGTTCATTGATTCTAGTACATTTTTTGACATTTGGGTATAAAGCGTTTTAATTCTACAATACATGGTGTAAAAACGAGTGCTGCCCTCTTTTCCAGCATTTTTCAAATATTGCCAGTGATTGGAGTCAGGCTCTGACCAGGGGTTGAGTTACCCTTTAAGGACACCTTAATGTGCACATGAGAAGTCACATTGGAGAAAAAACGTTCACATGCACTTAGTGTGGAAAGAGTTTCATACGTAAAGAATACCTAAATGAGCACATGAGAATTCATACTGGAGAGAAGCCTTATACATGCATAAACGTCAAAAATGTCCTTGAAGTTCATCTGCACTTTCAGTTATGGATGTTGAATTAAAGTAAAAAACAACTCAGTGAAGTTTGAATGAATAATAGCCTAATGAATCAGTAATAAAATAAGACAGTGATGAATGTGTAAGTTTAATGATTTTTTTTATCTGGTCTATTAAAATCTAACACTGCCAACAGCAATACATTATTTTTTTCATTCCAAATATTGTATCATCAAAAGGATGTTGCTAGCCTTATACGATTTCAAAGAAAAATGTGGCGTAGGGATGACATCAGAAACTAATTCGCTGTTAGTTCCTTCAAGATTTTCCTATGGGGTTTTTAATTTATGAGTAAAATAAAGTCTGTGGTTAACATAACTTGATGATACTTTGACGTTTTGTTCTATCTACAATGTAAATGGCACACACTCACACCCCAAACTGCCTTATCTAATGCTAATGTAGGCCTACTTTTCCAAAAAAGAACATAACTGCTTCCACTGCATAACCACTGGCTTTATTTTACTCATAAATTGAAAAACCCCATAGGAAAATCTTGAGGGACCCAGGGGGCGGGGCTTTGACGTCATATCTGCACCGCTCTATACTTTAATTTCAGCATATAACAAAGAAATGTTCTAGAACATTCTGTTTACCTTTAAATTATTATGCAACAATCTGACACACAGCACTGGAGTTTTTAAGTTAAATGCCTGTATCTCTGAATTGCAAACTATTCCTATGTCTTTACTTTGCACACATTCAATCGTTTTATCAATGTCTGATTACAGCAATCAACCGTAATCAATATTCTTTCAGCTTCTCTCTGTAGGAATTGAAGAATTGATAGTTTAAAAGTGCTAAAAATATAGAACTCATTTCTGATAAAAACACATCTTTTGAGAAGATAAATTCATTATTTTTGTCATTATTTAGAGTCTGTTGCAAGAAAGTGTTTGAAAATAAATCTGTCTCTCCGGTATAACATTCTGGGAACAATTTCAGTAAAATTGTATCATTATTTCATACATCCAATTTGTTACCATTTCAAGTGCACTTATTTGATACTGTTATATTAAACATTATATTAAACTATATGTTATATTATAAACTATGTGCAAACTAGTTTTAATTAAATGTCAAGATTGATGTTCTATTGAAACAGAATATATCACAATCGATTCTATTTTCTGTTCTAACTGAGATTATTTCTGTCATTGAAATGCATTGTTGATTAATTTGTTATAATTAGTTTTTTAAATTTGTTTAATTTTAATTTTTTTTTCATTGAAACGTAAAATATGCGATTTTGTTTGTTAAATCTTATATTGTGTCCTGCTTTCTCAAAAAAAAAAAAATCATGGAATTGTTTCTAAACGACTAGTAGAGCAAACCATTTCCACCTGTATAATTGAGAGTGATTATAAGTGTGATGAGCATCTGCTAAATAAGCAAATGAGCGTCCACAATTCACACCTTCTGTCAGTGAAGCCGCTCCCACTGCCATTCATGAGAGTTTAAATGCTGTTTAAATATTCCCATCTTCCCAAAGGAGAAGAAGCAGCAAGCAGGAGGAATTACTCCAGGAGAAACTACTGACATACTATTGAAAAGATGGAGTTTGAGGAAGAACCCTGCAGAATAAAAGATGAAGATACAGAGGAACGAATAGGTTGGTGTTTTCCATCATTCTCTTTAATGACTGATAAGAAACATTAAGATGAAAACTGACATGGAACAAAACATCTAAAACTAGATACTAGTAGACTCAATAGTAAACTAGGTTTGTGTTAAATTAAGAATGAACTTTATTTTTTGTTTCTCAGTTGTCATTCTTTAATTGAATTATGGGAATATATTGATTTTAGACCCGGTGGCAGTGAATGAAGACAAACAGCAAGAATCTCATAATTTCGCAGATGGAGATGGAAACACAGCCATTTCACAGACTGAAAAGAGTTTCACAAAGAAACGAGCTGGAAAAGCTGGAGTCAAAGGATCTTTCACCTGCTATGAGTGTGGAAAGAGTTACACAATGAAAGGAAACCTCACTGTGCACATGAAAGATCACACTGGGGAGAAACAGTTCACATGTGCTCAGTGCGGAGAGAGTTTCGTACATAAATCAAAACTCAAAAGACACATGAGAATTCACACAGGAGAGAGGCCTTATACATGCTCCCAGTGTGGAAAAAGTTTCATTTACAAAACACATCTAAATGACCACATGAGAATTCACACCGGAGAAAAACCATTCACATGCACTCAGTGCGGAAAGAGCTTCAGGTGCAAAAGCTTTCTCAAAGATCATCTGCGCTCTCACACTGGAGTGAGATCATTCAGCTGTGATCAGTGTGATAAAACATTTGTTTTTGATTCAAATTTAAGAAGACACCTTAAAGTTCATGCAGCTGTGAGCAAGCCTCACTTTTGTTCTTTTTGTGAAAAGAGTTTTTCAGAACTGCACTATTTAAAAGAGCATGAGCGTGTACACACTGGTGTGAAACCTTATATGTGCTTTGACTGTGGGAAGAGCTGTACTACATTGAGCAACTTAAAATCACACCAGAGAATTCATACTGGAGAGAAACCGTACAAGTGTGCACACTGTGGAAAGAGTTTCACTCAGTCAGGAACCTTGAAAACTCACGAGAGAGTTCATACTGGAGAGAAGCCACACCAGTGCTCTTCATGTGGGAAGAGTTTCGCCCACTTTCCTAATCTACATGTCCATAAGAAAAAGCATTGCCCAAAGTTGTCTAAATGAACAAAGTTTTACATTCAGATCCATGACTTGCTAGTAAATAATTTGATATTCAGATTAAGCAAAAGTTGACATTTCTGAAACAATAGCCTATTAGGCCATTATCCATATCACAAAACAGTTTGTTTTTAGTCTCGCTGTTTAGAGGTGATGCATTGAGAATATACTGAAAACCTTTTTTGCATTGAAAACTCTGAGACTCTGCACATTGCCCCAGATATCCTTCCTTACTGATATGGGATTGTTATATTGCAAATTACACTAGGGGCCCTATTTTAACGATCTGAAACGCAAGTGTCAAAGCGCAAGTAACTTTGTGGGCGGATCCCGGCGCTGTTGCTATTTTCCCGGCGGGATAAATGCCTCTTGCGCCTGGCGCAAATCTAAAAGGGGTTGGTCTGAAGTAGCTTCATTATTCATAGGTGTGGTTTGGGCGTAACGTGAAATAAACCAATCAGAGCGTACCAAGTTTTTCGACTTGCTGCATGTCAAAGGAGAGAACTCAACATATACTCTACGTACCTGTGCAGGTTTGACAGAGACCGCAGGAAGAAGAGCTACAGGTTTCATTATAGAGTCTTTAGATGGAGTGACGAAGGTGAAATTGCCAACATTGATCGAATGCAACAATATGCCGGACGGACATCGCTCACTGCATACCTCCTTTGGATCCAGAAGCCCAAATTCTTCTTCTTTTGGGTCGTGACATCCTTCAGGTTCATAAAGTACGGGAGCAACGCAAAGGACCTAATAACGCACCCTACGCGCAAAAGCTAGACCTTGGATGGGTTGTAGTGGGAGATGTCTGCTTAGGAGCCGTGCACAGGTCTGCAGCACTTAGTGCTTACCGCACCCATGTACTTGATAATGGACGTCCTTCTCTACTTCCTCCATGTCCCAACAAACTCAACGTCAGGGAGAAGTTTGACATCAAGCCTCTGCCTGAGATATCTCTGGCGCACGGCACCTTCATCTTTGATGACTATGCCATAGGGGATACCATCTTCGAGAGGACAAAGGAGGATAATAAAATTGGGTTGTCTATTGAAGACAGGCGCTTTCTGGACATCATGGATAAAGAGATGTTCATGGGCGAGAGCAATAGTTGGGTCGCACCACTCCCATTCAGAACACCTCGACAACGACTCCCTAATAAAAGAGAACAGGTATTAACACGCCTAACCTCCCCTTTTGCGGACGTTGGAAAAGAAGCCTGAGATGAAGTCTCATTTTGTTACCTTCATGCAGAACATCTTTGATCGTGACCATGCCGAAGTAGCCCCTCCTCTCCGAGAAGGCCAGGAATGTTGGTATTTACCTACCTTTGGGGTGTATCACCCACAGAAGCCTGATCAGATCAGAGTTGTCTTCGACTCCAGCGCAAAAACAGGGCATCTCCTTGAACGATGTTCTTCTCTCTGGTCCTGACTTAAATAATAGCCTCTTGGGAGTCTTACTGCGTTTTAGAAGGGAGCTGGTAGCTGTAACTGCGGACATCGAACAGATGTTTCACAGCTTCATTGTGAAAGAGGAAGATAGAGACTTCCTTCGTTTCCTTTGGTTCAAGGATAACGACACCAGCAAAGAGATCATCGAATACCGCATGAGGGTGCACATGTTCGGTAATAGTCCATCTCCTGCTGTAGCCATTTATGGTCTCCGATGAGCAGCGGCTTATGGTGAGGAGGAGTATGGTTCAGACGCTAAACACTTTGTAGAAAGAGAATTCTACGTCGATGATGGACTTTTGGCGACACCCACAGTTGCAGGAACAATTGATCTCTTGACTCGAACAAAGAAAATGCTGGCCATTTCGAATTTAAGACTGCACAAGTTTGCTTCTAATAGCAAGGAAGTAATGAACGCATTCCCGACCGAAGATCATGCGAAAGGACTTAGAGATCTCAACTTGGAAGTTGACCCTACTCCAATCCAACGTAGACTCGGACTTAGCTGGGATGTAAAGGGGGACACATTCACCTTTCATGTAACCGACATTAAGAAGCCCTTTACGCGCAGAGGGATACTTGCTACTGTCAACAGTCTCTTCGACCCACTTGGGTTTGTTGCTCCTATCATCATTGAAGGAAAATTCCTGCTACGAGAACTTTCAAGTGAGGCTTTTGACTGGGACTCTCCTCTCCCTGAAGATAAGGAAGAAGAATGGAATGTATGGAGGAAATCCCTACAAGATCTCAAACAGCTGGAGATTCCTAGAACATATGTTTGTTCTACTCTCTCAACAGCTCTGAGAAAGGAACTCCATATTTTCTCAGATGCTTCTGTCAAAGCGATTGCAGCAGTGGCATATCTTCGTGTCATCAATGGCGAAGGAGCATGCCACACCGGGTTCGTCCTAGGGAAGGCGAAATTAGCTCCGCAAGCTGCTCATACCATTCCCAGGCTGGAATTAGGAGCTCCGGTTTTAGCTGCAGAGATAGCAGAGACAATCATGAACGAACTGGACTTCACTCTAGATGCTGTGGAGTTTTACACGGATAGTAGAGTCGTCCTGGGGTACATCTATAACCAGACAAGGCGCTTCTACGTATACGTAGCCAACACAGTGCAGCGTATCCACAGAGTGTCAAGCCCAATGCAATGGCACTATGTGTCTACTAAGCATAACCCTGCAGACCACGCCACCTGCTCTGTTCCAGCAGCTCTGTTGGGCACCACTACCTGGCTTACAGGACCTGCCTTCCTGTCGCAAATGGATCAGAATCTGTCTCCGGAGGAGAAGGAATTTGACCTCCTCGGGCCAGAGTTGGACACAGAAGTTCGTCCTCTTGCTACTACTGTATCCGATGATTTTCCTCTTGAATGTCAACGATTCGAGCGATTCTCTTCTTGGAGGTCATTAGTCAGAGCCATAGCTTTTCTCAAACATGTCGCCCAGACTTACAAGTCGTCTGACGATAGAGAAAGTGCCTGTAGATCGTGGCATTATTGTGCTAAGCCTCATACAGTGAAAGAGTTGTTACAAGCAGAGGAAGTTGTAATCAAGAGCATTCAGAGGGAAGCTTACCAAGAAGAGCTTACATGCATCGGGAAACGAAATGACATTCCGAGGCACAGCGCTCTGAAAAAATTGAACCCTTACGTAGATAGTAGAGAGGTCTTCTTAGGATAGGAGGTCGGCTTAAAAATGCAACTCTGCATTTCGAAGAGAAGTTTCCTTTGGTTGTTCCAGGACGCAGTCATGCTGCGAAGCTACTTGTGGAGCATTACCATGATCGAGTCAAGCATCAGGGTCGTGTGTTTACTGAATCAGCTATCCGCAATGCAGGGTATTGGATTGTTGGTGTTAGGAAGCTTATCAACAGCATTGTACACAAGTGCGTCATATGCAACAAGCTTCGAGGAAAGGTAACTGAGCAGAAGATGGCGGACTTACCCATCGATCGCCTGAGCACTGAACCTCGCTTCACGTATGTCGGTCTGGATGTTTTTGGACCTTGGACAGTCGTCGCAAGGCGCACGCGGGGAGGACAAGCTCAAAGCAAAAGATGGGCTGTTCTTTTCACTTGTATGAGTATTCGTGCCATACACATTGAGCTGATTGACTGCATGGATTCATCCACCTTTATAAACGCCTTGAAAAGGTTTTTTGCTCTACGAGGACCTGCCAAACAAATCCGGTCTGACTGCGGGACCAATTTTGTAGGAGCCTGTAAGGAGCTGGAAATTGTGCTAAATGATCCTCAAGAGCCTAGTGTGAGGAAGTACCTGGGTGGAGAAGGTTGTTCATGGGTCTTCAATCCACCTCACGCATCCCACATGGGAGGAGCCTGGGAGCGAATGATAGGAGTCTCCAGGCGCATACTAGATTCCATGCTCCAACAGATCAGTCCTTCCAGTTTGACACATTAAGTGTTGTCTACTTTGATGGCAGAAGTTACAGGAATTATCAATTCAAGACCCCTTGTTCCTATTTCCACAGACCCAGATTCACCTTTCTTGTTGACACCAGCCACGCTCTTAACTCAAAAGGGTCATACACTCTTCCCACCTCCAGGTGACTTCCAGGAAACCGATCTCCATAGACAGCAATGGAGAAGGGTGCAACATCTCGCCAACACTTTCTGGGGCAGATGGAGGCGTGAATACCTCGCAACGCTTCAAAGCAGAAGCAAATGGCAAGAAGAACGGCGAAATCTAAGAGAGGGCGATCTTGTCCTTCTTAAGGATGCTCAAAGTAAGCGCAATGAATGGCCTATGGCTCTTGTAACCAAGATTTTCACCAGCAGTGACAAAAGAGTCAGAACAGTCGAACTAAGAGTTGCAAGGAATGGGACAATCAAGACATTCCTCAGACCTATATCGGAAACAGTTCTGCTCATGCCAACAGAGGACTGATATTTTGTGAGGTCTTATGTGAACATTCTCAGGTTATAAAGTGGTATCTGAACAATACCAGATGGGGAGTGTCATGGCACACATTTGTTTTTTATTTCTTAGCACCATCTTGTGGTAGTTTGGTGTTACAACAAAGAAATTGATGACTGTTAGATATTTTCTTAGTGGTTGGTTTAGATCATGTGACTCTTGGGTTAGAGGTTAACCAGGAAATAATCGCAGTGTTCCAGTATCTTTCCATGCGGTTGGACAATAAGTCATCTCTCTGTTTCTTTACGTTTTTGTGCCTCAGAAAGGCTTTGTCTGTAAGTTTGCTACCTTTTTTCAGTGTTTACATGCATGTATGTTTATATATATATATTTGAAATTCAAAAGTTTGAGTTTAAAAACGAACTATTTAGTAGTGATTGCAATTTGTTAACAATAACACTAGGCAGAGCTGATTGTAGCCTTTGGTATATGTGCTCAGAGAATATTCGGAAATTTATTTGTGTTAATTTTGAGAACATTTTGTAACAAGACATTTGTAACCTTTGTATATTTCAGTTTTACAAAAAAGAGAAAGAAGAGGAAAGAATATCACAGTAAAACTTTCAACTTTACTCCTGCGTCTGCCCCTTTTCTGACTCCTGTTAGCTATCTGTCAGTGTTGCGTAGATGGAACACGCATCTAGGACAGAATAATGCCCATATAAGGAGTTGTCCCTGTGTCCCCACATGTGTTAACCTAACCTGTCCCCAGATTACCACCTACCCTTATTTTAATGAATTAATTACATTTTAAGAGAGGTATTTATTAAACTTTTTTTATTTTATTTTTTTATGTGTTTATCTAGTCTCTAGGACCATGCTTCTCAAAGTCCGGACTCCGGTCCGGATCCGGACCCGGAGGGAATTCAATCCGGACCCGCCTCCATTTCGTATTTCAAGAGCCCTAATTGTGTGTAAGGGATTAAAACTCTGGATTTCCTATTTTGATAAACGCATGTTAAAATCATTTGTTTATTTTTTATGATGGTCCAAAATTAAAACGAAGGTGAGATATTTAAAGTTTTCCTCCGTGATTTAGTTGCCATGAAATCCAGTGAGCGTGTGACTTTTGACTTAATCGGGCGCGACCGTGACGCGACACTTCCTGGCGTAAGCGTTTGAATGGGTGTGGAGGATGTCATTGTCCAGGAAAAGAAAAGTTGATGAAGAAAATTGAGTTTTCAAAGATGATTGGACAGAGAGGTATGCGTTCACAGATATCCCAAATCTCCCGGAAGTTCCAGGAGTCTCCCGCATATTGATAGCGGCTCCTGATGCCCGCAAATTAGTTCAAATCTCTCGGAATCTAGAGCTCGCGAGCTCCAAACCGTGCAGCGCGCGTACAGCAGAGAGGGAGAGAGCGAGAGACCTTACGTGTGTGTGCAAATGCGCACCTTTGACATTGATGAAAATTCAGATTTGGACCTTTGAATATAGACTTTGAGAACCCCTGCTCTAGGATGTCAGGAAAGTGGTGTCCCCAAAATGTGGTAAATAACTGGTGCCCCCACGAGGCACCCCAAACAAGTATACGTGTGTGTGTGTGTGAGAGAGAGAGAGAGAGAGAGAGAGAGAGAGAGAGAGAGAGAGAGAGAGAGAGAGAGAGAGAGAGAGGAGGTAGATCAATGTAAGTCATTTTACATAATTGTATTTTTGTTTGTTAGCTTATTTGTTATTCTTGAGAAATATCTAAGTGTCAGTGTGAGAAGCTGAGAGCAGATATGTCTAAATGTCAATAAAGCACAAGATGTCTAAATAGAACAGACATGTAATAACATTGCAATACAATACTCATGTCCCATAATACACTCTACAGTAGGTCGGCCAGAAAAACTAGAAGATTAACAAAAGATGTAAGATGAACAACATCACTAGCTCGTCCTCTTTATTGTTAAGGCTGTTTATGATCCAGAACTGGCAGGTATCACATAAACAGATGTTGGTTACTTAACTGTTAGTTTACAGTAGCTGTATTCTCCGGTTGTGATGATTACTAGCAAATAGATCAACAAACTCATCTAAATTTAAAGACGCTGCCCTACTGTGTTCTATGCTCAACACCCCAAGATCACTCAGCCTATCCTCTCCCATTGTTGTTCTCAGGTGTGTTTTGACAAGCTTCAAGCAGGAAAAACTGCGTTCACAAGCAGCTGTGCTGACAGGTATTGCCAGTGCAATTTTGCAAAGCCTGGAGAAAACATCACAGACCTCCTGGTACGGTTCAATAAAAGCTGCCAGGTCTACAATCGTAGGTGGTCTCTGCATCCCTTGTTTTAACTTACAATCTAAAACTCTTTTAATTTGGTAGAGCTCATGTTCAAGGTCGACAAGGTCACACCCATACAATTTGGCAAATGCAAAAAGGCTATCTTTGTCACAGAAGCTTTTGCTACTTGGATTTAAAGCTTGTATCCCATGCATTATGTCACAATTCTGATTGGAGAATCTGTTCCTGAGCTCACTGAGCATCCGGTCCAAAACCAGGTTAAAGATTCTTGTCCTGTAATAATCTTTACTGTTGCCTGTTTCTCGGCTGCCTACAGTTGACATAACATGGCATCCCTGTAGCTGCGAACTTGGTTTTCTCTTACGTTTTGGAGCAGTGTCTATCGAGACATCACATTGCTTTGCGAGCTCCAAAACAGTGTCCCACAAATCACCAAACATCTGCTCACTCTTGTAAGATTCAAAAGTATTAATAAGTGCCTCCACAAGGTCCACTGCTTTGGCCAAATCAAGAGAGGAAGACTGGAGCATGTCTGATAGTAATTTTGCATCTCCCAAAAGTTTCTAAAATATGGCAAGAAATACAATGAATTGGAAAATAAATTTGAGGCAAAAGACCTCTGGCACCTACTGACCTCTCGCAACTGTTCTCATCACTCAGTTCCGCAAGCACTGTTACAACTGCTAGCAACCTATCCCACAAATTACGGCAGGCATAATATCTGGAAGCCCACCGTGTGTCACTCAACGCTGGCAACTCTCTCGGTGCACCTGAGTACATGTCTCGTTCCACCTGTAACCATTTGGGATGCATTGCCGATCCAGACATGTAGATGTACAGCTGTTTTAATAAGGAAAAGAAACAGCCTCTGGGATCCCTCTCACAGTGTCCACAAGCACCAGATTGAGGCAATGTGCGTTACAGTGAACGTAGAAAGCCTGCTTTGCTACCTCCTTAATTCGGGCCTGTGCTTGCCACTCATGACTGCAGCCCCGTCATAAGACTGCCCAACAAGGTTACTCTTATATTCTAGACCATATCTTGACAAGAGGTGAATTATTTTTTCTGTCAAGCTCTCTGCATCTAGCTTCTTTGTTACATCAAACTCCAAAAAACTTTCGTGGATCTCACCATTGTAATAGTATCTCAAAATAAAAGACATATGTTCCATTTTTTTGTCTTTAGTCTCATCCACAAGTATACTAAAAGCCCCACTTTCCTTGACTTCTTTTATTATTGATGTGCGCACCATCTCTGCTAAGCATGACAAAACCTCATTTTGTATGTCAGGGCTTGTATATTTAGCATGTCTGGGACCATCCATCTTTTTCAAAATCTTTTCATCATGGTTTGCTATGATATTCAACATACCAAAAAGTTCCCTTTGCTACTTGAGTCCACGGATTCACGATGCCCTCTCAGAGCATTGTTTTCGGTTGCACAATGAAGAATCCCTTCAGCAAGAGTTTTGATGTACCCCCTGTTCTCTTGTACAGTTCTGTTGTACTCTTTATTTAATTGTCCCATTAGAGACCCCTGATTTTTCTCTGCAATTTGGTGTTCTTTCCATGCTAACATGGCATTCTTGTGATGCTCAGATCTACTATGTGCAGCATACCCTCTGTCTGTATAGGCAGCTTTTTCCAGTTTTTGAAACCTGAACCTGAAGTAAATGTAGACTCAACATGGCCAGGTAAACTGAAATGCCTTCAGGCATAGCAAAAGGTAGAGTCTTCACTTGTGGAGTATTCTAACCAGGGGTGGACTGCATACCACTCACCCTTGAAGCTCCTGTTTCGGTCTCCTTGGAGTGTCTTGGGGAAATTGAGTTGAGGTTGTGCTGGAGCTTCACCCCTGGACATGGAAATGTCTGTAAAACACCAAAGAATTCCATTAGTATCAGCTTTTAACATAAATGCTACCCACTTCCAATGATATTTTGTTCTTTTGTTGTTTTTTTAAGTCTAAACATGCTATCATTAACATTTTACAGATTGAATAAATATATATATATATATATATATATATATATTATATGGCTAGCCATAATTATTTTTGTTTGCCATTACCTGACCAACCCTGTCCCATTCTTCAGCTACTGATAACCACGTACCTGGAGGACAGACTTGTTTATCATGCGTGCCTGCTGCTTCATTCAGTTTTATTTGTTCTCTTCTCCCATAATTACTCTCCTTCTCCTGCTCTGTCTCTGACAACTCATCTCCTGAACATTCACTGGCTCCTTCCCTTTCTGCACCTGGTCTGCTTTCTCCACTAGCTCCTTCTGTTTCCCTGACATCTCTTTCTAGGACATTCTCTGCCGTGCTTGTTGCTGCTTGCAGGTCTCTGGTGCGTGTGCTGGCAAAAAAGCATGGATTTTCCTGTCTCCCCCTGAGGCACTTATCCTTTTCATTGTGTCATCTTTAAAGAAAAGTTTCACATAACATTAACTATAGACTGCTTTTATTTCAATTTCAAGTGTAAACTAACGACAGTCTGTTATCTATGACTTAGGGTTAAGCTACACCCGGCACTTAACTGAAGTGTTCTGTTCGCTTTGCTTCTGCTGCAACAATTAGCTTCCACTATAATCAATGGAAGTAGCTAGGCTACACCAGACGTGATAGCGGCGTCGGCGCGTACGTTTGAAAAAAATAGACCATTCGGATTTTGGAAATGGATTTTACGTGTCGTGAACGGAACGCTTCAGTTACGTGCCTGGTGTAGCTTACCCCTAAGTGACACATTGGAATTGACTCAAGCTAACTAGCTAGCCAGGGATAATCATACAAGTTTGCAAAAATAACAGCAGCAGCCCAACTCAACTCACTCTGCCACCCTTCCTCTATGTCGACACATTCTTACAGATTAAACTGAGTGAGAAGATAACTATATGATCTTATCATTTCAATTATGCTTTCAAGTATCACTAACTTACTCACCTGTTAGTTACAGTGGTATCCAGTGGTTAGCTGCTAGTCTCCATTAAGCGCTGTCAGAATGCAGGCACGTAATGTCTTGCACTGTTGATGGGGGTGTGACCCAACATGTTGCTAATATGGGGCTTGTAGCATAAGTGACATGACTTGATAAAAAAAGAATAATGCATACATTTCAGCTTCCTTTAGACCATTTCTGTTCAGGAGGGTTTTTTTAAATTAAATTTATTTTCCCCCTCCTCAGACTGGGGGTGGGGCCGTGAGGTTGGGGGGGCCGGCAGGGGGGGCGAGCCTTGACCAGTGGTGGCCCTGGGCCCCCAACTGGCCACCACGTAGCTCCGCCCCTGACTTCACGGGAAACGAAATGGGAAAATGCAAGTTTTTCGAGGGCTGGCTTGCCAATCCTACATATAAAGCCTCGTTAGCCAAAGACTTAAAATTTACAAAGAAAGCTATTTGCAAACTTTGTGTCAAATCATTTGACATCTCTAGCATGGGGGAGGCGGCAATTGTAAGCCATATGCTAGGCCAAAAGCATCGTCGTCTGGTCACAGCATCCACCACACAAAGTCTCACCACGTTTATGGCCCAGACCAAGGTGGGACCAAGACTGACCACACCAAGTCACGAAGCCACTAATGTACTGATTGATCAAAGGTGAGAATTTGAACTAGTTAGTCTAATATTATCCTTTAATTACTACTTAACGTTAGCAGGAAGTCTACAAAGATGACGACCTAAAGCTAACGTTAGCTTATCAATTCAGTACCACACCAAGATAATTATGTGAATATAGTGTTGGTGAGAAGATAAAGGCCATTGCTAGTGGGAATATGGAGTATTTGGAGCTGCAGCAGTAGTCACATCGGTCTGGGCAATTTATCACTCTTATCATCAGGTGCGTTCATAGAGTGCAATTGCGTTTACGTGTGACACGGCGTGAGTGTTGTTTCTCTTTACTGTTATATTTGATATTTTAAAGTCTATCAGTGTTATAAATTAAAGTTGTGTATTTCCATTTTGCAAAACTTCGATATATTTACTAGAGTATCCGGGCCGTTGAATGAGCATGCGCATCCGCGTCACACAATCAAATAAGCAAAAGATCGAGGGAGCATGCAATCATTAAGATTAGATTGTGTTTTGTTGTTAAGTGATATATTATGACGAGGGAATTAATTCAATATGCGTGTAACATTATTCCTATTACACAAGTTTGTCTTTTTCCAAAACCAGTTGTATTTTGACCTTTGTTAAATGAACGAGTGCGCGCCTCCGCGTCACTCAAACCAGCAACAGATAAGGGAGCGCATGCCATGATCATTTAAATTCAACTTCAAACCAGGATTATAGTATCAATCCGATGTGTCAGAGGTGAATATATGGAGGTTATAAAGCGTTTTAGGTTGCTTATCATTCAGTGGATCTGTAGAGAGAATAGGCCTAAGTATTTACAGGTGACTGTACGACACTAAACTGTTAAATCTAATGTTAATCCTGAAAAAATATATTTTTATAATGTGGTTGAATACTTGGAGGACTTTGATGGACAACAACAATTTCTAACAAGGCTTTCTAATAAATGAATAATTAATTGTATAGTGTAGCAAACATTATTATACTGGAGTGCGTATCTTTTCATTGTTTAAAAAAAGTTATCAGTGACATCTTTTAACTACATTAACAATTTAGGACTATAACAAATCAAATGAAATCAAATGCAGAGGTGGCAGAGAAGCTGCATCTGAAGGGGCATTTAGATGTTTAATGCAGCTGTTTAATGCAGCTCAGGTGGCATGAATACAGTTCTGTCGGGTCCATTAAGTCAAGAACACACAGACAAAATAATTTAGAATTTAATTGAATAGATTGCAAACAGGTTGATGTTCCTGAATTGAAATTTGGCGGTATGGCTCTGTTCAGGGAGTCCTCTGACCTTTCATGAGCACCATGAAATAGCAGAGAGTCAGAGGACAGCAGCAGCAGCATTAGGGAACGCTCACACAGTTTTAGACTGTGAGAGCTAAAATATCCCCCTGTGAACAGAGTAGGCAACATGACATAGCAAATGCCACGTTATGCATAAGGAGGAGCTGGGGAGGTGGCGGGCAGCAGAAGCGAGCAGCAAGCCAGGAGAAGCGAGCAGCAAGCATGTATGAGCAAGGTAAATGAGCTTTAAATAGGGCGCCTTGTTTGAGCTCTGGCCATTGAGCAGCGAGGGGAGTTAACCAGCTAATGCAGCTCAGCTGGAGCAGATCAGCTGACGGGACAGTGTTGATAGCAAATAGCATAAGCAGCGGCTTGACTACCTGGCCTGCCAGAACTGACGCTGACGGTCAATTTCTGTCGGGTCCATTAAGTCAAGAACACACAGACAAAATAATTTAGAATTTAATTGAATAGATTGCAAACAGGTTGATGTTCCTGAATTGAAATTTGGCGGTATGGCTCTGTTCAGGGAGTCCTCTGACCTTTCATGAGCACCATGAAATAGCAGAGAGTCAGAGGACAGCAGCAGCAGCATTAGGGAACGCTCACACAGTTTTAGACTGTGAGAGCTAAAATATCCCCCCAAACAAAACCACACCTGGCAATCCTCTGCGATACAGAGGATGATTTATTTGACTATATGAGCTATTCCCCCCAAAACAAAATTGAGTGTCTCGAACGTTGTCGACTGAGCCGCCCTAATTTAGCGATTTATAATAGTAAAAATATTAATTAATTACTGAAATGACTAATCAAGACGCAATAGCTAAAACATGCTGTTACCAAGATTATCTGTCTTTAAACTGGTTGACAGTCTACAGTGTAAGCTCTATGGATAGATGACTAATCCACCTCTGAGAACGAGCTAGATGAATAAATTAACAGCTGATAGCGCATTCAGGGGCGTTAACTGAGCAGAGCGCGAGCAAAATAATGATCAAATGTGTTTTATTAATGAAACAAATCAGAGACTTGAGCTCATGGCTTCTGGTCGTCAAGAATATCCCGAACATCGGGACGGAGGTATCGTTCGTAAGCTGCAGAAACCACCGCCCCATAGCTTAAAGGGTTAAACCGGAGCGAGTGTCGCCTCCGTAGTTGTTGCACAATGCATAAGAATGAGCTGTATACGGTCCGGAGGCAGTCCGCAGAAGTTAATTCCTATCACAGCAAGCTGTTTGAATCTGCGCTGCATAGTGGTAAAAGCCAGCGTGAGCAACGCGATCAGTTGCCAATGACAACAGATAACGCACGTAGCCAATATGATATCATAAGCATTTTTATGAAAACCACTAGTTAGATAAGCCCAAATGCCACACGGATAGCATTAACAAGAAGCATGTTGCCAACACACTGATAGCTTTTATCAAAGAATATTAAAAAGGAACTTAGCTTTGTGAAGATTTTCAGAGATGAATGGAGAATGAATCACGTCGAGTCCTGTGTCAATATTGCAGCAGAAGCGAGCAGCGAGCCAGCAGAAGCGAGCAGCAAGCATGTATGAGCAAGGTAAATGAGCTTTAAATAGGGCGCCTTGTTTGAGCTTTGGCCATTGAGCAGCGAGGGGAGTTAACCAGCTAATTCAGCTGGAGCAGATCAGCTGACGGGACAGTGTTGATAGCAAATAGCATAAGCAGCGGCTTGACTACCTGGGCTGCCAGAACTGACGCTGACGCTCAATTTACACTGCAGTTACAATTTCACAAATAATGTTATGTGATTATTGGTTTAAAGTCCCACTCGGATCATATTTTGAGCTATTTGTAAACATTCCCAGTGGTCTTTAAATTATGATTATGCCATTTTTAGCCAAACTCACAAAACCTGTGCCGTTTTCTGGGACTTTGCTTCAGCAGAGCGGCAGTAGCTCATTAGCAATTCGCCTCTGCGTTGTGGGCGGAGCCGTTGGCACGGAGATGACCCTCCCCCTCCCCGTTGCTGAGAGCTCCGTCTCTCCCGCTAGCTTACACCCCCAACCTGTCATTACCGGTGCAACAAAAATTGAGAGCAATATTGGAGCTATCCAGCCGTACAGTGCGTTTTCGTTTTAAAATGCATAACTTTTGCAACGATTATGCGCTCCTGCCGTCCACATTACTGACCCTCGGCCTCGAAAACGGAGACTGACCCCTTCAGTCGAGTCCGATGCAAGACACTCAAGTGACGCAACCCATAGCAACGAGTCATGGCAACGACAGCTCAAACCATGGCTCAAATCGACAGAAACATACAAGTAAACGTGAATTTTGTCACATTGTCATGTTAATTATAATCAAATGCATTTTGTTTTATTGAAAACAATATTATCATTGATATTTGTTTGAGAGGGGCACTTTCGATTAATTTTAACAAGCTTGTGGCCCC
The DNA here is from genome assembly GCA_029959095.1 of Rhinichthys osculus. NCBI lineage: Eukaryota > Metazoa > Chordata > Actinopteri > Cypriniformes > Leuciscidae > Rhinichthys > Rhinichthys osculus. The sequence continues at coordinate 11,241,251 of JARWKJ010000014.1, read as the reverse complement.
GCCCAGTGGAGTTACTACTCACAACTCCAGTCTATTTTAAACGGCATTTTAGCGTCTGCTACTGATTCACAGCCATTTAAATGTAGATATACTCAGAAATACAACTTCGAGCTTATTTTTCTCAAGATATGTCCTCTAACATAAGAAAAGGGCCACAAGAACATGTTAACACCTAGAAAAACATTATTTTCATCGGAGTGGGTCTTTAAAGTCCCTGTAAAGGCAATTTCAAAAAAAAAAATTCTAAACACATTATAAATGTTAGAAATGTATTGCTAAGACATATTACAAAGACTGTGAACTGTGAAGTACTGAATTGTGGAGTTAGACCGTTAAACAATTTTTCACCATTGCTATTTTCTGGATTTTCTGGGCAGGGCTAAAACAGGGCTCGATGACGCACTGGAGCCCTTGAGCTCCTGGACACGCCCCTACTTGATGACGCACTGGAGCCCCTGAGGCTGGCCGCTCCTAACAATATTATAGAGCACATTCACATCAGTTTGCCGCTCAATCGCGAGTTACAGTCAGTACTATTATTAGTAACACAGCCTACAGATTGCTAGCTAGCTATGCCTTCGTCACGGAAATGCGTACTACCTGGATGCGATCACCGGATCACATACAAAACAGATCGGTGTCCTTGTTTAAATTTCCGAAAAACGATTACATCAAGAAGAAGTGGATTAATTTTGTGAAGAGCCAACCTTGATGGAGAGCTGAGGATCACCGCCAAAACCCGCCTCTGTAAGTAATCATTTTACACGGGATAGTTTTATAAACTTTCGTCGGAGACAACTGAGACATTCACTGATAATCCGCTGTTACTGGTGAATGGGGCCGAACCGACTCCCGCCTCAGCCTTCATCCTCCCGTCGCGCGGACAACTGGTGCCATTCGGCAGTGCGTGCCCACCGTGCGAGCATCCATTCCGGCTGTAGAGTTGAGTGTGGCGAGTCGACGACGGCAGCTTTCCCGCGAGTGGGCGTGGTTTCAGCGCAGCCAGTGGACACGCCCCCAGCATTTGAGAGCAGAGATTACTGCTCATTTTTTCAAGATTTTGATAGCTTATTTTATGTACTTGCTGGCTTTTTTTATCATTCAAATTTGGCTGGGTGGCTAATAACACATTTTTCTGTGGTGTGACAAACTCAAAACACATACTTAATTTTGACTTTACAGGGACTTTAAATATAATATATTTAGACTACAGACATGTGAAATGTTAAAACTAAAAAACCTAAAAAACTAAAACCTCCATTAAAATGAGGCGTTCATACCGGCTAATTCATTCATGGATGAAGCAAGTGACTACTGTCATTATGAATAGGTTGTGGAGTGCAATAAGTGAGAAGACAAGAGACGGAGATGCGTCGAGTCAGCTTTACTCTACACTTCAATATATCTATCACACTGTACAGCGAGTGAGATCAAAACAACCACACAATGTTAACCCGGAACCTTTATAACTTAACCTCTCCCTTAAAGTCAAGTCAAGTCATCTTCATTTATATAGCGCTTTTAACAATGAATTGTTTCAAAGCAGCTTTACAGAGATAAACATATAATTTAAGGTAACAGATTGTTTTGGCGTTATAGCGGTTCTTGAATAATGTTACTTCCAGCTAAAGTTAACTTTGAATGATTCACCTCCGTCGAAATGATCAGACTTTAAACGCGAACCTGTGATTAATGCTGACGGCGTTCACATGCTCATTCAGAATTCTATAGTTATGTGCATTTTAAAATATGTGCGCAGGTTTGTAATTCATACAACCCAGCCTAAACAAACTACTTTTCTTGCCTATAAATTTTGAAACAGAATTTTGTTTTATTTTATCACTTCGGGGTACGCGAGCCGGAATTCACAGCGCTTTATCTGTAGAGTGGGAAAGGGATCCTCCATAGGGAGAGGATAGTGGATACTTCAGCACTGCATTGTCATCGGGTCCAGGCGAATCTCCTTGGTCAGATCTGGACACGGCCTGGATCCGGCAGGCTGCGGGAAAACCTTGGGATAAACAAAGACACTAATATTAGCGTAGATGCCATTCTTCTTATGATGTAGCGAGTACATCAAGATTTAAGGGAAGTGTTCCCAGTTCCAGCTGACCTAATCTATGCAGCCTAACATTGAATTTATAGAAGTCTATAATGTATTATGTGTATGCTAGGTCAAAGAGATGTGTTTTTAGTCTAGCTTTGAACTGACAGAGTGTGTCTGCTTCCCGGACAATGGTAGGAAGACTGTTCCAAAGTTTTGGTGCTAAATAGGAAAAGGATCTACCGCCAGCAGTCGATTTAGATATTCTAGGTATTATCAACTGGCCGGAATTTTGAGATCGCAATAGACGTGAAGGACTATAATGCGTTAAGAGCTCGTTCAAGTACTGCGGAGCTAAACCATTTAGTGCTTTGTAGGTAATCAACAATATTTTAAAATTTATACGATGTTTAATAGGGAGCCAATGCAGTGTTGACAGAACCGGGCTAATATGGTGTTGTGGCAATAATTCATCAAACAAACATCACTGCGTAAGAGACACTCAGAGTCAAATTATTAAAAATAGAAGTATTTATTCTTGCAAGAATAGGAGCAGTCTAATACACAGTTGTTACCCTGTGCAGAAGAGTGACACACCCCCAGACAGACTGAACTAGCTTTTATCTTAGTTTCAAGGCCTTCTTCCCCCCAGAGCCTTCCTCCCAGTAGTTTTCCATAGACGTCACTAGTTGGCCCACTAAGCTCCCCTGCACCAAATGGCCTTCTGACATCTAGGTCAGAGGTCCTTGTTCGTCTGTTCTCTGGAGTGTCTCCCTCTTCTGCCTCCCCAGGTACATAAACAGAATCTTCTCTCACTACAAGTGAGAGACACACATGTGACATTCTTTGAATCATCTATATTTAACTAAAGATCAATGAATATCATTAAAATTGCCACCACAATGGTCATATTTCCTGGTTCTGGTAAGAACTCGAGCTGCGGCGTTTTGAACTAGCTGTAGTTTGTTTATTAAGCGTGCAGGGCAACCACCCAGTAGAGAATTACAATAATCTAGCCTTGAGGTCATGAACGCATGGACTAATTGTTCCGCATTTCCCAATGAGAGGATATGGCGTAATTTAGATATATTTTTAAGATGGAAAAATGCAGTTTTACAGATACTAGACACGTGGCTTTCAAAAGAAAGGTTGGTATCAAATAGCACACCCAGGTTCCTAACCGACGACGAAGACTTGACAGAGCAGCCATTAAGTGTTAGACAGTATTCTGGGTTATTACGTGTGGAAGTTTTTTGTCCAATAATTAGAATCTCTGTCTTTTCAGAATTTAGTAGTAGGAAATTACTAGTCATCTAATTTTTTATATCAGCTATGCATTCCGTTAATTTTGTGAATTGGTAAGTTTCGTTGGGTTTTGAAGAAATATACAGCTGAGTATCATCGGCATAACAGTGAAAGCTAACTCCATGTTTCCTAATGATATCTCCTAATGGTAGCATGTACAGAGTGAACAGCAGCGGTCCTAGTACTGAGCCTTGTGGTACGCCATACTGAACTTGTGATCGATAAGACATCTCTTCATTTACTGCTACAAACTGATAACGGTCAGTTAAGTATGATTTAAACCATGCTAATGCAATTCCACTAATGCCAACATAGGTTTCTGGTCTATTTAAAAGAATATTGTGGTCAATGGTGTCAAATGCAGCACTAAGATCGAGTAACACTAATAGAGAGATACAACCACGATCGGATGATAAGAGCAAATCATTTGTGACTCTAATGAGAGCGGTCTCAGTGCTATGGTACGGTCTAAATCCGGACTGAAAATCCTCGCAGATATCATTTCTTTCTAGAAAGGAACATAGTAGTGAAGATACTGCTTTTTCTAATATCTTTGACAGAAAAGGCAGATTCGAGATCGGCCTGTAATTGACTAATTCTGTAGGATCAAGTTGTGGTTTTTTAACAAGCGGTTTTATCATAGCCAGTTTAAAGGTTTTTGGTACGTATCCTAGAGACAAAGATGAATTAATGATATTAAGAAGAGGATATATGACCTCTGGAAACATCTCTTTCAGTAGCTTAGTCGGTATAGGATCTAACATACAAGTTGTCGATTTAGATGAATTAACGAGTTTGCAGAATTCTTCCTCTCCTATAGCAACAAATAAATCAAATTTTTCCTCAGGGAGACTACAATGCACTTCCTGATGCGATACTGTGGTAGACGGTTGCATAGTTATAATTTTGTCCCTGATATTATCAATCTTATAAGTGAAGAAGTTCATAAAGTCATCACTGTCGTGTTGCTTTGACACTTCTGAGCTTGAAGCTTTCTTTTTCGTTAGTTTAGCCACTGTTTCAAATAAATACCTAGGATTATGTTTATTTTCTTCTAATAGGTTTGAAAAATAAGCAGATCTAGCAGCTTTTAAAGCCTCTCTGTAAGCAATTGAGCTCTCTTTCCACGAAATCCGAAATACCTCTAGTTTAGTTTTCTTCCAGTTGCGCTCCATTTTTCTGGCTGCTCTCTTTAGGGCCTGAGTGTGCTCGCTGTACCACGGCGTTGGACTATTTTCTTTAATCTTCTTAAGCGCAACGGAGCAACTGCGTCTAAAGTGCTGGAAAAGAGAGAGTTAAACGTTTCTGTTGCAATATCGAGTTATTCTAAGCTATCTGGGATGCTGAGATGATGAAACTGATTAGGAAGATTATTGATAAAGCAATCTTTAGTGGCAGAAGTTATAGGTCTAACGTATTTATAACACGGAGTCGGCTTTGCAGAATGTAATTTACATGAGACTAGATAATGATCTGAGATGTCATCGCTCTGCTGCAGAATTTCAACAGCATCAACATCTATTCCATGTGATAATATTAGATCTAGAGTATGATTACGACAATGAGTAGGTCCTGACACGTGTTGTCTAACTCCAATTGAGTTTACAATGTCTTTAAATGCCAATCCCAAAGCATCTTTTTCATTATCTACATGTATATTAAAATCACCAACAATTAGTACTTTATCTGCAGCCAATACTAAATCTGATAGAAAGTCCGCAAATTCTTTGATAAAATCTTTATGGTGCCCTGGTGGCCTGTACACAGTAGCCAGCAGAATTCTCAAATGTGATTTATCATTTACACTATATATTTTTACATTAAGCACCAATATTTCAAAAGAAGTATATTTAAAGCTACATTTCTTAGTGGTTTTGAAAATATTACTATAAATTATAGCAACACCTCCCCCTTTGCCTTTCAGACGAGGTTCATTTTTATAACTGTAATCTTGTGGGGTTGACTCATTTAAAATAATGTAATCGTTTGGTTTTAGCCAGGTTTCTGTCAAACACAGCATATCAAGATTATAATCTGAAATCATATCATTAACTATAAGAGATTTTGAAGTAAGGGATCGAATATTCAGCAACCCAAGCTTTATCATTTGCTCATCTGTATTATATCTGTTTTTTATTTGTTGAACATCAATTAAATTTTTAACCTGACGTTTTTTGGATTTCCAAATTCCGGGAACAGACACAGTCTCTATATGATGATATCTAGGTGAAAGAGGCTCTATGTGATGGGATTTATCTGACCTTGGTGACGTGAGGCCGCTAGCAGACGGTCGGTTTAGCCAGTCTGTCTGCTTCCTGACCTGAGCCCCAGATTGTCATGTTTTAGCTCTAAGACTATGAGCCAAATTACTAGAGAGAAGAGCAGCACCAGCCCAGGAGGGATGGATACCATCTCTTTTCAACAGATCAGGGTTGCCCCAAAAACTTTTCCAATTGTCTATGAATTTTATATTATTCTGCGGACACCACTTCGACAGCCAACCATTCAGTGAGGCCAATCGGCTAACTATCTCATCACTCCTGCGTACAGGAAGGGGCCAGAGCAAATTACAGTGCCTGACATCGTACTTGCGAGTTCACACACCTCTTTAATATTAATTTTAGTGATTAAAAAGTCCCCTTTGGTGAATGTCTCTTTCAGTGATTGAATCATTGACTGACCCAATTTGTTAAATTGTTTAGTCACTTAAAGTTGGCGTATGTTATTTTCTTTTTTGACCATTTTTTCAAAATCACTTGAAATCCTATTCCTAACCCACTTACAGCCACTGAGTTAGAAGCACTGAACTGAAAATTAAGCAATTTAATCATCTGTGGAACGGGCAGGACTCCAGCCAATCATTTCCAAGACCACCTAGAATCATTGGACTGTAAGTGCGTCAATCAAACGGTCTTACCATACCCCCATCCCCCTCGCTCGCGTGTCCCCTTCGTGCGCATTGCTCGTGACACATCACAGTAAGTGCATGTCGCCATGGTACAGAGAGAGAGAGAGAGTAAGTGCAGTTTCACGCATCTGAGTTTTGCAGATGCACGATTGCGTGTCCATGTTCTTCGAATGGGTGGAGTAAGGGCCAGCGTTGGAGAAAAGAAGGTAGGACCTTTTGAGTTGTGTATTTTCAAAATCTGCCAGCCGTTTTGCAAATCCCATACCCTACCTTTAATAACTAAACACTGTGTGTTGCTTGAAGATACAGTTGTTCTACTGAGCAAAAGTAGAGCAAAACAGGACTCTTGTTTGTATGATATTGCTTATTATATATATATATATATATATATATATATATATATTAGGGGTGTAACGATACACGTATTCGTATTGAACCAACGTATGGTTCGTTGGACCATTTTTCCTGCCGACCAAAATTTCGTTATTTCAAATGTAGACGCGTCGCGTGTGGCAAGCGCGCTCATAATGTAAGAGACGCTGGCGTGACCACAACATTGCCCAACATCAAATGGCAAATGTAATGTAAGCGTAACGAAACTGAGCTACTCGTTATTGTGTGGTTGACGGACCGTTTATCAGTTTGGACCAATGCAGCGTGAGCCGATCTTATTCAAGGACCACTGTTACTACACAGCGAAATCCAGTAAAGAAAAAAATTTAATTCGCCACTGAAGTAATAACATAGCTGCGAGATCTAGTGAGAAACATTCACATTTCTCCATTATTAACGGATCAAACAGCGCTGCCGTGGAAACCAGGAAGAAACATTGTGCTCATACATGCCCGTGTTGCCCTCTAGTGGTAACATGTAATATAGATTACACCACACCATGAATGAACTATTCAGTGTCCACAGATCAGCAACATTCACCATGGATTTACTGTAGTAACACTACTAACTGTAACCATGGAAGTTTGGCAGGAATAGTAGGCTATAATGCTTTCAAGTAACATTACATCGGTTTTATTTTGACATTATGAATACAATTGCTGCCCTCAAATGTTAATCTGAACTAAAATAAACCTTTGTTTATAACCACTACAATATTACATTTCATTTTGTCCAAGGAGCTGTTTTGTTTTATATGCTCCTAAGAAAAGTCAAGTATAGCTCCATCATTGCTCAAAGTAAAAAAATATCATACTTTATGATGTTAGTTTTAATAAAAATATAATTAAAACATTTCTCTGGCATTTCTTTCTTTTTGCTGTATCGAAGAAAACGTACCGAACCGTGACACAAGTATATATAAATATATTATTTATTCATTTAAATATAAAAAAAACAAGCCTCAGATGTCACACCCACAGACCAATGGCTGAACGTCTGATGCATAAGGCACACAGAATCGGAAACACTTTCAAAGTTTCAAAGTCGTAATCTGACATCATCGGTTTGTCATCGAATTTCCAGGTCACATTTGTTAACTGTCTGCCTGGAAGCTGGAAACAAGCTGATGTGACGCCAAACCCCCTCATGAAAGAAGAAAGTTATGTTTGTAACAATGAGCGCTTATCAGGATAAACTATACGCTGGATTTTCAAAAGTATGTGACGTTCATGGCATAGACTCTTGACGATTAAAGACCACATTCTTGATTAAATGATTTAATGGATGCACAGCAGTCTGTAATTGGCAAAACAAACTCTGATCGGCTGCTTTGAAAGCTGTAAAAGCGCTCCGTCAGTCTGAAGGGCTAGGTAAGTGTGACTACTGTACATGCATGGAGTCTATCTGTGCACGTGTCTGATCAGAGGATTAATCAGTTAGCAAAAATAATCATTTGTTTCACCCCTGTTCTCTACCAAATGTGCTGAAACTGTTTTTATTGTAGTGTCACAGCTGCAACTTTATCCGGTAGTTCAATGAGGACCTTTGAGAGTGGGCCAGAGGTTCTGTCTGCTGAAGTGTACTAGGCACTTGATGTCATTGAAAAGCATGGTTCCTTCAACAGCTGTACTTGGAAGGGTGACCTTTTTCGTCTTATGTTTCCAGACAGCAACATTGCTTCTAAGTTCACATGTGGGGAGGACAAAGCAGCTTACTTAACAACATTTGGAATTGCACCACATTTCTCATCACTACTTTTGTCAAAACTGAAATGTGCTAATGACTATTTTTTACTTTTTGATGAGAGTTTTAACCGGCCCCTCCATTTAAAACAGTTAGATGTGCACATACGCTTTTGGGATGGAGACCATGTTAGCACAAGGTTCTCACTTTCTTGGCCATGCATGTGCTAATGACCTCTACAGACTACCAACTGCAACACTGTTGGGATTCATGGCATATTGCAGCTATCAATGGATGGACCGAATGTAAACTTGAAGCTGTTTGACACGCTTTCCAGGGATTTGGAAGACGAGACCGGCTCCAAACTCCTCTACATAGGGAGTTGTGGGTTACATGTGATGCACAATGCATTTAAAGCTGGTAGCAATACAACCGCTTTGGACATTGAGCACACTCTGAGTTGCTTTTATTGGCTTTTTAAGGACTCCCCAGCCAGGCGTGATGATTACAGCAAAATAGGTTCAACTGTTTTCCCTCTTAGGTACTGTCAACATAGATGGCTTGAAAATGTCACAGTGTGATTAGCCATAGAGTAGAAAGAGCCATTACAATATGGTCACAGATCCAGACGTATGTTGCTAATGTTAAGGCCTCTAAGATACCACATCCAAAAAACAAGTATTTTGAGTCTGTTGAGAAGGCATGCACTGACCCCATGTTTTTGGTAAAAGCCAAAATCTTCCTCTCAGTTGCACAAGAATGCCAGCCTTTTCTAATAAAGTATCAAACTGACAAGCCCATGCTACCTAGGTTTTTTTTTTTTTTTTACAACATTGATGCACTTTCTCCAGAGATTTGTCAAAGATGATGTACTTAAGAGGATGCAGGCCGCAGTCAAGCTCTTCTAAGAAGACTTCAAAGATCGATCAAATCACAAAGATGCCTCCCTTATCAATATAGGATTTGTTGCAGACAAACAACTTTCAGAGCTGAGGGTGAGGAAGAAGGTTTCTGAGCTAGATGTCCTCACAGTTAGAAAAGAGACCAAGGAGTTCCTTGTCACAGCTGTGACAAAGCTACTAGAGAAATGCCCTATGAAGTACACACTGGTTATAAACTTGGCATGGCTGGATCCACAGAAGATAAAAGAGAAGTCTGGCCTTTGTGAGAGACAACTGAGGCTGTGCCTGCAGATCATATTCAGTGCTGGGAAAGTCAAAGAGAACAAGTGTAACACAATCCCCAACCTGTTCAGAGGCTTTGCTGTGGTCTGCAAATTAAGATGCCTCAGAGTGGCCCACTGGTGCCCACTCCAGACTGGACACCTTCTTTCATGCACAGCTGGCAAAAGAGCATGCATTCAAAGATCTGTGGGAAATCGTCCAAAAGGTTCTCCTGCTATACCATTGTCAGGCTTCTGTGGAAAGAGGGTTCTCTGTTAATAAGAACATTACTGTTGCAAACATGAAGGAGAGAACCTTGATTGCCCAGCGGGTAATAGTAGACCACCTGCACCATGTCGGTGGGGTAGCTAATGTAGGGATGACCAAAGAACGACTGCAGTCTGCTGGCTGTGCAAGAAAGAGATACCATGCATACCTTGATGAGGAAAACAAAAAGAGGGAGCGCACACAACAAACAAAGAAATGGCAAGTATTACAGGATGAGGTGAACCAAATGAAGATGAAGAGAAGAAAGCTTCACAACATCATACATACACTTCTGACAGCCGCAGATGAACTTGCAATTGAAGCAGAAGCCAGTGACAATATCTCTGTGCTTGCAAAATCAAATGCCCGTAGGAAAGCTGCAAAGGATAGAGAACAAGAGCTACTGAAATATGACAAAAACATTTAAATGAAAATCAGTGAAATGAAAAACGTGTAGCCTAGCTATGGCAGTAAAGGTCAGACCTGTGTTCCTCCCTTTTCACAGTTCAACAGTGGTTAACACAGCACTTTGTAGTTTGAGAAAGCAAGTTGGGTTTGAGGATAAAACAGAGTCAATGGTGGAGTTCTTAAAGGGATTGTTCACCCAAAAATGAAAATTAGTCATCATTTATTCACCCCCATGTCTTTCAAAACCATAAGACTTTATTATATTAACACAAAATTAATATATTTTTTAAAAATCTGAGAGATTTCAGTCTCCTATTAAATATCTTCATGTGTGTTTCCAAGATAAACAAGTCTTATTAGTTTAGAATGACATGAGGGTAAGTAAATGATGATAGAATTTAATTTTGGGGTAAATTAACCCTTTAAATTTTTTTTGTGACTGATTTAGCATTTTGTTCGTTAAGGTTACAAAGGGCATTATTTTAATGTAGGAATTCTAAATATTTTATTTATTATTAGCCTAATAGTTAAACAGTCTTTACAAGTTTGTTGTACCTAAAAGCCAATTAAGCATTGTCAATTGACTTTAGCTCTATTTTCTAATTTTCTGGTTAATTGTACATGAACAATGTTCTGTTTCTGTTGGTCTTTACAGTTATTTAAATTTACAAAATTACAAAAATGAATAACATTGCACTGTTTTAGCATTGCAGTTTTAATAAAATGCTGTACTTTTATTGAACTTGACTGGGTTTGGTGTTAATTGACTTGTACGAGCAACAGTAGCTACAATTTTCAAATTTACAAATTTAACATGATAGCATACATAGAGATTTTGACTCAGAGTGTAACATACATGTCGGCGCCGATAGCATTGTGGGTAAGTGCGGCGCCGTTGTGCTTTAGGAGACCCGAGTTCGAGTAATGGCTCGTGGACTTTTCCCGATCCCGATCCACCTCCCTTCCCACCTCCCACCTCACTTCCTGTCTAGCTACTTTTCTATCCTAATAAAAGGCAAAAACGTCAATAATAAATCTTAAGAATGTAACATACTTGTCAGCAGTTGAATTTTAAAGCAATTGATCAGAACAAGTTAAATATGTTCGGAAAAATCTGTAGGGAGGTCTGGAAATTTGAGTCTGGAAAAGTATGGAATTTTGAAATGGAAGTTGTGTAGATTTACCTTGTGTTATCTTGTCTAGTCTAGAGGCCACAAAGTGTTACTGCCCAACGTGAATTACCAGCTCTGCAAACTATCACCAAGACAGGAGTCTTCCGTTTCTGCTGACCTACCGTAAAGTACACTGACTTTGAGTTTATTTCAGTTCTGTCGTGACAGACTGCCTACCGGTATGTTAATTCTTCATTAAAGACTATTGCAAGAACTTGCCTTTGCACTTGGATCATTTGTTTCTTCTGACTACTTGATCCGAGGCGTGTGTTTGCTGATCAAGTTCACCATTCTGCAGTTTCTGTTTTCTAAAGGATCTGAAGGAGCAATGCAGCACAGTCACTGGAGAATATCCTTGTTTATTTTACTTATCTTGTGCCACATCCAAATAAGCTGTGATATTGGTGAAGCTGTTGACTACTGTAAATGTGTGTTGAATCATCTACATATGGATTTGACAAAATCATATCATCATGTTGCTCACTATGTTATGCCCTGTTTTCTTTAAATATGCAGCAAATAGGGATTCTATACCTAGATCAGTTTTGCGCAAAAGTATGATAATGTTGCTGCTATTGATCTCAGGGAATGTTGCACTAAATCCAGGTCCACAAGATGATATAACTATATATCCTACCTGCAGATTTTAAAGGGCCCCAATTATGGATTTTTGAAAATGACCTTTCATGTAGTGTATAACATAGCTCTAAGTGAATGAAAACATCATGCAAAGTTTTAAATCTGAAAGTGCACGGTATATAAAGTTATTGACTTTCAAAAGAGTCGACTCTGAGTCAATTAAATTAATCGTTTTTTCCAACAAGTCATACGCCGTTTCGTTGTGAAGTCAAAAAGAAACATTAATATATTTTCCGCCCACTTATTGCGCGCGCAGACACTAGGGAAAACTTGAACGCCCTCAAACACTGCAGATGATTCCTGTGGATACTGGATAGCATCATGTCGAGAATACGACGCTGTGCTCTACAATGTGAAGGTAAAGCCAGTTTTTTTCACTGGGTCATTCTACAGAAACGTCCACTTTTGGTATGGCAAGATGTCTTAAAATGTATTTATTTTTCTAACATTTAAACTTAGACCACATTATTAGATTACCCTTTGACTTCATGAGTACACATAAATGAGAGCTTAATGATTTTTTTTTTTTTTTTGTGCATGTATTTAAAGACCCCATACACCATTTTTTTTTGTCACTGGTGTTACCTTACTTTTTTTTTTAGCAATATTAAGGGTGTTTAGGAAATATTATGTCTAATTTTTTTCAGTACATGCAGTCAGAGGTACAGAAAATTAATGATAATCTAACAAATAAGGAGATTGTGTTTTATTTATTTTAATCAGGTTTGTTAAAAGTGTGACTGAATGATGTTAGTTCATTTGCGCAACCATGTATTTGCTATAACTATGAAAATATTTGAAAAACAGTTATAAACAAACAATGATACAGTCCTTTAAAGCTTAACTCTTAAGTGTAGCAGAATTCAATTAATTTAAAATTATCATCATGTCACATGTGACAGATTTTATTTAACGTGAAAGAAAAAAACACAGTAACACCGGTGACACAACAAATCACCAGTGACATACATAACATATACAAATGCCTAATTTCATAAGAACTGAAATCAGTTAGTAAAATATAATAGACAACATTTTAAATGAACATTTTAACTTCATTAGAAAAGAACTAAAATGTACAACAAAGTACATTACCTAGTAAGTAAGTACATGGCATAAAAGTAGCATGACATAAAATAGTCACAATTTAACAATTGCAGTTTAGACAATGACTAAGAGGGGAAAACATTGAACTGTCCTCATTTTCCATTTTATGGTGCCTTTTTGCTTCTGTTTTTTACTTGCCCAACTGCCCCATAATGAACTCCCAGAACCGCTGATCAATCTGAACTGAACGCTTATTTCGTGACATGGGCTCTGGAATCAGGCATATGATCTGGTCATCACCGTACCAGTTAACATCATCTCTGGGGCTTGGCCAGAAAAACTTATTGACTCTGTTGCGGTGCATGCATTTGACTTGCACATTGTTTTCCTCCACCTGCAGGATGATGCCAGGGTAGGGATCATCATCATATCCCACAACATACCACTGCCCAGTGTGATGATGTTCTATGACTTTGGATCTGAAATCATTGCCTGTTTGATTGATTGCATCCATAGTGTGGCACTCTAAACCAGGACAGACTAAACACCGACTACGCCACCCTGGGAATTTCACCCAGAGAATGATTTTTCTACTCAAGATCTATAAATCCAACAGCTAAAGACACACAGGTACGTGTACAATAGAGCCAAAGACCATGTTCAATTTTGAAAACACAACATTTATTAATTTAAATGATTTAACAGTTTAAAACAGTCATCTCTCAGGGCAGAGAACACAAAACAAGAGAAAAAAAAAAGAAAAGAAAGAAAAAAAATTGCTGAGGCTTACCGATGGAGGCAAAGGATTCAAAAGGCAGTAAAAGATCCCAGGAAACCCCCCAGTAAACACACAAACAAGCCCCCAATAAACACCAATGCACACAAGTGCAAACAGGGAAGTCCACAGCACTCCAAACGGGGACAATGCCACCCATACACCAATACCACCACCTGCGCTCAGCTACTGTAACAAAAGAAAAAGAAAAGAAAAAAAAACACGCACACTCTTTCCACAAAGATTCCACTAAAAGAAAATACAAAAAATCAATGTTGTTCTTATCACGAAATATAAACAATGACTGCCAGAACCCACAATGGCTCTAAAGAGGCAGTAAAAATATAACAAAAGTAAACAAATAAATAAACTTCTTAATTCAAAAAAATAAACTTATTACAAAATGACTGCCAAAACCAGCAATGGTTATAATACGACAGTATAAAGAAACCTATATATATATATATATATATATATATATATATATACACAAATCAAAAGAAAGAAATCAAATGAAATATAAATACAAATTTAATCTAAATTGAAATCAAAACAAACAAAAACACAAACCAAGAAAACAAACTTCTTAAATCAACAAAATTATGATTTAAAGCCCCAACCCCTTGAGCTATATTCACATATAATAAAAACAATAGCACTCCTGAAACAAATAACACATACTTCTGGCCAAACAGCCGTAACTACCCAGTGGCCGTGATAGCAAGACGAGCATCCAGCGATCTACTCCCTCGCTGATACGTTTACACAAACAAGGCAGTGGCCCAGGCAAAGCGGCACGTATGCCAGTCAGACGGAGACAGACAAAACACGGAGATGTACACGAAACAACACCTCAAACCTAGGCAACAAAAATGCACAATATAGCCGCAGGCAAAACGGCCAAAAGCAAAAGAGCAGACAAAACAGCCGACAAAACAGCAGACAAAACAGCAGCCAGCGAATCGGTCCTGTGCAGCTAGCGATGATCTCCGGCTAAACTGGCCTCATTCCTGTTAGCTACACAAAGAAAAAATTACCATTAACCCCCAATTAAAAAAAAATATGTAAATGAATCCTACATCATCTGAGATACATACCCATCATTCAGACATACCCGAGGGAGAACGCTCGACGAGTGCCCACAGCACTAATAATGCAGTACGTTCAGTGGTTCAATGAGTTGAACGACGAGATGAAAGCTTGGCCATCCGACCGGAGATCTGTTGCGCAGCACAGTACCGCACACGGAGAGCGAGGCCAGGAAGCACAACACAACTTCCTGTCACCAAGGAGCAAGAGAGAGTGTCAGAAGAGTTACTCGCTATTTATAGGGCGGAGCTTCACACGGGGAGTGACCAAAGGAACGCCCGTTCATTATACTAACTCATACTGCCACAATAGCAACAAGAGTAACCTCCTCTAGGCTGTGGCATGGACACTCAACCACCCCCTCAGCAGCCTGGCAGAAACAGCTTATGTCCCTGTATTTGAGAATGCCGGGAGAAACACTAAGGACCTCAGGCATTTTCATGGTGCCTTTAATGGTGAATAGGGGCACTTGCTTTAAACCTTCATCCTTCTTCTCAACTTCTTTCTCACTCACATAGTAGAGTTTCACCTTGCTGGTGAACCCTTACCGTGACTTGCCTCAAAGAAGTTCCATGTCACAGTCGAGAAACCCCTCTGGTGTGGCTCCGTGGATATGATGTAAAAGTTTAAGCGGTTTTTGTATTGGGTGGCAGGGCCATCACTAAAAAGGTGAAGGTTTTGGACATCAGTGTGGTCCTTTTTCAGGAAATTAAGAATAGGATCCAAATGACCCCATACAGCTGGTGGGTCATGCCTTCTACTGGGGGAGATGGTGCAGAAGGGCAAGGGGGCCTGGTTTGCCAGATAAAGCACTCCAGTGTGGAGGGTCGGCTGCTGATGTGACCCCCCAAAGTGGACTGACTGGATTTCATTGGAGTATTTACAAGAATAGTTATCGCTGAAATCAATTTGGATTAGGCAGTCTTTGGCAGTGAGGCTCTCTCTGAGATTCCTGTACTCCCTGTACTGCCAGCGAATATTAAAAATGTGTCTCCTGAATTTAAAGAGTCGGTCCTGGAATTGTTCCACAAGCTCATCCTCCTGTAATGGGGTATCTTTTTTGACAGTGATTGCACTCACTCTTGTCTCTCCACCTTGCAGTGAGATGTTCACCTTCTCCTGGCACCATTGACTCAGAGTCACCACCCTATTTGAAGACCTGTTTAAGGGATAGGCAGACAATTTGCAGTCCAAACAATCACCATACGCACATGTCTTGGAGCTGCTGCAGACAGTGCTGTCGGACATTTCCTCTAAGTTTCTGGAGTCTGAAATGCCAAGCTTGTATCATTTGGTGGAACCACCCAAAATGGTCTCTGACGGCAGAAGAGCATAAGAAATTTGTTGGTGCTCAGATACATATTTCTTGTGGAGGTTAAGCAAGGAATCAGACAGTAGCCTCCTCTGTCTCTTGATCTTCTTGAGAGTTAGTGTGTTCTTCCTCCCTGTAGTCAGTCTGCTGACATCATCCCTGAGAAAAAATTGTCTGACAGATTTTACAGTCTCCTTCCGTATGCTAGTTTCTTGAACTTGCTTTGTTTTTCTGATGATTCGAGAATCACAACCGATGAGCTTCTTGCAGTTTGTCTTGCATTTATATTTTTTATCAGTTTCTCTGATACCAGCTGTGCAAGACTTTGTTTTGACTTTGTGTCTCTAAAACATTTGTATTTGTGTTTCAGTGCTCCCAAAACTGCAAAGTGATATTTCAGGGCTTTTCTGACACTGGTGTTGACTCGCTGACCTTGAAGAACTTTTTGTGTTTTAACTTCTGGGCTGTCAAGATTTGCACGCTGCAGTCGTACGTTACGTTTCTTCACCTTTTCATATCTTCGTTTCCAACCTATGATCTCGTCTTTCAGTTTCTCTATTTTCCTTTGTTTCCTTTGTTCATTTCTCCTTTGTTGTCTCCTCCCTTGTTGTAATTGTCTGTAAAGCAAAAATATTTTTCATCAATGCTCCTGCTCTGACTCTTTGCCTGCATCTTTGCTGACGGACTGTAGGGAAGTGGGTTTTGATGGCCCACTTCCTGGACGTGGTATGGTCCAAGATAAAAAATGATGGCCCAGCTCGCAAATGCACTATGGTGCAAAATGATGGTTTATTTATATAGAGGTGAAACTTATTTACAAGCGAGTCCAAAACTGTACAAAAATAATCAACTCTTCCACTGGCGAAAATATATTAACTAAACAAAATAAATAAAATAAACAAAAAAAACTGTAAACACGTATCCACAATACACGGTTTCACACAGCAAAACATTAATTGATTTGTTCGTGGCACCACAACTGCACACTCACGCATCAGCCTACCAAGAGACCCTGAATGAATATTCAGCCACTCTTTTATACTGTTGGCTCCTCCCCTATTGGAGCCAACCATTTACCAAAACCCCGGGGGAACATGAAATTTCACAGTGCTTAAGTACTACATAAACTCGCACTAATAAACATTAAACATAAATATATACCCATAAAATACATACCAACATCACGTAATATTCTTTCAAGACATAAATTAACTATGGACATAAAAATATTTCCCACATCACATGACACATAGTATCCTCCTTTCCGGGTGACGCCATTATTGCGGAGACGTGACAGTGCGCTATAAATAGCCCTCGATACCAACAATCACGTTTAATCTGTCTCTTTCACTCCCAGAATCAACTCATCATGAGCAGGTAAATCTATATGCACGTATATGTATGCATGTGTATGCGATGTGAGTTTATTGTATCAAGACGATGGGTACTTTGAGTTTGAATGAACAAGTGCTATGTGTCTCGTGTGCACCCGGACCATAGCGGTAACAGAGGAGCGGCAAATTTGAATGTGTGTGTGTGTGTGTGTGTGTGTGTGTCAGAGCCAGCGCCAAACTGCCGTCTGATTAGGTCTCCTTCTTTACACTACCTTCTCCCTCTCCAAGCTGCGTACTGCTCGGGTACCGAGACAGGTAGTCAGCAATCACATTCTTCCTCCCAGGGATGTGACGGACATTGTAGCGGAAAGGTTGGAGAGCTAAGTACCATCGAGTAACTCTGGCATTGTTGTCCTTCATCGCATTGATCCAGCTTAGGGCCCGATGGTCCGTCTCCAAGTCAAACTCTCTCCCAAGCAGGTAATACCGGAGGCTATCGAGGGACCATTTAATGGCAAGACACTCCTTTTCAATTGTAGAGTATCTTGCCTCTCTAGGCAGCAGCTTACGACTGAGGAACACCACTGGCTTCTCCTCCCCAGCAATCCCTTGGGCTAGGACCGCTCCTAATCCTGTTGCAGAAGCATCAACCTGGACCACAAACCGCTGAGAGAAGTCAGGTATCTGGAGAACTGAACTGGAACAGATCCTTTCCTTGAGGGATCTAAAAGCCAACTCACAGTCCTCCGTCCATGGTAAGGGGTTCCGTACTGCCTTAGCCAACAAGTTGGTCAATGGGGTAGCAATAGAGGCGAATTCTGGGATAAATCGCCTGTACCATCCCACCAGACCCAAGAAGGATCTAACTTCTTTCTTTGTTCTTGGTGGTGGGCTGCGATGAATTGCCTCTACCTTGCTGACTTGTGGTTTCAATTGTCCATTACCTAACAGGTATCCTAAATAACAGGCTTCTCGTTGTGCCCATCTGCATTTTCCCACGTTCAGAGTCAAACCTGCTCTCTGTATTCTTTCCAGAGTTTGCTTGAGGTGTTGGATGTGATCGTTCCAGGTGTTACTGAAGATGACAACATCATCCAAGTATGCAGCTGAACATTCCTCCCCACCTTGCAGGACTCGTTCCATCATCCTCTGGAACGTTGCTGGGGCTCCATGCAATCCGAAGGGCAAGACAGTGAAATGGAATAATCCAAGGGGAGTCTTAAATGCAGTATAAGGTCGAGATGCTGGGTCAAGAGGCACTTGCCAGTAACCTTTACAAAGATCAAGAGTGGTGATGAACTGGGCTCGGCCGATCCTTTCCAACAATTCATCCACTCGGGGCATCGGGTATGCATCAAACTTGGATTGGCTGTTCAATTTACGAAAGTCGATGCAAATGCGAAGTGTATGGTCCTTCTTCGGCACAATGACTATTGGGCTACTCCATTCACTTGCAGAGGGTTCGATGACGCCCAGTTGTATCATTGTCTCAATTTCTGTTTTTAAAGGAGTTAGAAGGCGCTCAGGGATGCGATACGGCCGCTGTCTCGATGGCGTAGGGTCATTTAAGTGGATGGTGTGTTGGGCTACATCCGTCCGTCCAGGCCTTTGACAAAGCAGATCTGGAAACTGATATAGAAGATGTTGCAGGTCAGACCTTTCAGGATCTTGTAGATGGGTAAAATCGAGTTGTGAGGTCTGCCTCTGAACTTGAGCTTCACAGTCCTCATCCTCCACCTCCACTTTCCTAACCATCAACACAGTTTTAGCCTCCACACTGGCTTGCTCCTTCCACTCTTTTAACTAGTTTACATGGTATGTCTGTCTTTCCTTTCCTTTATCTGGGTGGTGCACTTCATAAGTTAGCGGACCCATTTTCCGGCTAATGGTGTAGGGTCCCTGCCACTTCGCCAGTAGTTTGTTGGTTGAAGAAGGTAGCAACAGTAGTACTTTTTGTCCTGACTGATATTGGCGAAGCCTGGCCTTTTGATCGTACCACCTTTTCTGGTTTTGTTGAGCCTGTTTCAGGTTAACCTTGGCTTCGTCCCTGTAACGCTCCAGTCGTTCTCTCATCTCCAGAACATAGCTCAGGATACCCTTTTCCTGGGGTTTGGAGGCAGGTACCTCCCAGCTCTTCCTCAGCAAATCAAGAGGTCCCTGCACCTGCCATCCATACAGCAACTCAAATGGAGAGAATCCTGTCGAAGCTTGTGGTACTTCCCTGTAAGCGAAGAGCAGAAAGGGTAACCATCTATCCCAATCTCTCCCCGTATCCGCAACAAACTTCCTTAGCATCCCTTTCAGTGTTCTGTTGAAGCGCTCCACAAGGCCATCTGTCTGTGGATGGTATGGACTAGTCTTGATGCCGGAGATGCCCAACTGGCGACGAAACTGTGCCATTAGACGTGAAGTAAAGTTCGTCCCCTGGTCAGTAAGAATTTCGTCAGGAATACCTACACGGGAGAACAACTGGACAAGGGCATGGATAATCTTTGGTGTTGTGATGGTTCGCAGAGGGAATGCTTCTGGGTACCTGGAAGCATAGTCACTAATGACAAGGATGTACTGGTATCCTGCACTGCTCCTCTCTAGTGGGCCCACAATGTCCATGGCAATCCGTCGGAAGGGTTCGCTGATGATTGGTAGTGGCTGTAATGGAGCCCTGTCCTGTTGGCGAACCGCACTGGTCTTCTGACAGACTGGACAAGTAGTACAGTGTGCATGTATGTCAGTGTACATAGTGGGCCAATAAAAGCGTGCACTTATACGTGTGTATGTCTTGTGGTGACCTAAATGCCCGGCCCATGGAACAGCGTGTGCTATGTGCATAACAAGATTGCGACAGCATGTAGGCAACACCAAACGTTTCACATCATCTGTTTGCACATACAAAATCCCATTATCAATGACATACTGTTCTTTATACACATTAGACACACATTTCCCTTCTGCTTTGTCAACCAATGGTTGCAAAGACAGATCTTTTCTTTGCAAATCCCCAATGTTCTCTGGAATCTGCCAATTGCTCACTTCCAAACCCTCAGTATTAACTTCTGGGTCTGGACTACCCAAATATTTGGATGCACGCCGCTGTCGGCGTGACTTTCTGGGGCCCTTAGTCCCACCCTGAATCAGACTATCGTGCAAGTCTGGTAAGGGCTGTAACCCAGCCTTAGCTTTGGCCCGTGTTACAACAGGGCATGATAGCTGTGCTTCTACCTTATCACCATCAGAGTTCATTGTACCTTGCAATAAATCAGGCAATATAGGCAAATCTTTCCCTAGAATCATGTCAGTAGGTAACGATTCAACAACTGCAACCTTGAGTAAATACGTTTGTTCATAAACACATACATTCACCACAGTACTTGGGTAACTTTTCACATCCCCATGTACACATTGGATGTCAATGGTGTCATCAAAAAACATGTTTGCAGCATGACATGATTTCAACAAAGAAATGGCACTTCCAGTGTCCAACAACGCTCTCACAGATTGTCCATCAACAGTCACAGTCATTATGTTCTGAGAGTCACACATATTTATATCCTCAATGTCCTTCTCTCTAGGAACATAGCAGTAACCCGTGAGTTTAGCTTTACGGATGGGACACACAGTGGCTTTGTGCCCTGGCTGTTGACAGTAATAACAAATAAGTTCCTTGTCTGTGCCTGTTTTTGATTCAATTGTATCCATATACGGTCTTTGTGAAGTGGTTTTAGCATTACCTCGTGGTGGTTGAGACCGTTGACTTAACCGATGAGCATTTCTATATTGCTGCGCCAACCTTGCTGCTGCCAGTCCGCTGGTAGGCTCGTGCTCCTTAACCCACATGCGGCTGTCATATGGCAACAGTTGTTCGAGGATAATCAATTCTCCAATCCCCTCCTTCGTGGACTGCTCTGGTCGAACCCACCGACGATACAAGTTCCGTAGCCGGTGATACGTCTCAGTTGGGGATTCTCCCGCCGGTACTGCCGAAGCCCGGAAGCGCTGCCGATACGTCTCCGGTGAGATATTGAATTTTTCAAGGAGAGCCTCCCGCAGCTCATCATAAACCTCGGCTTGCTCCTCATCCATAGCCAGATAGGCCTCCAATGCTCTGTCTGTTAGCAACGGCACCAGCCTACAGCTCCACTCCTCCTCAGGCCATCTCCACGTCCGTGCCAGACGCTCAAAGCGACGTAGAAAGTTTTCCATATCCTCGCCAGCTTGGAAGACTGGCATTTGCGGCTCCGATCTTAGTGGTGGTGGTGGTGCTGGTGGTGGTGGTCTAGACCGGCCTGGCGTCGGAAGCTCCATTCGTGGACTCGCAGCACTGCTTGGTGTAGCCACTGCCTGACCCGTCTGCTGCATGGATTCACGTATTCCTCGGAGTTCAGACAGATATCTCTCCTCCCTCTGTTGTTGAGCACCAAGGAATTCCCGCATTAACGCCACCATTTCCCCAGTTTGCATCGTCCCCCTCGTTGTGACAGTGCTGGGCTGAGGTGAACTGGCTCTCGGATATTCCTCTGTCTCCTCATCCTCCGATTCACCCAGTAAATCCAGCTCCGGATCCATTGCACTCTGCCTCACTTGTGAACGTGGTTTCCGCCCTCTCTGTGTCTATTTACGAGTGGCCATCCCACTTCTGACACCAAAATGTAGGGAAGTGGGTTTTGATGGCCCACTTCCTGGACGTGGTATGGTCCAAGATAAAAAATGATGGCCCAGCTCGCAAATGCACTATGGTGCAAAATGATGGTTTATTTATATAGAGGTGAAACTTATTTACAAGCGAGTCCAAAACTGTACAAAAATAATCAACTCTTCCACTGGCGAAAATATATTAACTAAACAAAATAAATAAAATAAACAAAAAAAACTGTAAACACGTATCCACAATACACGGTTTCACACAGCAAAACATTAATTGATTTGTTCGTGGCACCACAACTGCACACTCACGCATCAGCCTACCAAGAGACCCTGAATGAATATTCAGCCACTCTTTTATACTGTTGGCTCCTCCCCTATTGGAGCCAACCATTTACCAAAACCCCGGGGGAACATGAAATTTCACAGTGCTTAAGTACTACATAAACTCGCACTAATAAACATTAAACATAAATATATACCCATAAAATACATACCAACATCACGTAATATTCTTTCAAGACATAAATTAACTATGGACATAAAAATATTTCCCACATCACATGACACATAGTATCCTCCTTTCCGGGTGACGCCATTATTGCGGAGACGTGACAGTGCGCTATAAATAGCCCTCGATACCAACAATCACGTTTAATCTGTCTCTTTCACTCCCAGAATCAACTCATCATGAGCAGGTAAATCTATATGCACGTATATGTATGCGTGTGTATGCGATGTGAGTTTATTGTATCAAGACGATGGGTACTTTGAGTTTGAATGAACAAGTGCTATGTGTCTCGTGTGCACCCGGACCATAGCGGTAACAGAGGAGCGGCAAATTTGAATGTGTGTGTGTGTGTGTGTGTGTGTGTGTCAGAGCCAGCGCCAAACTGCCGTCTGATTAGGTCTCCTTCTTTACACGGACCCTCCATGCCTTTCGCTCATATCTCTTCTCCCTTTCACTCAAATCACTTATTCTCTTTCTTTTTTGTGTGTCATTGTCACTGACATAGCTCTGTTTCCTTTTCTGCAAATACTCTGCTCTGCGTTCAGGATCAGCATCCCTACGCGTTCTGTATAGTCGCTGTTTCTCAGCTGCACTCAGTTTAGCCATACCCTCAATTTAGAAATACCTGACCAGAGGAGGATTAACAATGATAAAGAAAAGTTAGAATCACACACTTTTAGTGCTATTTTATGCAAAATAACTAAATGAATAGCTTTGAACAAAGTTTATCTATAAAAGGGAGTCACTGGTGTTACTGATCTTCACTGGTGTTACCCATAAGGAAGGTAACACCAGTGACAGTAACACCAGTGACAATTTTCATGAAAACTGCATTTTACAAAATGGCTGCTGCAAGGTATCAAACCACATGTAGTGATGTTAGGTCTGACACCGATGCTCCGAAGCTTGCTTCAAACTCGATCGGTCCTTGCAATGAACCACTGCTTCGGAGCTTGTATCATTACGTCACTAGTCACGTGAAAATGACGTCTGAAGCAAACACACTGGTTCACTCCTGTAGTGAACCACCTGACTGCTTTGACAGCCCAATCCAGTGTGTTGACAGATTTGAAACCTGGCGGCTGTATTTCTTATAAAAGTGAAGCCAAACCATGGCAACACCGTGGGTTGTAGTAGTCCGTGTTTGGACTGGCGTTATTGTTGAGGAGAGTGGATTTTATTTTTTTATTATTAATTAGAGAACATATGAACATTGTTACATAAAAACATGCATCAAAGACAGAAACTTCAAAAACCCTCTGCTACATTATAAAAGTACAACCAGTTACACAAGCACATCCTTTTCAACATACAAAAATAAACATTATGGAATTTTATTGGTTGTAATGGGAATTATAGTGGTCTCTGTGGGTCTCTGTGTTGGGTTATATTGGTAGGGGCATTAAACCCTAATGGAATATGTCCCAAACACACTACAAAAAAGAAATTATTTTATTTTATTCTTTTATTTATTATTTTATATTTTAATTCTATTATCATTTTAATAGAAACCATTAGAATTTCTGTGATGGTTTCCAAATTTTTTTAAGCTGGTCTGATCTTCTGTCCTTGTCTAAAGAAATAATTACACACACACATCATGCTTAATGTTTTATTATCAAGGTGAACACATGGAATTCATCAGTATCTGTAATATTCACCAACATAAATGAGTTTCACAGCACTAACACTGTTTCAGCTTTAATCGCCTCGGTAAACACGTAATAAACGGGGCGTTAACATAAGCCTACTTGCATTTTATGGTTGTCAGCTTTGTTGCATTACATTTACTTCACCAGGAGATGGTGCTGCAATTTCTATCTGAATGAAGCTTCGAGTAATGAACCATTTTCGACACAATTGTATCAGAAAGCAATAATGCTTCGAAACGCTTCATTTGGCCATCACTAACCACATGTTGTCAATCATGCTATACTCACTAAATTAAGTAGTTTAATACATTTTTATTCAAGTTTTTTACAATTCCCAAACAATAAAGTAGGTCCTACCAGTGACTTCAACTAAAAGCTTCATATGAAATCATGAGATAAATGAGAAGATTTCTGATAACTGAAAAGAGACAGTGGACTTACCATGGGCTTCTCTTCATAGATCTCCAGGAAATTGGAAGGAGGAAGTCAAGTAATGTCATCAGTGTGATTTTTATTTCAAAATAAGAGCTTTTTTGTTAAACGGTAACACCAGTGACACAACTCCAGGGGACCACTACTTTCATTATAAATTTTATAATATTTATTTAGCATGTTGTTTTTTTTATGTAATTTACATCATATATTTGATAGTTATGGACACATTATTGTATTTTAAATGGAAGAAAACACTGTTTTTGACCTCAAAATAAAGCATTTTCCCCCTGTACATGACTATGGGGACGAGCACTTCTGTGCTGCTTGGAATTCTAATTAATTAATAAAAAATAAAATATTGCCACTTGATGGCTCAAGAAGGTGTAATTGTTCAAATAACATTGTTTAAGTTTAAAATATAAAGAAATTGTAACCCTAAAGTATTTTTCAAGTGTAATATTTCTGTAAAGGCTAGGGACAGAAAAATGGACATTTCCGTAGAATGACCCCACGGGTAAAAATCATCTTTACCACGATACCACAGCAGTATAATCCTAAAATTTTGCTGTGTTCCCTTTATTTTACTGACGACTGCTGCTCAAATCTCAGAGTTCAGTGCAGGATTTGCAAAACGCAAAAGATGGTGTTCAAAATACTTAGTTTTGATTTTTATATTGTGTAACGTTAGGTCTCCTGCTAACTGGTTAACTCACATTATTACTGTCTTACTGAAATACTTCTGCTAATCAGTTGTGGGCCACTATTACCTTAAACTGTGTCTATTAATGCAGATTGTCTGTCGTTCTCACTAGTTTGAGGAAAGATTAAGCATGGAGCAAGATTTGTTTTACCAACGTTTTTGTTACATCAGTCATTCACGCTAGAGCTCGGCTAATGTATGCATGTATGTTATTGATACAGTTTCCACGTGTGCACCGCAATAAATTAGAAAAATACTCGGGTAAATAAATAAGTACAAAATAATCAGTTTATTGATGGACATGCCCATGTTGATGGTGAGGAATTACAGTTGTAACATTTCATAATGTAGGCTCCCTCAAACTGAGTAGTGTATCACTGAGAAACGTCCTGCTCGAGTCGTCCTTGTGATGGAGGTTCGGGTTGAATGAATAGTTCTTCCAATGTTTCCTCTTCGGATTTGCGCTCTGATTGATATGGTAAAATCGCCGTCATTGTTCGTTACTGTGTTTAGTTTACGGTGTAGGAAGCCTCAGGGCAAGCAGAGCTGACGTTGTTATGGCAATGGGCATTTTTGTTTTTGACGCGCGCTGTATTCGGTGCCCAATCACAACAGACTGAGCTGTCTGGCCAATCAGAGCAGAGTTGCTCGCCGAACGGAGGGATTTAGAGAGACTGATTCATCTGACGAGTCGTTTGAGAATCATTGAAAATGTGGTGATGTGCAAATGTATATTATGAAATAAATTAAACAGTTTTTTTTACCTTTGATGCATGTAAACCTGTTGTATGAGACTCAAAAACAACATTAGGAAACGATAAAGTCAGATTTGGGGTGTTTTGTTCATCTGAATGTACAAAGTTTACTCCCCAAAATAGATATGGTGCAATAATGGACAAAGAATACTGATGCGGATGTTCTGGTAATTTCTGAAACATGGCTAAATGAATCAATTTTAGATAATAAAATAGGTTGTAAATATTGAGGGGGATAACGTTTTTAGAATCGATCGGCCAAAAAGAGGGCGTGGGTTAGCGATTTACATAAAAAAAAATAAGTACAAGGCAACATCGTTGCTATCTAAGTAATACCTAAACAATTTGAACTCATGGCAGTTGAAGTGCACGTCCTGATTCTGCCGAGTTAGACGCGTTCCTGGGTCAACAAGGGAGGTGCTTATGTAAAATTGATCAACCAATCAGATTCATCACGTGACATCATCCAGATTGAGCGCTACTTTTTGAATTTGCCAGCCATCAACGTCTCTACTTCATTTCACAGAGGTAAGTGCAATTTCTATAAAATGTATAATTTCAAATGCGTGTCTGTATCTACTCAGTGTAATGTATTATTTTTAATTTCACGATGAATTCATTACTAACGCTAACACTAACTAAACTGCTCATATAAGGTGCAAATCTCCTATCGGACCGAGATCGTTTCGTCATCCGACCCGGTATGGTGTTTTCCCAGTGATCGTATCGTCGCCGGATCTTTTCTCCCGTTGATGTATCACTTTTCCCCTGCATTCGTTTAGCAGACCCTCATAATCCTTTTGCAAAAGAAAACCAAAACACTTTAGCGGATGGGACCAAATAGGCTACCAATAATGCGGGTTATTCAATCAAAATAATATCAATACAATATCTAATATAAGACAAACTGTAATCTATCACTGTATTTAAATAATCATAATAATAATAATGCAATATCTAGTAGGCCCATAAGGCAAACTGTAGCCTTATATAAAATGTAATAATAATGAAATATATTTTGTTGACCCAGGAACATCATATTTTTATGTTGACTCAGGGACATCATTCTTTATTACTCATCTAATATAAGACACACAGTAATCAATCACTGTATTTAAATAATCATAATAATAATACAATATCTAATACTAAATAAACTGTAATATTTATCTGTATAGGCTAATATTAATAATATAAATAATAATAATAATTAAATATATTTTGTTGACCCAGGAACATCATATTTTTTTGTTGACCCAGAGACATCATTCCTTATTACTCATCTAATATAAGACAGACAGTAATCAATCACTGTATTTAAATAATCATAATAATAATAATCTAATATCTAGTATAAGACAAACTGTAATCTATGTAATACTAATAATTAAATATCTTGTGTTGACCCAGGGACATCATTCCTTATTTAAATAATCATAATAATATAATATCTAATATTAGACAAACTGTAATATTTCACTATATAATAGTAATAATAGTAATAATGCTAATAATTAAATATCTTGTGTTGACCAAGGAACATCATATTTTTATGTTGACCCAGGGACATCATTCTTTATTACTCATCTAATATAAGACAGACGGTAATCAATCACTGTATTTAAATAATCATAATAATAATAATAATATAATATATAATATTAGACAAACTGTAATTTTCACTAATAATCGTAATAATAATAATAATGAAATGCCTTGTGTTGACCCAGGGACATCATATTTTTATGTTGACTCAGGGACATCATTCCTTATTTAAATAATCATAATAATAGTAATATCTAATATTAGACAAACTGTAATATTTCACTATATAATATTAATAATAGTAATAATACTAATAATTAAATATATTTTGTTGACCCAGGAACATCATATTTTTATGTTGACCCAGAGACATCATTCCTTATTACTCATCTAATATAAGACAGACGGTAATCAATCACTGTATTTAAATAATCATAATAATAATAATAATATAATATATAATATTAGACAAACTGTAATTTTCACTAATAATCGTAATAATAATAATAATGAAATGCCTTGTGTTGACCCAGGGACATCATATTTTTATGTTGACTCAGGGACATCATTCCTTATTTAAATAATCATAATAATAGTAATATCTAATATTAGACAAACTGTAATATTTCACTATATAATATTAATAATAGTAATAATACTAATAATTAAATATATTTTGTTGACCCAGGAACATCATATTTTTATGTTGACCCAGAGACATCATTCCTTATTACTCATCTAATATAAGACAGACAGTAATCAATCACTGTATTTAAATAATCATAATAATAATATAATATCTAATATTAGACAAACTGTAATATTTCACTAATATTAATAATAGTAATAATACTAATGATTAAATTATTTTGTTGACCCAGGAACATCATATTTTTATGTTGTCTCAGGGACATCATTCTTTATTACTCATCTAATATAAGACAGACAGTAATCAATCACTGTATTTAAATAATCATAATAATAATCTAATATTAGACAAACTGTAATATTTCACTAATATTAATAATAGTAATAATACTAATAATTAAATATCTTCTGTTGACCCAGGAACATCATATTTTTATGTTGACTCAGGGACATCATTCTTTATTACTCATCTAATATAAGACAGACAGTAATCAATCACTGTATTTAAATAATCATAATAATACAATATATTTTGTTGACCCAGGCGCATCATACCTCATAGCTCATTCAATAAGTTGTATCTCATTTGAAGATGATCACAATATGAAACCAATTTCAAATTTCTTAATTAACATAATTTTTTTTTCTTTGTACAGATCATCTATGGAGAAAGATAAAGGGTAAATATTATTAAAATATTGTCTGTCTGTATATAAACCAGAAATTTGCCTTATTGCAACATTTGTACAAAAATGTGTTGTTTTTTCTTCCTTTTTTTCCTTTGAGGTCCTTCCGTGTGCCCTTATTGACGAAAGAGTCACTTGCGACACTAGATGATGGAATGTGGCTGAATGACATTGTCATAGACATTGCATTGAGGTAATTCTTTTGAAGCATCATAAAACTGCAAATCATAATATTCTTAGCAATAATTTTCAACTAAATCTTTCTAGGTCTGTTCATGAAGAATTAGGACGTCATATAAGGCGGAAATCTTTGATCTACCCAGTGCATTTTTACACTAAATTAAAAACCAGGTAGGAGTTACTGATATGTTAACAAAGATAAAGGGATCATTAAATGAATTTGAATTTCATAGCCAGATTCTCTTTATATATTTGTAGATGTTCATGCTACAGTGTCTAGCCTTGCATGGCTCTTGAAGAAGCCATGTAGTGTCATAGTTATATATTGAATCCTATTATTGAAGAATAATTGTAACCACATGATTTATCATGTCATCTGTGCAATTTTAGTGGATTTTCTGGTGTCATCAACTGGACAAAACATGAGGACATTTTTCGAAAGGACTATCTTTTGATAGTCGAGAATGTTCTTAGGTGAGAACTTTATTTATTTACTGGTTGTTATGACTTATTACACAGCTCTGTGTCAAGCTCAAATATGAATGGCCAGTCGCACCTTCTAACAGTCTGTTGATTCTCAGTAACAACACATATTGGGGTTTATTATGCAATAACCAGTCTAATTAACTTTTCATGTTACATATTAGATGCCCATTTAAACATTTATAATAATGGAAGTGATGGTGCCCCTTAAAATAGTAGCACTGTGAATGGCACATATGCAATTATCAAAACTTATTTTACTTGTATTGTCTATTAATGATTTTCAGAAATCACTGGAGACTCATGATTGTGTGCTTCCCTGGAAATGAAGAAGTGGAACACATCAAAAGGGGACGAAAATTGGTGCAAAAAAGGAGGTAAATATGTATTTAGCATTTGGGTAATTATATTTGGCGCTGTTGCCCCACAATGAAATAATGCTGCTACTAAGTCCATTACCAAACATTTATATTATTAGATTTCTCTGTGTTAAATCAGTTGTGTTGTACATTTAGGCCTTGCATTTTAATGCTAGACTCCCAGTCTGAGCAAGTGAGTGACAGCATGGATGTGTTCCAAAACATTCGAAGGTTGGTTCTGTTGTATATCGGCCCATATTTTTATGTAAATACAACACAAAATTAAAATTTTTACTCATCCTCAATTTGGATGAACATGTATGGAACATACATGACTTTCTTCTATAGAACACAAAGGAGGACTTTGAAATGGTTACCTGGGATTAGTCATTATCATACAGTGACGATAATTTTATGGTGGTGATGGTGCAGTGGATAAGACACATGCCTTTGGTGTGAGAGACCCGGGTTCGAATCCACTGTGCGACACCAATGTGTCCCTGAGCAAGACACTTAACCCCTAGTTGCTCCAGAGGCGTGCGACCTCTGTAATATAGCAATTGTAAGTCGCTTTGGATAAAAGTGTCAGCTAAACGAATAAATGTAAATGTAATAATAAGTACTGTATGTTAGCTTTTGAACTCCATATAGCATGAAAAAGGACGACAGTTGAAAGTAGTAGTCATTACACATTTATTATATTCCAAGGCTTCTTAAACCATACACTACGTTTGTAACAGTAAGACAAATTCAATTTGATATCAGCAAACTTGAAAAGTGGATAATGGTTAGCGAACAATAATTTTAGTTTCCTAGCTGTCCTGTTAATATATAAAGGGATAAAAAAAAGTGCCTTAAAGTTTTCTGTTTGGCTAAAAAAAAAAAAATTGAATGTGGTGCACAGACACTTTTATTACAGTTTAGGGCTGTCACAGAGATGGATGCAATTTCAGAACTGTTCATTCTCTATTTATAAAGCTTGAAATAATTCTGTTTTATAATGACAATTGTCATTGACTGTAAACTGACTGAGAAGGACAATCCTCAAAGATGACAATCTTCTCGTGTTCTGTTTGGCAGAAGAAAGTCATTTGAAGTACATTTGGGTGATTAAATTAGTGATAGATTTATAGATTGATAGATTTTTCATTTTAGGGTGACCTATCTCTTTAAGATATGAGCAAGTATAATGTTGCAAAACAAGGACAAGGCATGCTTTAACAAAAAGTTCAATAAAATGTCATAGAGATAAACATTTAATAAGGTTGTTTTTGTATTTCAGTTACTTAACAGAAATGTGGAAAAACACAAGAAAAAAGCCTCGCACCTTTTCTGCAGATTCTATGCCAGTCCTGAAAGTGCGGGTACCGGACAGCAAGGAAACATGTCTGAATGCGGCATATTTGTGTTACTCTATGCAGAGAACTTTCTGAAGGTAAGTAAAATGGTTCCATAGATGTTGGCTAGCACTTTTTTTTTCTCTTTCAATCATGGTACTGTGCATGTCACTAAAATAAAACAAATAATTTATGTTTCAATTCTTTCCTCTAGGATCCTCCCAAAGAACTAATTGATGAGCTTGGCTGTACATCCTGGTTTACACTGGCCGATGCATTTTCAAGGCGTGCACAGATCAGGGACAAAATGCGAAGTAGTTTAGAAGGTGTGTTTGTCTATTTTCTAATGCATATAGCCTGATGAAATCAATTTAGTTAAAATATCTAAAATCATGTGCCAATATTTTCTTACATTTTAGGAAGATATTTTAATAGGGTGCACAAGCATAACTTTCTGTTGTTTTGATTTGGCAGATGATATGTACTTAACCTGTGCAACAATAATCTTGTAATACTGGTGATTGACTATGAGTTTTGTTTATGCAGCACAGGCAAGAGAAGCAGAGGAAAACAAAGCAGAAGAAAGAGAAAGTGAAGAGGAGCAAACGGTTGCTGAGAGTGAGCAAGAGAAAAACATAGCCAAGAAAAGAAAAATAGAAGGTATAGAGGAGGAAAAGATACCTGAGGAAAAAAAAGATGACAAAACAACAATAGGTAACCCAAGATGAACTAAAGAGAAGAATCATGGCAGAAAACATGTCTAACAATCTGTTAAGAAGCCTGATTAGGGTTTGTACATGCTCTATATATAAACCTTATAGCTATTTGCAAACATTTATAAAACAGTAACATTGGTTTTACCTAAAGGTTCGTAAAGAGGATCTCCCTGAGGAGCTCAGAGAACAGCGGCCGATCAAAGCAAAGACAAAGATAAGCATGTTCTCTGCTCTCAGTGAAGGGGAGGCCACAGATTTGGCCCAGGATCTGGGAGCCATGCTTGGGCGACATGCAAACCTAGACATGACTGAAAGTGTTCCCAGTGCTGAGGCAGACGTTGCAAAGTAAGTTGCTTTCCACATTTAGATTTTTTTAAACTTGCATCTTGCTTTAAAATCTGTCCATTGATATTTACAGGAATACACTCTGCACTCTCCAGCACTTGTTAAGGGAAAAACTGGGAGAGGAATCACCTTTTAGTCTGCTAACCCATACGCTTGGACCACAAGTGGTAGATGTTGTCATCTCATTTTTAATCAGTCAGTTTAAGTAGAGGTTCACTGAGCCATTGAACACAATAACTAATGATTGTTAAATTGTAACAAACATTGTCATCTCAGTTAAGCAAGTAATGTTACATTTAATTGGTTTAAAATATACAACATATCACTGTTGCAGAACACATTCAGACAGCTGAGTAATGTAAAACGTAAAAGCTTTATTTACAATTAAAGATGGCATTATTTTTTTCTTCAGATTTCAGATGTTGTAAAACTGTGCATTTAAAATGTATAAGTAAAATAAACATCCAAAAATCAGCAGCCTCCTTCACTTCATTTCTCATATGCACACTTAAATTTAGCAAGTTAATTTTAAATGTATATTTTACATTGTCTTAGTGCCTTAGTTTGTTTTTTTCATATCTACATTCACTTTTATAATTTAGTTTGTCGTCTTTTGAATTTCTGTCCATACTTTCGTTTCATGTTTTTTGCTCTGTGTGGAAACAATGGTCTTATCTTTCTTGTCAGGTCTGTAGTTACTGCTGAAAATGCGGCTGTTGATCTACTCATGCTGGCATTTGTTACACTGTCATGCAGGTTTTGAATTTGCTGGCTAATGTGCTGAGGAATTGTCTGCCAATTCTGCACACTCTCCATTATTTCCTTTAACCTCTGCACTTCAGTTTTAGAGTGGTTTGCTGCAGTGTTCACATTTAACTTTCTTGCCACAAAGTAGGTACAGCTCTTGTTGATATGACATCAAATAATTCACTTGCCAGTAGAAGGCAAGCACATTTCTCAATGTAAGAGTATGTACAACAGGTGCATTGAAATGTCATTGCAGAAGTGTGGTAAATTCTCTCATGACATAAACTTTGTACATCTACCTCTTTTGTGTCAGAGCACAGAATGGAGTAAAGCTTCTTTTGCTTAAGTACGCTAGCATGAGCGTTTATTTGATGATCCAAAGCAGGACATTTTTGAGAGTCATGTTTACTCAGCAACTCAGTAACTACAAGATGTTTACAGGGATGTCCTCTGATTCCAATTGGGCAGCTACAAAAACTTTCAGATGGACAAACTTTGTAGGATAGACCAGGGGTTTGTTCTGATGGAAC
This sequence comes from Rhinichthys osculus, assembly GCA_029959095.1. Lineage (NCBI taxonomy): Eukaryota > Metazoa > Chordata > Actinopteri > Cypriniformes > Leuciscidae > Rhinichthys > Rhinichthys osculus. Next base: position 11,207,445 of record JARWKJ010000014.1, on the reverse strand, counting down.
TTCATAAAGGTACGTGTCGTTGGATATAAGATTAATGCTATCTTGCCAACCTTTTTTCCACCAATCTAGAGGCAGACTTAAGTATTTCTCCTGACTTCAAAGAGGCATTTTTCATTCTTCCAGCTGCCTGCAAATCGTGAATGACCTGGAAGTATCCATCTGTCTTCTTGATGAGAATGCTGATAAGATCATCCTGTCTACGGTTCCTAATGCCTCCCAAAAACTGATATTTTAGGCGATGGAAAAATCTAATTGGACAAGCAAAGAAAAACAATGCATGTTTTAATGTGATTGTGTTAGTTTGATATTAAGATATGATAACAACATCAAAATGCTGGTGATTCTATTACATAATGTGAATTAACTCAATCAAGTTTCATAAGTTTAATTTCAAATATTACCTTTCAACAAGATTGTTTGTATCGGAGTCAGCATGGTTGTAGCACCGTCCAAAGTCAGACCATGTGTGTCCTATTTCTAGCCAGTGATCCCTTGAAGTATGAGCAAAGAGCTGGGAAATCTTCAAACCTCTTGAGGAATTGTTCAGCAGTTGACTTAAAATCTTGATGCTATTTTAACAAAATTAAAAAAGAATAGGTGATTTAATGTTAAATGTAACTGATTTAATGTTTATTTTAAAATAGTTATATAAATAGTAATAGTACAATTAAGGAAGCAAAATTGAATTGTTAATTGTACGCACTGTTGCACAAAGCTTCATCTTTCTGACGAAAGAAATGATTTCTGTTCTAACATCAGTATTTGATGGCCTACTGACTCCAGAGTCTGTCTTCGAAAGCCAGCGGACAACAGCCTGAAGAAAGAGACAATAACTAACTTACGGTACATTTTTCAAATATAAAGAATATATACATTTGTATGTATACATACTTGCATAACATGATACCAGCAAAGCAAGATATCTGACTCTGGGAAGACTTTCCGCAAGGCATTCATCTCACACATATCCTTGTCCACCATAAAGCACCTAGAGGAAACAAAATAGCATACAAGAAGAATGGAGAAACAATAGCCATGTTAACTATATATATATATATATATATATATATATATATATATATATATCCTTCAATAAAGATAAATACAAATGCGTTATATATAACTGAATTAGCAGATTTTTTTATTTTTTTATAACTGCATTAGCAGATTTATTTATTTTTTACATGTGAAAAACTCTGCCAGTGTGGAGTAAGACATAATGAGACTATATTAAAGATACATTCTCTGAAAAGAAGTATTTTACATCTTATGCAGTGTTGCATCAGAAGGTAAATTTCTTTAAAAAAAACATGTTTTAAGAATGTAATAACTATGCTAAGTATATGTAACAAGTGCACTGTAAAATAAAATGTTACAGAGTAATTTGTTGGCAGGGCAGTGAGATTTCTGGGGCCAGACCAATACTTCTACTTCTAAGTATGTAAATTTAATTAAACAAAAAAAAATTATATATACATACCTTGGTGCAGCAGGACACACTCTCCTTAACTGCTGTAAAGCTATCTCTAGTGTTGCCTCTTTCTCATTGCCTGTTACTATAAATGCGACTGGAACTCCATGGCCATAGTCATTTCTTATAGCCAGGGTATAAAGTGGAAAATTATACTGGTTGACGCAATGAGTAGCATCCAAAAATATAATGTTCTTTCCATGTCTGTGTAGATTCTCTCTCATGTTGGGAGTCTGAAGGATACTTATGAGATCCTTCTCATGGGAAAAAGGCTGAAAAAAAACAACATTATCCTTGAGGTGACTGGTCAATAATTTGGCTGAACTAACAGCATCATCTTTATCCAAATGGCTTCGGCGTACCAAGCATGTAAGTATATTCTCAATGTCCTTTGGAGTGACAAAGTACTGTTCAAGTCGGTGTGTCCACGAGATCTGGACCATTTGTGGGATTCCAGTAGAATGATATCTGGCTTGACCCCCAATGAGATCCATTCTTCAATTTGTTTGACCAAATCTGGACACACTGTTTGAAAGTGTCCTTCTTGTTCACAAGTTGCATTGTGGCCATTGTGCTCTTTGCTGGTGCGTTGTACAATGATTTTGTGGCTCAGCCAATCACTTTTAATCTTAAATGATGTGTAAGCCATACATCCTGAGCTCTTGTAACTTCCATCAACAGGGTTCCCTGACCGGATACAGTAGAAAATGTAGTACCCTTTATCCTTGTCCTTTTGACTTGCAGAATTTGTGTTTCTAAAACTTGTCAAAGTTGTAAGTTTTTCTTGTATGAACGTCTCATGATTTTCTTCTTTCTTCAGGATATGCACATCAACTGTAATATTTTTGTTTTTTCCTCTTTGTCTTTCTTCACGCAACACTCTTTTCTTAATGAAGCCCTCCATTTCTCTTTACATTCTGGTTAGAAAAACATGCATTATCTCTAGGGTTGTTGTCTCAGAATGTCTCTTATATTCTTAAAATAGTGTAACCACTATTATAATTAGAGTAAATACAACTTGGCCAAAAATAGACTGCAAATGCTCTCCATAATATTACAATATAACACCCTGGGTCAGTAAGATAATTCATTATTATTAGGGGCCAAGCACATAATGTGCGTAGGCACCTATTGTTTTCGTTCGCGTTCTTCTTCGTATTATTATTATTCATTTTTCCGACTGGGAGTCTATGGCAGCCCAAATAACCGCTTGCGGGAAAGTTATAACGGTTTGACATTCTGATAGAGGACAATCCCAAAATCAAATACACCAATTTTGGTGTCTCTAACTCATTCACTCTAGCGCCACCACCTGTCCAAAGTTTCACTCATATTTATGCGAATAACTTTTTAACCATAATGCCTTCTGATCCCTGAGCTTATGCCGATTCGATTGCATCCTATGTCGTAATTTTCCGTCATATATAAATATGTCCGCCATTTTGAATTGTCCCAAAAAAGTAATTTTTTAAACTCGTCCTAGATGGTTTGTCCAATTTGCACCAGATATTTCATTATTTTTATTACATATATTACATATATTACAGTTTGTCTTATATTAGATATTTTATAATTATTATTATGATTATTTAAATACAGTGATTCATTACTGTCTGTCTTATATTAGATGAGTAATAAGGAATGATGTCCCACAATGAGTCAACATACAAATATGATGTCCCTGGGTCAACAGAAGATATTTCATTATTATTACTACTATTATTAATATTATATAGTGACATATTACAGTTTGTCTAATATTAGACATTATATTACTATTATTATTTTTTAAATAAAGAATGATGTCCCTGAGTCAACATAAAAATATGTCGTCCCTGGGTCAACATAAGATATTTAATCATTATTATTATTACCATTATTAGTGAAAAATTACAGTTTGTCTAATAATATATATTATATTATATTATTATTATGATTATTTAAATACAGTGATTGATTACTGTCTGTCTTATATTAGATGAGTAATAAGGAATGCTGTCTCTGGGTCCACACAAAAATATGATGTTCCTGGGTCAACAAAATATATTTAATTATTATTATTATTTCTATTATTAATATTAGCCTATACAGAGAAATATTACAGTTTATTTAATATTAGATATCATATTATTATTATGATTATTTAAATACAGTGATTGATTACTGTCTGTCTTATATTAGATGAGTAATAAAGAATGATGTCCCTGGGTCAACATAAAAATATGATGTTCCTGGGTCAACAGAAGATATTTCATTATTATTATTATTATTATTATTACTATTATTAATATTATATAGTGAAATATTACAGTTTGTCTAATATTAGATATTATATTATTATTATTATTATTATTTAAATAAGGAATGATGTCCCCGAGTCAACATAAAAATATGATGTTCCTGGGTCAACAAAATATATTTAATTATTATTATTATTATTACTATTATTAATATTATATAGTGAAATTGTCACGGATTGGTGTAGGCAGGAAGCACGAGGAGACGAGGAATAACTTCTAACAGGAATTTAATGTACAAAGCACTCAGGAGATGCAACACATACCATGTAAACGCAACACATACAATAACCGACAAGGAGTGAGGGAGAACACTGGGTTTACATACACAGGGAATGGGTCATGGCAACAAGACACAGCTGGGGCAAATTAACTAGACACAGGTGGAGGAACTGAACACAAACGAGGAGCGGGAAAACTGAGACACAGGACTAAACCAAAACACAGAGACGGGGAAAACTAAGAAACACAGGTCATACTTGTGACATTACCCCCCCCCTCCAAAAAAGGCGCTTACTCGCGCCGTACAAAATCCAAAGGGGTGGGAGGGTGGGCGCCCTTGAGGCTGACGAGGGTATAGTTCCACGGGAATAGAAAGCCTCCAGGGCGGACTAGGCTGTGGGTCTTGCCAAGGGGGAGCTGGACATGGACGTGGGCGTGGCCAAGGCGGAGCTGGATGTGGGCGTGGCCAAGGCGGAGCTCTCGGGTAACCGGGAGTCCAAGGTGGAGCTGGACGAGGGCGTGACCACGGCGGAGCTTTCGGAACCTCTGGAGTCCAAGGCGGAGCTTGACGTGGCCAAGGTGGAGCTTGATGTGGCTGTGACCACGGCGGAGCTTTTGGGACCTCGGGAGTCCAGGGTGGATCTATCCCTTCAGGTGACCATGGCAGTGCTGCCCCTTCGGGTGGCCATGGTGAAGGCGTATAGCCCCCCCCCAAAATTTTCTTGGGGAGAAGAACGGGTTTCAGCTCAGGCTCAGGAACGGTCTCTGGCTGGACGGCGGTCTCTGGCTGGACGGCGGTCTCTGGTCTCTGGCTGGACGGCGGTCTCTGGCTGGACGGCGGTCTCTGGCTGGACGGCGGTCTCTGGCTGGACGTCGGCGGGACGAGACTCTGGAGGGCTGGTCTCGGCGGGACGAGACTCTGGAGGGCTGGTCTCGGCGGGACGAGACTCTGGAGGGCTGGTCTCGGCGGGACGAGACTCTGGAGGGCTGGTCTCGGCGGGATGAGACTCTGGAGGGCTGGTCTCGGCGGGACGAGACTCTGGAGGGCTGGTCTCGGCGGGACGAGACTCTGGAGGGCTGGTCTCGGCGGGACGAGACTCTGGAGGGCTGGTCTCGGCGGGACGTGACTCTGGGATGATGGCCCACTTGGCAGCACGTATAGACATCAGCGGGGGTTCGGACACGCTGGAAATCATCCCTGGATGGCCATAAACGGATCCGGTGTCTGACCTGACAGTTGACACAAGTGCGGCGTTCAGATTCTCAGGCTGGGCGGGCGAGATGTGCACTGGCTCTGGATGGGTGGTTTCCTCTCCGTGAGTGTCGCAGGGCCCGACGGTAAATGGCGACCCATTATGGAGAAGCACCCACTCGACGAAAGTCTCAAAGTTCTCTCGAGGTCCCAAACCGGGTAGGTGTGCCTTAGTCTCTGCATTGAGGCCAGTGTGGAAGAAAACACTCAATGAGCGATCGGGGAAAGAGCTAAGGCATGCCAGGTCGAGATAAGCCGTGGTGTGAGCCTCGAGAGATTGCTGGCCTTGTTCCAGCAACATCAGCTGCATCGAAGCATTCATCGTTGATTTTGGGTCAGTTATTCTGTCACGGATTGGTGTAGGCAGGAAGCACGAGGAGACGAGGAATAACTTCTAACAGGAATTTAATGTACAAAGCACTCAGGAGATGCAACACATACCATGTAAACGCAACACATACAATAACCGACAAGGAGTGAGGGAGAACACTGGGTTTACATACACAGGGAATGGGTCATGGCAACAAGACACAGCTGGGGCAAATTAACTAGACACAGGTGGAGGAACTGAACACAAACGAGGAGCGGGAAAACTGAGGCCATGTCCACACGGACACGGGTATTTTTATAACCGGAGTTTTTCCTACAGCGTTTTTAAAAAAAATCCCATCCACACATGCTCGGTCTCCGTCTACATGAAAACGTAAAAACACGCAATCAAGCGCGGTCAAGAGCATGCCACGCCAGCAGGCGGTGATATAAACCTTAACCGTAAAGCCACGTTGGCCAATCAGAAGCGCAAATCTGATGTCAAACACAGCTGATAACGGCGCACACTCTGACGTCGCAAGGCAAAAACCCCGGTTTCACTGTCTACACGACAACACTGTAACCGGCGTTTCTGAAAATCCTCACCCTGGCAGGGGTTTTCAAAAATGTTCGGTTTCAGTGCGTTTTCGTGTGGACGAACGGCCGAACCGCGTAAAAAAAGTCACGGTTATAAAAATACCCGTGTCCGTGTGGACAGGGCCTGAGACACAGGACTAAACCAAAACACAGAGACGGGGAAAACTAAGAAACACAGGTCATACTTGTGACAGAAATATTACAGTTTGTCTAATATTAGATATATTATTATTATTATTATTATTATTTAAATAAGGAATGATGTCCCTGAGTCAACATAAAAATATGATGTCCCTGGGTCAACACAAGGTATTTAATTATTATTATTATTACGATTATTAGCGAAAATTACAGTTTGTCTAATATTATATATTATATTATTATTATTATTATTATTATGATTATTTAAATACAGTGATTGATTACTGTCTGTCTTATATTAGATGAGTAATAAGGAATGATGTCCCTGGGTCAACATAAAAATATGATGTTCCTGGGTCAACAAAATATATTTAATTATTAGTATTATTACTATTATTAATATTATATAGTGAAATATTACAGTTTGTCTAATATTATATATTATATTATTATTATGATTATTTAAATACAGTGATTGATTACTGTCTGTCTTATATTAGATGAGTAATAAAGAATGATGTCCCTGAGTCAACATAAAAATATGATGTTCCTGGGTCAACATAAAAATATGATGTTCCTGGGTCAACAAAATATATTTAATTATTAATATTATTACTATTATTAATATTATATAGTGAAATATTACAGTTTGTCTAATATTAGATATTATATTATTATGATTATTTAAATAAGGAATGATGTCCCTGGGTCAACACAAGATATTTAATTATTAGTATTACATAGATTACAGTTTGCCTTATACTAGATATTATATTATTATTATGATTATTTAAATACAGTGATTGATTACTGTCTGTCTTATATTAGATGAGTAATAAGGAATGTCTCTGGGTCAACATAAAAATATGATGTTCCTGGGTCAACAAAATATATTTAATTATTAGTATTATTACTATTATTAATATTATATAGTGAAATATTACAGTTTGTCTAATATTAGATATTATATTATAATTATTATTATTTAAATAAGGAATTATGTCCCTGAGTCAACATAAAAATATGATGTCCCTGGGTCAACACAAGGCATTTAATTATTATTATTATTACGATTATTAGCGAAAATTACAGTTTGTCTAATATTATATATTATATTATTATTATTATTATGATTATTTAAATACAGTGATTGATTACTGTCTGTCTTATATTAGATGAGAAATAAGGAATGATGTCCCTGGGTCAACATAAAAATATGATGTTCCTGGGTCAACAAAATATATTCAATTAGTAGTATTATTACTATTATTAATATTAGTGAAATATTACAGTTTATTTAGTATTAGATATTATATTATTATTATGATTATTTAAATACAGTGATTGATTACTGTCTGTCTTATATTAGATGAGTAATAAAGAATGATGTCCCTGAGTCAACATAAAAATATGATGTTCCTGGGTCAACAAAATATATTTCATTATTATTACATTTTATATAAGGCTACAGTTTGCCTTATGGGCCTACTAGATATTGCATTATTATTATTATGATTATTTAAATACAGTGATAGATTACAGTTTGTCTTATATTAGATATTGTATTGATATTATTTTGATTGAATAACCCGCATTATTGGTAGCCTATTTGGTCCCATCCGCTAAAGTGTTTTGGTTTTCTTTTGCAAAAGGATTATGAGGGTCTGCTAAACGAATGCAGGGGAAAAGTGATACATCAACGGGAGAAAAGATCCTGCGACGATACGATCACGGGGAAAACACCATACCGGGTCGGATGACGAAACGATCTCGGTCCGATAGGAGATTTGCACCTTATATGAGCAGTTTAGTTAGTGTTAGCGTTAGTAATGAATTCATCGTGAAATTAAAAATAATACATTACACTGAGTAGATACAGACACGCATTTGAAATTATACATTTTATAGAAATTGCACTTACCTCTGTGAAATGAAGTAGAGACGTTGATGGCTGGCAAATTCAAAAAATAGCGCTCAATCTGGATGATGTCACGTGATGAATCTGATTGGTTGATCAATTTTACATAAGCACCTCCCTTGTTGACCCAGGAACGCGTCTAACTCGGCAGAATCAGGATGTGCGTCAAAGCAGTATTATCAAAATCCTTAGCTTTTACTGAGGTGGGTTGCTACAGACTTCCGTCAGCAACAAATAATTATCTTTTATTTCTGACAGATTTTATATCTAAGTAGAATTTTAAGGAAATAGTATTAATTGGAGATTTTAACTGTAATTGGCTGCAGCCTTTATCTGCTGAAGTTAAGCTCTTTTGTGATATTTTTATCCTTCAGCAAATACACCAACTAGGCTAAATTTAAAAAAGCCAGATAAATCATCACTTCTTGTTTTTTTTATTTTATTTTTTTTTATTTTTTTTTACAAATGCACCGTCATATTTGTCACCGGGGTGACAAAGTTAGGCGGGCGGGTCGGTCGGTTCGGGTGTGGTCGGCTTGTGCTTCCTTGTTTTTTGTTTGGAACGTCAGCGCTTGAAGAAAGTGAGGTTATTTATTTATTTATTTATTTTTTGGAGCATATTCTTCGGAATATATAGGCGGTGGAGCTCGACTGCTCCGTGAATGGATCAGAGGAAGGTAAGGGGGAGAGAATGGAGTATAACGAAGGGAGATATGATGAATGTGGGGTGGAAAAGAGGGGACGGTCGAATGAAAAAGATAAAAGGAATAAAAGAGTAAGAAGTGATATACATGATGAGTCTGAAAGTGATGAAGAAAGACAGGAGACTCTATATAAAGAAGTTGAGAAATATGAGGTTGTAATACGATTTAATGAAAAGAGTCAGGCAATCATGAAGAAGGTTAGCCCGTTTGTGCTAACATCAACCCTGGCAAGTAAAATTGGGGACATTGAATTTGCAAAAATCCTTAATGATGGGAATTTATTTGTGAGGTGTGCTGATGCAGGACAAATGGATAAAGCTCTGAAAATGAAAGATATAGCAAAATGTAAGGTGGAAAACACAGGAAGGGTGGGAACAAGGAAAAAAGATGGAAAGATTGGAGTGATTACAGGTGTACCACTGAGTGTAACAATGGAGGAATTAAAGAAGAATATTAAGGGAGCAAAAATTGCGAGTGTACAAAGAATGAAAACAAAAAGAGATGGAGTGGTAAAGGACAGTGAAACGGTTTCAATAGATTTTGAAGAAGAGAGAGTGCCTAAGAAAGTATTTTTGGGGTTTATGAGCTATCCAGTGAGGATCTTTGTTCCTAAGCCAATGAGATGCTTTAATTGTCAAAGGTTCGGCCATACAGCAAACAACTGTAAAAGGCAGAAAAGATGTGCAAGATGTGGAGGGGACCATGACTATGGAATGTGTGGTTCAGGGATATCTCCAAAATGTTGCAATTGCGGAGGAGCCCATAATGTGGCTTTTAGTGGATGTGAAGTAATGAAAAGGGAGACAAATATCCAAAAGATAAGAGTGGAAAGGAAAATTACTTATGCAGAAGCTGTAAAAGTAACAAGAGAGAAGGAAAATAAGACTCACAAGGAAGTAGATTTGGTCACTCAAGAGCAACAACAAAGTAACCATGAAGGAATGTATGTGACAAAAATGGAACTAGAGTAGTATTAACATAAACCATGTGTCAAAAAAGGTGTTTTATGACTTTGATTTATGGCTCTGAGGTTCCCCTGTCTCTGATTTATGATGGGTCGCTGACAGGCTCCGGTATGTCTAGGCTGCGCGACGCCATGTGACATCATCCGTGCCGATGTCCGGGGACTTTTAAAAACAAACAAACAGATCAAACAGATGTTAAATTTTTGACTGGTTTTTACGACTGGGTTAATGAACTCACACCTCGCAACTTGCCATTGTAGTTTTTATGGTATGAGGTGTGCCTTTTTCACAACTACGTCACTACCTACGTCTTTTGTTGCAGTTTTAAATAAGGTTAGGGGTTACACTGTTGAACACAGAAGACATTCTACGACTTTCCTGATACAATGGCTACTCCGAGAACTCCTAAAACCCCTAGAAAGGTTATGTGTATTTCGCCGACAAGAGGACCTGTTGAAATGAGAGAAGATCTAACTTTTGCTCCAAGGAAAAAGCTAAATGTTAGCTTGACAAGATTTCTTCATGAAGACAGTGCTCTTGTGAAACAGGATTTCTCAATGTCTGGAGGTCGTGTGGTGAGGTATGTGTTTGACAAGGTGATGCGTACTGTGAAACTCTACACAGGAGATGTTGAAGACGATTTTACATCACAGACCCCATGTGTGATTTTCCACAAGAAGGACTGGTTTCTGTTTTTCAACTACGTTTGGAGAGATTTGAACGACTGTGGTGATGATCCGTTGTACGTAGCCGAGTGGGATGGCTCAATTCCTGACACAAGATTTCGTGTGGTCGGGGACCATAGTAAAAAGTTACCAGACGATTGTGTTTATATTTTCTGCTGCAACGACAAGACAAAGCTCTGCGAACGTGCGTGGCCTGTTCGTGAATCTGAGCATCACTTGTGCTACGACATGAAATTTTTGTTTCAGTGGAAAGATGTTCGTACGCTTGACAACGTATTTACATGCATCGACAAGATGTTTAGATGGTGCGACATGTATGACCGTTACAGTTCTGTAAAGATTAAATTGTTTCACCCTGAGCAGGGCGTTACCAACGCTGAAGACCGCCTCTTAACCCCACCCACGTATTACAGCCATTAAAAACGCCTGCAGATCGGTACAATTGCTACATTCATTCACCATGTCTCAAGAATCTACAACAGTCTACTGCTACACCAACAACCCTGAGGCTCCCCCAGCGATGCCTGATGACAATGCTACGCCGCTGGAGCCCCACCCACAAACTTGCGACAACAGTTGGTTGGATAAATTTTGCATGGATCTTGGATATCACAACATGACCTTCCTTACAACACCATACGGCAACACTGGTGCAATAGCTGGAGCTGCGGCCCTTGCTGGAATTGACAACACAGACAGTTGTATCCGCTCGGACGGATTCAAAATCATAAAAGCGACTGTTGTGGTCCTTCTGGAACACGTCATCAACAAAAAGCTGAAAGAAATCTGTTTGGGTTGTGAAGTGGATCACCCCAGTCAGATTAGACATTCCTGCCTGTTTGAACCGGGTCCCTATTTCTTTGATGCCTACTTTGAGGAACTGACACGTAATCTGGTGAAACCGGACCTTAAGCACATCGTTGCTCAAGCATTGAGCCGTTGTGGTTTAAGGGTTCACCCCCAGAGGATTCAAGGTTCAGTGGAGGCTATTTTACACGAACTGCGTGACGAAGTTTTCATTGTGGAAAAGCTTCGTGAAGTCAGAGAGAAAGTTGTGGACGTCAGCAGCGAACAAATTGTCTATGACGCTGTGGACAGCTGGAAAGGTATTGTCCAAGTTGAGTGACTGTAACACCGACATGGGGAATACGTGTTTTGCAACAGGTCTGGCAAAGTGTCTACTTAAACAACGTATTAGATGTGAGATGACCGGCTTGTTGTATAAGATTATTAATGAATGTGCCAATGTATCTGTTACTGTAAACAGATGTGCTGTAGATACCAATCGTTTTACAAACCTCATGAAACAAATGTCTGTTGTAAGAACTGTGTCAAATGAATGGACAGATTTGATGCGTTTATGCGTTAATGCTGGTGAACCAATTTGTGTGACTATCAGAAAGATTTTAGACCTGATGACTGAATGCGGCAGCTGTATTAGAATAGCTGATATATTGTGCTTGTGTACATATGTGACTGATCTATGTGTAGACATATTGACAAGAAACAATCAGGCTGATATTTGTGAAATTATTGAAACCTTGGTTGATTACATTCTTGAAAAAAACATTGTGATGTGTATACATTTTTTACACTACATTGATGCTGTATGATACCTTTGTTTCCTTTTACTGTTTAAGAAATAAAAACCCAAATTACTTAAACCATCTGTGTTATTCTTTTTGTGGAGCCTGAAGTGGAAACATGTCAGAAGAAATGAAAAAGACTTATTACACACCTTCTAACCCTGGTTCTTTAGGGGGGAAAAAACGCTTAAAAGAAGCTGTTTTAAAAGAAATGGGTGTTCGTTTAACCGATAAAGAGGTTTCAGACTGGCTCGCTGGCGAGGATGCATATACACTACACAGAACGGCCCCTCTAAAATACAAAAGGAATCGGGTTTTTGTCTACGGTATCGACATGGAGTTCCAGGCCGATCTAGTTGATATGTCTGCATATGCCCCGGTAAATGACAACAACCATTTTTTGCTGACATGCATCGATCTCTTTAGTAAATATGCATGGACAAGGGCTTTAAAAAACAAGAGTGGTGTAGAGGTCTCTAAAGCTTTTGAATCCATACTGAAAGAGGGACGCGTACCACAGAAATTACAGACAGATAAAGGAAAGGAGTTTTTTAACAAACATTTTCAAAACGTAACAAAAAAGTACAATATAGCCCATTTCGCAACTGCCACAGAATTAAAGGCATGTGTTGTCGAGCGGTTTAATAGAACCTTAAAAGGTAGAATGTGGAGATATTTAACTGCTACAAACTCCAAACGTTACATCGACATACTTCAAGACATTACACAAGGATATAATGCGAGCCATCACAGAAGCATCAAGATGAGGCCGATTGATGTGGGGAAAGAAAACGAGTCTGTGGTGCTGCATAACCTATATGGTGATACCAGACCTCATAGTGTTAACCCCGTATTTAAATACAAGATTGGTGACGTGGTTCGAATTTCTAAAGTCAGAGGACCGTTTGCAAAGGGGTATGAGGAAAACTACACACAAGAGTATTTTACTATATCAGCGTGTATCCCACGAGAACCCCCTGTTTACAGATTGAGTGATTACGACGGGGATGTTATCGACGGCGTTTTTTATGCGGAAGAATTGCAAAAAATATTTGTCAGTAAAAACAAGACATTTAAAGTTGAAAAAATTTTAGATAAGAAGACGAAGGGTCGCAAAACATTAGTGCTGGTACAGTGGCTCGGATGGCCAGCGAAGTTTGCGTCATGGATCGACCAGAAAGAATTAGTTGATGTACAGAAGCCATAAATACAAACCACACACACAGGATGCATACAGTTGTATAAAAACCAGACATGGCTGAGGGTGGATTTTATGTCACACTACCCTGCAACGCTTCGCAGTCTGTATACCCTAATAATAAAATCTCTAATTATAGAACAAGACTGGCTACCACTATAAATATAAAAGGAGAATGGGAGGTGGGGCTTGTTCAAATTGAATATCCTAGAAGCTGGTACACCTTTAACAGCAACGACGCCGTTTTCGAGATAAACATTGGACCCACCACGACCGATGGTGAAAAGTACACTAACAGCTTACGCCATGGTGTAGATGTGAAGAAGACCAGCTTATCGAAACTACGCATACCAATAAAAACAGGGTATTACGACAATGTCCCATCTCTAGTTAGTGTAATAAATGATTTAGTAGCGCCTCAGGGGGAATTCGGTTATGACCGCGTAAAAAACAAAGTATTTCTGAAAGCAAAACCTAACATTTCAATGACCTTCCATGGAAAACTAGCCATTATTTTAGGATTGAAACCAGGCGTCCCTATAGGAGATTCTATTCTGCAAAAAACAAACCCTGAAAAAACTAATTATGAAAAGGATATTGTAACATATGCAATGCATCAGTCGGACATACACGGTGGTTTCTATACTCTTTATATCTACACGGACATTATCCGTTACCAATCAGTGGGTGATGCTTTTGTACCGCTCCTGGAGTGTGTACAAATAACAGGGGACAACAATAGCACAGTCAGTGTTCGATACGACAAACCCCACTACGCGTCTATCAACAAATCAGTCATCACAGATATTGTTATAGAAGTGAAGGACGATCAGAACCAGCACGTCCCATTTTCTTACGGGAAAGTGTGCATCAAACTTCACTTCAGGCCTGTAAAACACTTTGTTTAAAATGGCATATTTCAACAATCACAATGTTGACCCTATGCGTTACGTTGCCTATTACCAGAATCAGGCAGGCAGCGGGCTCCCCGGGTATGCAGGAGGTGGAGTCATGTATGGGGCCGGTTTGGGGGGGATTTTTCGGGGGCTCTTTAGAATGGCTATACCCCTACTAAGACGAGGATTTAGCATAGCCAAGCCGCATCTTAAATCAGCTGCAAAAAACATACTAAGTGACGTTGTTAGTAATACGTTATCAAGATCTTTTAACAACAACTATGATGCTCAAGACGGATCCGGACTAATGGTAATGGCTCGCAAAAGAGCATCTAGGCCGCCAGGGGTGCGGAGGAGTGGCCAGAAGCAGAAGAAAACAAAACAACCTCCCAAGAAAACATCAGTTGTAAAACGCAAGCGCAAGGAGACAGCTAAGCGTACTGCTTCAAAAAGATCAAGGAGCTCTGTTAAAACAATATTTTAAATCATAGCGTTACTACACAACATGTCAGAAGAGTGTTTAAAGACTGAACTGGATCTGTTTACTGTACCACTAACTCAAACAGCAATTGAAAAAAACACTTATATAGAAGTTCCACCACTATCAGCGATATCCGACACATCTCCGCTGGAATTTTTTATTGCGGGGAATGGGGAGGATTACATAGATCTAAACAGCACACTACTTTTTTTGCGCCTCAAAATCACTAATCCTGATGGGACGGATATTGCAGACGGAGATCCCGTAGGTCTTGTGAACTACCCTGGATCTACAATTTTTTCACAAGTGGATGTGTCGCTTGGAGATCGGCTTATATCACAGAGTTCTAGCACATACCCATACCGCTGTGTGATAGAATGTCTTACCAATTATGGTAAAGACGCCCTTGAAACGCTTTTCTCAGCAGGGCTCTTTTACCTGGACTCTGCGGGCCATATGGATGTGGCTGACCCGGCTGGGGGAAATCGCGGGCTGACAAAGAGAGCAGCCTTCACCAACGCTAGTAATGTGGTCGAACTACTTGCACCTGTTCACAGTGACATCTTCTTTCAGGAAAAACTATTACTTAATGGATTAGATCTTAAAATTAGAATGACTAGAGGTAAGGATGAATTCTGCCTGATGAGGAGCAACGCTACAGCCTATAAACTAAACATCCTGTCTGCGTCGCTATTTGTGAAAAAAGTGTCTGTGTCGCCAGCTGTGAGACTGGGGCATGCACAAGCTCTACTCTCAACCACAGCCAAATACCCCATCGACAGAGTGTGTCTGAAAAACTTCTCAATACCTGCAGGCTCACGTGTCTGCAATCAAGAAAACTTGTTCTTAGGAACTCTGCCAAAATCTCTGGTTCTAGCTATGGTTGATAATGATGCATTTGTGGGTGCCTATAATAAAAACCCATTTGCGTTTAAAAACTATGATTTAGAATTTCTGGCCATTTATCTGGATGGGCAACAGTACCCAGCGAAGCCCCTGCAACCTGAATATGAAAATGGTTCTGCAGTGCGGGAGTTTTACCAGCTAGCGCTGGCTTCTGGAAGGCATCTTAAAAACCAACCTCTATGTATCGATAGAGAGGATTTTCTGCACGGCTATACACTCTATGCGTTCAATTTCACACCGGATCAGGAGTGTAGCCAGCACGTATCGCTTATCAAAAGTGGCAATATTAGACTAGAAGCCCGTTTTAGACAGCCGCTACCACGTACGATTAACTTAATTGTTTATGCATTGTTTGATAGTTTGATTGAAGTGTCAAATCGCCGACAGGTCCTGGTTGATTACTACTAATACATTCAAATGAACACTATACAGCTTACGGCCGTCATGGATAAGGTTTCATGCGATACTTATTTTCTCGGAGTTCTACCATGTGACTACCTACCAAAAACCCCTTTAAGAAAACTACCAGCAATGGTTTTGATCAATACACATCCTTCAGGACTCCCAGGGGAACACTGGTTGGCTATCTACATAAATGAGGATGGTGTAGGATGTTTTTTCGACAGCTTCGGTAATAAACCAGATTATCATGGTTTTCCGCCGATTATCAAAAACTTTTTAAAGCTCAACTCTAGTCAAGTACTACATTCAACTGTGCAAGTCCAAGATTTTTCATCAGATACATGTGGACAACATTGTGTGTTCTTTCTCTACCACATGGCAAAGGGATTTGATTATGATTATGTGATGAAATTGTATACCAACGATTTTATTAAAAATGACAAAAAGGTGTCAGCATTTGTGAGAAAACTAAAACAAGCACCATGTAGTGAAAATGTTTTCAAATGTGTTCAGTGTGTACAAATGGGTGAAATGTTCATGTCTCATGCTTAATATTTTAATAAAACAACTAAAGAACGGAATTTTGTTTCTTTATCCCCACTTTTATTACACATACATCACATCATAAGTTCTCAAAAAAAAAAAAGAGAGAAATTGAGAACACAATACATACAAACTGTTAGTTTAAAAACTTAACCACCGACTCGGGTCTTTCTGTTTCTTACTCCTCTTAGATGATCCTGTTATAGACGTGGTCGATTTGGTTTTGAAAGAGTTAATTGCATGTCTGACATTGTGGTTTGGTACCACAGAGTATGGCAAATTTAAACTAGCAAAAGCCTCCAGAAATTCACGCCACCCGCCAGGTCTCCGCTCGTCAACAATCTTTTGTGGAGCCGTGACGCTTTTAACTAAGTCAAGCATGTGTGAACCAGGGATTGTTCTGCCTTTAAACACAAACTCTCCCGACTCAGTCCATGAAGTAACATCTTTAGTTTTAGACATTTTATCTAAAATGTAACGAACATTTTTCACACTCCTCTGTGGAATATTTTTTAAAATCTCATCTGCAAAATCACCTAAATCGTCATGGGCACGCACATGGCCTGGTGCGGGTGGGTCTTCTTTTTCAACATTACTAGGCTGTGGTAGCCTTAATGTTAATGTACCGGAATCTCTATCCCCTTGTCTAGTGAGTGTTAAAAACCGCTGCAAAACACCTGTGTACATCTTAGCTTTTTCATGGTGATCCAGATCAGACCTGTGCAAAATATTTCTTATAGTCATGTCCAGATCATTCTCCACAACCTGTTGTATAGACTCACGGGTGTTAGAGGATTTCAGCTTATCCAACTGGTGTTGCGGTACTAAAAACATCTTCTCGGCATACTCCATCACCAAACTTATTTAGATGTAACCAAACTGGTTATAAACGGGATTGCCGCACTTAGCAAAGGTAGTAGAAATCCTCCTTGTTGGTTGATTAACCGTCTTTTACGTCTAACTCCAACCTTTTTATCTGCAACAGTTTTGATCTCACTTCTTCTTCTCTTCAGTTTCTGATATTGCTGTGGTGTTAGCGGAATATTACCGTGGACTACGTTAAGAGCTACTTCACACAATGTCACAATGAGTTCGTCTGCAGCCGCCTCTAAAATAACGCGTCTTTGTTTAGGCGTGGCTTTTAATAACAATTTTAAAAGAGGTAGGTTTCTTAAAAGTCTTGCAGACATTTTCAAATCTCTCTGTCAATGTTTTCTTTTCTGAATGTACACGACTGGATGTTGTGACAGAATATCTGTTCTGAGACGGTACTGTTCTGGTGTTTTCGCTTTAAAGTCAATCAATAGATACCCGAAAGGGGTGCTGGTAGCATTTTCATAACACTCCATAAAGTATTTTGTGTTCCTGGGGTACATCTGCCGCGCTAAGACATTAATTTGGGTATTGTCTCTAGGGTTTTTAAACAATACCAAATAATTAGTGTTCAAACTGATAGTCCTACTGGATTTACCTTGAAAAAATAAGTTTTGTACGATATATATTGCACTCAAGCTTCTATGGTGCACATAGTTGGTAAACAAACGTTCAACTTCTGAATTGCTGCTAGCATCTTTCATAACATCATCCAATATCACAAAATTGGTCTTGTTGGTGGGAAACAAGCGATCATCATTCAGAGTCTGCGGTATACCTTCAATAAATTTAATATCATACAGTTTCAACAATTCATCATACATAGGTTGCCAGCAGTCATAAATGTACACAATGTTTTCAATTTTTTTAGAAATTACACTTTTAGCATTTTCCAACAACTTTTTTACAAAAAATGTTTTTCCTGAGCTAGAAGGACCGCTTAACACACATGAAAAAGGATGTTGTAATCTAAAATCAAAACCATCCGGGTCTACCACACCCCGGTGCCCAAAAACGTTGTCAGTAGCCATATGGTAGCGTAGTTAGGTCGGGTAGCAGTACACGCTTGTTGTATACGACTTTAAATTTTTTCACAACTGACTTGTTGTGCAATGTGAACTGCTTTTTGTTCCTCACTATACTGTCGGTGTACGCGAGAATGTGATTACTGTCACCCCGCCCCCTCACATATTGATCGACAAGCCCAATTAATGTGTCTAACCTAATGGTCTCGGAGTTTACAGCATTCAGTGTGATGCCTTTGGCCTTCATACAGACCTTACCCTTAGCAGTTCTGTACCCGTAACTTTTCGGACCACTTGCCGAAAATTCCACAATATGGTCTCCATCCCCAACTTCATCAGTAAGGTCACCAAGATATGGCCCCAGTGGGGGCTCATATTCACCCTCTTTAGACGTGAACACAACACTATCTGTGTCGCAATAAAGCAGTCTATCACCCAACCTGTCCATAAGATCATAAAGTTCTAACCGCGCGTGGGCCGTTGTAAAAGCCCCGAGAAAGACGTTAATGTCACGAGTCTGGGTCCCTTTCCCATTTGCGTAAGCCCACTGAACGATCGCAACAGTGTCTGACACAAATGAGAAATGCTTGAGGTCATACTCAGTGCCAAAAATGTATCGGGCAAACTGTTCAGGGTCTGTTAGTATTTCGGTTGTCGGTAACTCCTCGCGCATACTGAACCTCCCCCACAAAGAGTTAAGCAGTAGCTTCATGATGGATCTACGTGCAGCATTAAACTCAATCTTGTCCAGATTCAGCTTAATCCCTTCTTTCTCAAAGTAATCTCTAACATACGATTCTTTGTCAGCGTCGGTCACAACGTCTTTTGGAAAACCTGAACTTTCCTGTTTGAACTGTAAAAATGTTTTAACATAATCACAAAACAATGTTTCAGAGCGTTGGGGAAAATGCCAGACCTCATCGATTTTTGTCACTACATAACCCTTCTCAACGGCTTTTAACAGTTCAATGCTAACCCAACACCCGTGAATTGATCTTTCCTCATCAGTATGCACACACGGGTGTGTCTGGTTCTGCTGTTCAGCACATGCCCTGCAAAGAGGGAACATTAACTTACCCCCGGTCCTATAAGGCAGTACGGGGTGAAGCAACCCCCGTGGCGGAAGGACTGTTGCCTTGACGAGTCCGTAATAATCTTCAAGGTTTTGAAAATCCTTGTGTATTATTTCCGGATGCCCAATTGGGTAACATTTTCGAGCCTGACAGTAGGGATATAGTGATGTAAAGTCAACATACCTAATCCGCTCGCCCTCCGCAACTTTGTGATACAGTTTTAATGCGTTCGTTCGGCCGCCGAATAGAGCTTCACGGGGTTTCAATCTTTCAGTGTGTTTGTAAGTGGACATGAAATCCATAACTGCAACATCACTCTGTTTAGCGCGCATCCATGCACATTCCCAAATCACCTCGACCTGAAGACCGTACGCACGCTCCAAAATTTCAATCTTGTCGTCGCATTGTCTTCTCAAAACGCCATAAGGCACTTTTGATAAGGGGTTTAGATCGTTGGGGTTATAACATCGTTCACAACCATGAAAGAAACACCCGAGAAATTCGAATGCTTTTTTCACGTTGCCATCGTCGTAGAAACCATCCACATAGTATTTCCCAAATGACGCCTCACCGGTGTTTAAAGCATGTTGAATTTCTATGCCCCGTGATTTTCGGATGAATTCGAGCCATTCAATTGAAATGGTCGAATAAGTTTTGTTCTGATTGGTGTACGCATTGTTACGTGTCAGAGCTATTGTGTCTTTTGGGATGTAGTGTGTTTTATATGTGGCCATACATGTTGCTGCCAAAGTGGTGTAATTAAATGGATCAAGGCCTGTACACAAAATGAATTCGTCGCGGTACTTCATGCATGCCTCCCTCAGCAAAACGACATCGTTTTTACCATAAAGCGCGAGTTCTTTTTTAAAATCGAACACTTTGTCAGATGTGGTATTGTACCAATCATCAAACGCAGCCCTGTCTTGGTTCGACATTGTTGCATACCCGTAAAATTTCTTGTCAGGGTACGGGCCTATGTAGTTGTCATTTTCAACGCGGTTAAAGTGGTGCGGAAAATACCCCTTCTCTGCATTAGTCAGATTAAATGCAACGGGTGTCTTCGCCAGACGCATGGGTATGAATGAATATGTATCAATAAAACGTTGCTTGAAAGCTGCGTCATACATTAAGATTAGCCTGCAACCTTGCATTGTGATTTTAGGAGCAATCCCCATCTTAGTAAAGAATTCCAAAATTATGAAATTGTCAAACCCCGCTGCATTGTGGGCTAGCCATGTGTAATTAAGGTAACGTGGTTGTCTGAATTTTTTAACGAGACGATCCACACAATCGGTCCCTTCAGCCACGAATTCCTCGCCATCAAACGTGATAGCACATACAAAATTGGCAACGTGTTTACCATTTTCATAACGGGTCTCAAAATCGTAGAAAATGTAACGATCGTTCGGCATCTCCGGCTTAACTGGTTGGATAAAACACTGATGTACACCATCGGTGACCAAACTCTCACCACAGTGCATACAACGATCTGCAGGGCATTTATGGGGTTTGGGTTTAGTACCGCTGACATGGTAACGTCTATTACATTTTCCGCAATATTTAGTCACGTCGCACTGCGCGTATTGCATACCCCGAGGTGGTTTTTTATGCATCTCGAAACAATAGTCAGACTTACAGTAGCGCAGGCAGTCGCCGCAATGTTTTGGCTTTTTGGGGTGTTTATGACATTCCGGGTCATTACAGACATCGCAGATGTACCGACATCTGTGATCTCTCCTACAGGTGAATCCTCGGTGGCAGAACTCACACACGTATGGGGTGCCAATAAATGCACGTAGATTTTTAATCATAAAATAATGATTGTCATGCAGGTACAAAAATACTGTTTTAGGATGCGGATCGTCTGTGTTTGTATACTTCTCCAAAACACCCGTATCAGTCCGATAGAAGACAACTATTTTAACGCTCAGCATCTGTTCAAACCGTCCGATGTCATTAAACGCTATCTTGTATTGATCACCATAGCCAGCTGACTTCTGTATTGAAGATGCTGCAGACTCAAGCTCTACGTGTGGTTTCTGTGGATTTAGGAAATGTGCCAGACAGATTGCAAAACAAAGATTGTTTGAAATGTTCGTGGGACAGAACAGATTAAGTCTGTTTTTGGTAATCACTTCATTGTGGGCAAGATCACGGATCTTTCGATAAACACCGCCGTGTTTACTTCTCGCTATCGACAGTCTTAAATTCAATCTCTCATCAAACTGTACGTCAGAGTTGCTCTGCATTATTTTTTCAAGGTCGTTTATAAATAGATCTACACTATAACCATTGCTACCCGTCAAAAGTGTACTAACATCTGATGTCAAACTCGAGCCCCTCAACGTGATGCTGATTAAACATCCGTCTCCACCTAACAGTTTGGAAAACTCCACAATTTCAGAAAGTGTGTCATGTAAAAACACTGTGTAGGCTGCTAAATCTGTCGAAGATATCTCTCGCAAATTTATAAGCCTGTGGACTTCCAGACCATTGAACCGTGCTCGGGGGAGTACCGTGTACCCACTAACATCACCACCTACTGTTACAAGTGATTCTATATCTCTATCTGTGAGACCCATATTGGGCGCTTCAGGGTTGAGTGTGCGATGTGTCTGTGTACCTGGGCCCTCGCCTGACTGGTGAAAAGACACAAGATGATCGAATGCAGAATTTGGTTCTGGACGAGGTTCTAACACCTCTCCTGCTTGTTGGGTATTTACAACATGTTCAAAATCATTATTTGGGTCAGGATCCTCATCGGACATTGATCTCACGATGTTTAATAATTCTACCAACGTATCAGTTGAAGACTCAGACCTATTCATATCCTCCACAGTCTGTATTAAATAGAGCAATGTTTCTGTGTTACTGCACTGTTCGAGGGGCACCACGCTACCATCGTTTCGTCTAAACCTAGCTACCGGACCCTGATCAAAATCATCTGGCTCCCGACAACGTTTAGACATTTTTAAATCAGATCTTTTTTTTATTTTATTTATTTAAATCACATGAAGCAACACCTTAAAAACTATGGATAATAAACCCTGTGTCCATACAGTAAAAAAAGATAGAATGAAAAACTGACAAATGTTGAAGAAAAAAAAACAAAACAAAAAAACATAGTATGCAAAATATATATATAAAATGTTGTCAACTCACCCAAGTTTCTTTTTAAGCATGAGAACCAGTTGCTTTAGCAATTCTGTAGTCAGGCATTGTTCTCTGGCTACTTTTTGAACAGTACCACTATGCAACCGTTGCGCTGCTATGCATTGTTTAAGCCAAATTCCCTTTTGTTGTTGTGTTGACTCATAAGCATCTAAACGTCTCTCAATGGCATTAAGGCGTTTGTCAAAACGTACCTCGAAGGCATTCAATGCGGTCTTGACAGAGTCCTGTATCAGTCTGGCTATGTGCTGATTGTCTATAAAGGGTTGTGATTCCTGTTTGTAAGCCTCCTGATTTGAAGGCAGCTGTTCAGGGTCGGATTCCTCCACGACCACGACCCGTTCGCTGGTTGGAACAGACTGCGGTGTTTCTTTAGGGTCGTTTGTAAATACACAGCCGTCCCACGATTGTATCAGACCCTCACTCCAGCTCTGAACATCATTTATATCGGGAACTACGACCACCTCTGTTAAGAAGTAGAAAAGGGTGCAAAAAAAAAAAAAAAAGTTAGTACAAATGTGTTAATATTATAATGATAACAGTAATATTAATATTAACTATATTTTCTAAGACTAAAAATAAAATAAAAATCAGTCTGGTACTAATGTAACATTAAAAAACAATACTTATTGTCAAATTCTCTCTCTCTCTCTCTCTCTCTCTCTCTCTCTTTATATATATATATATATATATAAACAAACAATCAAACAAGACCATGCTAATATGGAATGGCACACCAGCCTAAAATCATCATGTCTACACTTTTTTACACACAGTTCTCCAATGGTGTAATGTATGATAACAACAGTTCTAAACTAGCGTATTGGCACATTATACATCCACAAATACATTCGACCCTCTCACTATCACATTCAAATAAACAATATTTATCTTTCTGATTTAGTGTGTACAGAAAACAATCCATCAGCTTTTGTTCATTACTTACTTTTACCAGCTGATCGTCTTGGCTTTTTTGCGGCAGATGTCTGTGATACGTCTCTCGAAGACTCGTCAGCAGAAGCTTTTGCGTCCGCATGGGACACCACGGCTGCTTTACGTTTCAACTTATTTTTCGCTTTCTTATCCGGTTTATTCACACATTCAGACACACCGACATTGCTCACAACGTTTGATAAGCCATCTGTAAATACATGTGTTAAAGTTTTAAAACAAAATCAACAAATCATAGCAGCATAACATTGTTTGATAAAGCCAAATGACAATGCACTTACCCAGGGGAATAACTCCAACGTTGGCTGACTCGCTGCTTCGCGGTGGTCCGTGTACTAACGCCTTGATAGTCACGCGTTTCGGCCCTGGTAAAAACAAAAAAAAACACCGAGAAGATAAGATATTTTTCACAAAGCCACGACACTGTTTAAACACTGGTGTAACAACATTTAACAATACCTGGCACAAGTGCTTCCGTGATCGCTCGTGAAGAGGCCACAGCTTTGTGCGCACCAGCAGCTGTGCTAGGTCTAGCCACGCCTCCTGGCGAAAACAAAACAAAACATCGTCCGTCACACACACGCGCACAAACACACACACACACACGCAACGTATGCAACATTTAAGCATAATTATACGTACCACTCGCTTGATTCAGGAAGTTAAGCTCATCTACTAGATCGAAGAGAGTCAAGCTGTCACGATCTGAAGCGGGCAGATAAAGCCTTAAGTAAGCAATAGAACAGCGACGCTCGTAAACAAAAATAATGTTTCTTAACAATGTTGCTAAATAATAAAAAACACTCACTGTTAGAACAGGATTCCATCTTCTTGCACTCACGATTCCAACAACACAATATGGCTTGGAAAATAGTTTGAGAATAAACAGCGGTGATGCTTGTCACGAGACACGACACACTAGTACGCTTCAGTGACTGTGCTCGCGTTCAACACACATTTATACACGCAGGTTTTGGCGAAGTGTGAAAACGGGCCGCCCCAGCAGACAGAATACACAACGACACAACATCTCGCGCAGGTAGACGGCCAATAAACCCGGAAGGCCAAGGGACAGACACCTTTCTTTTACACCTACGGCCAGGATGTCACCGCAGGAGGATGTCACATGGCGTCGCGCAGCCTAGACATACCGGAGCCTGTCGGCGACCCATCATAAATCAGAGACAGGGGAACCTCAGAACCATAAATCAAAGTCATAAAACACCTTTTTTGACACATGGTTTATGTTAATACTACTACTAACTAGTTACTTTTATAGCAGGTGTGATAAATTGTACAGCAGAAGTAAAATCCAAAAATGAAAAAATCCAGTTGGTGGTCAAAGCTGCAGTTAACCACTTAGGATTAGTAGGACTGACATGGGAAGAGGTGAGGGAAATCCTTACAAATCAGTCAAGTCAAGAAGTGTCATGTATTGGGTAATATTAATAATGGTTTTAATTTTACAGTGGAATGCTAGGAGTTTATTGGCCAATGGACAGGAGTTTAAACATTTTTTGAATGAGTTGGATGAAAAGCCAGATGTAGTGTGTGTGCAAGAAACCTGGTTGAAACCAAATTTAGATTTTAAATTGCATGGATATACAGGAATAAGAAGAGATAGGAATACAGGAGAGGGAGGAGGGGGATGTGCCATATTCATAAAGACAGGAATTCCATATAGAATACTTGGGAAAGGTGAGGAACAGGAGTACATAGTGTTGGAGATGTGGCAAAGTGGAAGGGCAATTAGTATTATTAATTACTATAACCCATGTAAAAGATTGGAATTAGATAACCTACTAAGGATAGGAGGGCAAGATGGATCAAAAATAATCTGGTGTGCAGATTTTAATGCTCATAGTTCAATATGGGGAAGTATACATACAGATGCTAACGGCAAGGTAATTGAGGATTTGATGGATGAAAGAGAATTGGTCTGTTTGAATGATGGGAGAGGAACCAGAATCAATGTATCAACAGGGAAAGAGTCCGCTTTGGACATAACTTTAGTGTCTAATTCACTGGCTGGAAATAGTAATTGGGAAGTTTGGACATCTACTACAGTGGGGGGTGATCATTACCCTGTCTTTTGTTCAATAGGTCAAAGATTGGAAGTAGGTCCAGGAGAAATAATTCCTAAGTGGAAGTTTGGGAAAGCTGATTGGGATAAGTTTAAGAAATTGAGTGATGATTACTTGATCAGGGTTGAGGTTTCAGGAAGTATAGATGAAGTTAACAACCAGATAACTACAGCTATTATAATGGCAGCAGAGGAAGCTATTCCTAAAGGAAGAAACAGGGAAAATAGAAAACTGGTGCCTTGGTGGAATGAAGAGTGTTATCAGGCAGTAAGAGACAGAAACAAAGCTTTTAGATTACTTAAAAGAACTCATACAATGAATCATTTAATCCAGTACAAGAAAGCTCAGGCAGTGGTTAGAAGAACAATTCGACAAGCAAAGAGGACTAGTTGGAGAAATTTCTGTGATGAAATAGGAAGAACTACTCCGGTGGGAGAAGTCTGGAGAATGATAAAAAGGATGGGGGGAGATAGGAGACAGTGGGATTACCCAGTTATGTCCTATGAAGAGGTAACAGCAGTTTCCAAAAAAGAGAAAGCAGAAATTATGGCAAAATCATTTATAAAGGTACATAGTTCAAAAAATTTGGAAGAAGAAGGAAGAAGGAGAAGATTGATAACGTTTAATCAGCATATTCATAAATTAAATAGGAAGGAAGATACCAAAAATGAATTAGACGAATCATTTATTTTGGCAGAGATGGTAAGAGCAATAACAACAGCAAAACCTTCATCTCCGGGGAAAGATCAAGTTTGTTATATCATGTTAAAACATTTGGGGGAAAAATCAAAGTTGAAGTTGCTTGAGGTATATAATAAAGTATGGAAGGAAGGAAAATTACCAAATGCCTGGAAAGAAGCGGTAGTGATTCCGATAAGAAAACCTGGTAAGGATCCGACAAAACCCACTAGTTACAGACCGATAGCTTTAACTTCTAATCTATGTAAAATTATGGAAAGGATGATAGTAGATAGACTGACCCATGCCATAGAAAAAAGAGGATTATTGGCTAGTTGTCAGAGTGGTTTTAGGAAGGGAAGAAGCACAATAGACTCAGTGGTAAGAATTGAGACGGAAATAAGAAAGACATAAGCGAATAAAGAGACTTTAATAGCGGTATTTTTTGATATTGAAAAAGCGTACGACATGATGTGGAAGGAGGGGTTATTAATTAAAATGAATAAGATGGGTGTTGGAGGGAAAATATTTAACTGGGTAAGGGATTTTCTTTTTGGACGGAAAATACAAGTGAGGATAGGGACAGACATGTCAAATCAATACATAGTTGGAAATGGTACACCACAAGGGAGTGTGATAAGCCCATTACTCTTCATAATTATGATCAATGATATATTTGAAAAAGTTCCAGAAGACATTGGAAGGTCTTTGTTTGCAGATGACGGGGCGTTGTGGAAGAGAGGAAGGAATATAGATTATGTAGTCAGAAAAATACAGGAAGCAATTGATAAAGTTGTGGAGTGGGGTTTTGATTGGGGATTTAGATTTTCTGTAGAAAAGACGCAGTCTGTCTTTTTTACTAGGAAAAGAGTTCAGGAAGGCATAAAGTTAAGAATGTATGGAAGAGATTTAGAGAGGACTGGAACTTT
This sequence comes from Rhinichthys osculus, assembly GCA_029959095.1. Classification (NCBI taxonomy): domain Eukaryota; kingdom Metazoa; phylum Chordata; class Actinopteri; order Cypriniformes; family Leuciscidae; genus Rhinichthys; species Rhinichthys osculus. Next base: position 11,180,087 of record JARWKJ010000014.1, on the reverse strand, counting down.
TAAATTTTTAGGAGTAAGTTTGGATTCACGATTGACATTTGCAGATCATATCAGAAAAATGGAGGAAAAAGGGAAAAAAGTGATAAATGTGATGAGATGTCTGAGGGGAAGAGAATGGGGTGCAAGTAGATCATCATTGAAAAGAATATATGTGGCATTAATACGATCAGTGATAGATTATGTAAGTGTAGTAATTGGATCGGCAGCTAAGTCTCAGTTAAAAAAGTTAGATGTAATCCAGGCTCAGGCCCTGAGAATATGCTGTGGAGCGGTCAAAACAACTCCTGTAGCAGCCATTCAGGTAGAAATGGGAGAATTACCACTAAATTTAAGGAGGAAACAGTTAATGGCTAACTATTGGGCTGGTTTAAAAGGACATAATAATTCACATATCACTAAAGCAGTATTGCAGGAAAGCTGGGAGTATGGGAAAAATTTAAAGGAAAATTTTGGACGGATTGGAAATGAAATAGCCAAGGAACTACAAGTGTATAATTTGAGGATGAGTCCCACGATAGTTTATCCAGAGATTGCGCCATGGAAGATAGTTTGGCCAGAGGTAGACTGGTTTGTGTTACAGGAAAAAAGGAAGGCTCAGGAGGATATTAATTTAGAAAGACTGTTCAAAAATCGGTTGTTGGAAAAATATAATACATATATACAGATTTATACTGATGGAGCTAAGAATCCAGAGACGGAAGCAACAGGATTAGGGGTGGTGATACCAGATAAAGGAACAGGAATCAATAGGAGAACATCTAATCAATTAGGGGTTTATACAGTGGAAATGTTGGCTATATTAATTGCATTATGATGGGTAGAAAGGACGGGACAGAAAAAAGTATTGTTATGCTCAGATTCATCAGCAGTTTTAACAAGTCTTCGGTCATTCAAATCCAAAAGTCGTCAAGATATTCTGTGGGAAGTACTTCAGTCAGTAACAAGAATAGTTAACCAAGGTGGACAAGTAACGTTTATATGGGTACCAGGACATGTAGGGATAAGGGGGAATGAAATGGCTGATCAATTAGCAAAAAGGGCATTAACAAAAGGAAATATAGAAATGCAAGTTAGTATTAGTAAAGCAGAAGTTAAAAGTGTGATATGGGAGAAAATAAATCAAAAGTGGCAAGAAATGTGGGATAGAGAGAGGACAGGGAGACACTTATATCAAATTCAAAGGGAAGTTAAAGAAACAAGGGTTGGAAGTGGAAATAGGAGAGAAGAAATTGTGATCTCTAGGTTAAGAATGGGACATTGTTTATTAAATAAAACGCTTAAGTTAATAGGGAAACATAATACTGGATTGTGTGAAGGATGCCAGGAAGAGGAGTCTGTAGAGCATATTATTTTGAGATGTAGTAGGTATGGAGCACAGAGAGAGATGATGAGGAATAAGCTGAGGGAGATGGGAGTTCAGAACATCACATTAAAAGGGTTATTGAGTAGTGATAGGGTTCAGACTAGAATTCTTATGACTTTCTTAAGAGAAATAGGGGTTTTTAATAGAATATAAATAAAGGTAGTATGGATGAGGGTTAAAGTATACATTTTGATGTTGTAATTATGGTGGTAATAATAATAATTGTTGTTATTGCTATTAAAATTATTAACATGCAGAATGAATGGGAGGAGGTGTGTGTGTCAGTGGGAGAGGGGGATTTAGTCTGTAAACCTATTTTCTGTTCCACACTCCGGAGCAGAAGGTGGCGGAAATGCACCAATAAGTTGGATGCCAACCGCCGTAAAATAGCAACAAGAAGAAGAAGAAGAAGAAGACAAAGTTAGGCGGAACCTTTAATCACGGTCGGGTGTCGGAAGGGAAGGATTTCCGGTGTGGGACCCGGAAGACGCCAACCCAGAAGCACCGGTAAGAGACGGAGAATGGCTGCGTCCGAAACCGCATACTTCCCTACTATATAGTATGGGAAAAAGAGTAGGCGAGCGAAAAGTATGTACAAATCATAAAAGAGTAGGCGAGAATTACCTGGTTGACATACTAATTATCGCGAGATTCGGACTTAAGTGCGTTCGAATATGCCTACTTTCCTACTATATAGTAGGCGAAAACAGTACGTGAAGGAAGCAGTACGTTCGAAACATCAGTATTCATAAAAGAGTAGGCGAGAAGTTCCCGGATGCCTTACTGCTTCAGCCCAGATTTTTGAGTGCTCAACCGATGGATACTGTGGATACACATCTATCCCAGGAGGCCACGCGAGAGCATACGTCATTATCAACAATCGCGGAGATCAGCGACGCGGGGTTTTTCAAATGTGAGTAAACACGGTTCGTGTTAAACTACTATAGAGTAAACGTTTTAACTGTTGAAGGTGTAAAGTAGTTAGACAGAATAGTATAGTTGTGATTTTGCTGTAAAACATGTTTTGTATAGCTAGCTAACAGGGGAGCTCTAAGCACATGTAACGTCTCTAAAGTGGATTTACATAACCATATACATCTTAAACATGCTTATTTAAAATGTCTATTTACATCTGTATGGAAAATATTGTAAGCATTGACATATTGCAGATGAGCACATCACAACATGAAAAAGACATCTGAGTGATGTATGTGTGGCATTATTATAGGATAACGTTAATTCACTGTTGACATTAGACAAATGTGCTGTAAATAAGGTAAATAAACAAATCTATAAAGTAACTAATCGTGTTTTTATTCAGACTGGTGTGAGCACTGAGGATGAGGAGCCCAGAGCTGAATCCTGGAAACGGTGCCATGGATGAGTCCCTCCATCTCTCCACTGGCCCTTATCGCCTCAGACTGTGAAACGCAGCAACAAGCTCCGGCACGAAGGCACGGTCACCTCTGGTGAATTCATCAGAGTAAAGCCGCAGAATGGGAACCGCTGTGTTGAGATGGCAGTATGTGGGGTTCAGCGCCTGTAAATACATGCTTGTAGTTTGAATAAAGATTTGTTTCATGTGTTGTTGAATTGTATATGCATTTGTTTTTTTTGTGTGATGGTTACTTTTATTTGATCTTTTACTCATTTATTCATGTTTCTTATTGTTGTCAGTATATGAAATATATTTATTTAATTAATTCATTGCTTGACTTACAATTGAGATGTTCGCGTGTATTCAAATAACTCATATGACAAAACAAATTACATTTTGCTTGTTTTATTAAATTATATAATTTTTAGTATATAAAAAAAGTAATATAATTAAGTATTGGTCAGCATTTAATATTATTTTGTTTAAGTTTTGGGGTGGGCTAACAATGCAATTCATTCTGAGGTAGGCTAATATTAATTTTTAAGGAGCGATACTTACATTTTTCGAGTATAAAGTCAACAGTTTTCTCCACAGGAGAGGTCTTCGAGCATCGGCCCGTCTCCTTGTGCAGACATTACAAATGCCGAGGAAAACTGTTCTAGGTTGTGCTGTCGAGTTACTGATGTTATGAAGTGTTAGTGCACCTGTCGCTCATATAATTTAAACTTATAAACTTATTACATAAAGATCATGGAAAGATACCATGCATAGTTGTATCTAACAATGAACAATCATAATGACAAAACAGAAAACATAAAGATCATTGGTTTGTGTACATCATAATATGATATTTATACACAGGAAAAAAGAACAATAACAAGGCTAAATATCTTTAAATAGTTCTTCATAATACATTAAAAATTGTTTTGTTGTTATAAGTCTGAGGGATGAAACGAGAGGTAAATTCATCAAGAAAAGAGGAAAACTTAAAGGAGAAACTTTTTGGGTATAAAATAAAGAAATTAACAACGAGAGATGACGATTTTGTGGTTTCTTAAGAAAAAATATATCGTTATAAGGATAAAACTGTGGGTCACATTAGTCGGGTTTAAAATATAACAACTTAAATCAACCCTAAATGTATTCACAAAATAAATTGGCAGCTGTTTCTTCAACAATACCACACAATGAGCAAGTTTCATCAATATCAAGATATTTACAGATAGATGAATTAAACGTGTCGTTCATCTTTTAAGATGTTGCGCTTGTGATAACGCGTCGTAGGTCACATGATAACGTCAACATGGCAGATGATGTCCGGATCGCATTCATACTCAACGAGATTTGGCTATAAAGTACCTACTCTTTTAGCGCTCTTTAAGTAAGTACTCATTGAAATTAAGTACCTACTCATTGAGTATGCGGTTTCGGACGCAGCCAATCATTAGTAAAAGATTCAAAACAGGTGCGCAAGAGCGAGAACAGCATGGCGATTGGGACACGTTGTCCTTGGAGAAGGATAAAAGGGCATTTCATCTGCAATTCGGGGTTCGAGAAGGAAGGGAAAGGAAAGCTGTGGGCGTTCGGGCGAATCTGGAGATGCCGAGAGGAGAATCACGGTGGACGAGAGATAAGTGCTGTTAATGTTGGGCTTGTGACATGAGGAATCGTTTGGAGGGTGTGTTGATACTTCAGGATGTGTAAAACTGTCTTTTTGGAGAAGGTTTGAAAGCCCCACTTCATTGGGAGAAGTCGAGGAGATTGTAGTGACGCATAGTGGACCAGACCCCCTGTCTACGCCCTAAATCTGTGAGTGACGAGACTTTGCAGTGTTATACCTTAAGATATTCACGTTTATGGAGTTGTGTGGGTTGCAGTGGAACACGTGTGGAAGTGTAATGCAGTGACATTGGGGAGGCGATCCTGGCTGTGGAACCATCGTCTGTATCTCGTCGGATTGAAGCCCATGAAGAAGCCATCTAGTGGTGAAGTTCCCTTCTCTCTATTTTCCATGTGAGTAGAGTCAGCTTCGCTGTTGAAACCTCATCTTTTCTCTGTTTGCTTGAGCCCTGTAAAGAAAGCCCGTTTTGCTGTGGAATCCTCATCTTCTCTCTGTCTGCTTGAGCCCTGTAAAGAAAGCCCGTTTTGCTGTGGAATCCTCATCTTCTCTCTGTCTGCCTGAGCCCTGTGAGTAGAACCAGCTTCGCTGTTGAAGCCTCATCTTCTCTCTGTCTGCCTGAGCCCTGTAACGAAAGCCAGCTTCGCTGTGGAATCTTCATTCTCTCTCTGCCTGCCCGAGCCCTGTGAGTAGAACCAGCTTCGCTGTTGAAACCTCATCTTCTCTCTGTCTGCTTGAGCCCTGTAAAGAGAGCCAGCCTCGCTGTGGAATCTTCATCTTCTCTCTGTCTGCCTGAGCCCTGTGAGTAGAACCAGCTTCGCTGTTGAAACCTCATCTTCTCTCTGCCTGCTTGAGCCCGGTAAAGAGAGCCCGTTTTGCTGTGGAATCCTCATCTTCTCTCTGCCTGCCCGAGCCCTGCGAGTAGAACCAGCTTCGCTATTGAAGCCTCGTCTTCTCTGTCTGCTTGAGCCCTGTAAAGAGAGCCAGCCTCGCTGTGGAATCTTCATCTTCTCTCTGTCTGCCTGAGCCCTTTGAGTAGAACCAGCTTCGCTGTTGAAACCTCACCTTCTCTGTCTGCTTGAGCCCTGTAAAGAGAACCCGTTTTGCTGTGGAATCCTCATCTCCTCTCTGTCTGCCTGAGCCCTGTGTGTAGAACCAGCTTCGCTGTTGAAGCCTCGTCTTCTCTCTGTCTGCTTGAGCCCTGTAAAGAGAGCCAGCCTCGCTGTGGAATCTTCATCTTCTCTCTGTCTGCCTGAGCCCTGTGAGTAGAACCAGCTTCGCTGTTGAAACCTCATCTTCTCTCTGCCTGCTTGAGCCCTGTAGAGAAAGCCCGTTTTGCTGTGGAATCCTCATCTTCTCTCTGCCTGAGCCCTGTGGGTAGAGCCAGCTTCGCTGTTGAAGCCTCGTCTTCTCTCTCTGTCTGCTTGAGCCCTGTAAAGAGAGCCAGCCTCGCTGTGGAATCTTCATCTTCTCTTTGCCTTCTTGAGCCCTGTAAAGAAAGCCAGCTTCGCTGTGGAATCTTCATTTTCTCTCTGCCTGCCTGAGCCCTGTGAGTAGAACCAGCTTCGCTGTTGAAACCATCTTCTCTCTGTCTGCTTGAGCCCTGTAAAGAAAGCCAGCTTCGCTGGGCAATCTTCATTTTCTCTCTGCCTGCCTGAGCCCTGTAAAGAGAGCAAGCTTCGCCGTTGAAACCTCGTCTTCTCTCCGTCTGCCTGAGCCCTGTGCCGAAAGCCAGTGACACTATCGAACCCTTGCCTCTTCTCCGGTCGTCTGAGCCCTGAGAAGAGAGTTAGTCATCCTGCTGGAGCCCATTTTAACACATTGTATTCAATAAAGACCCTGTACTTTGACTCTGGATTGTTTGGTCTCTGTGTCTTCTGTGGTGTTGGCTCCTCGCGGTGGCACGGAGTCGGGGGGTTAGAACGGCTGGTCATCTGGCATTCATCCTCCCACCGGTGACATATTCAGCAGCATCTGTGTTTGCACAAGATATGAGTGATCATTGTACTATTGGAATTGTAAGAAATGTAAAACTCCCTAAAATAAAACCTTGCATAATTACTAGGCATTGTATGTCTCAGTTTAGTGAGCAAGGTTTTGATTATGAGCTTGCTCTATTTGGCTGGGAGAAGATTTCGTTGATCCCAGATATTTATTGTGCCTGGAAGTACTTTCATGAAGGGCTCACCACTATTTTTAATTATTATTATATAATAATAAATTATTATTATTAATAGCCTCTTAAAAAATATTGTGTCAAGGGTCGAGATAACCCTTGGTTCTCACCCACATTATCAAATTTGATTCATGAGCGTGATGTTGCCTGGGCTAGAGCAAGACATTCCGAGCTTCAATCCGATTGGCCTAGTTTCAGACAATTAGGCAATAGATGTACAGTGATAAGAAAAGCTAAAGCTGATTACTTTTTAAACGAAACAACACGTAATCAAAACAAACCTATGAAATTTTGGAAAAATACTGACTTGATGTAAATAAGTCAGCTGGTCCTGTCCAATTAGAACCATTTTTCTTAAAATTAGCTTCAGATCACAGCTGCCCTTTTGACATATATTTATAATCTATAATTAAAGAGTTTTAATGAATTCCAAAGATATGGAAGTCTGCATTTGTTATTCCATTGTTAAAAGGAGGAGATCCTTCTGATATGAATAACTATAGGCCGATTTCTAAACTAGGCATTCTGTCTAATGTTTTTGAATCTCTTATTAGTGAGCAGTTGATTTCATACTTGAATGAAAACGACATCTTATCACATAATCAGTCAGGCTTTAGGAAAAAGCAGAGTACAACTAGCTGCTATCAGGGTTCTAAATGATATCATTGAGGCCCTTGATAGAGGCCATTATTGTGTTTCACTTTTTATTGATTTGTCGGAGGCTTTCAACACTGTTAATTTCAGTATACTGAAAACTAGACTGAGACTAACTGGATTGTCAAATGATACAATTTCTTGGTTTGAAAGCTATTTATTGGACAGGACAGTGTGTGCGGATGGAAATTCATTCATCTGCACCTTTAAAGATTATGAGGGGTGTTCCTCAGGTGTCTGTTCTAGGGCCTTTTTTATAATTTATTATGCCGATGACACCGTGTTTTATTATAGTGCACCCAAATTGCACCAAGCTGTGTCTTTTCTACAGTGTGCTTTTGATGTTGTGCAACAAAGGCTTTGTTACCTAAACCTGACTTTGAACGAGACCAAAACTAAAGTAATGCTATTTTCACGATCAAAGAAACAACTGGCAAATCAACTATCACTTAAAAATCCTTACAGGGTACTGTAATAGAGGTAGTGACAGAATATAAATATCTCGGTTTTATATTTGATGATTCTTTATCTTTAAATGTAACTAAATGTAACTTTTCTTCTAAACTGAATCCTTTTTTTATTGCCTGTGTGTGAAGGGGTTGTAATCACACATTACAATGATCCACTTGTCGGGTTTTGCTATTACCTCTGAAGGCCAGTATTCCTATGTGAAGTCTCCGGGTCGGATTTTCTGCGAAATCCATTGGATGTGACGTGCATGCGCGCTCCCGAGCCTCTCTCCTTTTTATATACAGTCTATGCGACGGCACTGCAGCTAACGACATGGAGTCTGATAACACCAAAAAACGACCTGCCTCCAGCACAACACACACTCCAACACAAACTCCACATTAATATAAAAAAAAAAAATTATCTGAAGCTCGTCAGGCCAGACGTGAATCGGATCGACTTAGGACGAAAACACGGAACAACATCGGCAGAGTGTTTGAATTATAGAGAGACCTCCGCTGTTTTTATTGTGATAAATTACAAGTTTTCAGATTTGCTGAAATAAATAATGGTAAACTGTAACATACATGAGACATGAAATGAATACAAAAGACTGTTCCAGGATAACAAAAAGTAGGTGCTTTAGGATGTAACTTATTTTATGTACTAGATCTACTGTCTAACGTCACTCATCCCACTACTATCATATTGTTTATAATTTTCAGACATGTTCAGTACAGTAATGTTACTTCCTACGATCTTACTGTTACACTGAAATTGTTCAGTCTAGTTCACTAACCGTTTTCGTTATCATATTATACATTCACCTATGTTGACATTGCTGATTGTGAAAGATACACGAATAGTTAGTGAAATGCCTTATTATGCTAACACCACATGTCGGCTAAATGCAGTCAATGTAACGTTATCATGGTACGAGCATGGAGCATTAGTTCAACATCAAGCTGATAAAGTAGTCTATTATAACGTTGCAGTGGGAGTTTACATGAGTTTCCAGCATGTTGTGTGATGCTTTCTCTGGTGTGTTGAAAGTCTCAGTGTGGCCGGCCGGTACCATGAGTGCTCGCTCTTGTGTTCGAGCACGCGCAAGAGCACGAGCGCTCTTGTAAAAATTGGTTGCAATCTGAAACATCACCGATCGAGGCCGCTAAAAAATACATATAGCACCTTTAAATCTCTTAAATCTCATGGTTATCAATTAAGGACTAAATTAAAAATAAAGCTGGGATTTTATTATAAAAATAAACCCTGTTTTTCATTTGAGGCAAAAAGAAGACTAGTCTCATCTCATCTCATCTTCTTCATTTATATAGCGCTTTTAACAATGAATTGTTTCAAAGCAGCTTTACAGAGATAAACATATAATTTAAGGTAACAGATTGTTTTGGCGTTATAGCGGTTCTTGAATAATGTTACTTCCAGCTAAAGTTAACTTTGATTGATTCACCTCCGTCGAAATGATCAGACTTTAAACCCGAACCTGTGATTAACGCTGACGGCGTTCACATGCTCATTCAGAATTCTATAGTTATGTGCTTTTTAAAATATGTGCGGAGGTTTGTAATTCATACAACCCAGCCTAAACAAACTACTTTTCTTGCCTATAAATTTTGATACAGAATTTTGTTTTATTTTATCACTTCGGGGTACGCGTGCCGGAATTCACAGCGCTTTATCTGTAGAGTGGGAAAGGGATCCTCCATAGGGAGAGGATAGTGGATACTTCAGTACTGCATTGTCATCGGGTCCAGGCGAATCTCCTTCGTCAGATCTGGACACGGCCTGTATCCGGCAGGCTGCGGGAAAACCTCGGGATAAACAAAGACACTAATATTAGCGTAGATGCCATTCTTCTTATGATGTAGCGAGTACATCAAGATTTAAGGGAAGTGTTCCCAGTTCCGGCTGACCTAATCTATGCAGCCTAACATTGAATTTATAGAAGTCTATAATGTATTATGTGTATGCTAGGTCAAAGAGATGTGTTTTTAGTCTAGCTTTGAACTGACAGAGTGTGTCTGCTTCCCGGACAATGGTAGGAAGACTGTTCCAAAGTTTTGGTGCTAAATAGGAAAAGGATCTACCGCCAGCAGTCGATTTAGATATTCTAGGTATTATCAACTGGCCGGAATTTTGAGATCGCAATAGACGTGAAGGACTATAATGCGTTAAGAGCTCGCTCAAGTACTGCGGAGCTAAACCATTTAGTGCTTTGTAGGTAATCAACAATATTTTAAAATTTATACGATGTTTAATAGGGAGACAATGCAGTGTTGACAGAACCGGGCTAATATGGTCATATTTCCTGGTTCTGGTAAGAACTCGAGCTGCGGCGTTTTGAACTAGCTGTAGTTTGTTTATTAAGCGTGCAGGGCAACCACCCAGTAGAGCATTACAATTATCTAGCCTTGAGGTCATGAACGCATGGACTAATTGTTCCGCATTTCCCAATGAGAGCATATGGCGTAATTTAGATATATTTTTAAGATGGAAAAATGCAGTTTTACAGATACTAGACACGTGGCTTTCAAAAGAAAGGTTGGTATCAAATAGCACACCCAGGTTCCTAACCGACGACGAAGACTTGACAGAGCAGCCATTAAGTGTTAGACAGTATTCTGGGTTATTACGTGTGGAAGTTTTTTGTCCAATAATTAGAATCTCTGTCTTTTCAGAATTTAGTAGTAGGAAATTACTAGTCATCCAATTTTTTATATCAGCTATGCATTCCGTTAATTTTGTGAATTGGTAAGTTTCGTTGGGTTTTGAAGAAATATACAGCTGAGTATCATCGGCATAACAGTGAAAGCTAACTCCATGTTTCCTAATGATATCTCCTAATGGTAGCATGTACAGAGTGAACAGCAGCGGTCCTAGTACTGAGCCTTGTGGTACGCCATACTGAACTTGTGATCGATAAGACATCTCTTCATTTACTGCTACAAACTGATAACGGTCAGTTAAGTATGATTTAAACCATGCTAATGCAATTCCACTAATGCCAACATAGTTTTCTAGTCTATTTAAAAGAATGTTGTGGTCAATGGTGTCAAATGCAGCACTAAGATCGAGTAACACTAATAGAGAGATACAACCACGATCGGATAATAAGAGCAAATCATTTGTGACTCTAATGAGAGCGGTCTCAGTGCTATGGTACTGTCTAAATCCGGACTGAAAATCCTCGCAGATATCATTTCTTTCTAGAAAGGAACATAGTTGTGAAGATACTGCTTTTTCTAATATCTTTGACAGAAAAGGCAGATTCGAGATCGGCCTGTAATTGACTAATTCTGTAGGATCAAGTTGTGGTTTTTTAACAAGCGGTTTTATCATAGCCAGTTTAAAGGTTTTTGGTACGTTGCTAGAGACAAAGATGAATTAATGATATTAAGAAGAGGATATATGACCTCTGGAAACATCTCTTTCAGTAGCTTAGTCGGTACAGGATCTAACATACAAGTTGTCGATTTAGATGAATTAACGAGTTTGCAGAATTCTTCCTCTCCTATAGCAACAAATAAATCAAATTTTTCCTCAGGGAGACTACAATGCACTTCCTGATGCGATACTGTGGTAGACGGTTGCATAGTTATAATTTTGTCCCTGATATTATCAATCTTATAAGTGAAGAAGTTCATAAAGTCATCACTGCCGTGTTGCTTTGACACTTCTGAGCTTGAAGCTTTCTTTTTCGTTAGTTTAGCCACTGTTTCAAATAAATACCTAGGATTATGTTTATTTTCTTCTAATAGGTTTGAAAAATAAGCAGATCTAGCAGCTTTTAAAGCCTCTCTGTAAGCAATTGAGCTCTCTTTCCACGAAATCCGAAATACCTCTAGTTTAGTTTTCTTCCAGTTGCGCTCCATTTTTCTGGCTGCTCTCTTTAGGGCCTGAGTGTGCTCGCTGTACCACGGCGTTGGACTATTTTCTTTAATCTTCCTTAAGCGCAACGGAGCAACTGCGTCTAAAGTGCTGGAAAAGAGAGAGTTAAACGTTTCTGTTGCAATATCGAGTTCTTCTAAGCTATCTGGGATGCTGAGATGATAAAACTGATTAGGAAGATTATTGATAAAGCAATCTTTAGTGGCAGAAGTTATAGGTCTAACGTATTTATAACACGGAGTCGGCTTTGCAGCCTTGGCTAAATGTAATTTACATGAGACTAGATAATGATCTGAGATGTCATCGCTCTGCTGCAGAATTTCAACAGCATCAACATCTATTCCATGTGATAATATTAGATCTAGAGTATGATTACGACAATGAGTAGGTCCTGACACGTGTTGTCTAACTCCAATTGAGTTTACAATGTCTTTAAATGCCAATCCCAAAGCATCTTTTTCATTATCTACATGTATATTAAAATCACCAACAATTAGTACTTTATCTGCAGCCAATACTAAATCTGATAGAAAGTCCGCAAATTCTTTGATAAAATCTTTATGGTGCCCTGGTGGCCTGTACACAGTAGCCAGCAGAATTCTCAAATGTGATTTATCGTTTACACTATATATTTTTACATTAAGCACCAATACTTCAAAAGAAGTATATTTAAAGCTACATTTCTTGGTGGTTTTGAAAATATTACTATAAATTACCGCAACACCTCCCCCTTTGCCTTTCAGACGAGGTTCATTTTTATAACTGTAATCTTGTGGGGTTGACTCATTTAAAATAATGTAATCGTTTGGTTTTAGCCAGGTTTCTGTCAAACACAGCATATCAAGATTATAATCTGAAATCATATCATTAACTATAAGAGATTTTGAAGTAAGGGATCGAATATTCAGCAACCCAAGCTTTATCATTTGCTCATCTGTATTATATCTGTTTTTTATTTGTTGAACATCAATTATATTTTTAACCTGACGTTTTTTGGATTTCCAAATTCGGGGAACAGACACAGTCTCTATATGATGATATCTAGGTGAAAGAGGCTCTATGTGATGGGATTTATCTGACCTTGGTGACGTGAGGCCGCTAGCAGACGGTCGGTTTAGCCAGTCTGTCTGCTTCCTGACCTGAGCCCCAGATTGTCATGTTTTAGCTCTAAGACTATGAGCCAAATTACTAGAGAGAAGAGCAGCACCAGCCCAGGAGGGATGGATACCATCTCTTTTCAACAGATCAGGCTTGCCCCAAAAACTTTTCCAATTGTCTATGAATTTTATATTATTCTGCGGACACCACTTCGACAGCCAACCATTCAGTGAGGCCAATCGGCTAACTATCTCATCACTCCTGCGTACAGGAAGGGGGCCAGAGCAAATAACAGTGCCTGACATCGTACTTGCGAGTTCACACACCTCTTTAATATAAATTTTGGTGATCTCCGACTGGCGGAGTCGAACATCATTAGTGCCGACATGAATAATGATCTTAGAGAATTTACGATTAGCATTAGCCAGCACTTTTAAATGTGCTTTGATGTCAGACGCTCTGGCTCCCGGCAAACATGTGACTATGGTGGCTGGTGTCTCTATTTTCACGTTCCGTGTGATCGAATCACCAATTACCAGGGCACAATCAACAGAATTCTCAGTGGGTGTTTCACTGAGTGGGGCAAATCGATTTGTTATGGGAATCGGAACAGAAGAGTGGTTCTTTGATCCGCGACTAGAGCGGTGATCTCTCACAGTAACCCATCTGCCCTGCTGCACGGGCTCTACTTCAGCCGGAACTGAATCATGTAAAGAGTTCACTATGCTAGGCGCATCCAAAACACTATCTAAAGATCTAGCATTCTTACCATCCTCAATTAAAGTTTGGATGCGTGTCTCTAGTTCTGAAATCTTCTCCGTCAGCCTGACTGTCTCCTTGCATTTATCACATATAAATCCTATATTGCCATCGGAGAAGGTGACAATAACAGGACAAGAAGACTTTACTCACCGTGTTTGTTGACTGATTTCTTACTTACCTGGACTTTATGAACTCAAAGGCGCGGGCGCGCGAGAGAAAATAAATATATAAATGAGCGCACGGGTGGCGCGTTAGCAGGCTAACGTTAGCAAGTTACTAGCGTGCTGTGTTAACAATAACGGAAGCTAGAGATGTAAGGTTAATCTGAGATGTTGGGTAAGCTGTATTTAGTAGTATAAACAACTAGTAAATGATGGCTCAAAACATAAAGAAATACGAGTCTCAGGCGGAGCTTACAGCCTCGAAGCAAACAAACACACCGCAGGCAGCGAGGCAGACAGGAGCAATCGATCAGCGATCAGACCAGACTAGTCTCAGCCTCTTTTATGCCAGTCATTGATTATGGGGATATTTTGAATAAATCGGCAACTACCAAACTTTTAAGCTCTTTGGATACGTTGTATCAATGTGCACTATAGGTTTATACTGAATTTTAAATATAATACTCATCACTGTGATCTGTACAACAGAGTTGGTTGGTCAACATTATCAACACGCAGATGTAAACATTGGTACCTGTTTATTTCTAAATCCATTTTTGGGTCTATTGTCTACATATCTTTGCTCTCTTACCCAACACAAACCTGTTGGAGTTTATTCTTTGCGCTCACAGGATTTGTATACCCTCGCAGTTCCACTCGCCCGAACTGATTTTGGAAATCAAGCTTTGTCGATTTGCGGCACCCAGTAATTGGAACTTTTTACATAATGACCTGAAATTGCAGACCCTGGTGTCAATGAATATTTTTTTATATTTGCTTATAGTGAGCTATTAAAGGAAGAAATAGCTCCCAGAAGTTCTCCCAGAATTGCTCCCAAGACTTCTGTGGCCACTGCTCATGTATGAAGTGCCGTTAACAACAGTTGAAGCCTTGGAAAGGAGGATCAACACCTTCATTCGCAGATGGTTGTCAGTCCCTAAATGCCTTTCCGCAATTGGCCTGTACAGCTCGGGTAGCAAGTTACAGTTGCCATTAACATCTGTGGTTGAAGAGTTTAAAGTGGCCAAATCCCGGCAGGTGATAATGCTTCGTGACAGTAGCGACCAATTGGTTCGCCAGGCAGATATCACCATCCGCACAGGACGGAAATGGTCACCAGGCAGGGCTGTGGCAGACGCAGAGGCAAGGCTACGCCACAAAGACATCGTGGGGACGGTCAACCAAGGCAGGCTGGGCCTAGGAGTTATAACCAGAGCCAGGTGGAAGGATGCTAATGCCAAAGGTCGCCGCAGCCTAGTCCAGGAAGAGCTCCGTATGGTGGAGGAGGAGGATAGGCAAGCGAGGGCAGCAGCCATGAAAAATCAGGGGAGGTGGACATGTTGGGGCAGTGTCCAAGGAAGACCATTGGGGTGGAGGGATATGTGGGGCATGGAGGATAAGAGGATAAAATTCCTTCTGTGCTCCACATATTATGTGCTACCAACACCAGTGAATCTCCATCGTTGGGGGCTGGTTGAGAGCCCAGACTGCACGCTGTGCGGGAAACCGGCAAGCCTTGAACATGTGTTGTCTTCATGTCAGGCTAGCCTGGCTGATGGCAAGTTTAGATGGAGGCATGACCAGATACTTGCCGTGCTAGCTACAGGCCTGGAGGAAGAGAGAAGGAAGACCCACAAAAGCACGGGGACGACAGCGCACCGTTTAAGTTTGTTAGAGCGGGGGAGAGCTCTAGTGGGACATCCTCTGGCGCAGGAATTCTGACATCGACTACTGACTGGGACATGAGAGTTGACCTCCGGAGACAGCTCAAGTTTCCAGAGGAGATCACTACCTCAACTCTCAGACCAGACATAGTTCTCTGGTCCAGAGCAACAAAACAGGTGGTGCTGCTTGAACTGACTGTGCCATGGGAGGAGAGGATAGAAGAGGCCCATGAGAGAAAGCGTGGGAAGTACCAACCACTCACCCAACAGTGCCAACAGGTGGGATGGCGGGCATGGAACTTGCCAGTGGAAGTAGGCTGCCGAGGATTTCCTGGGCAATCACTTTGGAGCGCCCTGTCCAGACTTGGAATAAGAGGTCCCAGCAGGAGACGGCTTATGGCGAATATCACAAGAGGAGCAGAGACCGCATCGAGATGGCTGTGGCTGAAGCGTTGTGAGCGATGGAACAACCCACAGGGTAGGGAGGGAACATAAAAGAGCACTGGCAGTGGAGCTCAAGGGGCCGAGGGGGCTGCCCCAGGACGCTGGGGTTAGCTGTCAAGCCCTCTGGAGGTGTTGTGGGTTAATTGATGAAACACTGTTGAAGGAGGGTACCCACCTGATGATCCGAAGAAAGCACCTTGGGCCCACACCACAAAGCTCAGTAGGTTGAACTTGTAATGCGCGAGTGTTGGCCATCACCTCAAATATGCGCCTGGGACTTCACCCAGCCATTGAGGTGAGAGCGATGAACCCATCGTATTTTAGACTTTCCCATCTGGCAACCCAGTGACTACTAGGAAAGACTAGTTGGCAACCATGAAAGGATGGTGACAGTAAGGAGAGACTGCTGGCATCTGGGAAAGACCAGTTAGGGGTGTGGCGGCTTGGCAGGCCAAAACACATCTTCCGTGAGGAGGAACCCAAAACCCTCTCTATGAACAAGTATGTGATAAGATACCCCCAAGGTCGGGCGAGAGCGGGGGAGGATGATCGACCTACAGGACGGACCATGGCAACAACCTCGGAAAGTATAAATCGGACTTTGACACAGCAGGACGGCACAGCTGTGGTTTGCACATGTGGGAAAGTTTGCAAGAATACGAAAGGCCTCAAGATCCATCAGGCAAAGATGGGTTGCCTGCGTCCTAGTAGTGTGCAACGCACAGGGCAACCTGGTGAGACGGAGGAGAGGCTGGGACAGGTGGCCAACCACAGTACCCAGAATCTTCAGGCACACAGCAGAGAGAGCGCGGGCAATACCATTTCGGATGTACCTCTGAGGGCAACACCAGGGCAGAGTGGGAGCAGCCAGCAGCACTTGCAGCACAGCCAAAAGGCAGGGAAGCAAGCAGTCAGCTGGCCGGCAGCGCATGCAAGGAGGGATTGGGACCGATTTGACCGAGAAGTGGACGAGGTGTTGGAGCACGTTCTGGCAGGGGAGCTGAACCGGAAAATGAAGGCAATGGCAAGTATTATCTGGAACATTGGTGCTGAACAGTTTGGAGTAAAACAAATGAGATCTTGCCAGTCAACACCTGTGCAGCCAAGGGAGAATCGCAGGATTAAGGAGATCAAACAACTTCGTGCTGATCGCCGGAGGCTCAGGAAAGCTTTCAGGCAAGCCGAGGAGGAGGAAAAACCAGCTTTGAAGGAAATGCGGGACAACCTGAGAGAGCGCATAAAAACCTTACGCCGAGCAGAGTACTACAGGAGAGACAGAAGACGGAGGGCAAAGCAGAGGGAGCAGTTCACTAAGAACCCGTTCGCCTACCTGTCTAAGCTCCTGGGGGACAAAAGATCGGGTCAACTTCAGGCATCAAGGGAAGAGGTAGAGAAGTATCTCTCAAGCACACACAGCGATCCAGGAAGGGGCACCGAACTTGAGATCAGAGAGACCTTGATGAAACTTGGGGAACCAACTACCAAGTTTGCTGATCAAGAACCCTCATGGAAGGAGGTTAATGACTTTCTCAAAAGGGCAAGGGCTGGCTCAGCACCAGGTCCCAATGGGATTCCATACAAAGTGTATAAACAATGTGAGCGGCTGAGAAGGAGACTCTGGAAGCTGTTGAAGGCGGTGTGGAGGGTGAATCGTCTTCCAGATGAGTGGCTCGTTGCAGAGGGGTGTTTTATCCCCAAAGAGGAAAACTCATCGTGTATAAAGCAGTTTCGTACCATCTCCCTTCTGAATGTGGAGGGTAAGATATTCTTTGGAATATTAGCGAGCAGACTCACCACCTTTCTGCTGAGCAACAAGTATATCGACTAGGGATGGCCCGATACCGATACTGGCATCGGGGATCGGGCCGATACTGTCCTCATATACTCGTACTCGTACTCATAAAAATTCGCCGATACCACGCACCGATACCACGTACATTTTGCAAAACGAAACTGGCCGCCGCGAGTGCTTTGTCGAGGTGAACTGAGGCATAGGAAAGTATAATGTCGGCGGTTTGGGCTCATTTAAAGATAAGGGGTGATGACAACAGCAAGGCAAGACTGTAAGTTATGTTCAGCTAAGGTGTCGAGAGGAGGGAAAGAAAGTAGGTTACATCGTTTAACACCAGCAATCTAATTAAACATCTGAAGACGCATCATAGATTTGATGGCCGAGCGCGCGCGCGGGCGGTAATGCACATGCACTCACTCTGTGTGTGCGGGAGAATAAAACGATTCGCGGGACTCCCGCAAACTAGAAATATCTATGAATAAAACATAAAAACTAATAGATTTTTATTCATCTCTTGCAGAAAAGCAACAAGAACAACTACAACAAAATAGAAACGATTTACAGGCCAGAGTTTCTATTCATAACATGGTTACAGCGTTGAGCGATGTAGCCAATCACAGACATATGTGTTGATTTCTGGAACGCAATAGCCAATCAGAAGCATTTAAGATAGACTCCCCTCACCGCTCAAAACGGACTTTTTTGTTCAGTGCTGAATTCTGTATGCTGGCAAATCCTCTAATTATAACAAACAAAGTGTGGATATTATGAAAGATTGATTGTGCAGTCAGCTTCATTGATAATAACAGAGATGTGTGAGATCGCGATGAACTGTCAGCTTTTAGGATTTATTAAGGGAGCGCACTTTGCGTGCATTCAGTCATGCCAGACCATGCACGCAGTAGCCTGCTTGCTTTTATGTTAAATTAACAGTGGTTTGTGTGTTAATAATACATTTATTATTTTACTAATTTTTATTTATTTTTAGACTTGTTAAAACAAGCAGAGAAGAAAATAAAAACAGTCTTCTAACCTGTGTTCTAAAATAGTCGTCTTCTTTTCTGGGAGCCTATTACTTTTGCGGTAGAAATATCGGTATCTGTACTCGGTATCGGCAAGTACACAAATCTAAATACTCGTACTCGTATCGGTTTGAAAAAAAATGGTATCGGGCCATCCCTAATATCGACACCTCAGTACAGAAGGGGGGAGTTCCAGGGTGCATCGAGCATACAAGCGTCATCTCAAAGATAATTGAGGATGCAAAACGCAACCATGGAGATCTTGCAGTCGTGTGGCTCGATATATCCAATGCATATGGAACGGTCCCTCACAAGCTGGTGGATCTCACTCTACATGCGTACCATGTCCCAGGGAAAGTTCAGCACCTCCTGCAGGAGTATTTCAACCGTTTCAGGATGCGATTCACCTGTGGGAACTTTACCACCAGCTGGCAGCGGTTGGAAAAAGGCATTGTAACTGGATGCACCATCTCGGTCATCTTGTTTGCAGCTCTAATGAACCTCTTGGTCAAGACAGTGGAGAAGCCTAGAAGAGGTGCAGTTTTGGCAAATGTGATTCAGCAGGCTCCAGTTAAGGCATTCATGGACGACCTGACCATAACGGCAAGATCATTCCCAGAAGGTCGGTGGATTCTGGAAGACCTATGCAAGATCATTGCAGGTGCCAGGATGGAGTTTAAGCCAGCAAAGTCGAGGAGCATTGTGTTGAGGAAAGGACGCGTGCAGGACCAGTTTCGCTTCAGGATTGGAAAAGACCTTATCCCCACTGTCAGTGAGAGACCTATTAAGAGCTTGGGAAAATGGTTTAGAGCTGAACTGAATGACCGAGAGAGTGTGAAAAAAAAAATGCTCGGGCAGGCGGAAGCTTGGATGCGAGCCTTGGATAGGAGTGGGCTACCTGGAAGATTCAAGCTCTGGGGCTATCAGCATGGTGTGCTCCCAAGACTTCTGTGGCCACTGCTCATGTATGAAGTGCCGTTAACAACAGTTGAAGCCTTGGAAAGGAGGATCAACACCTTCATTCGCAGATGGTTGTCAGTCCCTAAATGCCTTTCCGCAATTGGCCTGTACAGCTCGGGTAGCAAGTTACAGTTGCCATTAACATCTGTGGTTGAAGAGTTTAAAGTGGCCAAATCCCGGCAGGTGATAATGCTTCGTGACAGTAGCGACCAATTGGTTCGCCAGGCAGATATCACCATCCGCACAGGACGGAAATGGTCACCAGGCAGGGCTGTGGCAGACGCAGAGGCAAGGCTACGCCACAAAGACATCGTGGGGACGGTCAACCAAGGCAGGCTGGGCCTAGGAGTTATAACCAGAGCCAGGTGGAAGGATGCTAATGCCAAAGGTCGCCGCAGCCTAGTCCAGGAAGAGCTCCGTATGGTGGAGGAGGAGGATAGGCAAGCGAGGGCAGCAGCCATGAAAAATCAGGGGAGGTGGACATGTCGGGGCGGTGTCCAAGGAAGACCATTGGGGTGGAGGGATATGTGGGGCATGGAGGATAAGAGGATAAAATTCCTTCTGTGCTCCACATATGATGTGCTACCAACACCAGTGAATCTCCATCGTTGGGGGCTGGTTGAGAGCCCAGACTCCACGCTGTGCGGGAAACCGGCAAGCCTTGAACATGTGTTGTCTTCATGTCAGGCTAGCCTGGCTGATGGCAAGTTTAGATGGAGGCATGACCAGATACTTGCCGTGCTAGCTACAGGCCTGGAGGAAGAGAGAAGGAAGACCCACAAAAGCACGGGGACGACAGCGCACCGTTTGATTAAGTTTGTTAGAGCGGGGGAGAGCTCTAGTGGGACATCCTCTGGCGCAGGAATTCTAACATCGACTACTGACTGGGACATGAGAGTTGACCTCAGGAGACAGCTCAAGTTTCCAGAGGAGATCACTACCTCAACTCTCAGACCAGACATAGTTCTCTGGTCCAGAGCAACAAAACAGGTGCTGCTGCTTGAACTGACTGTGCCATGGGAGGAGAGGATAGAAGAGGCCCATGAGAGAAAGCGTGGGAAGTACCAACCACTCACCCAACAGTGCCAACAGGTGGGATGGCGGGCATGGAACTTGCCAGTGGAAGTAGGCTGCCGAGGATTTCCTGGGCAATCACTTTGGAGCGCCCTGTCCAGACTTGGAATAAGAGGTCCCAGCAGGAGACGGCTTATGGCAAATATCACAAGAGGAGCAGAGACCGCATCGAGATGGCTGTGGCTGAAGCGTTGTGAGCGATGGAACAACCCACAGGGTAGGGAGGGAACATAAAAGAGCACTGGCAGTGGAGCTCAAGGGGCCGAGGGGGCTGCCCCAGGACGCTGGGGTTAGCTGTCAAGCCCTCTGGAGGTGTTGTGGGTTAATTGATGAAACACTGTTGAAGGAGGGTACCCACCTGATGACCCGAAGAAAGCACCTTGGGCCCACACCACAAAGCTCAGTAGGTTGAACTTGTAATGCGCGAGTGTTGGCCATCACCTCAAATATGCGGCTGGGACTTCACCCAGCCATTGAGGTGAGAGCGATGAACCCATCGTATTTTAGACTTCATGTTTTTAATTGTTTTGATGATATGTTTTAATGTTATGGTGATTTTCTCTTTTACTTTTTTGATAATGTTGTGCTGCTCATCTTGGTTAGTTCACTTCTGTAAAAGAGATTTATAATCTCAGAAAGTTGTATCTGGTTAAATAAAGGGCAATTTTTTTTTTTATAGTTTAATATGTTTCAAAATAGATTTACATATACAGGAAACTAATATATTAACAAATATTAGAAATTTAAATATCCACATATATTGCACATTAATGTATTTACATAAATATCTAAATGTATTGACATAAAGGAAATAAATATATGTAAATATTTCCAATACAAATATATTTACATGTGTTTAATATAAAAATGTAATAAAAAAAATAATGTTAAAAAATATTTACATTTAAGTATATCATATATTTTCTATTTAGATTTAAGACATTTAAATATATGAAAATCTATTTATTATTAATAGATTTTATATTAATTTATGTGACTTCTGTATGGGGAGAATTCATATTTTAAGTTTTGACTGCAAATGTCACATCCATAACGCTGGAATTGCTCTCCTGCAGATGGCTAACAGTCGGTTCTTGTTCGTTTTTAATTTGCCCTTCTTTAATTGAATTATGGGAATTTAATGATGTTAGACCCAAGTGAATGAAGACAAGCAGCATCCGTTTAAAAAACATAATCATTTCGCAAATAAAGATGGAATTTCACAGACTAAAATGAACTTCATGCAAAAAAATGTGTAAAGAATTTCATAAAGGAAACATTAATGTGCATGTGAGAAATCACACAGATAAAGACCATCTATTATATTTAATTGGTTATAATTAATAATAGTAAAAAAAAAATTGCTTACTCCTAACATTTCAAGATTGGCTAGATATTGTTATGTTTTTGAATGAGCAACTTTCACTTTCACTTTACCGCGACGCATTGCCTGTTATCTCACTGGAGTTCCGCCTTTAGAGGGCGCTCGTGTAACCGAAGCAATGATACACATCCAAGTCTAGGAGAAGAAAAGAAGTGAGCGAGGGAAGGGAAAGGGAACATAAACATGTGAAGTGGAACACAGCCGCTCATTCTGCTCTAAATCTGATGTGTTTTTCAGACTGTGAGTACATTTATTTTTTATTAGGAGAAATCTAAATCCAAACGATTAAACGAGTCAGTTCATTTAGTGAATCACTCAGAAATGAATAGACACGAACTGACTGATGTTGTACATTACGCTCGTGAAACGTGAGCTCGTTAATGTCTGTTTTTTCACATTACAATTTGTGAAGATTATGAGTTGTTGATTATAAGTGTTTTCATTTTATGTGTTTTCAATAAAACAGAGATTTTTTTTTATAATAAATCATATCTAATGATTTGAGGGGGAGGGTGACATTCCCCTTATTGATAAAATGACAAAAACTGCATGCCCTCTTTAAAACCACAACCCCCCTTACCATCCATCAACATTAGATTAACAGTGGTAAGTAGCTATTATGTAAAACGTATCATGCAAATGAAATATCAGAGTGACCCTATTAAGCTTTTTCGAATATTACATTTCATGCAGTGTGTAATATTACATGTATATGTATATATTAGGGGTGGGACGATACAGGTACCTCACGATTCAATTCTGTGGCGATATGTGGTCCACGATATGATAATATCACGATTCGCGATATCTACGATATTCAATATATTGGAAGAAATTTCATCAACGATATATCACGATATATGTGACTGAAAAGAAAAAGGAATAAGGAAATAATCAGGCACAAAAATAATCAGGCACACGAATATACTTTTGTCTAGTTTCGCCATTTTGAACTGAAAATAGCCTATGCAACGTGACTCATGTTAATGTAATAATTAGTTTACTGTCATTGTGAGGGGAAAAGCCGTTTTCATTATGTTAGGCACAAGAATAATAATGCATGTGTACATATTGAGAATTAATATACCGTAAAACTTCCCGGGTTTTTATTTTCCCAAATCGTCGAACTGCACCGGCTTGTATTTGAGACAGGCCTTTATAATTTAGTGTTGAGATGTTGTTCATTGAGTTTAGGCGAGTCTCTAATCTCTAAAAAATCTCCAAATGCTCCACGTGAAACTGCGGTCTTCCGACCTTTTACTATCGTGTCAATTGATCTTGATTAATATGCGCGAGGGAGAGAGCAAGACAGCGCTCGTGTTGTTTGAAGACGTGAGACTGCGCGCGCGCGGCCGTTGCGCTCTCTTCTGTTGTTGTTAGTTAACTTGTGTTCTTCACCGGCCGCTGTTTGCGCCACTTTACCCCTATTTACTCGAACAGCGCCCCCGCAAACAGAATGGTAGATATGGGTAGTGACAGTGACACTGACAACGGGTAAATTAATAATTTTGTGTTGTAATAAAATATCGATATTGGGCGTTAGTGTATCGATTATTTATTGCGACAGAGAGCACAACAATATATTGCAATATCGATTTTTTTTCCCACCCCTAGTATATATATAGCTGTCTGTGAATGTAAATGGTCTGCAAAGTTGTAAAGTCGGAAGGGCACGATAAATAAAGTTATTGTCTCCCGAAAGAAAGAATTGACTCTGAATCGCCTAAACGATTTGTGAGTAATTCCAGTTTCACTTCCGTGACCTGCATATAGCGCGTTAACACATTTGCATAAAGCTCCATATGGTCTTCATTGGCTGCCTGCGAACAAAGTTTGACCCGCCCTCAAACACTGTAGATGGTTCATGTTGTGTACATGTCGAGAAGACGCTGTTTTCTGCTCTGCAAAAGCAAATTCTCTTTGTAAACATTTCCAAAGAATGAGGATGTGAAGAGTGGTTAAAATTACCACCACAGCGATACAACACCAGGATCTGTCATTGGCCTCATCCAAAATGGTGACGAGTCTGCTTACAGACTGGAGAGGTTGAACATTGTCTGGTGCAGTCATAACAACCTTGAGCTGAACTCGTTCAAAACTGTGGAGATGATCGTGGACCCCTGCACTCCCTCCACTCACCATCATGAACAGCACTGTGGAAGCAGTGGGGTCATTCAGGTTCCTGGCCTGAATATGGGACACTCACATAGACTTCATAGTGAAAAAGCTGCTGAAACAGTTCTACTCGGCCATCATCGAGTCTGGCCTGTGCTCCTCAATAATAGTGTTAATTTGTCACCTATTTTTAATTTAGTCTTAGCTTTAGTTATATTTAGTCATTCACATATCTTTTTTTGTTAGTCAAGTTTTAGTCGACTAAAAGTCTCGTCATTTTAGTCTAGTTTTAGTCAAAAGAGAATTTAAGGTATCTTAGTCAAGTTTTAGTCGACTAAAAGTCTCGTCATTTTAGTCTAGTTTTAGTCAAAACAAAACTCAATATATCTTAGTCAAGTTTAAGTCAAAACATTTTAGTCTTTTTTTAAATAAATTATTTCTGAGATAACCATTTCAGTCAAATAGTGTTTCACACATCTCAAATATTGGTTAAATGTCATAATTACCTCACAAAATACACTTGTTGAATGATTTTTGTTGAATTCACTTTGTTAAAAGTGTATGGTTTTCTGATTTATGAGACACATTCACAAATTATGAACTTGTTCTGAAGAGTATTTTATTTTGAACTAACACAGTTCAAAAGCTGTGGCCCAACAGACTCAGACTGACCAATTACAAAGGTTTTTTTAAACTGTTTTTGGTTGTCTTTTGTCTCATTTTTCTATTCTGAGTGTACCCAGAAAAACTGAAAAGAATAGGCCTACTGTACTGTAGGACTAAAATACAACCTATTTAAATTGTAGATTGGTCTTGAGAAATAACAAACAAATGAGATTTAACAAGGCTAACAATAACGATTTCTGCTGTTACTACAGCTGCTGATACTTCCACTTTAGGTTAAACACTGACTCAATTAAACAATCAAGTTCAAAGGCAAGATTTGCAACAGTAAGCAAAATCCGTTACAAGGTAGAGTGTTAGAAAAAATGTGTGTCTTTGAATTGAAGGTTATTTAAAGTGAAAAGAGAACAAGTAACCAAAACAGTATGCAGTTATCACTCTAGAGTCTAGACTTTGTTAAGCTTTAGAAAAGCACTTCTTTCTAATGTAACTAATGTAATGTAATGTTGCGGCGGCCACTTGAAAGGTCTCCAGTTAAACTAAAGACCCGCTCTGCAAAGGCTTCGGAAGCTGGCATTGCCAGAAGGTCTAATACCAGAGGTTTCAGCAGTGGAAACATGGTGGAGCTTTGAGAAGACCAGAAATCCATGCCCAATTCTTCTGGGTTTGCATGGGACAGGGCTTCTTTGAATTTTTGGACCTCTTGTCTGATGGAGGTCTTGGAGGTCTTTGGCCTTGATGATTGCCGATGGGCACTAAAAAAACTGAATCTAGGCCGCTTTTGCTGAGGCGCCTCTGAGACCTCTGCATTTCCAATGTCCTCATCATCTGCCACATCTTCCTGGTATGGTACACTGCGAGTGATGTACTGTTCAGCTTTACTGTGGAGATTCTGTATGTCGTCATTATCATTGTCAATCAGGGTCCCTGCTAACACACTAGCGTCAACAAAACAAGCAGCTACAGCAAGAGGAGAAAACTTGCTTGCCGACACATCCAGAAAACAGCTGAAGCGTAATTCCATGTTTGCATACATCTTCTGTGCCAGTGTAGCTACATCCCTGTAGCTCCTGGCATGAGCAAGGGAGAAGTCTGAAAGGTGGCTCTTCAAGTCCAGTAGTGCAGGCACAACCAGGGAGAAACAACTCGTGTCACTTTCAAGCACCTTTGTGTGTTCTGCAAACGGAAGGAGCAAATCATTGAGGATGGTCACCTTCTGCCATTCACTGGGCAGTAGGCAGTCCCAGCCCATGGTGTCAGCCACTGAAGTCACGTGGTCCTTTACTTGGAGTAAGCGAGACGACATCAAAAAAGAACTGGACCATCTGGTTTGACAGTCTTTGATGAGAATGAGTCCACATTGTTCCAGCAACCGTTCTGTGGCAACAGATGATTTGCGAAACTGTCTAACCAGATGCCGGATATTGTCCAGTAGACGTTTGATTGATTGTTCCTTCTTGATCATGTTGACGACAAGCTGAAGGGTATGGACCACACATAGGGTCCTCTCCAAGGTTCCATATCTGATAGAAAGTTTAACACAAAACAACAATTATTTTCATTAATCCTACAATAACTATTAATCTATACAATAGCACTTTATCACTACATGAAATTAATTCATTAAACATATTATTTCAGATTCTTTTTAGATTTAATATAAAAAATCTATTACAGTGAATAAGCTCTCTATAATAACAAACACCATTCACAGACTGACCTTTCGTCTGCCTCTTCCTCTTCATCACTATTCTGGGAATTGTTCTCATCAGAACTGGTGTCCTCTTCTTCGTGGCGAAATGCAGAAACCATGTTGCTTCCATTATCTGTTATAATCATGAGAATTTTTTTCCTTTGGGATCCCCCATTCTTCTGTGCACTCCTCCACAAGAGTAACAATAGAATGAGCAGTGTGTGGATGAACCATTTGCTTTAAGTTTAGGAGTATGTGTTCAGCTTTACTGTCCTGAACATTAAAATAAAAAGCACTGGCAGCAAGGAAGGAGGCTGTGAGCCCCTTTTTAGTCCATATGTCTATGCCAATGGTTACTTTGCGGGCCATAGCCAGTCTGTTTTTGAATTTGACCTTTTCAGCTAGGTACATTTGGTCGACTAGATTAGCAATTGTGGTCTTTTTTGGCACAGTCAGTCTTTTATCAGTTTTTTCCATCATGTTGATGAATTCCTCATCTTCTACTGATCGTAGAGGGTGTGCTGTCCGGGCTACCCATTTAGCTATAGCCTCCTCTTTGATGCGTTATTCCTGGGGGTCTGGCTTGTACTTGATGTGAGAAAAGAGTGCACCTGACATAGATGGCCTCTCCTCTTTCCTGGCTGGTTGCTTGACCACATCTGGAATCTATGGTGAGAATAAAATGGCCAGGAAAATGGTTCAAGTGCATCTTTTGACATTCTTTGAAAAGAAGAGAACAGAAGGTATGATATTCTTTGATTAGTGTTTAAGGACATTCCCCTGACATAATATTAGAAATAATAACGAACAGCTAAAGTGCGTTGATTCAGTAAGGGATCGTTGTCAAAGTTGTTTTGAATTATTGAAAGTGAATGCAATCACTGAGGTGATAATGCACACATGCATATTTTAGCTAAATGTGCGTGTTTATTTTTTAAATTTATTTAAATCTGCACAGAAACCGCTCAAGCCTCAGCTAACAAAGACTGTACCACTAATAGCTTGACATAAGCACTTATGCAGCCTGCCACTAATACCTCGAAAGCTGCACTTTTGACTGACTTTCTGGCTGCTTCTATCCAGTTATTTAGAATAAAAGGATGCATACTGTACATGTGACAGTGAGGGATTAGAAACGATTCTGAAAGAGAGAGAGAGAGAGAGAGAGAGAGAGAGAGAGAGAGAGAGAGAGAGAGAGAGGTGCATGCAGGCAAAAAATTGTCATTTGGATCTCATATATAGTTATTTTAATCAATTTTTTTTTTTTGGTTGATAATGACAGTGTTGGGGTAGCAACTCTGAAACTGTAGTTTTACAAGCTACTCATAAATTAAAGTCAAACTAAACAAAAATGCAGGTTAAACTAACAGAACATGCAGTGATGCAGTATTTACTGTACACTCTCTGAGACGCGAATGAGACACTGTTTTAAAAGCAACTGAGCTACTGTCAAACTACTAAAAAATTTAATTAAGTTAGTAGTGTCGCTCCTTGCAGTTAGCTACTCCCCAACACTGGATAATGATTAGACTATAAACACTTAGATATGTAATGTAATGTACTTCTCAGAGTGGAGGAGGTTTTATTATTCACAACACATACATATACATATATTCATATGCACTTAAAATGAAACCAAAAAACAAAGAAGATGATCATGTATGTGAACTGGTCCCCAAATAAGCTCTAAAGCTTATACTTGGGGGCCATGACAATCAAAACATTAAAATAAAATAAAAAATGTGTGGCCATACATATAAACATTACATACAATATTCGTACAACTAATGATAGGGGATCCCATTTCACAATTACAATTTTGTTTGACAGTTTACCTTGAGATTATAAGATTAATACTGACATACATGCATAATGAAAAATAGTACATACTTCAAGAAGATGAATACAGACTCAATAATTGATTCTTGAGATTATGCTTAAAATAAAGAAAAGAGCTTGAATTTTCAAATTTCCATCCAGCTTGTTCCAAATCCGTGGTCCCCGGCACACTACGCTCATACCAGTGCTTTTTAGTCTCCGTTTTTTCCCAATAATAATGTGCTTGTTTCTAGTGAGGAAAGTGTGCCGGGGATAGCGGATAGGAACAAGTTCACACAACATGTCATTTAGTCCAAAAACGTCTCAGGTTACGTATGTAACCCTGGTTCCCTGAGAGGGAACGAGACGCTGCGTTTGAGACGCGGTGGGAACGCTCTGCGTGATTGCGTTATGAAGCACGTGTAAAATCAGTCCAATGGAAGCCCGATACGTCATGGGTGACGTCATAGACCAGGAAACTATAAAGCACCCTTGAAAACAGACCGCAACAGCTTCTGAAAAAGTCTGAAGCAAGTCGATCAGGGCATGCAGGAAGTATGGCAGGCAAACGCAGCGTCTCGTTCCCTCTCAGGGAACCAGGGTTACATACGTAACCTGAGACGTTCCCTTTCAAGGGAACTTCGAGCTGCGTTTGAGACGCGGTGGGAACCCCATACCCACTACGCCATAGTGACAAATGCCCGTTCTGTGTGAAGTCCTTGCGCACACTAAGAAGCAAGCAACCTCGCCCCAGGAGTGGAGAGGTCAAGGTCATAAAACCTGACAAATGTATGTGGAGAGGACCAACCTGCCACATTACAAATGTCAAGAAGGGAAACACCCGAAATTAAGGCCGTAGAGGCCGCCATACTCCTTGTAGAATGGGCCCGTACAGCCATAGGTGAAGGCTGACCGGCCGCTTCATAAGCCAATGATATAGCCTCGACTATCCATTTGCTCATAACCTGTTTAGATGCAGGGCACCCTCTTCTGAGTGACCCAAAACATACAAATAACTGCTCTGACTTACGCCACAGGGCAGCTCTGTGAACGTAGGCATCCAATGCCCGAACTGGACATAACAGGTTCAGTTGTTCCTGATCTGGGGTATTAAAAGGTGGAGGATAAAAGGCCTGCAACACTATTGGGCCCCCAACATTAACTGGGACCTTAGGAATATAACCCGGTCTAGGGTATAGAAATGCTTTCACCATACCAGGTGCAAATTCCAGACATGACGGAGCAACCGACAGGGCATGCAAATCTCCAATTCTCTTGATAGATGAAATAGCAAGGAGAAATAAAGCTTTCAAAGTGAGGAATTTTTCTGAAACCTCTTCAATAGGCTCGAAGGGAGCCAGAGCCAGACCCTCAAGTACAATGGCTAAATCCCAAGCCGGTGCTCTAGAGTGCAGTGCAGGTCTCAACCTCAATGTACCACGGAGAAAACGAGTAATCAGAGGATCTCTCCCAAAAGAAGTACCCCCCAGAGGGGTATGATAGGCCGAAATAGCCGCCACATAAACTTTTAAGGTGGAAGGAGATAATCCAGCAGAGAAACGGTCTTGCAGAAAATCGAGAACTGAACCAACAGGGCAGTTAACAGGATCTAACTGACGCTCACCACACCAGGTGGAGAAAAATTTCCATTTCAGTGCATACAGTCTTCTCGTGGAAGGAGCTCTGGAATGGAGAATGTCTCAACGACCTCAGTCGAGAGACTGGATTCTATGAGCCTGGCCCCCTCAGAGGCCAGGCCCACAGTTTCCACAACTCCGGTCGAGGGTGAAATATCGTGCCCCCTGCCTGGGACAGCAGGTCCCTCCTGAACGGAATCTCCCTGGGAGAGCCGTCCAGAAAAGACAAAGTCCGAGAACCAAACTCGAGTCGGCCAGTATGGGGCTACTAGTAGCAGATGAGCCCCTTCCCGGCGAACCCTTTCCAGAACCTCCGGGAGCATAGATATCGGGGGAAATGCGTAAAGGTGCAGCCTCGGCCACACCTGCACCATCGCATCCAGTCCGAGAAGAGCTGGCTGCGTGAGGGGGAACCATATAGAGCAATGCGTTGTACAAACGATGTGAAAGGTCGACTTGACTTTAGTTAGACCAAAGTTCTCCCTAAGAAGCTCCACCACCTCGGGGTGAAGTCTCCAATCCCCTGGGCCTCAGCCCCTGCCTCAACAGGATATCTGCTCTGATATACGAGACCATCAGTGTGTTGTCCGCCATTCGCCGAGCAACCACTCATGATCGCCCCCCACTTGTGAGGGAAGCATCCGTCGATAGCAATATGCGTCGACAAGAAGCCCCCAACACTGGGCCTGGGCGAGGAACCAAGGTTCTTTCACATGACCGAAGCACGAAGGCATAGTCGCGTGACCTTGATCATGCGAAAACGTATTTCCCCTCGGAGAAAACCCCTTGGTCCTGAGCCACCACTGCAGGGGTCTCATGAACAGAAGGCCAAAAGTAATACGTTGGACGCAACTGCCATGAGACCCACCCGTCTGAAACTGTTTCACAGTGAGTGACTGGCCTAGATATACCCCATTACGACTGTAAGAATTGCTACACCTAGAAAAGTGGTCCTCAGAGCACACTCTTCTTGGCGTTGAGAGGCAACCCCAACATCCTTAATGAGACAGAACGACATCTCGATGCCGAACTGCCATAAACTCAGATTGAGCTAGGAGCAACCAATCACTGATGTAGTATAATACGCGAATGCCCTGGAGTCTCAGAAGAGCCAGAGCTGCATCCACGCATACTGTAAAGGTGTGGGGTAATAAACCTAGGCCGAATGGAAGAACCCGATAATGGTATGCTTCGCCCCCGAAAGCAAACCTCGGGAACCTCCCTCATCCTCTTTCGGAAACAATGAAGTAATGGCTGTCTGCTGGGAGGAGGAACCCCTTCTACAGCTCCTTTTGCAGAAGTGACAGTACTTCCTGCTCCATAACCAAAGCCTGCTCGGGGTCCACCAATGAGAGGAGGAACCCTAGAAATCTGGGCGAACGAGAACCGAACTGAATTCTGAAACCCTTTTCTATAGTGTGCAGGACCCACTGAGAAATATGTGGCAGTAGTTTCCACGCTGCCAGAAATTTACTAGGGGAACCAGTCTCTCAAGACTGGCCTCTGGATTTGTTTGAACAGTCACTACGGCGCCCTGAAGCGGCGAACCGGCAGGGAACAACCGAACTGACCATTCTACGACCCTCCTCGGAGGATCGTATGGGGATGCTGACACCTCGGTGCCCTGAACGGCGAACCGGCAGGGAACAACCGAACTGGCAGCGCTGCAACCCTCCTCAAAGAGTTGCACCCCAGAGGAAAAACGATTTCTCAAAACCGTCCCTTGGTTGAACAGTCACTACGGTGCCCTGAAGCGGCAAACCGGCAGGGAACAACCGAACTGACCGCTCTACGATCCTCCTCGGAGGATCGTATGGGGACGCTGACACCTCGGTGCCCTGAACGGCGAACCGGCAGGGAACAACCGAACTGGCAGCGCTGCGACCCTCCTCAGAGAGTCGCACCCCAGAGGTCGCCGAGGAGAAACGATTTCTCAAAACCGTCCCTGCCCCGGAGGAGCCCTCAGAAGCCTGATAGCCTCGTTTTCTTGCGACAGGACTTCTTGTCTAAGCTTTATTAGAGATGATGACAGTCCTCAGATCTTGCCTACCTCTAACTAGCTTAGTTCCTACGACCCTCCTCAGAGGATCGTTGAAAAAAGCAGGCACTTCGGCGCCCTGAAACGGCGAACCGGCAGGGAAACCGAACTGACTGCTCTTCTTTTTTCTTATTTGAAGGCTCGTTTGGGGACACTGACACCTTGGTGCCCTGAAACGGCGAACCGGCAGGGAAACCGAACTGGCAGTACTGCGACCCTCCTCAGAGAGTCGCACCCCAAAGGGCGCTGAGGAGAAACGATTTCTCAAAACCGTCCCTACCCCAGAGGGGACCACCCTTAGAAGCCTGATCGCCTCGGCGTCAGGGCTTCTTCTTTGTCAAAGCTATTTTAGAGATAAAACAGATCTTGCATGTCTCTAACTGGCTAGACTGCGACCGCCACCCAGGTACCCCTCAATTGCGGAGGAGCCCGAATGGCGACGCTCTGTTTTGCACTTTGTGCTGAGAGGAGCATAATATTTTTTGGCCGTCTCAGGAACATTAGATTGGTGAGGAAGAAACCTCTGGAACGCCGCTGAATGGTTTATTTCTTAGTTTTCTTGAAAGCGGAGCGTCCAGAAGAACAGACATAATTATATCTTTATTTTCCTTTATCTTTATATCAGAAAAAACTTATATATATATATACACATATATATATCACTCTGCGGCCACCAGCAGGAAACAACCGAACTGGCAGCGCTGCGACCCTCCTCAGAGAGTCGCCCCTCACATTCATCCATGTCCTTATATACTCTACCCACCAGCGCTGCCTAATAAAAATGTATTCATTATTAAGATGGCTGGTGGGTACGTCGGGGTTAATAACGATAACGCCGACTCGGGAGAGAGAAAGCTCGCAAGCGTCTCTTTAACCCGAGGCAATGTCATACTATGATACTTAATACCCAAACATTACTATAGTCAGACATCTGGGGATTAAACACATAAAATACAAACTGGTTTATTCTACGATCTCGACACCTCAGTGTGGAGATAAGGAAAAACCACAGTCCCCGACGAGGAGGCTGAGATACAGAGTTTTCCTGTTTTAAGATACAGTTCATCTAACAAACTCTTCTTTATTTTCAATCTCATGTTCAACTGGCCAGTAAATATTAAACTGGCAACAGCACTAGATAAAACCTCCTTTTTTCTCTTTAAAAAAGCTCCTCTTTATTCAACAGAGTTATGAGCTGGAAAATGTATTCATTGAAAACTCAAACATCTGCCTTTTTATAAAGATTTGTATTTGTTTTGTTCTCTTTCTTTTTAAACAAAACACTAACGATACCAATTCCTCGGAACTGGAAATCGCAGCACACTAGATCTGACATGTGAAAGCTGAGAAAGGGCGGAGCCCGTCCCAACCCCCGCTGTCAGATCCGTTTTCGAACCCCGAAATACGAGCCGTCTCCGTGCCTCGGCAACAGAGAGACCCGCTCGGGGAACGCGAACCGAAACGTCCTCCTCGAAGAACGCCCGGCGGGAGCGGAGCGTCCTCACGGACAGCTTCTCGCAATGCACAGTCAGATCCCTCGAGAAATGACTGTTGCATGCTCCACTCCCAAACAGCAACAAAAAGCTGATGTGTGTCCCCACCCGTGATGTAACGAGGGCAGGGAACAACACAACGTCTATAATATTGCTTTGCTCGCCATAATGATAGATAGTGATATATATATATTGGGCTTGACAAACAACAATAAATAGACAAGGACAGAATCACAGAGAGCGCTTGCTGAAGACAACAGAAGCTGTTGCGGTCTGTTTTCAAGGGTGCTTTATAGTTTCCTGGTCTATGACGTCACCCATGACGTATCGGGCTTCCATTGGACTGATTTTACACGTGCTTCATGACGCAATCACGCAGAGCGTTCCCACCGCGTCTCAAACGCAGCTCGAAGTTCCCTTGAAAGGGAACCACCTGATACATAATACATGCATTGTGAAATATATTATATTCAGTTAGTCTTAGAATACCATACCTAAAAAACATGGAACAGGTTGGAGCATTGAAATCAGACCATGATATGGCACGAATATTTTTTTTTGTGCAAAATTTCTAACTTTCTTAGATAAGTATGATAAGTGTTGCACCATATAATATTGCAGTAATTTAAATGGGGTTCAAAGAGAGTTTTATAAAGAGTAATTAATGTTGCATGAGGAAGCAGATATCTAAGCTTAAAGAACAGACCAACATATTTTGATAACTTTTTAACAAGGTATTCTATATGGTGTTTAAAATTTAGGTGCTCATCTATAAAGACGCCCAAAAATTTAGTCGTCTTCACTCTCTGTAGTTTCTCTCCCTTTATTTTAATCTGGAAATTTAAATCATCGAAATTAAGTTGTTTTTTGTTTGGACAAAATATTATGTAGTTTGTTTTGCTAGTATTTATAGATAATTTATTTACTTTAAACCAGTTATTCACATTTTGAAGCTCTTTGTTAAGTAGTTGTTGAAGTTCAAATTCATTGTTATGTGATAAAAACAAGTTAGTGTCATCTGCAAAAATTACTTTATGCAGAGTCTTTGAAGAATTTTCCAGATCATTAATGTAAATAATAAAGAGGAGAGGACCTAATATGGATCCTTGTGGAACACCACATTGAATATATTTGTTTTCTGATGTCTGTTTGCGAATAGTTATGTATTGTTGCCTCTGATATAAATAGCTCTTGAATTGAGGCCAAGCACTCAATTCAGTGCTTGGCCTTTAATCCCATAATGGTGCAATTTATACAGTAATATAGTAAAATCGATGGTATCAAAGGCTTTTGAAAGGTCTAAAAATATACCGATACCATATTCCCCCTTTTCAGTGGCATCATTGATCTTTTCAATGAGATCAAGGATCACCATACAGGTAGTATGTTTTTTCCTAAAGCCATACTGGGATGGATTGAGTATGTTCAATGTATTAAAATAATTAATAAGTCTATTATACACCACTCTTTCCAATATTTTGGAAAGAGTTGGTAAGATGGATATGGGACGATAATTTGATATGTCATTTTTGTCACCAGTTTTGTAAATCGAAAATTTAGACTATATTTCAACTTGCCCATGTAAATGCCAACTAAATATCATTTGAAGCGCAGGTTTTGTTCTACAGACGAGCAGGTGCTTCAGGAGTGTTCACCTAATCCGCCATCTTGCATGATCTGATATGCGAGAAATCACTTCAGTGCCCTCTGAAGGTCTGAAGGCATCATTTAGTTAGTGTGGCATGCAGGGATTGTGTGTGTTGTGTGTGACGAGATTTCTCGTTGAGTGAAAAGCTGTCTCGCGAAATCACCATAAAATTAACAGTGAATATTCCACCGCTACATTCACATTACATGCCTCTACTGTCATTTTGCTGTTTTTATTAAAATAAAAACGTTGTAAATGTCTACTCTGCTCATCCACCACGAGTTGCTGCACATTGCAGCATGGAATCACAGTTCACTGATTGCATGACAATAGCGGAGGATTCGTTGCGCAACAGAGCCTAAGCGTCTGATAAATGCCTTATCCAGGGCCTGCTCTAGCCCTTTGGTTGGCCTAGGCGAGATTGAGTTTTGCGCCATTGTACAAATACATTTTATCTGACCATGTAACTTGTAGTAGATAAATTACTATTTCTACCACCATTATTACTAATCTAATGGGCTGCTACAAGGCTAAGGGGGTTTAAGAAAATTCTCTCTGTTAAATTTGCACACTGAATATGGGTTGGAGCTTTTAATTTTGAACTCTCAAAGTGCACCAGGTTGATGAATTTAACACCTGTCCTTTGGAATTCTCTGCCTCTTGAACTTAGGGAAGCCCAGTCTTATGCCATTTTTAAAGGTCAACTTAAGACATACTTTTTTTAACTTGCATTCACTTGTTGATGTGTTTTTTTTAAACAATTGACCATTGTGTAGGCCTATACAGCGCTTTGAGAAGCTGCTTTTAAAGGCGCTTTATAAAATAAAGGTTATTATTATTATTTTGTTACAGTGTCTGTCTACATTACACTACTGCATAATAATAGTTATAATACAAGAACTGCAAGCAGTTATTCCGGGGCCAAGCACCTTTTGACCATGTTTGACATATTTGGATTTAATTTGAAAACTTATTCAACTTACCAATTGTTCAAATCAAAATTCCCATTGTTAAACAGTTGCTACATATTAAATTATTAGAATTTCTTCAAAGCTATAACCTTTTTTTTACACAGCATGGTAGTCATACACAGTTGTTTTTTTCTATTTTTTTGGAGACTTGAGTTGTTAAAGGTAGAACTGCAGCAACTGGCTCCAAATTACAATCTTTTAAAGTTGTATAACATGAGAATCAAACCCATAATATCTGGGTCAGGTGTTTGTCACTCATCACATTGCGCCACTTGGCCAACACACATTTACACAGCTGTTGAAATTCAATAGTTTCAGGAGAGAATCAGGTCAAAATGAAGTATTTTGAAGAAAATGCAGAGCATATTGTATTTAAAAAGTTTGAATAAATGATCCAAAATTGGTCAGATTACTACTCATTACCATTACATGTGTGCACATTTTCCTACTTGTGGTTCATATGGCTGCCACTGACAACCATTCTGGGTGAAGAAGAACAATTTTACGTAAAATAATTGCATGTTGTATGTGACAGCTTCAGATGAGATCATTCTTAGGCACAATGCCTGGAACAGACGCAACTTCCACATCTTTTCCTGCCACAGTACCTCATGCGGTCTGGGCACGTGTCACACTGAGTTGCGAACCCACAACGCTAAGCATCGAGATCTGTGGTGTAACACGTTGAGCTAATCACTCATGCATGTTCACCAGCCTGCTGAGGAGAGGTTTCAGTGTGAGAATGAGTTCACAAAAAAGTTCCATGACATGTTATCCAGATTAGCATGCTAAGCTAGCCCAATGTTAATGTAGCTTATGACGTGGTACATCCAATCTTGGCAAAATAGATATCATCGGATTCGGCATGACGCAAGGAATCGATAGACACCAATTTTATGATTTTGTGACAAACTGTTCACAAGTTACAGCCTCTGAACCAATGTTGGGTCGAACTTGTTAAATTTGCGACATCATAACTTTTTTTTTTCCAGTATAGCAAAAAAATCGGGAACAGTACTTCTATGCGGCTCGGTCCGAAGATCATTTGAGCACATGTTTGGAGAAAATTGGACAAATTTTGAAGGAGGAGTAGCGAAAAAACTGTTTTACATTCGCTCCAATATGGTGGCCAGTCACATTGTTGAAAAATAGCATATGAGATATCGTTGAAATCGGCATAAGCGAAGGAATATATTGACATAAAGAAATCAAATTTCAAGCAATGTTAGCAAAAGTTATAAGCGTTTTTTCAAAAAACAATGATCTCTGGAACACTAGGTGGCGCTGTGATCAAACTTCTCAGGTATCTTCGGGCCATGCTAATGATCATCCATACCAAATTTGGTGAAGAAATTTCAAATCGTTTAAAAGATATTGCAAGTTATGACAAAATTCAAAATGGCGGACATGTGGTACATCCCATCATGGCAAAATCGATATCCACGGATTTGGAATGATGCAAGGAATACATAGATACCACAATTATGATTTTCTGACAAACTGTTCAAAAGTTATTGGCCAAAATAACAATTTGTCATATCTCATGA
The DNA here is from genome assembly GCA_029959095.1 of Rhinichthys osculus. Taxonomy (NCBI): domain Eukaryota; kingdom Metazoa; phylum Chordata; class Actinopteri; order Cypriniformes; family Leuciscidae; genus Rhinichthys; species Rhinichthys osculus. Next base: position 11,142,597 of record JARWKJ010000014.1, on the reverse strand, counting down.
CCCGTAGGTGGCGCTATTTCCAACTTTGGCATGGGACCTCAGAACATGCTTCCGATGAAGTGTAACAATTTTCGTTTTGATTGATCAAACTTTGGCCGAGCTATAGCTTCTGAACCAATTTTGGGTCGACCTCGTTAAGTTTGCGACATCATAACTTTTTAACAAAGATGAATAAAAAGTCATTTCTGAGCGGCTCAGTTCAAAGATCATTTTAACAAATGTTTGGACAAAATTGGACAAATTTTGAAGGAGGAGTAGCAAAAAAACTGATTACTGTACTTTTCAAAATGGCCACTACTGTAATGGGCGGAGTCTTAATGTACAATATTGATTGCAATCATCATAATGAGTGTATTCAGGTGTATTAAGTTTAATTTTTCTAGATCTAAGGGTTCAAAAGTTATAACCATTTCAATGTTGAATTTTTGAACTGGTGGTGGCGCTATAGAGTTGGTTCTAGAGACTAAAAATTTGGCTAAATTACTTTTCATGACCTTATCTATAAGTGTGCCAAATTTCATCATTTTCCTACTTACGGTTCATAGGGCTGCCATAGACTTCCATTTACGGAATAATAATAATAATAAGAAAACTTACAGATACAATAGGTGCCGAATGGGCCGCCGATGTACGAGTTTTATGGGCCGTTAAGACAAAAAAATAAATAAATATATAAAAGTATTCGAGATGTATCGGCCCAAAAAGCACGTCGGCCCACCGGGAATCTCCCGGTAGTCCCGATGGCCAGTAGATGCCTTTGCACAATACTAAGTAAATTTATTTCGTTTGACACCGTAATGGCTGAGATGAGAAGACTGGGCTTTCTTTTTATCTTGTTCCTTTCTCCTTTTCTTCCCTGTGCACCAGAGGGTTTAGACCGCTTGATTTTCGATCAACGCGCCAGCACTTGCCTTGCCTAACGTAACGCAACTCCCCCTGCCCCCCATTAGGAAATGATCGACAATAATCATCAATTCAATCTAATAATCAAGTTGACAAGTAATTAAACGTGTGGCTGAGGGGCGCCTTAGGATGATCATGTATAATAAACATGTTTTATTTCGCTTGTCATTCTAATTCTATGATTAATGGGAAGTAGGCAAAGGGCAACACTAGAGTGCGCCTGCGCCCCCAACACATTTGCCGCCCTAGGCGATCGCCTAGTTCGCCTATAGCAATCGCCGGCCCTGGCCTTATCTTGTAGAATGCGCGTTCAGCACCACCGCTCCCTATACACAGGAGTACATGCTATCGCGAATTTGAAAGTGAATGTAAAACACGTGCTCTCTGATGCGTGCAAATTAGGCTGCATTCAATAGCCTGTCTCCCAATATCAAACCTATCTCTGTCTGAACTGTGTAGTTGTGGCTCTGGTCTCTGTTTTGGTCTCTGTTTGCACTTTGAGTATTGAGAGAGTACTTTGATTATGGTTGCACTTGCACTTATTGTTTGCACTTTAATAAGACTAAGGCCTTTTTTTGTTATTTATAATGTTTTTATTTTTATTTCTTGAATGTGTGGAAAGGAGTTCAATTAGGAGGTCACACAAAGCCTCAATCAGAAGCTCATAATTCATGTACAGTAAGGTCTGAAGAGACTCATGTGAAATCATACAGGAGAAAAGTAAGTCAGTTGAGTTTGTGGCAAAACCTTTTACAGTGCTTGTATATTGTTGTCTTTTAATGCATTTGATAATTCATACTCATTAAGTATAACTGAAATTACATTCCAGTCATGAATTTTTTCATTGAGGATTTCTGCAAAAATCTTGTCTCGTCTCGTTCTCGTGAATTCAATCTCGTGTCTCGTCTCATGAGATAAGTGGCTCGTCACAACCCTATCATTCATGTTTATTTGTAAGTAGGGCTGGGTATCGTAACAAAATGTTCGATACCGATACCTTGACTTCGATACCGGTTCCTGAACGATACTTTTTTCGATACCAATTTTATGTAACCAGTTTTAACAATATAACATTACCTCATTTTTATTTTTTCAGTTTGTTGACTTTTTTACACTCATATTTTGAGAATGTAAAAAAGCACCAATGCTAAAGTTTTCTATGTAAGAACATGTATTCTTTACTTCAATGAGCTCATTGTTTATGCCTTAACTTAATGCATTGTTTAACAATGAAACTGAATGAAAATTAATTGAAATGCATTACACTGTCACCTCTGATAACAGATCACTCTAAATTGTAATTTAGACACATGCATTTTCTGTAAAGCGGCTTTGAAACGATATGTATTGTGAAAAATGCTATACAAATAAATGTGAATTAAATTAAATATAGGCTACTGGGAGGCGGGATATATGCATCGCGCTCAGCACACATGAAGCTTGCCGCAAAGCACTGGCAAAAGTAGCCTAATGATTATGGATGTGTCGGGAAACAATAGCAAGGAGATATTTTAATTGTTTATTAATGAACAAGTGTTTACTAATGGTGTGTTCACACCGAACGCGAATTTAATTATTTGTGCGAGTAGATTACATACAAAGTCAATGCAAAAGACGCGAATTGGGCGACGCGTTTGCCGCGAACGTCTTCCGCGCAAGTTGAAAAATTTGAACTCGAGCGGAAGATTCAAGCGTCTAACTAGACGCGATAGACGCGTATTCGACGCTCTATTCGCGTTCGGTGTGAACACACTACTCGTGTATTCTGTGCGCTTTTAAGTGCCTTATCAGATTTACCGTGTTACCGGTCTTGGCAGCAATTATCTTGTCGAAAATATTGCATCGCGTGCTTCTGCCATCGAGTCTGGCACATAGGTACACTTTGGATCATTTCCACATATTTTCTATCTATCTGGGTTGGGACGCTTACACACACACACGCACACACACACACACACACACACTACAGCCTTTACATGCGATGAGCCATGTCTCTGGGCAGCCGCGTAAACTAGTGATTGCGTTCACTCGCCTCAGCTGCTTAAACTGAGGCGCCTATAGTGATCTGTCACGCCACATTAAAGAGCGTCAAAACTGCATTTATTGTTTGAATTTCATGATAAAATTTACATAATTTGAATAATGATACTTTGTTTCTTATTGAAAATAAAAAAAAATGCGGAGCTTATTGTGATTATTAGTGGTTAAAGGTGGTGGTTAAGTAAGGGATAATGTACATCCAGCCAGTTGTTATCAGAAAAAACACTGAATTGAGCCATCACCTGTTGCATCAGCCTGAAGGGCATTTAAGTAAGTTCAGTGATGGTATATTTTTGTTGTTCTAGAAATGTGGCCTGTGAATAGGCATGGGACGATTACGGTTTCACGATAAACCACGAAAAAATGTACTGACGGTCAGTATTATTGTTTAAAATGTAATTATCATTAAACCCGTGTTTGATTATCGCAACATGACATCATGACTTTGCGTAAACATACACGCCACTTTCAAGTCAAGTGGCGTGTTATCTATACGCATTTTGAGCTATCCGCGTGTATGTCCACGCCGAAACGAACCGTCATCTTTTGCGTGTATGTGTACGCCGTTAAATGTCCGAGCGAAACGAAGCAAAATTCATATCTACATCTGGGGAGCGATATTTTTTTTTCCTAGGATGGTAGGGGAAGACTCATAAATAGTATTAACCCCAGGGTAGGTTTAGGGACGGGGTTGGGGTAGGTCATATATTTATATATATATACAGTAGGCTAATGTAACGTTAAGTCAACGGCGTTGATAAACACGCTGAAAAGCGATTATGTGTGTTGATAGCATGCCAAAAATGGAAATACAAATTGGCGTGTCATACATACGCCATTTCATGAGATCAGTCTGGATTATCGTGATTTTAACAACTCACTGTAAATCCTGTCCAGCCAGCAACAGTCTGACACAGGCGCAGCGCGGATTTTTATTTATTTTTTATTCGAGAAGGAATGGCGGAAGGCAGTGACCGTGCTCGGGAGATTTTTCAGCCTTTTAAGAGGACCAAATCTGAGTTGTGGTCATATTTTGGCTTTTACAAAAGTCCTGAGGGAAACTTGATCGAGGATGGTCACCCTGTCTGCAGAACAAAAAGTCGCTGCAACAGAAACACTTCAAATCTGCCGAGTCGTCTTGTGTGACCATCACCCACTGTTGTATAGCGAACGCAAGGGAAGTTAACTTTGACCTCAATACCAAAACAACATCGGGGAAATAATTGGGCACAAAATGTTGTTTTGAGTTGAAATATTTTATGTCACTCACTTGAAATAGACGTGAAGCTTCCGCCAAGAAAAGTTCACAGCAAGTGGCTTTGAGCCAAAGACGAACAAACAACTTCAAACAAGACTATTATTAAGAGTGACATTTTAAGGGATAGTAATGTACAGATTCATTGTACACTTATTACACCGATTTTTTTTTACCACATAATTACAGGGACATATTGAATTGAGATAAATGTTTTAAATCTTACCTGTTTGTACAGCGTACAAAACAATCGTCCAGACAAGATGATCACAACAATATTATCAAACTCTGTAAACAATAAATCAACTCTGATTTCATTTTCAATACAATCAAAAACGGGAGACGCAAGACGGCAAGTCTTGTGTCGGTTGTGATACATGGATGTGCACTGTGTAATAATGCGTTGCTATTGATGACGGTCATTATAAAGATGGAAATGCCACAGAATAGAATCTTGCTTAAAAAACTGCATAGAGCTGCTTGTTTTATTTGTTGTTTGTTGATTTTCAAATATAAAACTTGTTGAAATGTTTTCAGTGTGAGCATCAGTTCTTTGAACACTTTCATCTCATTTTAACAAAACCGTGATAATATTGATAATCACGATAATTTTGGACACTATAATCGTGATATTAAATTTTCATACCGTCCCATTCCTACCTGTGAAGTTTAACTGATCATCGATCACAACTTCAAGTTTCACAGCTGTCCTGGATGGAATTATATGTTTGATGAACATAGCTAAATGGAGAAGTTGTGATGAAGTGTTGGGTTGGCTGTGACCACAAGCAGTTCTGTCTTCGCTGAAGGCGGTGTTCCTTCATCCAGCAAAGCAGGCTGAGTCGCGAGTAGTTACCGTCGGATCATCTGGCTGGATTGAGAGGCAAGAGTTGTGTGTCATCAACATAGCAGTGATAGGAAAAACCATGTTTAGAAATGACAGATTGTGATGACATGTAGAAGGAGAAGTGGTCTAAGTACAGAGCCCTGTGGTATCCCAGTAGCTAAATGTTGCGACTTAGACAACTCACCCCTCTACGACAACCTGGTGTGCGGTTCCTGAGATGCCCTTCGTCATGAGGGTTGACAGGAGGTTTTGGTGGTTAACTGTCAAAAGCAGCAGACAGATCCAGCAAGATGAGTACTGAGAATTTGGAATACAATACTACATACAAATTATTACTAAATTTCACAAAATGATATTTTATTCTACTTTTTAATCCTACAAATAAAAATATTTTAAAAATTAAACACATTTTGTAATCACTGTGTAAGGTTAGCTACATACATTGTACCTCCCCTGCCCTGAAATTGTTTTTTAAATCGACCTCTGAATGTAAGAGCAACATAAAAATTAGCTAGATTAGTTAAATGGTTTCTATATGACTATTTGAGCAAACATTTCAGCCTGAATAATTCAGATGAGCATCTGCTAAATGAGCAACAGTGACCACAATTCACACCTTCAGTCAGTGAAGCCGCTCCCACAGCCATTCATGAGAGTTTAAATGCCGGGGAATATTTCCATCTTCCCACAGGAGAAGAAGCAAGCAGGAGAAATTACTCCTGGAGAAACTACTGACATACTATTGTAAGGATGGAGGAAGAACCCTGCAGAATAAAAGATGAGGATACGGAGGAACAAACAGGTTGGTGTTTTCCTATATTCTCTTTAATGCCTGATGAGGGACATTAAGATCAAAACTGGCATTCAATACATCTAATTCTAGATACTAGTAGACTCAGTAGTAAACTGGATTTGTGATAAAAAAAGAATGAACTTTATTTCTTTGTGTTTCTCATTTGTCGAATATGTTGATTTTAGACATGAAAGTGAATGAAGACAAACACCATAATTTCATAAATCACGATGGGAAACTGATATATGAAAATGAAGACAAATCTTATCTGTTTCCAGAACCTCATTTCAAAAATGAAGATGGAAATGCTGTCGTTTTAAAGACTGAAGAGAATTTCACTCAGAAACAAGATGGAAAATCTGGAGTCAAAGGATATTCCACCTGCTCTGAGTGTGGAATGTTTTACATGCATAAATCAGACCTTAAGAGACACATGAGAAGTCACAATGGAGAAAATCGGTTCACATGCACTCAGTGTGGAAAAAGTTTCAGTCGCAAAGGAAACCTTAATGAGCACATGAGAATTCATTCTGGAGAAAATCTGGTCACATGCACTGAGTGTGGAAAGAGTTTCAGTCGCAAAGGAAACCTTAATGAGCACATGAGAATTCACTCTGGAGAAAAACCGTTCACATGCACTCAGTGTGGAAAGAGTTTCACATCCAAAAGCTTTCTAAACAATCATCTGCGCTCTCACTCTGGTGTGAGATCATTCAGCTGTGATCAGTGTGATAAAACGTTCGTTTTGGCATCAAGCTTAAATACACACCTTAAAATTCATACTGGTGTAAAGCCTAATTTTTGTTCTTATTGTGGAAAATGTTTTACAAGACTGCACAATTTAAAAGAGCATGAGCGTATCCATACTGGTGTGAGACCTCATGTTTGCTCTGACTGTGGGAAGAGCTTCACTACATCAGGCGCAATAAAACAACACCAGAGAATTCATACTGGAGAGAAATCGTACGAGTGCTCACACTGTGGAAAGAGTTTCAGTCGGTCAGAATCGTTGAAAATTCATGAGAGAGTTCATACTGGAGAGAAACCGTACGAGTGCTCACACTGTGGAAAGAGTTTCGCTCAGTCAGGAAACCTGAAAGATCATGAGAGAGTTCATACTGGAGAGAAGCCGCACCAGTGCTCTTCATGTGGGAAGAGTTTCACCAATTTATCTAATATGCAGACTCATATGAAAAAGCGTTGCCTAAATGTGTCTAATGAGCAAATGTTTATGATCAGATCCATTACTTACAAATAATACACTTACAAGTAAATAATTTGACATTCAGATGAATCAAAAGCTGGATAATTTGCTAAAATTAGTAGTGAAGTTTGATTGTTTAACAAGGGGAACCTTTGGGGAAGGTCAAAATAATAGTTTAGAAAACTAGTGTGTTGCCATAAAATAATTTGTGAAGGGATATGATTTAGGAAGGGATGTGTTTTGTTTCTTTGTGGAGCTCAGTTATTTTCATTAATTATGCATTCGAGGCATTTGTGTACAAGTGGCAACAATACTCTATTAAATCATAATCCATATTTCAAACAACTTGTTTTAGCTGTTTGGATGTGATGCATTAACCCTCTGGGGTCCTTCATTTCAGGGTCACACTCAGGGTCTTCGGGACCAAATGGTCCGGAAGGGTTTGATTCATATTTATGAAAAGAAAATCATATAAATTTTTTTTACTTGTTTTTTATTAAAAAAAATCTTTTATTTTTTGGTGTTTTGAGAAAATTTTATGATTTATAATTAATATTTATGCAATAATTATGACCCATTTTTCCCATTGAATATAATATAATTTTTTTATAAATATGTATTTTTTTTAAGCTGTATTTCATTTTAGAGTCAAGCCTAGGCCTCATGAAAACAATCTTTGAAATGAGATGGATGCCATCTGCTGAGCATTTTTATCACGCAATAGCACATTTTTACCACTAGTGGATTTACAGCTCTCTGTAGAAAGGGTTCAGAATTCTTGTGAGTTTTGCACATCTTTGACAATTTTTTTCAGGTTGTTGATTTTAAAATATAATAACAGATTCTCAAAGACTATTTTTTGTCTTTTTTTTTCGTTGTTTGTTTGGTTTAAATGGTAATTTGAACTGCCAGTTTTACTTTATAATACAGTCAAACCTGAACATTGCATTAGAAAGAGAACAAATGGAAAGCATTTTGTTACCCAATGTTTAATTCTAACTTAATTCTAACTTAATAAAAATTCAATTCTTTCAGTCTTAACATATTTTTATTAATCTTTCACAATAAACATTTTGAATTTAATGAACAGTATTCAATGAACAGTAACTGAAAATTTAATGAACAAAATCAGTGAACGGTAACTGAAAATTCAATGAACAGTAACTGGTAACATCAAATAATGATAAAAAAAACTAAAATAAGTAGTAATAGCAAAAGTATAATAATTATCAAACAATAAATTAAACAGGTGCTGCAATAGGCCTGGAGGTTACTAGGGGAGAATTCCATCCTTTGATCTAATCTCTCTCTCTCTGTGTGTGTGTGTGTGTGTGTGTGTGTGTGTCAACAGATGCTGTGATTGGCTTCTTGTTTTTATAAACAGGTACTGCAATAGGCCTAGATGTTACTAGGAAAGAATTTCATCCTTAGAAATGACTCCAGTGTCTCTCCTTTATTTGATTCATTGATTTGATTTCACATATTTTCACATTTCTCTGTTACAGTTTCACATAACCCTATGTCTGTTTGTGTGTGTGAGTTTGTCTATTTTACAACCTTGATGGCTTACAGACTCATGCTTTCATTGCTGTGCACTTTATGTCTTACATTGATGAATAATTGCTTTTATTTCAGACATTTCCCAAAATTAGCTTTCATTTGTGTGTGTGTGTGTGAGTGTGTGTGTGTATGTGTGTGTGTCTGTTTTGCACTCTTGATGTTTTATAGATTCACCCCTTCACTGTTGTGTGCTTTTTTTCTGGATCGTGGCTGATTTGTTGATTGTACGCACAAAACAACTCTGTATTGTCACATTTTTGTCAATTTCCCATTCATTTCCTATGGCGGGTCCATTTGGACCAGAAGACCCTGAGTGTGACCATTTTTTTTACAACCACTTAGACTATTCAAATCCTGTCCCCAATTTTTTTGGGTGTTCATATACCAAGTACCAACAAAGTCACCAAATTTCGGACCATTCCGATGAAGCTATGATTTTACACATTTTTTTATTTAAATTCTTCGGGTCCATTTGGTCCGAAGAACCCCAGAGGGTTAAGATATTGAAGACTTTTTTGGGGATTGAAATCACTCTGCACAATGTGAACATACAGTATCTCACAAATGTGAGTACACCCCTCACATTTCAGCAAACATTTTAGTATATCTTTTCAAGGGACAATACTATAGAAATGAAACTTGGATATATTTTAGAGTAGTCAATGTGCTGCTTGTATAGCAGTATATATTTACTGTCCTTTGAAAATAACTCAACATACAGCCATTATTGTCAAAAGAGCTGGCAACAAAAGTGAGTACACCCTAAGTGAACGTGTCAAAACTGTGTCCAAAGTGTCAATATTTTGTGTGAGCACCATTGTTATCTAGCACTGCCTTAATCCTCCTAGGCATGGAATTCACCAGAGCTGCACAGGTTGTTGCTGGGATCCTCTTCCACTCCTCCATAATGACATCATGGAGCTGCTGGATGTTAGACACATGACACTTCTCCACCTTCCGCTTGAGGATGCCCCACAGGTGCTCAATAGGTTTCAGGTCTGGAGACATACTTGGCCACTCCATCACCTTCAACTTTCTCAGCAAGGCAGTTGTCATCTTGGCGGTGTGTTTGGGGTCGTTATCATGCCGTTTGGCCCAGTTTCTGAAGGGAGGGCATCATGTTCTGCCTCAGAATGTCACAGTACATGTTGGAATCCATGTTTCCCTCAATGAAGCTCAGCTCCCCAGAACCAGCAGCACTCATGCAGTTCTGGGGCTTGATGCTACCACCACCATCCTTGACTGTAGGCAAGACACAATTTTCTTGGTACTCCTTACCAGGGCGCCGCCACAGATGCTGGACACAATCTGAGCCAAACAAGTTTATCTTAGTCTCATCAGGCCACAGGACATGGTTCCAGTAATTCATGCTCTTGGACAGGTTGCTTTCAGCAAACTGTTTGCGGGCTTTCTTGTGAGCCAGCTTCAGAAGAGGCTTCCTTCTAGGATGACGGCCATGCAAACTGACTTGTTGCAGTGTGCGGTGTATGGTTTGAGCACTAACAAGCTGACCTTCCGCTTCTGCAACCTCTAAAGCAATGGTGGCAGCACTCATGCGACTGTTTTTTGAAGCCAGCTTCTGCATCTGACGCACAGCACAAGGACTCAGCTTCTTTGATTGATCCTTGCGAGGCCTGTTACAAGTGGAATCCGTCTTGGAAAACCTCTTTATGACCCTGGCCTGTACTGTAACTCAGTTTTAGGGTGTTACCAATCTTCTTATAGCCTAGGTCAACTTTGTGGAGACCAACAATTCTATTTCTCAAATCCTTTAGAGAGTTATTTGCCATGAGGTGCCATGTTGAACATCCAGTGGTCAGTATCAGAGAATTGTACTCAAAGCACAAATTGTAACTGCTCTGATACATGATACACAAATTTGTATGGTCCTGTCAAGCAGACAAAAACATGAAAATGATGAAGAGGACATAATGTCTTTGCATGGTTAAACGACGTGCAGCTATTGTCATTTAGGGTGTACTCACTTTTGTTGATCTGGCCTACCATCGAAGCTCATCGAGTTTCAAATATCATTTAAAAGCAAAACACATCACAGGTTCTACTAGCAAACTGAAGAGTCGTGTGCAACAACCCACACTGGATCAGTGTATACGGCGTGTGAGTAGACAAACGTCAGGCAGGCTTACTACTTCCATAGCAAAGTGGATTGCCAAGGACTGCCGTCCAGTCAACATCGTTGCTGACCAGGGCTTGAAAGAAGTGATCAGGATTGTCACTTCCGACCCATCGTTCGAGCTGCCGTCAAGATCAACAATCATGCGAACTGTACATTAACGAAAAGAAATGCAAAGTAGAGCTGCTATCACAAACAAAGAGTGTTGCTTTGACTGGGGACCACTGGACATCAGTAAGCCAGCATAATTACTTGGGTACAACTGCGCATCTCATCGATAAAGACTGGGACATGCATTCATTTGCATTAACTGTGCTTAAATGCATTTTGCTGAGGCCTGCGCCAAACAGTTTATACAAGTAGCTAAGGAGTGGGAGATAGAGAGCAAAATCGTTACTGTTGGTACGGACAGCTCAAGAAACACGATTGCTGCATCTAGATTGCTTCCTTTCGAGCATATGCCTTGTATAGCACACATTATACAGAGGGCAATCGTCATGGCTCTTCATGAAGGCGGCTTTGATGACGCTGTAGTGAAATGTCGTAAATTAGTCTGACATTTCAAACATCGCCTGTCTAATATGATATACCTGAAAGCACAGCAAATTGGTCATGGCTTGGGTGAAGAGTCTCTAGTGCATGACGTTCTCACAAGGTGGCATTCCACCCTCGAGTTGGTCAGCCAGATACTACGCAACAAAGACCCCCTGATGGCAAGTTACATTGGCTCATCAAAACCACAAGCTATCCCTTCTAACATCTGCAGAGTTTTATAAGCTTGCCAAGCTGGAGAAACTACTGGAACCATGCAGGTTGGTACTTCCGTTTATTTGATGATATGTTCTTTTTAGCCAGTATTTGTGGATTTTTATGACTGCTATCAAAACAAGTTCTGCATATTTAAAATAGCTCATGTCAAATGCAGCATGTGTATGAGAGAGACCAAATAAGTAGCCTATAGCAGGAGAGAGAATAACACTTTACAATAAGGTTCTATTCATTAATGTTGTTGTGAGTAATGTTAGCTAAGTAACTACAGTAATCAAATACTAGCAAACTATTGTAGTGTTTATTAATCTTTGTTTATAGTTTAGAAAAAAATAACATACTAGTAACATTTACAAAAATGAACTAAGAAGACCTAATGATAGGTCATTGTTAGCCAATGCAATCTATTAATTGGATGTGTGTTTATTATTCAGATATGTCATGGAACTTCTTGGGGGTGAAAAATATGTTTCCTGTTCTGTTGTGTTACCTGCACTTTGCCACTGTGTGCTTTAAGGATGCATTCAAAGAGGATTTGACAAAGTGCAAAGAAAACACAAACATTGCTTGGCTCAAAATCGCAACAGCTCTTGATCCCAGATTCAAACACCTGAAATGTATTCCTAAAGCAGAATGAGCTGAAGTTTGGGAAACATTATACAAGATGCTAAAAGAGGAGGAACTGGCTCCACATTCCTCAGATGCGGAATCAGAGCTACAAAAGAAAAAAAATTGGTCTCCTCTTGATGGGCTCTGATACGGAGTCAGATAATGAAACATCACTGGAATCCAGCCCTCTTGCTAGATGCAGAGCCTAGCATAAGCCTTGAACAATGGTCTGCACACAGCAGAAGTCATGACAAGCTGGCGACCATTGCACGGAAATATCTACAAACTCCTGCTTCAACTGTGCCATGTGAGAGACTATTTTCACTTGCAGGGCACATAGTGCACAAGAACAGGGCTGCTCTGGCACCTGAGAATGTTAACAAACTTGTATGCCTTAGCAGCTGGTTAAATGCTGACTAGAAAAATAAGCACTACTTTGGGACAAAATGGAATATTGAGAGGAAAAGAAAAAAGAGGGAAACTGGTGAGAGATTTTCTGGATTATGGGTTAAACAGAGAGAAAGGGAGACATTTGAGAGAAAGACATGCACACAGATAAGAAAAGAAAAATCTTTAAACAAAAGAGGGGGAAACCGACTGGCTAGATGCATTAAAAACATCTACATCCATGAAATAAACACAATAAAACTTTACCAAAGGCACAACAAAAATAACAACCACCACATTCTCATTTCTTCAAAACAGAGACATTATATTGCAAATGTGCAAAAGTAGGAATATGATTTGCTCAAAGGTTTCTCTGTCATTGCTCAGGAATAGTTAAGTATTAACTTCGCCCGAGATGCTTCTGAAAGAAATAAATAAAAATTGTTGTCCTACAGAAATATGAATATGAATTTTGCTCTTCAGATAATTTGATTTTAGAATAATTTGATGAGATTTGTTTTTTTTCTGTCAAGTTAATTTCTGTCTGGAATCAACTGTTTTCTGTCCAAATGCATGTTCAAGTCATTTGCTTTTGAATTTGATGATAAATGTTCGTATTAAAGTGACTTTTGATTTGGTGTCTAGGCAGAGTTTGTAATATTAAGGGATATGGTACAGTCATATCACTTATTACACTGCATTTTGCCACATAAATAATAATAGATATTGATTTGAGATGAAACTGTTTTTAAAATCGTACCTGTTTGTTATTTTATAATCCAACAGTGTACAAAGCAATAGTCACAAAATGGCAGTAGCTGCGTTTGTATGAAACAAGAGAGAGTGAGGCCACGGTATTGGATGGCATAGTTAAATAACTGTACGCAAAATATTGATTTGCCTGAGTTTTAATATTTAATTAGCTCAACAAAAGCAAAACTTCCACGAAGAAAACCCGTTCCTAGCAAGCTTATAGCGCTGTTTTTCTTCTATAACCCAGATGAGCCTGTGTTATCTGTTTTTAGCGGTTGTTAACGAGGAATAACGGATGCCGCTATTTACTAATCAGAATCAAGTATTCCACAGAGCTGTGTAATAATGGTGGTTAGGCTACAACACTGTATTTGTCTTGTACTCTACACATAAGACACGAAAATTCGCGGGATGAATACGTGTACCCAGGGCTCGAGACTAACGGCGTCCTATCGTCCTGGGGACGATAGAAAATGTGTTTAGGACGAACAGAAATATTCTCCAGGACGCCTACAGGACGAAAGATATTTTTGTATGTGTGTTCATTTATTTCTAGCCTATTGGGCTAACTTACTTAGAAAATGTCAAAATTAACCGACCAAGTGCTGACTACAACGGAGCACGTCTTCTTATGCTTACTATATATAGCCTAATGTTACTATCACCGGCTACTCACCCGGAGACTTGTTCCGCGGCCGGTACATCTATCAAATGGCTTAATGACATCGTAAATATGTTGCGCTGGTTAAACAACAGATATTCAACGAATAAAAACTAGACAAAAATGTTAGATAGTGACGATTTGAGAAGCGATCCAGTCATAACTGATGTTCTGCGTGTAGATGCGCACATTTGTACTGTAACGTGCTGATCTACTCAGCGGGACATGGGTTGACATGCGCTGCATGTTTCATAAAACGTTAAAATATGTAAAAGTCTGGGAGAATGAGTAGAGCAGAGATATATATATATATATATGAATAAGAGTGACGACACAAAAAAGAGCTCTATTCGGTTTTCTGTGCGCACACACACGACCGAAGCGTGCAGCCATAGCATCTATACAGCGCGCGAGGACTGATTGAGCTCTCTTTCGTGTCTGAGTGGACAAATACACACAACATTATGTCTAAATGTCCGTTTTGGAGAGTATTCATGTAAACTATGTTGGTTATGTCTTAAACAGTTGTGAGAGAATCGGATGTGCATCAGTGCAATTGTATCCGCATGTCATTAGACATGATCCGACGTCTTAAAGTAACAGTGCGTAATAAACCTAATGCGATCCGTGTCCTTAATATTGATCAAGCAACAAAAGAAAAAGAGAAAAGCATTCACTGTTCGTTAATAGCTTTAATATATATTTAATATAATTAGTTCATACAAATAACTATGTCTGCTGCTTGAAAGAATAAAGAATGATGTATGCAAGTAGTTATAAAGAATGCATATAGGCCTATCATTAATTGAAAAGAAGACTGTTCTATTTTAGGAAAAGTGGTTTTATTTAATTTTAAGATATTTTAAGCAGTTAAATCTGTATCTGTATTGCATGTTCAAACTTTAAAATCATTCATATTAACAGGTTAATAGATGTTTTCTCCGGCACGAAGATCTCAGTACAAAGACTGAGATGAAGACAGAATTTCTGTGGTGGGCCTACCTGCATAGGCCCAACATAGGTTACAGTTGTAACCTGAGACGTTCCCTTTCGAAGGGAACTCAACAATACATCATCGACGCTATGGGGAACGAAATACCCACGCCGCCATACTGAGGGGAGTGCATGCCCAATGGCAGTGACAACTGTCAGAACCAGTAATACAAAGGACACTAAAACCACTCACCCTAGGTCACGTTGGGCTGCCAAATTCTGTGTTCTAGAGAAGTCATATTACACTTTTTAAAGCCCTTTCTCTTAATTACACGTTTCCAGATGATCAGCTATGACACATTACCACTGAGATATTTAGTCACCAGTATGTAATTGTTATTGTTTAATCCAACCAACTCAAAAACGTTTTGAGCTGTATGTATTTTTCTTTTAATTTTCGTATATGTAAAAAAAAATAAAAAGGGAAAAAAAGATTTATTCTGCATGAATACAAAAAAACTACTAACAACTATAACTATAGATCATAATAACAAAGTACAGAAACAACAGTTTTATTTTGGGACGGTTGACATTCACTTTAGGACGGTTCAAATTGGTTTTCAGGACGGTTCCAGGACGGAGGTGAAAAAAGTTAGTCTGGAGCCCTGCGTGTACCGTTACATCCCTAATTACTATTTAATCCAATGTCAAGGAAGAAAAATTAGTTTTGAGACAGAAGGTAAAGTGAGGTCAACTGCAACAATGGGCATGGTTCTAGGGCTGGGCGGGGCAGCAGGGGGCAGGTGCGTTTGGTACGCAATGAGAATATCGCGATACGTACCGTGGGTGATGTATTGAGGTTTTTCGGTTCAGTTTGAATATTGTAACACTCCAAGGGCTTTATCTTGCACTCGGCGCAAATGACTTTGTACACTGACGCATGTATTATTCCTATTTTGCACCTGCGCAAAGCTGGCTTTTCCCTCCACAGACACACGTCGGTTAACTAAGAAATACACTTGCGCTCCCCGGGGCGGTTCAGCGCAAAGAGGAGGCGTGTTCCGGCGCAAACTTTCCCTCATGCTATTTTGCTGTTCTATAAAACAATTGCGCCACTGCCCAGAAAAAACTAGTCTAAAGTCAGTGGCGCGTTGTTCATTATACTATTTTAAGGGCGCATGCTTGGCCATAATCAATGTAGCGTGTGCACAACGCGCATACACGTTGATTCTCTCATCTAAGCAGCAGTTTTCATTTTTGCAAATCATACATTATTACGATAGATAGATAGATAGATAGATAGATAGCTGGATAGATAGATAGATAGATAGACAATTTATTATAAAAGCATACATGTAGCTTACACATTTACCCAAATTATCATACGCCTGTTTAACAGAAGTTAATTTGGGTGGGTTTCTCAAACTTTCTCCATCCCCAATGTCACTTCTCTGTGTTTTACGGCCCTGACGAGAATGTTGCTCTCCTCGGCTATGAACCGCTCCTGGCGCGCGCCTGGCAAATCTGCCGTTATAATAGGGATCCGCTTTAGAACAAGCGCACCTGCTCTTAAAGGGAATGTGAGATGATGCTCTGATTGGTTTATTTCACGTTACGCCCAAACCACACCTATGAATAATGAAGCTACTTCAGACCAACCCCTTTTAGATTTGCGCCAGGCGCAAGAGGCATTTATCCCACCGGGAAAATAGCAACAGCGCCGGGATCCGCCCACAAAGTTACTTGCGTTTTGCGCTTTGACACATCGTTCAGATCGTTAAAATAGGGCCCCTAGTCTTCAGCATTTCTTAAAATATAGCTAGATTCACCTGCTCAGGTTAAGTTAAGCAGGTCATTTCACCAGCAGGAAACAGTCAAGGTAAAGGTCTGTGAAAGTGATTTTGTGCTTCTTTGGAATGGAACCACAAGGCACCGTTCACATGCAGAACAGAAGCTTCTGAAGGGCACATATGTCTGACGTAGTGAGTGTATAGGGGTGCAAAGCCAGTGGTTGTTCTGAAGGCAAACATATGTGCCTTGAATTTGAAGCAAGCTGCAATTAAGTTTATGAAGAGATGTGTGATGTGCGCTCTCTTCGGCTCCTTAAAGACCACTCTTGCTGCAGCATTCTGGGTTAGTTGCATAGGTTTGACAGTACATGCCCCTGGCAGGCCTTCCAAGAAAGTATTACAATAGTCACCTTTATTTATAAAGCTTTGCAGACATAACAGGAAAATAATGCAACAAAGTTTGTGTCTAGAAGAAAACAATGTCATAGTCCAGCTTAAATGTCTTCTGAAAACTTCTGAAATTGAAACTGTTCTGATAGTTCTCTTTGTGAAATGATGACAAAAATAAACATGTTGTATGCCTTAGCTGGTTAAATGCTGACTAGAAACATAGGCTTCTGTGTGTTCTGTTTTAGTTTGGCCAGCAGGAATTTGAAATTGAATTGAGACTGAAACTGTTCTGATGGTTCTCTTTGCTAGATATAGCAATTTTGTGAAATGATGACAAAAATAAACTTGTAAAACAAAATAAATAGTGTAAGTGTGCGATTTAAGCACAGTTAATCACACAAAAAGGGTGTGATTAATCGCGATTAAAAAAATGTAATCTATTGACAGCCCTAATATGTGTGTGTATATATATATTACAGTTTCATTAAATAGGATGCAAGGAAAAAGTATAATTAAAGAAGATTGCAATCGAAAATGGTAAGGAAATTGGAATGACTGTAAATAGGCCATGAGACGGGACCCCAAATTTGGGCTACCGGTACCATTTTGAGGGATTAAATTTCTTTTTGATTTTCATGAAGGTACACATCTCTAGTGTTGGGAAATGTGTGATAGCATCCGATCCATGGTAGCTTTCATTAGAAATCAACACTTATATCATCCTACCTCAAGGTAAGGTGTTCAGTGACTACAAGAGAGAAAAATGTATCCTTTTATAATTTAAAAAATTTATTTAAAAAAATTATAATTTTTTTATTATAACATTTTTATAACATTTTAAATTTATTTAACCCTTGTGTTATGTTGCGGGTCAATTTGACCCGTTTCGATTTTCAAGTTGTTGGAAATACTGGTTAACCTTTGTTTTTTTTCTTGATATTTTGTGACTTTTTCTCATTTATCATGATGAACATGCATGCAAAGTTTCAACATGCTGATGTGTTTTGACATATACAAACAAAATTACTGTTACGTTCGTGATGTTCGCGGGTCAATTTGACCCTCATAGACAGCCATTCAAAAGCAACTGTACAGACATAAAATAAAAACATTTATTTTCTGTATGTCAGGGCACTTCAACTCCAGTTCTAACGTGCAAGTGCATCTAAAAGTGCTCTAACCGTAACCAAACACACTTGAAAAAGCTAAAATTACAGTGTTCAGAATTATTTGCAAATTACAGATGAAAATCTTTGTCAGACACAGATAGTAAAATAAGCTCTCATTTCAATATTCAAAATATCTAAAATACCTAGCTTTTAACCAAAACTTATATGTAGGATTTTCAAAGGCAGCTTCACAGAGCCAAACAATAAATAAAAAACATTTATTTGATGTGTGTTTTTGTTATGTTTGGTTTCTCACTTCCCAGTGAGTGAATAATGAAACTAGGAAAATAGGTCTTAGGAAACTAGGTAAAGTTAACTTAGGAAAATTTAAAATTTTCATTATACAGCAATTTTTTTTTTGTTCAGTTACGATGTTCAAAGCATAAAATGTAAAAAATATATATATATATATATATATATATATATATATATATATATATATATATACGCAAAAAAATCAGTATACTATTTATTTTCCAATTTTGTCAAAACAAAACTGTTTTAAAAAATCTTTTAAAAACATTTTCATAAATCATATTTTCAGATATAATGTTTTTGTAATGTTTGACAAATGTTGATATAAAAAGTTTACAGTTTGTATCTAAATCTTTGTTGTTTTTCATAGTGTGATTTTTGAGGAATTGTATTGAATCCAATTAGGGTCAATTTGACCCGGTCCATAAGGGGTGTACACAGAAATCGAACAGAACACAAGGGTTAAAGATAAATTCATTTATCCTTTTTCTTGACATATGTTTGAAAATCGTTCTCCGTAACCAAAAACTACCTTGAGTCTAATGCTATCACACATTTTTCAAATACAGGGTCATATACCTACACAAAAATCACCATGCGGTTTAATCCCTCAAAATGGTACCAATCAACCCTCTGTCTCACGGCCTAAAAACAGAAAGAAACAAAAGGGATAGTAAAATGATAAAAAAAACCTTAAATAGAAGATTGGATCATTTTAACAAGGCTAAGGATAGGCCATACTAAATTTAATTCTACACTTCACAGGAAAGCATGCATACTGGATTATGTGACATATGCCAAGTAAAGGAAACAGTTGGACATGTGTTGTGAACAGGAAAGGAATTAACTATAAAGAGAACTAAAGAACATAGGATGCAAATAATTTACAATCAGCAACATATTAAACACAAAACCAGGATCTGGTAACATTAAAAAACAGTTTTAAAATGTATTAAAGGGGTGGTATAATGCCCTTTTCACAAGATGCCAAGATGGCGCAGTGACAAGGCGAGTTTTCTTGAGTGGAGGTACTGCAAAAAAAAATTTTGTATGTAGTGCATATTTTTCCCCCCAATTATAAAGTGAATAATTTATGGATTCGTTACAAGAACTGAGAAAGACGAGTTGAACATACAAAACAGAACTTTATTGCTGTCGTCGAACAATTCTGAAAAGTTAGCTTGTAACAGGGTTCCCGCGGATCCTTAAAAAGTCTTAAATTAGATTTTTAAAATTTAAGACCATAAAAAGTCTTATAAAGTCTTATTTTTACTTATGAAAGGTCTTAAATTTTAGATGACACTTTGACGTAGACATATCTGAAAGCTTTCCAAATTAAAACTATCTAATTAGCGTACGTATTTTTTAAAATGTATTATTCTATCTTTGTGGATTTGCTAGTTCACGTGACATTTCGCGTCACTCGCGAGTCGCGGCAGCATAACGGTCTCCTGCACGCGAGAGGAGAGAAGGAGAAGAAAGGTCGTAAATGTCAGTTCAGTTGTAAGTTCATTCTTTATGTGCGTATGGGGTGTGCGATGTGTATTGTCTATTATGATATTGTAATCATTGTTTTAACAATATACGAGGCACTGCGAGCTGACATCGCATTTGTCTCGTGCTTTCACTGCGTGATGTGTGCAGTGTAACTGTTATGTCCCCAAATTAGTTTTTGTCTTATATTTATATCATATTATGTTCTTATATCACATCAGAAAGAGTGCCGTTTTCCCGTGCACAATTCCAAGTGTGATATTTATGTTATACAACAGTTAAATTAACAATAAGTTAACATTGAGTTACTTTTTAGACACAATATTGTCAATATTGTTTGTTTTCCCTTTATTTCGCCGACTATAATTTCAATATGAAACAGTAGCAGAGTCTCGATGCAACCGACAGCGATGATTTCTTGACTGAAATCCACGTTTTGAACGAATCACTTGCTTCTTTCCCGAATGAATCAGCCGTTTGAACGAATCGGTTGAATGAATGACTCCCTCAACTCACTTACTCACAACAGTGATTTGCCGCTGCGGTTTCATATTTAAAGTACCCTTTAAATAAAATGTTAAAATTAGAAATCATTTCATATTTAAATATTGAATATTGATTTAAAAATAGGCTATATATCTCATAGCTTTATTTATGCAGTTGTAAATGGAGTGTAAATATATTAATGCCACTTCTGATGCCGCTTCTGTCACCTCTGCACTGCAAAGATGGATTTTGATTGAATGATTTAATTTGACTGGTAACAGTGGTACTGTATGATTATTATATAATTAAGTATTATTGTATAATTCCTGTATAATTTAATTTGAATGATAGTATTTGACATTAAAGGTGATGCATAACTCTAAATAAGTTTAGAAAAAATGTCCATAAATAGGTGAAAATGCCCCTGAAAAAATCAATTTAAGGTGGCAAATATTGCCCCTTAATTAAAATATTAATTTCTGTCACTGCTGTGAACTGACCACTGCATAGAATATGAAAAATATCAATATCTTCGTGAGTCAGCTGTCAACAACAGACCTAAACCAGCCATGGCACCAGCACAAAAACACAATCAGTAAAATATCATCTAATTATTATCAACAAAACATTGAAAATATCAAGATATATTTTTGTCAATACTGCACAGCCCTAATGTACGGTATTAATTTTGATTTCTTAAGGTCTTAAAAAGGTCTTAAAAAGCCTTAAATTTGACTTTCAAAAGTGTACAGGAACCCTGTTGTAAAAGCTAGGTCTGCTTGCAAAATGTCGATCAAAAAGCAGATGTCCGCGCTGGAAGGGATGGAAGTGGACCACGCTAAAGAAAAGCGAAAACATGAGGACACTCATTCATACGCCTGTAAAGTTGGAGGAAGATGTGAATCTTCTCCTAGTACACCAAGACCCCATCACCAAAAAAAACTAAGAATGTTGAACCAGCCGCAGCTTCAGAGCCAAGCTTAATGGAAGTCCAGAACAACATTATACAGATTCTTTCAGAAAAAAATCAACAACCGAGCAGACCACCTGTAAACAATGATAAAGAACAACTCCAAAGAAATTGAGAGCATCTCTGAAAGTTTAAACTCAATTCATTCTGATGTTATGGGTCTGAAAAAAGAAAACAAAAGTTTGAACAAAGAAAATATGGAACTGAAGAAAAAAGCTGCAGAACTGGACCAGCGGATGAACGACCGGAACGATACAGCCGCAGGTGGTGCCTGCAACTTCATGGGGTGGCGGAAAACGTCTCAGGTTACAACTGTAACCTATGTTCCCTGAGAACAGGGAACGAGACAATACGTCATCGACGCTATGGGGAACGCCTCAGGCGTGACAGGTGTCTGAAATCAACTCACAGCAATCATGTTGACCGGCGACAGCCCGTGCATCATCAGCTCGAATGATGAGCGCGCAACCTGGATGTATAAAAAGGGTGCCTTGAAACCGTGACAACATCCTATCGTCTGAAGGAACTGTTGCAGGTAGGCCCCGAGGTATGGCAGGGAGACGTATTGTCTCGTTCCCTGTTCTCAGGGAACATAGGTTACAGTTGTAACCTGAGACGTTCCCTTTCGAAGGGAACTCAACAATACATCATCGACGCTATGGGGAACGAAATACCCACGCCGCCATACTGAGGGGAGTGCATGCCCAATGGCAGTGACAACTGTCAGAACCAGTAATACAAAGGACACTAAAACCACTCACCCTAGGTCACGTTGGGCTGTCAGTGACAGCACTCCCTACCGGTCATAGCCAAAGCTAATGAACCGAGAAAACTGCCAGAACATAGTTCATGGGAGGAATATCTGGGCCAGCTCAAAAGTTTAGGACCACAACTTCCTAATAGAAGGGGTCCCTTCTAGGGAGTGTGGCTTGGGGACTCAAGGGACTCCCAGCCAGTCACTATTCAGGAGAGCATGCCCCCTGACATGCCACCAGGCTGGCCTGGTGATCTATACTAAGACGTACAGTCTGTCCATTGCCTGTCTGTCCGAGACAGAGCCTCTGGAAACTGCCTTGGAAAAGGCATTCAAAACTGAAGGCCTGCAAAGCTTGCAGAAACCATTCAGTTCCGGATCACAGAGACGGGACTACCTGGAGAGTGTAACTAAACCTCAAGAAATGACGGAAGTCATCCACTCAATCCATGGGTCTACCCAGTGCTCGTCCTGAACACTGAGGAAGTAAGAGAGGGATCAAAAACCAGGAAGGTCTGCTGAGGCCAAAGACCTGATTACCCCCTATGTGGGGAGCTCCAGTACCTGAGAGCTCACATCCGGAAGGCCGGTGAGGCCTGTAACCTGACGACCACCATATGTGGGAGCTCATAACCAGGAAGGCCGGGTGAGGCCTGTAACCTGGCGACCACAGTATGTGGGAGCTCACATCAGGAAGGCCGGTGAGGCCTGTAACCTGATACCCAGTATATGGGAGCTCATATCAGGAAGGCCGGTGAGGCATGACACCTGACGACCACAGTATGTGGGAGCTCACATCAGGAAGGCCGGTGAGGCCTGTAACCTGACGACCACAGAATGTGGGAGCTCATAACCAGGAAGGCCGGGTGAGGCCTGTAACCTGGCGAGCACACCACAGCATGTGGGAGCTCATAACCAGGAAGGCCTGGCGAGGCCTAAAACCTGGCGACCACCGTGTGTGGGAGCTCATATTCAGGAAGGCCTAGTAAGGCCTGTAACCTGAAACCCAGTATGTGGGAGCTCATAACCAGGAAGGCCGGTGAGGCCTGTAACCTGGCGACCACAGTATGTGGGAGCTCATATCAGGAAGGTCGGGTGGGTCCTGTAACCTGATAACCACAGTATGTGGGAGCTCATATTCAGGAAGGCTGGATAAGGCCTGTGACCTGACATATGGAAGCTCATAGCCTGGAAGGCCTGGTGAGGCCTGTAACCTGGCGACCACATGTGGGAGCTCCGCTCACCTTACAATACATTACCTTTGCTTGAAAAACATGTCCCCGGCTCTATACAGGAGACGAGTTCTGAAAAAGAAGAGAAAAATGTTATTTGTGCAGAAAAAACATTTTCACTCAACATAAAACCTGCAGCATGCGAAATAAAGCACACCAGGACTCAGGAACTCAGAAACCTGAGTTCTACTGTTTCACAATGGTTAGGAGACAAGATTCAGGGAGGTGATGTCTAACGTTCAGTCCGAGAACGTTTACTCTGGATCACCTCCCTAAGATCCTGCCTCCCACGGGAGTTATGCCTCCTGCGCGCCCTGCTCCCCCTGCTAGGAGGAGGGGGCGCACAGGAAGCGACACTGGCCTTCTGAGTCTGTCTGTGATCCTCAGACCACAACGGACCTGGGCCGAGGACCTCCGCGGCATGCAGCTCTTAAACGCTAAAGAGCGCGCCCTCGCCTCCCTGAACTTATCGACCACCGTCTCAACGGAAGGTCCGAAAAGCTCAGAAGGCGAAACCGGCGAATCGAGGAGAAAGGCTTTTTCTTTCTCCCCGATGTCAGCCTGGTTGAGCCACAGATGCCTCACCATGGCCACCATAGCCGCCTGATGTAATCTTAAGCGGCTTGGATGGCAGGGTCGGAGCTCCCAGCGACGAAGACCAATCAGAGGCGAGATAGTTAGCCAACGTCTCGACCGGCGGCATCGACACATACCCGTGCTCCGCGGCCCCATCCACAGCAGCGAAACTAGCCCGCTGACGTAGATGAAGACGCGTGGAGAACGGGTTCTTCCATGCCCTCTCGATCTCAGAGTGGAGATCGGGAAGGAATGGAAGGCTCGTCCGAGCTGGTGGCTTATGGGTAGGAAGGAACCGATCGTCCAAAACACCACGAACAGGTTCCTCCCGGACGCGCCTCCACTGCAACTGCAATCTGATGGTGGCGCGCCCCATAACATCCACCAACTCAGCGTACACTGGGCAGGAGGGCTTGAGATGGCAAACAATCTAAAAGCCATTCTTTTTTAAATCTCCTCATTCTTTGTGCAAGGCTCCTCGTAATGGGGCCTGATAGCACCTAATAGGGCTATTATGGGAGGGTCTTTGTCTTTCTCAGGTGTGAAATGCCATGCATATTAATGAGAGATCATGCCTCCTTGCATAAAGCTTTCTCACACTAAACACGTCATACACATTATAAAAGACTTTATTGACTTATCTGAATGAGTAGTCAGGATGATTCTCACATAGTTTTGGAGCAAATATTCTAGACTATGTGATAAAATTTTCAAAAGTCTTGTGAGGAAATAATCAATATGTGTTTTGTGGCCTTATTTCTGAAACTTTTATTTTTAAGTTTTTCAATAACCATGCATAAATAATATTCTCTCAAAAATACAAACATGTACATACATGTTGCTCACAGATTATGGTAGCCCCGTGCTATATAGAGTGAATTTACATCTTTGCCATTAACAAAAGCACAAATGTCAGTGCATGTCAAAACATCCCAAGGGCCCCAAAAAACCCTTGGTCCCCAGAGGGTTAACAGGACTGCCCTTGAGCCCTTTTGGCACTTTAATCAGATAGGAACATGCACTAAATATATCTTTATCGGCACTGTTTGGTCACTTTACTTGTCATGTGTTTTACGCAGTTTTTTCTTTTACTATTTATTAGAGAGTCGTATTTTTATATTGATCTAGATTTCTAGGCTTTACTGTTGATGTTATTTGTAAGTACCAGGGGTCTGAGAGTAACACAATTTCAATTCTCTGTATGTATGTACTGTACATGGAGTAGAACTGACAATAAAGCATACTTAACTACTTGAAGGAGTCGACTGTGGCCCGCGGTGGACCAAGCCAGAAAAGAAGGCAAAGCTGCTTATTTCAGCGGGGCGAGAGCGTTCATCGATGGCAGAGAAATACGTCCAACCTAGATGTAGGCCTACTGAATAACAGGTAGTTAGTTCTAAAAATGTTTACATTTTGTTTATAAAGCTTTTCAGCTTTATCCTTTTATCGTGATAAAGGAAAGTTTAAGGGGACTTTAGAGTTCGATAAATAATTCCAAAGTGTGAAGGTTTATTTAACCCAAATGTGAAAAGAGGATGGTTTATGCAAAAGTTCCCTTTAGTTATGCAAGAAGATTGTTGCCTATAGAAAACACTAAAGTTAACTAAAGTTAAACTAGTACTTTTGTATTTTTTCTTATTTGATGTCTCTTTATGTTTGTTCTGTCAATGCCAGAGGTTTAAGATATTTTCTTAGAAGGAAAGCTTTTTTTTTTTGTACTGCAGAGCTAAAAATGCAGACTTTTATTTTATTCAAGAAACTCATGC
This sequence comes from Rhinichthys osculus, assembly GCA_029959095.1. NCBI lineage: Eukaryota > Metazoa > Chordata > Actinopteri > Cypriniformes > Leuciscidae > Rhinichthys > Rhinichthys osculus. The sequence continues at coordinate 11,116,868 of JARWKJ010000014.1, read as the reverse complement.
ATGTGCAGCAGATGAATATTTTTGGAAGAGCCAATGGGGGAGTGAAATATGGTTTTCGAATGGAAATAATCTATCAGCAGGCGTGGCTATTTTAAAAGGAAACTTTAAGGGTCAAATTCTACATAGTGGAAAAGACGTTTCAGGAAGATTAATTATTTTAGTATGTGAGTTGGAGCAGAAACAATTCATAATGGTTAATATTTATGCCACCAATGACAAAATTAGAAATCGGACTCTCTTTAAAAATGTGGAGGAAAGAATTTGTCAACTTAATTTGAAATTTTCAGAAGCTAGGGTTTTATGGGGAGGTGATTTTAATACAGTATTTGATGATAACTTGGATAGATGGCCTCCAAAACCTGCAAACATAAATTGTGAACTTAAAAATACATGTTTGCGTCTAGGACTTATGGATGTTTGGCGTGAAAGGAACAAATCGCAGCGAATGTATACTTGGAGCAATAGAAGTCTGTCTTTGCAGTCACGCATAGATTTTTGGCTCATCTCTAATGACCTTGAAGATAAGATCAAACATGTGATGATAGAACCAGCTGTATTAACTGACCATAAACTTATACTTATTAAAATTTACTTGAGCAATTGTTTTTCTCAGAATAATACTTCCAGTTACTGGAAACTTAATAATTAATTACTGAACAATTTAGATTTTAAACTAGAAATTAGTAGGATCATTGAAAAATTTTGGAAACAAGCCTGTAATTCCGGTAACTATGGACAAAATTGGGAACTAACAAAATTTGAAATTCGCAAGATAGCTATTAAAAAAGGGAAGTATTTAGCAAAGCAAAAAAGAGAAAATGAATCACAAGTCATTAAAGCAATATTAAATTTACAAATAAAATCTAGCGGTTCTCTTAATGAACATGAGAAAGAAAATCTGATTTTATTACAAAGTAAACTAGACGACATATACATAGAAAAAACTAAAAGCGCCTTTGTTAGATCTAGATGTAGATGGATTGAAAAAGGAGAGAAAAATACAAAGTACTTTTTTGGATTAGAAAGGAGAAATGCTGGATATAATACAAGTAATTTGTCAGTTAATGGAAGTATTACCAATAATCATAAGGTAATTTCAAAACATGTTGCTAGCTTTTATCAGGACTTATACTCTTCTGCTTCCACAGGTTCTGGCATAGATTCTTTTTTAAATAACATCTCCACAAATGCTAAGAAAATAAATGAAGAATTTAGAGAGATTTGTGATGGAAGAATTTCCTTACCTGAACTGGTGGATTGTGTTAAACTTTTAAAAGACAATAAAACACCCGGGAATGATGGCCTAACAGGAGAATTTTATAAAGTATTTAATGACAAACTTTCCCCTTTCCTGCTATCTGTGTTTGAAGAGGCCATTGAAAAAGGTGAACTTCCTCCAACTATGAAACAGGGTGTGATTACTTTAATTCCCAAACCAAATAAGAATAAATTGCACATTGAAAACTGGAGACCCATTAGTTTACTTAACAATGATGCAAAGTTATTTGCTTTAATTTTTGCCAAAAGACTTAAACATAGCCTGAACCAAATTATAGATGAAGAACAATCTTGCTTTATGCCCAATAGACACATAAGCAATAACATACGTTTAATTTTAGACATGATAGATTACAGTGACCTCCTTCCGAATGATAGCTTCATTCTATTTATTGACTTTTATAAAGCTTTTGACACCATCGAGCATAACTTTATATTAAAATCTATTTCCTTTTTTGGCTTTGGTAACTATTTTCATAAGGCAATTCAAACCTTATATAATGGGTGTTCTAGTTCTGTTAAACTGAAAACAGGCACATCAGAAAGATTTGGTATATCACGTGGTATTAGACAAGGCTGCCCGGTGTCTCCATTTTTGTTTCTCTTAGTTGCTCAGACATGGCTACACACATAAAAATGTCTCCCTTTTTAGGAATTAATGCTGTTGGTAAAAAGTTAAAAATTTGCCAACTTGCAGATGACACAGCCATCTTTTTAAGTGACCGAAACCAAATTGGGACTGCAGTAAATAGAATCAAAACATTTAGTGATGTATCAGGATTGGTAATGAACATTAATAAATCAGTTTTGTTCCCCCTCAAAAAATGCAATCTGGCCAGTCTTGATGGAATACCAATTAATGAAAAAGTGACATATCTTGGAATTGTACTTTGTAAAAATAAAGAGGAACGTCATAAGTTAAATTTGGATCCAATTGTTAAAAAAATACAATCTAAACTAAATTCATGGTTAATTAGAGACTTGTCTCTATTTGGCAGGGTCTTAATTTCAAAGGCAGAAGGTATATCACGCTCTGTATATGTTGCCTTATCGCTGGATATCCCAAAAAATACAATTAAAGAATTGGATAAAATACTGTATGATTATATCTGGAGGGAAAAAAAAAAACCCATTATCTCAAAAAGATGTTATCACAGGATGGAGAGACCAAGGTGGTCTGGACGTGTTGGGATTTTCATAGTATAAACAATACTTTTAAAATTCAATGGATTATAGAATTCTTGAAAAGCTCTGACAGCTTCTGGAACGCTTTTCCATCATATTTGTTCAATAATCTTGGTGGCATAAATTTTCTACTGAAATGTAATTTTTTTATTGATAAAATTCCCTTGAAATTAGCTGACTTCCACAAACAAGCCCTTCTATCTTGAATATTGATCTATAAACACAACTTTAGTCCACATTAGATACTTTATTTGGAATAACAAATAAATCCTTTATAAAAAGAAGTCTCTGTTTTGTCGGCCATGGTTTGATAGAGGAATTCTGTTGGTAGGACAGTTACTGAACAAAGATGGTTTGCTCATGTCATATTCAGAATTTCTTCAACATCTTAATATCCCAGTGACACCAAAAGAATACGCAGTTGTATTTGATGCAATCCCTACAGGTTCACTTCAAATTCTAAAACACATATCATTCACAGATATTAGTGTTTAATTTAATAGAATTGTTATTGGAGATACAGACATTACAAAAAAAATACACCAATAAATATATTAGAAATCAAATTTCGTGCTTGGTTCCACCTGCTGCAAAGTTTTTTTGGTATTCAACCATGGGTGATTTAAATTGGGAAAAGGCAAATACTACTATTTATAAATACTGTATTAATAATAAAATAAAAGAAGTTTCATTTAAACTTTAACATCAAATTTATCCTGTTAAAGATACGTTAAGAAGATTTAAAATAAACATAGAAGAGTCTTGTGTTTTTTTGCCAATCAAATTTTTCATTTATTTTTCATTTATTTTATCACTGTATGTACACAAAAAAAAAATTGGCCTGATTTGGAAGAATATATAATCACAAAATTAAATGTAAACATCAAAATCAATATTTTTGATGCCATGTTATACTTTGATTTATGTGGTTTGTCCAAAAAATATTTTTTTGTTATTCAACTGTTGTTTATCCTCGGAAAATACCATATTCACAAATGTAAATGGTCGAATTCACAACCTTGTTTTAAGGCATTTCATCTGGACTTTAAATTATATTACAAAACAATAGAAAACATGCAAAATATGAAGGCTACAAGAACATTTCATCTCCTGAAGGAACTGCATAATTTTTAATTTTCCCGTTCTATAATTATATTAATTAATATGTTATTATCCTCTGGTCTGTACACTGTACATTTAATTTTTTGTTGAGCAGGTTGCACAGTATTTGTAGTGTTCTCTGTACCTATTGTCCTGTGTATTGTTCATAATAAAGTTCGTTATAAAAAAAAATAATAATAAATGAACTCGAAAATGAAAAAAAAAAAAAGTTCCTACCAGCCTTTGTTGTAGTCCTTTGAACTTTGAGCGTTGTAACTTTGCAGATGTTGTTTATGCTCAAAAAGCAACATTACACACTAACTAAAGTTAGAAAAGTTAAATCATAATCAACCACCCCTTTAAGAATAGTGGACTTAAGAATCTAGATCTCATCATGACTGAAATCTTCACACTCCAGCACAGGAGGTGGCGGTATGTACCAAAAAGCTGGTATGCGACCCGCCAATAAATCCTTAGAAGAAGAAGCAGCTGAGACTGCCTGCATCCAAATCTGCTGTTTATCAGACTGTGAGTACATTCATTTCATCATTTATTTGGAGAAATCTAAACCCAAACGAGTCAGTTCATTTAGTGAACCAACTGATTTTGTACATTACGCTCTGGTTAATGTTTTTTTTTTTTACATTACAATTTGTGAAGATGAGGTTTTTTTTTATTTTATGTAATGAACAAATAAAACCTGTTAAACAGAGTTTAAATGCATGTAAATCAATGAGAAACATAAAAATCAGCTAGAGGAGTTGAAATGTTTCTGAACAGTTGTTTGAGCAAAACGCTTAAAGCTGGATAATTGAGAGTGATTGTTATGGGGATAGAATTGTTTATTATTCCAAATAAATAGATTGAGATTCACAAATAAATGTAAAGAGATTCACTCAAATTAATCAAATTCACAAATAAATGTATAGAGTTTAACTACAATCAATTAATAAAAAATATTACAAATGTGTACAAATGTCACAAACACAACTCTGTATGACATTCATTTATGAATCGTTTCCTGTGTATTTGTAGATCCCTGCCAACCCTCTACACACACCTTGGCAATAGAATCGCCATTGGCTAGTAATTTTTTTTAGTGTACTCGCCAGACTAACATACAGTATACTATTCTTGAGAGTCGGGACAAAACACATTTTAAATGTTTTAAAAAACTTTTTTTAAAAATACACACTATATCAATTAGAGTTGTATGTTTCTGCAGAGAAAGGTCTTTGCTATTTAACCATGTAAAGGAACAGGTTCTAAATAAAAACACATTTTTAACAAATAAACATGTTTCCCTTCAGAACTGGATTTGTGTCAACTCCGTCAGACACACTAAAAAGTATACAATTTTAATTCTTCCAATCCAAAAAGAATCTAAATCCAAAAAGAATCTAAATTTCTGAAGTATATTGTAATAGTGTTTAATTACTCTGATATGTAAAAAAAATACAATATATAAACTTAAGTTGTGATTTCACACTATTCTGAAAACTCAGATTTCTAAATATTTGCATTTCCAAACTTTGATTTTAATTTCAATATTGTAAAAACAAATTCCTTAAATAAATAAAACATAAGATGATGTAGATCAGATGGTCCTTTATTACAAAAACAACTTAAACTTAAGGAAAAAAAAAAATTTCCCAAAAAAATTAACAAAAACAAAAACATACATCCAATGCTGTTGATGAAGATCTGACGGTGTTGATGAAAATCTGACGGTGTTGACAAAAAATATGTGTGCATTGTGATTATTGAACAGATGTGCTCTTTAAACTACTACTAAAACTACTCCTTTGTTATTAGAGTATTGAACTTACTGTAAAGCAAACTATAAGCACATACACCGTTTCCAACTATTATAAATTACACCGTTTCCAACTATCAAAAAAAAAAATCAATAAGGGAAACCAGGGGCCCTCCTCCCCCTCTGTTTTCATCTACCTCCCCTATACCACTTCCTGCTCTCCTTTTTCTCATCCACCTCTTCTCCTCTTCCTTTCCTCCTTTTTAAGTAGCCATTTACTTTAAAGTGGCGTGTGTGTGTGTGTGTGTGTGTGCGTGTGTGTGTGTGTGTGCGTATGTGTGTGTTTGGGTGTGTTGGATGTGTGATTGCCCTGCACTGCCTACTTTATACTGGGTGTGATCTTAAATTGACATTCCTTGACAACAATACTGCAACACATAATCTGTAACTTAGAAATCAGGTTCAATTAGCTTACTTAAGATTTAATTTTTGTCTAACCTGCGCTTATGCCTTGAGCAGCAGGCGTCGGACATGCGTATGGTTAAATAATGTACTGCATGCTATGTATGTGCATTTATGTGTAAATAAAACCCTGAAATAACAGTTTAACCCTTCACTATATTCACAAATAATATTATATTCGCACATTAAGAGGTTATTGGTGGATTTCTCAACTCTGTCAGCTTACAGGTCAACTCCGTCAGACATAGAACCTGACGGAGTTGACGTCTGACGGAGTTGACGTAAGGGCATGTATTTTCCCGCCAAAACATGTATTGTACACTGCATCTAGGTAGTTTTTCCTCAGTTGCTAGCTGTCCCAATAACCTCACTAAAATGCTTAAATTCAATCCACTATGGTTTAAAAAAAAGTATCTTAACAGAAATATGGTATTGACATGGTGCAGCTGTGACCAAAGGAATATTGACATTGTTTGTCTAAAATATAAAAAAATGTAAAACGTTCCAGAGCATGTGTGGTAGTGCTGCATTCACCACAGATAGGGAGATGAAAAGGGGTCCTCAAGGATATAGCTGACCATGCTATTTCCTGATTTAAAGAGCTTTATGACAAAATCTGACGGAGTTGACAGAAACTGAGGACACAACTTTAATAGGCAGATATTTATGGAAAATATTGTTTGATATTCACTTTATGCATTGTTTTTTATATTTATACCCCTTATTTTTTATTTGATATATATGTTTTCACAATTGTAGAGCTTTTTTAAAGTTTTTTTGGGATGGTTAATATTGTAACCTCTTGCTGAGGACAAGTGCAATAACATGGACCATCTAACCACAGACCATACATTTAAACAACTTTCCCCCAAAAAGATAAAAAAAAGTTTATTCTAAAAATCAGATAGGTATATACAATTCCTTTAGATTTAACTTTGTATGTCATACATGATGAATTTCTTAATTTTTGCTATAAATTAAGACTTTTCTTTGTGGGACATGTTTTGTCCCGACTCTCAGGGGTGGGACAAAAAATCTATAGGGCAATACTTTATCTCCGTGATGTTAATGAGAGTGGTTAATGTAGAATAAAATGTACAACATACTTTCCACAAATATAGTTTATTCCAAAAGCTCAAATGTAAAGTATGTTATATGTAATAATAAAAAATAAATATACAAGTACAAATATATGTAAATACAATTATTTATTAGACACTTAATACCACAAATATAGTTTATTCTTAAGTCTCAAATCCAACATTTACAAAAAAATTAGGAATATATATATATAATTAAAATTAAAATAGTTTCATACATAATAAACACTACCACAAATTTGGTTTCATAATAATAATATATACATTACATATAATAATAATAATAATAAACACTTTCACAAATAAAAGCTCAAATCTATATAACTTTAAAATACATACAAATTTAAATAGCTACATGTATTTTTAAGAGATTTCCTTCGAATTTACTTAATGTACTTAATGCACTAACGTAAAAATTAAAAACAGCTGATATAATTGTGAAAGAAATTAAAGACAAAATAAACCCTAAAGAAAGTCTTTCCACTCTGCAATAGTCTGGCCAGATGCTGGACAGTACCACTTTCCTCTAACCTGGGAATGGCCAGTGAGTTTACTTTTTGATCTGCCACATATTTTACACTCATAATGGTAATATTCCTTTGTGTGACGCTTCTTTGGTGGCTCCCCTCTTGCCAAACACTCTTGATCCTCAAGTGCTGCCTTGTACTGTCTCCATGCACGCTGTCGGTTCTGAGGAGGTGGTGGAACTGATGGCTGTTGGCCCAGCTGAAGAGAAGACCAACCCTGGAAGAGCGATGGTGGAACTGATGGCTGTTGGCCCGGTGGAAAAGAAGACCAACAGAGAGTGCAATGGTGGAACTGATAGCTGTGGGCCCGGCTGAAGAGAAGACCAACCCTGAGGGTGCGATGGTGGAACTGATGGCTGTTGGCCCAGCTGAAGAGAAGACCATCCCTGAGAGTGCAATGGTGGAAAAGACAAATCAGAATACCCAGGCCAGACATGCCACCCAGGAAAGTGCTGGGCCCCAGGCCAGTCTGTGCCAGATGGAGATGTGTCTCCAAGCCCAGTGTCTGTGTGCGTAATAGAAGACACTGCAGTACCAGTTAGTGCATATTTATGTTGGCGTATAACTGCCTCACCCTCCGATTTTCAGGCTCCTGGAACTCAATGGCAACATGTCCATGTTCAACAGGTGCAGATGGGAGCTCTCTAGGTTTTGGCAGTGGCTACTTTGCCAAACCAACATGCTGGGGAAGCTCCACTCCTTGTGGCAAGGTGTCCCGGTCAGTTCTTTTCTGTCTGTCGAGAAACCTGGGAAAGAATAACACAGACATTTTTAGCTTTACCCACAGTACATTCACAAAACATCACTACTGATTTGTTTTTATAAACTATGTACACTAAACTATTCAACAACGATCCATCACTTGAATACTTAAGCATTAAAAGAACTAGGGCTGCAGCTATCGATTCTTTTTGTAATCGATTAATCTAGCACTTAATCGATCGATTAATCGAGTAATCGGATAAAAATTTTTTTGTGTGTTTTTAAACAACCAAAACAAATAATGCATAACGAAAATGATGTGGCTGTAAAATGATCAAGCATTTGGCTTTTATTTATCAAAAAAAAAAAAAAAAAAAAACCTGGTATTTATTCCAACTCCAACATTTGGCTCCAAACTAAGCCTATTTATTGCAATTTTTACCCATTTAGTATAAGTGCCAACAATGTTCTATGCTCAATTACTTTGGTAGCCGATTAAAATGTCTTCCCCAAAAGTACGAGTGGATTTGGAGAAGCAGGCTGGGGAATTTCATTTTTTGTTGTTGTCTGTAACTATTTGGAAGACGTGACATACAAACAAGGTCTCGCAAAGAGTGCAATACAATATTTGTTCCTCCATCATGTCGCGGTGTATACAGTGAATGCATGCTGAAATTATTGTTGCGTGGCTACATAAAAGTTTAAAGGGTAACTAAACTAAACCCCTGGTCAGAGCCTGACTCCACCCACTGGCAATATTTGAAAAATGCTGGAAAAGTGGGCGGAGCCCAGCGGAGATAGAGGGGATGAACGGATACTCTATCCTGATCGTTTTCAATACTCGCAATTCCAACTCCTGACTCGCTACAGTGGTTTTGACTAAACAAGATGGTTTTTATACTGCCATGGACGTGGTAGCTCGTACCAAAGGGCGTGGTAGCTCGTACCAAAGCTGAAACCTGCTTACGTCAGCTCTCACCGCTACCGTCACGAACTACCACAAACATCCAATAGGAAAATTCAACTGCAGTAGCCACCGTTCAACCTGAAAAGGGCAGCACTCAGACGTTTTTACACTATATATTGTAGATTTAAAACACTTTATACCCAAATGTCAAAAAAGTTACTTGAATCAATGAACAGCACTAATAAAGCCCCAGTCTTACAGATCATTAATTTAAAAAAGTTGGTTTAGTGTTTAGTTACCCTTTAAGCATATGTGATGCATTGCCGCAATTGATCTGACTTGGCGCGTGAGAGAGACGAGGGTGCGTGCGTGTGTGTGTGAAGGGGTTCTTTTTTTAGGCTATACTCTCTTGCAATTGAACGTGAATACGTTTACTTAAAAACATCAAAGCTAAACATCATATCTAGTCAAACCGCATCACGACATCGCTACAAATACAGTATGGGATTAAAATCAGCGAACATCAATGTATCATAGGCTTATGGTGTGTTCACACCGAACGCAAATTTAATTATTTGCGCGAGTAGATTACATACAAAGTCAATGCAAAGACGCGAATAGACACATCATTCGCGCCGGCCGTCGCGACTGACGCGAATTGGGCTACGCGTTTGCCGCGAACGTGTTCCGCGCAAGTTGAAAAATTTGAACTCGAGCGAATGTTCAAGCGTCTAACTAGACGCGATAAACGCGTATTTGACGCTCTATCCGCGTTCGGTGTGAACACCATTAGTTTACCTTGTTTCAGCGACGCTTGGTGAAACAGCATTGAGTGGATGTTTTCGGTTCAGATGCTGAATCATTGAAGTCTTACTGTTGTGGTATGCCAGGTCTACTTTGCAGTTGACACATTGCACCTAGTTCTCTTCCTTTTTAAGTATGTAATGATTCCAAACTTTAGACACTCTCTGCCATTTATGGACATCTTTACTCCAACTCACCATGAAGACACTGTGGTGTTGTTTATAGTAACTAGCACCAAGTTTGTCCGGTCCAGTATCTCTCTGCAGTCTTCAGACAGCTGCTTTATGTGGCTATACGTCATCACAATTGCCTGAGGAATGGGAAAGGTTTTGCCCTTGTTGTCTTTAGGCCTATTGCTGGCTTCCCTGAATTCATTCAGAAGCTTGAGTGCGACACATTCTAAAACCCTGTTGGCATCAGATCTCTGGGCAGCCTGACCATGAGTCATGAACAGTCTGTGAATAAAAAGATGCATGATTGTATTATATGGTTCATTATAGCTTTGTAAACATATAGACTGACTATGTTTTTGAATTTTATGGCAATGAGGGATAGACTTTATGATCTATCCTAGATCTCATCAAAATAGTTTTCTAAAGTATTTTAAGCCTTTGAAAGAAATTAAATTACACAGGGAGCATTCAACAAGACTCAAATTTAACACCGGTGCATTACAATTTAACTCGCCTCTCAGCTGCTTGCTGACCAGGGGCTAAACCACTACGGTTCCGAGAAGATCTCCAAGGACCTGCCAAGATCTTTTTCTTGCACTTAAGGGAATACTTTGAGGGGGACTGATCAATGTCATGCAAACACGAATACAACCGCAAGATCTCTGCTATCTCATTGGTCGATAAACCAGTGATCGTGCGGTTGAGACTGACGAGGCACCCTGCCAGGTTATCCACTGCCTCCCATCCAGGAACACCCCTTGAATCACATCTACTGTCCTGAAAATGGAAACAAAATCAGAATCCTGCATTAAGAAATCATTTATTAACAGTTCTTTGATTAACCATTCTTCACAAATTACAAGCATCAATAATTAGAAACTTTACCGGAGCTGGTGTGCTGGGCCCAGCACAGGAAATGTCTTCAATGTCAGGACTGTAAGAGCCACCACTTGGCACACTTGGCAATTATTTTGAAACATTTTTAAGAGAAGAATAAGCTTCAGTTACAAAATTGACTGCTAAAAGTTTACTATTATTAATATGTTAATTAAATGAAAGTGTAATCATGAAGCAATTCATTAATTGCTCCTAAAAACTAACATTCCTATGCATTTTTAATAAAAAATGATCAAGAAAATTTACATTACCAGAGGTGAGATCAATGAATCCCCATGACTGCTGGAACTTCCCAGGGTGTGTGTGCCCAAATTGATGTCTGCTGCAGGCCTTGTCTTTTCCTAAGTTTGAATGACAAAATAAAGGCAAGAACCAGTTTATTTGTAGTGCACTGACAACAATACATAAAATATATATAAAACACTTAAGATAAATACTTATGGACTTACAAAATTTGAGCTGCAAATGATAACTTCTCACTCATTTAGAAGTGACCTATAACATCCTATGACATTATATTCATCTAAATGATCTCATGGATGTGGCCGTTGTGGTTTATCGTCATAGTGGCAATATCCGCAACAGTAAATGTGGCATATTCAAATGATTTACAAATGCACAGGATGCGATTCACAAATCAATGCCAGCCAGAGTTGTGTTTGTGACATAAAACACATTTGTACATTTATTATTTTATTTTCAAATCTCATTTTATTCATTTGTGAATTTTATTAATTTTGTGAAACTCCTTACCATTATTTGTGAATCTCAATAAATTCATTTGGAATAATGCAACTATTCTATCCCCATAGATTGTAAATCTGATGAGCATCTGCTAAACGAGCAGCAACCCCAATTCACACCTTCAGTCAGTGAAGCCGCTCCCACTGCCATTTGTGAGAGTTTAAATGCTGTGAAATATACCCATTTTCCCACAGGAGAAGAAGCAAGCAGGAGGAATTACTCCAGGAGAAACTACTGACATACTATTGAAAAGATGGAGTTTGAGGAGGAACCCTGCAGAGTAAAAGATGAAGATACAGAGGAACAAATTGGTTGGTGTTTTCCATCATTCTCTTCAAAGACTACTGAGGAATAGGTGTGTAACGGTTCGGGTTTTATCACGGTTTTAGGATGTTCACACTTGACATGTTTGGTTCAACTATTAAAAAAAACCTGGCTCGATAACACTGTTAGTGGGGTTCATTTGAATAAGTATGAACGCTGCCATCCGAACCCTGGTGTGCACCAAACAAGCGGGCCGAGAGCGCTGAAAAGATGGGTCATGGTCTGCTTCCAAACAAACTCTGGTGCTGTTCGAATTATATATGTAAACAAATCAAAAACAGGAAGATGAGACCCTAAAAAGGACAAAATGCTCACGCATATCATTTTATTCTCATCATAGTTGTGATGTTTTCCATCAAAGTTCGGTACCAGCATCAGAACCGCATCTCCTCGCAGCAGATCTTTGTTTGTGTGTGTGACGGAGGGATTCCTGCCGCTGTTTTGACTCCTTTACACATTTTATAAGCTCTTCACGAGTTCTCAGCTGGTCAAAATGCCATCATATGTAGGCTACACACAAACAATGAGTGCATTTATCCCAGCACACTGCATTGGATTGGATGTTTGTTTAGTGTTAGTGTTTTTTTTTTTTTAACAGAGAACCGTTACACCCTTCCTGAGGAACATTAAGATGAAAAATTACATAAAAATATTTCTAAAACTAGATATACTAGTATTAAACTAGATATCTGCTAAATTGTGATTGAACCATATTCTTTTCATTTCTCATTTATCCTTCTTTATTGAATTTGTTGATTTTAGACCTGATGGAAGACAAACAGAATGAAAATGAAGTCATTTCAAATAGTGAAAAGAATTTCACACAAAAACGAGCTGGAAAAACTGGAGTCAAAGGATCTTTCACCTGCTCTGAGTGTGGAAAGAGTTTCAGGAATAAATCAAACCTTAAGAGACACACGAGAGAACATACTGGAGAAAGACCGTTCTCCTGCATTAAATGTGGAAAGAGTTTCACTCAGAAAGTAAACTTAAATGATCACATGAGATCACACACTGGAGAAAAAACATTCACATGCACTCAGTGTGGAAAGAGTTTCATATATAAAGGAAGCTTAAATGATCACATGAGAATTCACACTGGAGAAAAACCGTTCACATGCACTCAATGTGGAAAGAGTTTCGTACATAAAGGAAACTTTAGTGTGCATATGAGAATTCACACTGGAGAAAAACCGTTCACATGCACTCAGTGTGGAAAGAGTTTCACCCAGAAAAGAGTGCTCAAAGATCATCTGCTCTCTCACTCTGGAGTGAAGTCGTTCAGCTGTGATCAGTGTGATAAAACATTTCTTTTGGCATCAAACTTAAGAGCACACCTTAAAGTTCATGCAGATGTGAAGCCTCACATCTGTTCTTTTTGTGGAAAGGGTTTTTCACTACTTAATGCTTTTAAAGTGCATGAGAGTATTCATACTGGTGTGAGACCTCATCTGTGCTCTGACTGTGGGAAGACCTTTATTTCATCCGGCACCTTAAAGAGACATCAAAGAGTTCATACTGGAGAGAAACCGTACAAGTGCTCACACTGTGAAAAGAGTTTTGTTCGGTCAGAACACTGGAAAGCTCATGAGAGAGTTCATACTGGAGAGAAGCCACACCAGTGCTCTTCGTGTGGGAAGAGTTTCATCCAAATGTCTCATCTACAGGTTCATAAGAAAAAGCATTGCCCAAAGGTGCCTAAGTGAGCAAACTTTCATGTTCAGATCTAGGTGGGCGATATATCGGCAGACACAATAAACTGGTAGAACAGGGGTTTCCAACAACATTGCTGCAGCCTCCCAACACGGCACATTTTCCATGTCTCCATTGTCTTACACACCATTTTCAGGTCTTGTGTTCTCTACTATTAAGCTGATTAAGTTGAATCAGGTTTGTTTGTTTGGGGAGGCATGCAAAATGTGCAGTATTGGGGGCCTCCAGGAACGTGGTTGGGAACCACTGCGGTAGAAATTTGTCAACTGGTAGAGATTTTGGACTATTTTCTCCACATATGACATATATGACTCTTTAGATGAAAAACAAAGATTTTTGGAAAAAATAATCCCTCTCTGTATACAATGCACAGAACATGCAAAGTTGATCCTTCAAAAACTTCTTAAAACCAAAGTGAACAGCGGTAATCCATACAACTCCAGTTGATGAATCAATGTCTTCTTAACTCTTTCCCCGCCAGCGTTTTAAAAAAAAGTTGCCACCGCCAGTCCATTTTATTCTAGCTTCATGCATTCTTTTTTTATCAACACTTGAATGTGGGTAAGTTTCATTAAAAAAAAAAAACATTTTAAACAAAAAGCAGAGAAAATCACATATTTGTCAAAGACTTCGTCTGAATCGAATTCAGAATGATGATCAAAACATAGATGGAGTAGATTGAGCCCATCAACACCCCTAATGCTTGCACAGTCCAATAGCTCGTCCTGGGTCGACATTTCATTCAGCAACATTAGGCAGTTTTGATTTATACGCCGTTTAATGTTGGTGATTGCGCTATTTTACATATGAACATGATTACATACGATATCGCTTGTTTCTGCATCTTCTTCGCATGTGTTTTGATAAGGAGATTCGGTACTCTTTCAGAAGATGTCATAGCGCCTTTAACAGTGTAAACACCAGGGATGGCCCGATACCATTTTTGTAAAAACCGATACGAGTACGATTATTTACATGTGTGTACTTGCTGATACCGAGTACCGATACCGATATTTCTACCGCAAAAGTAACTATAGGTTCCCAGAAAAGAACACAGAAGACTATTTTTGAACAGGTTAGAAGACTGTTTTTATTTTCTTCTCTGCTTGTTTTAACAAGTCTAAAAATAAATAATAATGAGTAAAATAATAAATGTATTAACACACAAACCACTGTTAATTTAACATAATAGCAAGCAGGCTACTGCGTGCATGGTCTGGCATGACTGAATGCGCGCAAAGTGCGCTCCCTTAATAATTCCTAAAAAGCTGATAGTTCATCGCGATCTCACACATCTGTTATTATCAATGAAGCTGACTGCACAATGAATCTTTCATAATATCTACACTTTGTTTGTAATAATTAGAGGATTTGCCAGCATACAGAATTCAGCACTGAACAAAAAAGTCTGTTTTGATCGGAGGGGAGGGGAGTCTATCTTAAATGCTTCTGATTGGCCATTGCGTTCAACAAATCAACACATATGACTGTGATTGGCTACATCGCTCAACGCTGCAAACATGTTATGAAGAGAAGCTCTGGCCTGTAAATCGTTTCTATTTTGTTTTAGTTGTTCTTGTTGCTTTTCTGCAACAGATGAATACAAATCTCTATTTATATGTTTTATTCATAGATATTTCTAGTTTTCGGGAGTCCCGCAAATCGTTTTACTCTCCCGCAACCAGCACACACAGAGTGAGTGCATTACCGCCAGTGTTGGGCAAGTTACTTTTAAAAAGTAATTAGTTACAGTTACTAGTTACTTCTTCCAAAAAGTAACTAAATTAGTTACTCAGTTACAAATTTTAAAAGAAACTACCGGTAGTTACTTAAGAAGTAACTATTGCGTTACTTTCAAGTAAAATTACATTTTAAATGCTCAAATGTGACCCCACCTCTACCCCTATTTAACGGAACTTAAAACACATGTGCATGTTCAATTATTTATGATAAATCTGAATTTTATAATGAAATAGACACTTAATACAATACATTATTAACAGAAACATGAAACATTGTACACACATCTAAAAAAAATGTTGCCGGTGGACAAAGTGAGACTAGCCTCCAATCAAATGCCATGTATGTAGATATTATGTTTATATAGTGGATCAATGCAAATAACACAATAGATGTTTTGGAACTTTTGATATTCATTGCCCCTCAACAGGCCACAACTGGGCAAAATTAAATTAAGCTTGTTAAGCTGTGGAGTTATATGTTCTCATTAACTATATTATTTTATGTTTCTTACTGTTATTTTGTTTTTACTTTATGCTATTGACGGTTGTATACTAAAAATGTGCAAGAGTTCATTGTGCGCATGTGTGAACAAATGGGGACATTTATTTTGACTCAGCTTGTGTTCCTTCCTTGAGATGAATGTCGTGCTGCTGCTCCCTCGTGCACTGATGTTATGCCAGCGCATTGAGATGAAAACTAACAAATAAATAACACTGAGAAATTGTATCTGGATTGTTCTTTAGTGGATGGATGATCGCAACATATTGTGCATGGACATGACGGACGGAAATGAAAACTTAACATAAGCAATATACCATTTAGAGAAGGCTACTTTTGGATTATTTGGGCTCGTCGGCATACCTGTCTCTCGTTGACTGACTGGCTTGTGTTGTTCGTTGTGTGTCCTGTCCTTTCCGACTATGCGTTATGATGGGTCGTTCGCAATTCATGAGCGTTAAGCCTAGTTCACACTACAGGATTATAAGCCCGATTTGCAAATCGTTGAGCTCGCCGACAGGTCAGGGTGTTATCGCGTGCAAATCGCGGGGGATTAGCGGACGATGGACGCTCGCCAATCTGTTAGTATGAAAGAGCCAACAACGCATCAAAGACGCTCGGTGACGCCTCGCAGACGCGTCGCCGAGCCCAGAAAAATATCTAGCATGCTAGATATCCAGAGCTGTCGCCCGACTCAACCTCAGTGATGTCATGAGCTACAGCCAATCAGAGCAAGGCATGGGTTGCTCCAATCAGAGCAAGGCATGGGTCTTCGTCTTCTTCGCTGGGTATTAGCGCGCGTGATGTTTCGCGTCATTTCCGGTTCGTTTTATCGCGTGATTTTTTGTGACAAAACGTGGTTTGTAGACAAGATTGAATCGTTGGGTGACAGAGTTGTTGTCAACTCGTGTAGTGCGTTACCCCCTGTTGCGGATCAATCACGTTGTGTCGTGTGGTGTGAACAGCTCAACAACTTGAACACTCCTGATTTCACAGAGAGCAAGTCATGTAGTGTGAACCGGACAGTTCAGCCCGACGTTTTAAAATCATGTAGTGTGAACTAGGCTTTAGCTGTTAGTGATGATGGGTCGTTCGCGAATGAGCGTTAGTGATGATGGATCGACTCGTTCGCGATTCGCGAATGAGCCGACTCTTTTAGGTGAACGTCGGTAGCTGGCTCGCATATCTGAAGAGCCGACTCTTACAAATTTAGCCTATAGAAATTAAATAATTATGTAATAAAAATTGAAATATTATAGTCAAAGTCATTTAAAGAGCCGTTTGTGAGCCAAAAGAGCCGGCTCTTTTCAGTGAGCTGAGTCAAAAGAGCCGAATGCCCATCACTACTATGCGTGCTTTAGAACACCCGCCCAACTCTACCTCTGATTGGCTTACAATGACATTTTACTCTACCTCAGCCAATCGTCAGCATGTATGCGCTTGTCTCGTGCTCTGCCCACTAACCAAGGAAGAACAGTAAAAAAAGTATTTGCCTGAATTGCCTCTCGCTCGGAGATCTAGTTGGTCTGATGAAAAAAAAACAGCTTCATCAGTTATAGTAACGCGCCGCATTTTTTGGCAGTAACGGTAACGGCATTATTAAGATGAGAAGAGTAATCAATTAGATTACTCGTTACTGGAAAAAGTAATGCCGTTAGTAACGGCGTTATTTATAATTTTTTTTATCGTGCGATTAATTTATTTATTGACTATCGTGACAGGCCTAGCAATTCCCTCTGTTATTTTTAGTGCCCATGGATTATCTCTGGACATCTTCGATCTCGCGCTTCTGTAAAACCTGTGTTAATGTTGGCTGCTGAGTTGCTTTAGCTTTACTAAACTGTGTGTATTCAGCGCTATGATGCGTCTTCAGATGTTTAATTAGATTGCTGGTGTTAAACAATGTACTTTCTTTCCCTCCTCTCGACACCTTGGCTGAACATAATTTACAGTCTGCCTTGCTGTTGTCATCATCCCTTATCTTGAAATCAAGTTTCAAGTTTGTATTTATTTATATAGCACATTTAAAAACAGCAAACAGGGCTGACCAAAGTGCTGAACAATACACAAGATAAAGAACAAAGACAAACCACACAATCATGACAGAAGCTCACAATGAATTAAAAGCTAAAGAAAAAAAATAGGTTTTAAGAGAGGATTTAAAAACAGTTACAGATTGAGCAGCTCTGATGTAAACCGGAAGGCTGTTCCACAGCCTAGGGCCAGCAACAGCAAAGGCTCTGTCCCCTCTATTCTTTAACCTAGATCTGGGGACAGACAGAAGTCTCTGATCACCAGACCTCAGGTTTCGTGTGGGGTTGTGTGGACAGAGTAGCTCAGACAAATAGCTCGGTGCCAGATTATTTACGGATTTAAAAACAAATAAAAGAATTTTAAACTCGATTCTAAAATGCACAGGTAGCCAATGCAGAGATTTTAAGATAGGTGTTACATGATCAAATTTGCGTTTTCTTTTGAGGAACTTTGCAGCAGCGTTCTGTACTAATTGGAGACGCGCAATAGACTGTTTGGGTATGCCGAAGTAGAGAGAGTTGCAATAGTCCAACCGCGATGTAATGAGCGCATGGATTGCAATCTCTAGTGTTTTCTCAGAAAGGGAGGATTTAATTTTAGAGAGAAGACGTAACTGAAAAAAGCAAGAACTAATCACCGCATTGATTTGTTTTTCAAATTTCAGGTTTTGGTCCCAGAGAACACCTAGGTTCTTAATGCAAGATGACTTTGGATCAAGATAGTCCAGATCAATGTAGCTGCTATTATAGTTGTCACGGGGGCCAAAGACTATAACCTCGGTCTTGGATTCATTCATAAATAAGAAGTTTTGAGAAAACCACATTTTTACTTCCTCTATGCATGCAAAAAGACATTTTAGTGCAGTATCTTTGTTGCGTTTCAGAGGGAAATAAATTTGTGTATCATCTGCATAGCAGTGAAATGATACGCCATGCTTTCTGAAAATGGACCCCAGAGGAAGTAAATATATGGAAAAAAGAATGGGTGCGAGAATAGACCCCTGCGGCACTCCACAGGAGAGTTGAGCTGGCGAGGAAGAAAAATTACCCAGTTTAACAGAGAAACTTCTATTTGTTAGATAAGATCTAAACCAGCTGAGGACAGTTCCCTGGATGCCCACAGAGCATTCTAGTCGGGATAATAGAGTTTTATGATCAACTGTATCAAAGGCCGAAGTTAAGTCTAACAGTATTAGGATCACAGAGTCACCAGCATCGGTTGCTAACAGTATATCATTAGAAACCCTTAAAAGAGCAGACTCTGTGCTGTGAAGAGGCTTAAAACCAGACTGGAAAGTTTCAAGAATTTGATTTGCGCTAAGATGAGATTGGAGTTGATTCAGAACCGTTTTCTCCAATGCTTTTGTAATAAAAGGAAGGGTAGAAATAGGTCGAAAGTTATTAAAATCCCTAACATCAAGTGAAGGTTTCTTGAGCAAAGGTGTAACAGTAGCTTGTTTTAGTGTATCAGGGATAGTCCCTGTGCTCAAGAATTTATTCATTAGAGACACCAAACATGTTCCAACCGAATCCAAAGTTTGTTTCAAGATGCGCGGAGAGAGAACATCAAGAGAGCAGAAGGAAGGTTTCAAATGATCAACAATTTCTCTGAGAGATAGAAGAGAAACAGGGTCAAACACACTCCATATGGGTGAAGAACAACTCAGTTCATGCGAGACATTAGCAGATGATTGCAACTGAGATCTTAGAGAGGTGATCTTCTCACAGAAAAACCTTGAGAAACCTTCACATAATGATACTGAAGGATTTGAAATCACAACTATAGGAGGATTGAGAGCAGACTTTAACACAGAAAACAAGGCTTTTGAACTATGATGATTTTTTAAAATTAAATTAGAAAAATACTTAGACTTAGCAGATATCATAGCTTTCTGAAAAGCACTGAGGGAGTTTTTCAGCATTTCATAAGAGATTTGTAGCTTATCACTTTTCCATTTACGTTCTGCTCTTCTACACGTTCGTCTCAGAGAACGGATGGTATCATTGAGCCATGGTTCAGTCTTAGGTTTTGACTTCTTAGCTTTTAAAGGAGCAGTGGTATTTAAAACCTCAGAGCATACAGTATTAAACAGACTAAGATGTTCTTCAGCATCCAAGTCGGGTAAGGGTGACTCCAGGGACAGAGACAGACACACCTCATTAAAAGAGTTAGTGAATTCCTCTTGGAAACAGGGAGAAAAGGAGCGAGTCCATTGTGCAATAGATGAAATGTGCGATCTTGTTGGAGGAAGGGACATAGAAAACAGTACAGGCATGTGATCAGAGATCAGAGTGTTAAAAACCTGAACATCAGTAATGCAAACGCCATGAGAGAGTACCAGGTCCAGAGTATGTCCATGAATATGTGTGGGATCTTTCACCCACTGAACCATGTTAAATGAGTCAATGAGATTTAAAAACTCCATTGTTAGAGGCTTTGACTGACAGGACACATGAATATTAAAATCCCCTAATAAAAGAATATTGCTGTAATTAGTTACACATTCGCCCATAAAAGCAGTAAATTCACTTATAAAGTCTTTAACTAAGTGAGGGGGGCGATACACCAGCGCTAACAAAATAGGATCGTCAAATTCCAGTCGCAACAGCTGTACTTCAAAGCTACTGTAGAATGTAGACGGGACAGAGTGACAGTAGCTACTAAAACGGTTTTTTAAAATTACCGCTAGACCACCTCCGCGTCCAGAAGAGCGGGGAGAGTTAAAGAATGTGCAGCCTTCCGGAATCAACTCAGCAAAAGGACTTAAATCACCAACCTTCATCCAAGTTTCTGTGATGCACATAAAATCCAGTGCGTGGGTAGTGAAAAAGTCATTTAAAATGAACGTCTTGTTGACTAGCGACCGAGCATTAATCAGAGCCATCCTGGAAGGTGATGAGTCAGAGATCGCGGGAGAGAGGACTCTATTCAAGAAACGATGATTCTCTAGAGTAGCTCCACCACGACGAACACGGATAGGAGGGTAGCAGGGGATCGTCGAAGTAGAATCCGGGAGAATGGTCCGAAGCCAGCGAACAGGTGGAACGATCAAACGCCAACCAGCACATCGGCCAACGCCTAGATTCCACGTCGTCATGGAGACGAAGCTGGACGCGCGGCAGGCGAGTAGCGTCAGTTTCAGTTTGACAGCAACCCCTCCGCGCTTGCCGCGTCTCCTGCGGCGCTTTCTGCGGGGAACCCCATTAGGCCAACTGTGCAGATATTCTGGAATATCCCAGGTAGAGTTTGGAGAGCAAGATTGTGATCCAGCCACAGAGCTTTTTGACTCTGGGTTAAATGTGGCCACAAAAGAGTCTCGAATATCCAGAAGTAACTGGCGATCATAAACCAGGAGCGAGTAGCAGTTTGATACAGATAAAAACACACATATAGCACAGAGAAGCAGAGACGTCAGACGGCATGCCACATACACCGGCGCCATCTTGGAAGATGTTCATGTCTTTCTTTCTCTGAAAATGTCTTTCTTTCTCTGAAATGAGCACAAACCACCAACATTATACTTTCAATGCTTCAGTTCACCTCGACAAAGCACTCGCGGCGGTCAGTTTCGTTTCGCAAAATGTACGTGGTATCGGTGCGTGGTATCTGCAAATTTTTATGAGTACGGGTACGTGAGGACAGTATCGGCCCGATCCCCGATGCCAGTAGCGGTATCGGGCCATCCCTAGTAAACACGGAAAGCTGGAAAATCCCATAAATTGGGGGGAAAGAGTTAAGTGAAACAGTAGGCGTGTTTAGAAACACTAATAAACATTACCTTTGTGTTCACTTTTTGTGTTCATTTTTTTAAGCGGTCTTGTACTTTTGCATTTACATGTGCTACAAATCTTTGTTTGTGTTCATCTGAAGAAAGAAAGTCATATATATCTGGGACAGTGTGAAGGGGAGAGTTTCCCTTTAAAGAGCAAGATGTGATGCAGAAATATATTCCCAACAGAATCCCAAGTGGAAAAAAATGTATTTCATTGTATTTCAAGTATATTTATATTTCCGATAGTATGTTGAAAATGTACTTATCACAAATTGTACTTTTTGTAAATATATAAAAAGTATACTGGCATCACACTTTCATGCTAACACTTTTAACACACTTTAAAATAATTATACTATATTACACTTTATAGAAATATATTATACTAAAATATACTTTAAGTGAAGGTTAATTCGAATTTGAATTTTTTTTTAAACATTTTTGATATGTTTTAAATTGTATGCTCAAAAATTGTCATTGTAACACTGAAAGCATATTTTAAAAGTACACATTTTAATATCAACACTGTAATATTAAGGTTGAGTGTATTTTAAGTTCAATTTGAGTCTAATTATGAAGTTAAGTTATTCACGCTAGTACTTCAGGACTTGTTTTAGAAAGTATTCAATAGTGTTACTATGAAAATGCACTTAAACCCATTTATGAAATTTTGTGATGTTTGTGACCCACTTCAAAAGTACAGATCCACAAAAAAGTGTGTTATGCTGAAAAGCAAGTGGTTTAAATTTGGTGCAGTGCTACATTATGTCTGAACAGATAGCATCACCCATATTGCAACAGAAGTACTGGCTAAATTATAAGCAAAAAAATTAAGTTCACTCACACTGTGTTAATATTGTCACTAGTGTTCAAAAAAGAACATTTCATTGGTTTAATGGAGAAAAAGCAGGGCTACTGCAAACAAGACCAATTGGAGAGTGTACAGATCAAAAAGTTGCTGACAGTATTCATGCGTATAGGACTGATATAGAGGTCGGTTTGGTGTTGATGTCTGTAAAGTAGTACCTCCCCAAAAATTTTAGTCTTTTTCAACATTGTTGGGAAGTGGAATGACATACATTTTGTCATTGGACTTAACCATTACACATTTACGCTCGAGTGATTGGGGATGCACAGCAAATACATTATGGGTCTGAGACACCTCATTTATAAATGTGGAAAATATATTTAACTGAGCATCTCTACACACCTTTCCTCCACTCTTGACAAGCTCTTTTACTAAAATACAGAAGTTGTTGGATGTGGATGAGGCCCCATCATCAGATGTAAAATCCACCAGGGTCATAACTTCGCAGAATGTTCCATCATTTAACTGTACAACTGAATTATTTATCTTTTTAAGAGTTGTTTTATTATATGAATGATAAACCACTCTGCTACAAATGAAACGGTCATAAAATAAACCTGAATGAACTGTCACTCCTATTAAACTTTCAATAGCCATCCTCTGCAACACAGATGTGCTAACTTTCTTTGGGCAGCCAAAACCTCTGACATTATGCTGAAACTCCTTTTGATTTCTTTCTTAAGCTACACTCTTAACCCGAATTAGTTGACATTACTCGCAAATCGCATGGAAACCTGTTGCCCTATACCACTTTAGTTTTTACACAAGCTGAAACTAAACATGTTGAGTTATATTAACATGGAACCCTAACTTTTTACACAAGCTGAAACTAAACATGTTGAGTTGTATTAACATGGAACCTTAAGTTTAGTATTTATATTTATTAGTAGTGTGTTCTCAAAATCATTAGATAAAACTAGCTATTATGACTTGTTATTTCTACTTATCATTTAACACAATTACTGTATTTTCCTCTGATTTAATTAGCTTTTGATTTTAAAAAAAATGTTATAAAACATTGTTTCAATTAAATTGGATGGACAAAAAGAAACATCTCGTAATGCTTCCATGCATTTTTTTTTTAAATGGCAAAACAGCCTAAAATCAGGTAAACATCAACAATCAAAACATCAATTATCCAATCTAAAATGATTAATCTGAAAAAGGTCATTTCAAATTATTGAAACAATTGTGTGTGGGTGTTGTATGTGTTTGTGTGTGGGTGTTTTCCGTGTCTGTGTTGTTTGTGTGTGGGTGTTGTCTGTGTGTGTTGCTGCCTGTGTTTGTGTTGCCGTGTGTGTTGTGTATGTGGGTGTTGTCCATGTCTGTGTGTGGGTGTTGTTTGTGTGTGTGGGTGTTGTCCGTGTCTGTCTTATTTGTGTGTGGGTGTTGTCTGTGTGTGTTGCTGCCTGTGTTTGTGTTGCCGTGTGTGTTGTGTATGTGGGTGTTGTCCGTGTTGTGTGTGGGTGTTGTTTGTGTGTGTGGGTGTTGTCCGTGTCTGTGTTTTTTGTGTGTGTGTTGTCCGTGAGTGTTGCCCGTGTCTGTGTTCCCGTGTGTGGGTGTTGTCCGTGTCTGTGTTGTCCGTGTGTGGGTGTTGAATGTGTCACAAATTTACAAGAAAAAACCATAGATGTCCCCTGAGATTAAAGTGGTAAATCCATAAACAAAATAAAATTGACCAGAAACACCCACTCAAATGTACAAGAAAACGCAAACAAACAGGATCTGTTTAATCTGCCTAAATGAAGGGAGGCCAGAGCATGAACCAACAGATTATCATATCAGAACAATCTACATAGACTGGTGAAGAACTGGAACAATAATGTCTTTCTGCTACAATTCCTCTCAGTTTTAATTTTCACACAAGTCACATCCTTCACCATGCTTCCTACAGCATTTAAGTGTGTGTCAGTGTTGTTTGTGTGTGTTGTGTGTGGGTGTTGTATGTGTCTGTGTTGTATGTGTGTGTCTGCGTTTTACGTGTGTCTGTTCGTCCGCTTGTTTTACAGAAAATAAAAAGGTTTACCCCACAGGTAAGAAAGTATGGTAACACTTTATATTATGACCCGCAAACAACTGCGTAAGTAAACCGAAATTACGGTGTACGTTTCTGTAATTATAGTGTACTTCCGTGTAGGTTTAAGGGAACAATAAGTTTTGGGTAATTAAGGGGTACAACCAGATATACAAGCAAATTATTTATAATGTAATTATTTTAAAACTAACAGGTACCTGTTAATATATTCCAGGCAAAAATTGTACGTCTGTTGTATATAAAAGTTTTAAAAATATGTTCTTGTGCAATGTAGTTGCAGGGTAATTTTGATATCTGTGGGTTGTATATTAAACACACACATATATGTATATATATATGGCTGTATGCAGGGCCGTAGCTAGAGGATTCGGGGCCCCCTGAAAAAATATTGATGTGGGCCCTCACCACCCTCCACCAATATCATAAACTGTACAATAGATGAACATGGAGGCCCACATAACAGAAGATGGTGATGTTGTTGTAAAACCTTTATTTTAAAAGTTAAATGTTTATATAAAAATTACAACTAATAAAAACTAACAAAAAAGCAAGAAATTGTTAAATAATAATAAAACCAATTTTTAAAAGGTAATAATTTTTTTTTCCCCATCAGTCTGTTATAATTCATAAATCAAAAAGTAAACATTTAGAAATTGACAAAAATGCAGTCTAATTCAAAAAATAAAACCATTAATTGTCTTATTTTTTAATAAAGATAATATGGAACTGGTAATATTATTAAATAAAGCGAATACATTTATTCATCCAAGTGCAGTATTCGTGTTTTCTCGATGTTTTAAATATCATCAGCCGGCAGGTCAGATGCATAATGCAATGCGTCGTGACTCGTGTATTTTTTTTAAAACTCTAGTAACAATAGTGTAAAAAGACAGGAATTTAGACCACGTAATCATTCGGTCGATTGCGGCGCACACCGATAATAAAAAATGACTGTACACGGCAGACTGTAGACGGAAGTTTTCTAATTCCCAGCGAAATAACAATATATAACCGGTCTTTAAGAACGTCTTGATCGACTGGGATACAACCACTCTCCTTGCCTCCCTCTCCCTCTTTTCCTGGCATTTCTGGTTCCCTGATTTATGTTTTCTTCAGTCTTCATATTTTTCAGTCAGTCAGTCTCCTGCTCTTCCACCAAGTTCATCGTTACCTTCAGGCTGCCGCCTCAACTCTGATTGGTTCTGTTCACGAGCTGGGGTGGGACTTACAATTTTATTGGGTCCATCTGATGTTTGTCACTGACTCTGACTGAATAATTAATAAATACTTTAGGTCGGACTAAACCATTTTTATGGAGGTAAGAGAAGCAGATATTTGGAAAAAATATTTACCCAAATTGCACGTTTTTGTGGTTTTCATTTAAATCTCAGGCATACAACTAATATAAATATTAGAATTATTCATACTACAGGGGCCTAAATAGTATAACTGCTGGATTTTGTGGGGCCCCCTGGGCAGCGGGGGCCCCTATAATTGTGTAAGGATTCAGGGCGGATCTAATCCGTGGGGAATTTGCATATCATAATTAATAATTGGTAATTAATAATTATTCATACATGTTTGGATTAGATCAGTCTTACATTAAATTTAATCTCCCTCTAAGGGAGGATCTGTCATTTTACCTGCATGCATACGTGTGAATCCCGGAAATTAACCACAAGTTGATTGTAGTTAATTACACGGACCATGTTTCACAAACAGGTAAAATGAATTAGCTCAATTGTCAGGATAATATTTGTGGGATCCACAATATCATCTTACTTTATAGGATTTCAGGAAACGCAATTCTCTGGCCAGAAGAATTGGGTTTCCCGCCCTATAAACACAACACATTCTCTTTAAGGTATTTTTAATTTTAGTAAGCATGTAGCATAAGACCTTTTGCACTTAAGGGACTTGAAATTGAGCAAAGAGACAGCACATCAATCAAAATGAATATATAATTAATTTAATAGAGGCATGACTACTTATGTATTTACTACGGTTACACGGGATATAGGTATTTACAAACACATAGACATCAATGAACAATACAATAAGACATCAATGAACGAGAAATGCGTAAAGTTTGGACAATGGATAACTTACACGCGTGAGCGAGTAAGAGAGAGAGAGGAAAGGGGATGGGGAGAGAGAGAACAGAGAAAATTGGGAGAATTTCATTGGCAGGAAGACATTCACCTCTCCGATAACAACACGGAACATCATCTTAAAACTTCCTATAAGCTCTATAAAGAGATATACTTGCGCAAGTTTCTTGGTCTCTCTGTATCGCGGCAATCCTGCGCGGCCTTGTCTGGCCGCGTGCGTGAGAGGATTCCTTTGTGTGTGAGGAAGCATCACGTGGGCTGCTTGGCGCGCGTGTTGAACGGAGGTTCACAGTCTTTGGGGTAACATTACCAAAGGAAAATAATTCGGCTGAGTTCGTTTCACTTCGTAGAACGGAGGAATCACGAGGAGTTAATGTTCCATCTGTGCATGGCTGGCGAAGAAGCGCGTGCTTCGCTCGGTCCGGCGCGTCACGCGGTCACGTGCGCGTGTTTCTCCTTCAAAGCGAGCGCGCGCTCGTTTTAAGGTCCCTTGTAGATGGATTTGCTGAAGAGATATGTCACGGGGTTTTCTTTTCAATCGTCGATTGGAATTAAACACAGAGACTTATCTACAACTGAAAAACACAAACTAAACTAGAAACAAATAAAAGAAAGGCGAAGAACTCGCCCGGAGGCGAGACGTTACATCATGACACGAGGACACGGGAGGAAGAGAGAGAGAGGAAGGTTCAGTCCTCTTTAGAGGAACTGGAGTCCACACCTCTGAGGTGCGAACTGGCCAATGACATTCAACGAAACTTTTGGCGGCCAAATTCTCTTTGTCTTGTCAAAGTTAAACTATGGCCGTGTCCGCCTCTTTTATGACCAGTCAGAATTTGTCAGAATCATTCCACAAGATGATAAAAACATAGAAAACATACATTTTACTGTAATCTTCTGTATCTGACCAAATCAGTTGGAACGAGATAATTAAAACGGTACCAAACACAACATTTACACATAATTGGAATATGAAGATACATTTAATACATAACTTTTAAACTCTCAAGAGTTTCACTGATACGCTAGGAGATCATTTCTAAACTACCATGGACTGGGAAACACACAGACATACAGGAATATATCATATACAATTGGTAATGGCTCGTTTTATGCGTGTAATGTAAAGGTCCATTATGTGTGTGTGTGTTGGTTCGTGTGTGTGTCAGAGTTCTGTTATCTCTCTTGTAGAGATGGGGGATGGCATGGAATGTTTAAAGCATTTTATGACTCTGGCCATTCCTGAGAGAGAGAGTGTGTGTGTGTGTGTTGCATTCAGTCTTTTTGGGTCTTTAGCAGGATGTATTTAGTTATTCAGATTCACCCTTTTAGCCCAGTCCTTACAATTGTCACCACCTTTCACCCCACTAGCGACGGCCCTGGCTGTTTGTAAGCACAGTATGATAACAATTTATTGGCTTTTCTTACTAAACTACTTAACGTTAACCCAAAAAAATTATATTTGGTTGTACTCCTTTATTACCCAAAACTTAACATATTGTTCCCTTATACCTACACGGAGGTACACTATAATTACAGAAACGTACACCGTAATTTCGGTTTACTTACGAAGTTCTTTGCAGGTTGTATATCTGCTTGTTACCCCTTTATTACCCAAAACTTAACATATTGTTCCCTTATACCTACACGGAAGTACACTTTAATTACGTAAACGTACACTGTAATTTCGGTTTAGTTGCTTAGTTGTTTGCGGGTCGTAATATAAAGTATAAAAAGAAAAAATGTAGTCAACAGCTTCTTACAGTAGACTTGACCTCTCTTTACATTGCGAGCTGATTTTTCAAAGTCTGTAGCTTTGGCTTTAGGTCAGTGTGGCCTAACAATAGCAATACCTGTTGGATGAACTGAAATGTGAGCTTCATAGTCTTGGGGTAGTTAAGATAGAGCGCATACATGAGTCCAAACAGAATGCACATTGCTTTTGGCAGATCTTGAATGTTGTCCATTACACCTTCTCCCTCAATGATGATTTTCAACGAGGCTGGACTGAGATGCTGGGAAGATGTGAGCACAGCGCCTTCACGCTCAATAAGAAGTATCCCAACGTCATGGTCACGAAAATAATCATCATCATCCACCACTGAGCCACTGTGGGCGGCAGTGGCTCAGTAAGTGGCTCAGTGGTTCATGTGAGTTGTCTACAAACCGGAAGGTTGGTGGTTCAATCCCCGGTTCCACCTGACCAAGTGTCGAGGTGTCCATGAGCAAGACACCTAACCCCAGCTGCTCCCGACGAGCTGGATGGCGCCTTGCATGGCTGCCGTCGCCCGTCGGTGTATGAATGAGTGAGTGAATGGGTGAATGTCAGGCAAATTGTAAAGCGCTTTGGTGGCCATTGGGTCTGTGAAAGCGCTATATAAATGCAGTCCATTTACCATTTACCATCATCAGATTCCTAAATAAAGAATAACAAGAGCACAATCATTACATTATATTTCTCATTTGAAAAACAACTTTAATCAATATAAGAGTGTCATGGTGAAAAATAAATAATGGTAAAAATTATAAGAAAGCAAGAGCTTACTTACAAAACCTGCTTTGAAGAAGTTTGTGGGGTTGTCCCCAAGGATGACAGGAAGCCCTCTGAGCACCTGTGTCCGGATCGCAGTTGGCTCTGTTGTCTTTTGAGAATTAAACACAGTACAACAAGTTAGCCTATCTAGCTAAAATAAAAAAACAAATAATGATCTATAAGAAAGCTTAAAAAAAAACAAGCAATGTTTGGATTGAATTATACAACTAATAGAGTAGCATTGTGATATGATGTTTATACAAAACCTGAGATAAACAACGGCAAGTACAGAATGTGTATGGACTTACATTGGTCTGTTGTGAAATCTGTGTCAACAACTGTCCAACATTCCCTCTCTTGGATCGAAATAACTCGAGGAGACGAGGACTGTGCCGGTGGATGCTCTCATTGAACTCCTGCTTGAGGTTCTTGCCCACAATCCTGCTGAACTCCATGAACACCTGAAAAATACAGAGAACAAAAAAACTGAACTTAGACCGACTTAACAATACAAGGCAGCTAAGCCATCTGCAAAGTAGTGCTGAAAAACATCCATTAATGTCCTTTTTATATGATTTGCAATGTTGAAGAATAACATCATGCCCCAAATTAAAAAATGCCAATGTTTTCCTTAAAGCTGCAGTCCGGTGTTTTTCCTCTTTGTCGCCATCTCTGTTTGAAATCTGTAATTGCAGTCATTCGCGGAATTATCAACTTAACGTGAGTTGTACTTCAACACCCTCGACACCTCACAGCGCGGAGGAACACAATGTTTGAGGAGACTGTGAGGCTGTCAGTCACCGCGTCGGTGTGGATACTGTCATTCAGAATCACAGATTATTCTTTTTGGAAGTATGACAAACAAGAATTTTCACCGGAAAATGTCATCTGAACAAGTAAGAAACATCCAGCTTTGTTGTGGTTCTGACATTGCAGTAAATCGCGCTGATTAAATCTAACAATCGCTTATAAGTGTAGCCACAATGAGTTTGTTTTGGGGAAATTATTTAACTCAAATGGGGAATATTATTCATTAGATAATGAATATGTAATCGCATACATAAATTAAATTATCCCGAATAGGGAATGGACTAAACATTACCATATATGAATAATTAACACGATTGATCGTAGTGATTATTGATATTTGGTTTGGTTAAGTCAGATTAATTGTCAGGGTCAATTTACATGTGATTCCAAATTAGTTTGTCATGCATCCTGGTTCGTCCTGCGAACCGGAGATGAAAACTTCCTTATATCACAAGATTACCTGCCTGTATACCGAGTGAATATTTTCCGCTGGCCACACGGAAGTATCTGCTCGTATACGGCACTTTCAGACGTTTAAAATAGTTAACCGAGGTAGAGCGTTGGTAACTTTACAGATCTTTGACATATTACAGAGACTTCAATCATGGGACAATGAGACAGATTCGATTCACAAGATTATGGAATTTAATAACACAATACTAAGGGTTATATAGACTACTAAAAATCACGCAGGAGTAAATAATATGCATATAAAAACAAACAATTAATACAGGATTGCAATATGACGTATTTAAAAAGAGACAGATAGAATGAGAGTGAGAGAGAGAGAGAGAGAGAGAGAGAGAGAGAGAGAGAGAGAGAGAGAGTGAAAGAGACAGAACAGTTCAAACAGTTCAACAGAGACCCAAAGGATTCCAATATTAATCGAGACAACTTTAAGCAGCACTTAATTGAGATTTGTACGTTACTTGATTTAAACACGGTCCCTTTGTGTTGAGTTGTGTTACAAAGGCAGCGTGGTTGGAGTTGTCTGGCGCGTCTTTCGGTAGGAGGCAGATGTTTGCGAGTGCTTCAGCTGCGACCCGTGAGAAACGATAAATCTCAGGCTTGTTTCGTTCGTGAATACACTGACCGAAGTCGACTATCAAACTGAGGTAGATCAAAATAAAAGAAAACTTAGATTAAAACAAAGTAGGAAAACGACGAAGAAGGAAAACTCCGGCTGGAGTTTAGCAGGAAAGTTCAGGCATCTCTCTCTGGCGTAGGAAACTGCACAGAGGATAAGGTGGCGGTCTATTTTGAAGGAGCGAGGGACACACCTTCCTCACGTGTTTGATCCAATCGTGTTGCAGGAAGGCGGGTCGTCAGACCTCGTGATTCACGCCTTACGGATCATGTGCATAGGGGATAAACTTGTTCGAAACACACTTCTAAACTAGTATTAATAAAAGCATGCATCATATTACATTTTGGGTTGATGATTCAATCTTCTTTGATTATTCTGATTACAACCATATCAAATTCGGCATTCCCAGGGCTTTGTGAAATGCAGATACATGATTTTCGTGATTAAAACGGATGTTAAATTGGTCACATATCATAACAGCTTACAGTTATACCAGTTTTGTCATCAGGGAATCATGAAAACACAACCACAAAACATTATACATTTACAAAAGGGGATTTTTGATCCCATGTGTTCAGAGTATTTCGTGTGTGTTCATGCGTATGTATGTATGTTCAGAGTTCATTGACCGATGGTGACGGGGGGGGGTGAACTCGCGACCAGTCCCGTGTGAGCGTGGGTGCTTCGAATTTGATGAGTTTAACAACGGCTACAATGGCCAGTTGTCTAATCTCACAATTCTCTTCTGTGTGTGTGTAAGCGAAAAACCCCAAAGGGGGATTCCACGTGTGTGCGCTTATCTGAATGGACAATGTTCGTCTTGTCACCTTCGGAGGGGTTCTTCCACGTGATTCTGATTCCAAGAGGGGCCCTTTGGTCACATGTCTGTGTCATATGTGATAAGCAATGCATTTCTTTGTTTAACCATTCGTGGCAAGGCCAGCGTGTGTGTAAGAGTCAGTAATTCAATCAAGTACCATGCCCTTTACTTTTGTCATAGTTTCTGAATTAAAAGAATGCAAAACCAGCAGTTTAAGAAAATGCCAGATCTGACCATGGCTACATTCCCCCTTTGATGGTTCGACAGGACCCGTGGGAGTGGACCTCGTTGGACCATCACGATTGCCTTGGTCAGATGGCAGGCAAATCATGGAGGTCGGACTCTGCAGATGATGGTTAGGGCTGAGGGCTCAGCTCTATGAGGTCCTCCGCGTTCGCTAGCGGGGAGTCTTCTTTCCGAGGGGTCTTACGGAACCCCACGGACATGGCTTGGGTGAGCCTGGCTGTAGAGGCTCGCATCTCGTTGACTCGTCGGTACAGGACGTAGGCAAGGCCCAAGGTTAGGGCATGTCCGATGATCGTTGAAATGCACACGGCAGTGTCAGCGGCGGTCCATGCTTGGACGACTGGTGAGGCGTTCAGGATAGGCATTCTGGACAAGGCTTGGAGGGCGGTGTCCAGGGGAGCGATGTCGACGATCTGTGACCCCCCTTCCTGAATCCATTTCTCCAGCTCTGGGTCGAGGGTGAAGTTGCGATCCTTAAAGAAGGATGGAATCTCTAGTTCGGATTGGTATTCTTCACTAGGGAGGTGGTACAAGGCTAGGTCGTCCAGGTGGAGGATGGCTCCTCGTGGAACTTGGATCCACATGGTCTGGTTCAGCAGGTTGACACGCGTAGCGGTGTCGTGTTGGTCGTAGGTCAGTGTCGCTGACCGTACTGGGGTGTTAACGAGCCATCGGTTTCCCACAATCTCGGCTTGCGTCTCGGTGACTTGGCTGCGGGGTTTAGCATCCGCCGGGCAACGTGCGTCGCTGGCCAGATGTTGCAGGCCGCAGATCCCATCAGTGTTGTCTCTGAGGAACGGCTTGCTAGGGCAGAGATAGTGGATATCTTTGGTGCGGGTGCACATGTGCAGGTTTGGGGCTAGGTACAGCTGAGGGTCACTGTCGTGGTAGGCTACCACGTCAGGTGTCCGCACCTTAAAGTAGGTATTGCTCTGCCAAAATCCCACGTTGACAATGTCTTTGAGTCGGTAGATTCAGCTTGATTCTATGATGGGTAAGTTCAAGAGGAAGCCTACCTCTCGCTGTGCGGGGTCAACGTACAGTGGAATGGCACTGCCTAAGGAGTAGGCAAGGTGGGTTTGGATCGGGTCAATGGGTGTGGTTATGGCGGAAGCCAGCACGGTTTGTACCAGGCTTAGGGGTATCAGGTATGGCGGGATCCGACCCATAGCTAAGCTGTCTATGGAGGAGCTTACTTCTCGGAGCATGTCGGTCATTAATGCCGTGACCAACTGTGTTTGGGCAAAGTCATTTTGGAAAACTGTGAACATCTGCTTCATGGAGCTCACAGTCTGATTCAGCATGACGCTGTGAGTGTTGAGGATTGTCACGGTTCCTCTCAGTGTCTTGTCAATGGTTCGCAGGGATTCGCTCTGTGTGGTGAGTTGTTCTTTCAACTGTGGAAGCTCGGTCTGGATTTCGGCCACATGTCGTCGCACCGTGGCTATGTTCACGGCGTTGACACTGGACATGCCAATGTTGAACAGCGTGCCCACGGCTGCAGCGGCTACGAGCAACGCTCCCAGGAACCGTTTGGAACGTTTGTTGTGTCCTCCCAATGCCACTTGGTTGACGGTCATCTTCTCGAGTTGGGTCAGCATGTGCTCGACATCGGCTTCGGCGTGGTTGAGGGCGGCTTCTGTCCACCGTGCACCTGCCCAACTGTACTGTGCCACCGAGCTTGGGTAGTGCGCCCGGTAGACATTTCGGGGGTCCAGTCGCACATACACCTTCTGTGTGTGCGTTCGGCAGTTAGTGATCAGGAGTCCTGGTTGGTCCCTCAACACGATGCCCGAGGCCGGTCCTGGTGGGATGATGTCGGCTGGCGGCTGGCCTCTGGTCGGCTGAAGGCACATGAGGACGATCAACAGCAGCATCCTATTACAGGCAAGAGAGAGAGGTATGGAGGAGCAGGGGAGAGAGAAAGGCACAGGTCAGCGAGGTTTGTCCCGGGTTGTGTGAGACAGTCTTTCACTGCGATGACGGCGGTTGAGTTTTAGCTTGCATTGGCCCCTCCCTGTCTGTCCCTGCTAGTGGCCACATGTCTTTTGATCTGATTGCGGTGGACCCATTTGAGCACTGGTTCTCTCTGTCCCCGTTTTAGCTGGATTTGGTATGCAACGGGGGAGAGTTTGTTCACAATCTCGTGAGGTCCTGTCCAGTGGGGCAGGAGCTTCTTTGACAGCCCCCGTGGTGGCGGGGCGAAGATGTAATACAGGACTTTGTCGCCCACATTGAACTCGTGGTGAGATGCCTTTTGGTCATAGTATGCTTTCTGGCCTTCAGCGCTGCTTTTCAGGTGTTGCTGGGCGAAAGCGAAAGTTGTTTTCAGGTGTTTGTGGAGCTCGTCCAGGTACTGGAACATGGTGTAGGCGGTGACGAGGTTGTGGTCTCCTGGTTGGTACAACAGGTGTAATGGCAGAGTCATCTGCCGCCCGGTCATTAGTTCGAATGGGGACACCCGTGTTGATTCCTGCGATGTGGCTCGGAGGGCCATCAGCACAAGGGGGAGTTTCACATCCCAGTCTTTTTGGTTTGTCGATACATACTTCCTTAGCATGTGGACCACCGTCTGATTGGACCTCTCGACTTGCCCAGATGATCTCGGATTTTGACTGATGTGTAGTCTAGCTTGTACCCCTAGGCATCTCCAGATCTTTTGCATGATCTCGGCAGTGAAGTGGGTACCTCTGTCTGAGTTGACTCTTAGTGGCAATCCGAACCGGGAGAAGATGTGGTTCATCAGGAGGTATGCCGCTGTTTGGGCAGTGTCGTTAGGTGCTGGCAGACACTCTACCCGCTTGGTAAACTGACACACCACCGTGAGAAAGTACTTGTTGCCTCTTGTCGACCTGGGCAGGGGTCCTACCCAGTCGATTTGGAGGTCTGACCATGGGAACATGATTCCTCTGCGTTGCAGTGGGGCTCTGTGATTTGGGTTTGCTGGTTGGAATTGACAGCAGACCAAACATTCTCTCACATACTCTGCCACATCTTGCTGCATGCCTGGCCAGTATGCCACCTGTCTGAGTGTGTCATACGTGGCTCTGGTACCGTGGTGTCCAGCATAGGGTGTGTTGTGGGCGTGCATTAGCATCACCCCCCTTTGGCACAGTGGCACCACGAGCCTAGGCGGTGTGGTGCCATCGGGGTCAAACCATAGAATGTCGTCCCTCACACGCAGCATATGTCTGGAGTTGTGTAGATGTCTGAGGTATGAGTCGTCCGCTAAGGCTGTAGGTGAGATAGGGTGGCAGGCGGGGTGAGAGGTGGTCAAGAATTGTCTTTATAGCAGTGTCTGTGGCTTGCATATCCGCAATATCGTTGTTAGAAATTTGCGGTGTTAGCGATAGCGGCTGTGAAGCTGGTGCTGTCGCCGG
Source organism: Rhinichthys osculus (assembly GCA_029959095.1). Taxonomy (NCBI): domain Eukaryota; kingdom Metazoa; phylum Chordata; class Actinopteri; order Cypriniformes; family Leuciscidae; genus Rhinichthys; species Rhinichthys osculus. Next base: position 11,081,258 of record JARWKJ010000014.1, on the reverse strand, counting down.
CAAGGGCCGTTTGCTGCGGGTTAGTACCGCCACATCGGGTGTTGGTGTTGGGTTTGGGGAAGACCACGGCTCACCGTGGAGGGCGCCCGCTTTGGCAAGGGCGTCAGTGTGGTCATTAAAGTCTTTGTCTAAGCCTGGCAGTTTTGAATGTCCCTTTACCTTCTTGCAGTACACGGTGACATCGTGTGTTGTTGTGATGTTATCACATTCCTGGAACAGGTGTTGGTGTTTGACAGGCTTGTTGTTTGCTGTTTTGAAACCATTTCGTTTCCAGATCGGAAGATGGCACACAAAACTGAGTCTGACATAGTTAGAGTCTGTGCAGATGAGAAGTTCACTGACGTTATGGGCCGATGCGATTTGCAGAGTTATGAGAATGGCTGCCACCTCTGCATACTGGGATGACTGGGGGCCCAGTTTGAAGCGTTGTGGTGGGCGTGGGTGGTTGTCAACCCACAGTACCCCTGCACCTGCCTTTAGGATGCCCTCGTGGTTGTAGGAGCATCCGTCGACGTAAGCTGTGGGCATGCCTTCGCACGCATTCTTGTCAAAGTACCTGTGACAGGTCAGTTGTGGCTGTTGGGGCTCTGGTGTGTCTAGCATCGCAGCCGGTGAGTCGTCGGAGCAGTTCTGACATGCAGCCAGGCCGTTTCCCAATGCCGACTTGTGATTCTGTGCATATCGTGCCTCGACATCTCGTCCTTGTAGAGCCATTAACCACGTGGCGATGCGTGCATTGGTGACCACGCCGTTTCGGATGCGTTGGCTGTTGAGGTACATCACAGGCTGGTGGCAAGTGTCAATGATAACTTTCTGTGCTCCAATGTAGTTGGAGAAACGCTGTATGGCCCATACCGTACAGAGCAAAGCTTTTTCACAGTCTGAGAATTTACACTCTGGAGGGAGAAGCGTCTTGCTGGCATATGCGACCACCTTTTTGTCTTGATCGTGCATTTGGTATAGGCCCGCACTGAGGCATTGGTCAGAAAATCCTGCTTCCAGGTAGAATTCCTTTTGAGGATCGGGGTAAGCGAGACAGGGGGCTGAGCATAAATGTCTTTTTAGTGCCGCCATGGCGTGTTCTTGAGCGTCTGACCAGACGAAAGGGCAGTCCTTTTTCAGCAGCGCTGTGAGGGGCCTGGCGATGTCCGAATAGTTTTCGATGAACTGTCGGGAGTAGTTGCATACCCCTAGAAAGCTTCGCAGTTCAGAGACGTTAGTGGGCGGCTTGATGTTTTGAATGGCGTGGATACGGTTTGATTGTGGTTCGATGCCATGGGATCCGACGCGAAGGCCCACGTAGTTGACCTTGGTGCGGCACCACTGACCTTTGTGGAGAGCTATTTTGGCGCCGGCAGCGGATAATTGGTTCAAAACATAGTCTATTTCTTTCAGGTGGTCTGCCACCGTCGTGCTCTTCATGAGAACATCGTCCACGTAAATCAGGTTACCTCTCATCCTGGCGTCAGGGCAGGCTTTGTTCAGGAAGATGTTGAACTCAGCTGGTGAGTTGCCATACCCGAACGGGCATCTGTTGAAGGTGAACTGTCGGTTGCCAAATGTGAATGCCAGCTTGTGTTGGTCTTCTGGGTGCACTGGAATGGTCCAGAATCCAGAGGCCACATCGAGTGTAGAGAAGATGGTGGCTCCTCTGATTCGGGGTATTTCCTGTTCGAGTTGGGTCATGGGCCAACGTGATAACGGCACCTGTTGATTCAACTTTCAAGAGGCGTCAGCCTCTTGTAGAATTTGCTGCACTTGAGATTCAAAACCTTGATATGGCTCCTCTGTCGATGTGTCATCAGTCGGGTTGATCTTTGAAGGCATAGCAGGTGCATTAGTCTCACTGACAGGCTGGTGGGAGACTGTGTACACTGCGAGGTGTTGGTCCTCTGTAAGCTCAGTTCTGCACACTTGGTCTTTGGCCACTGACATGACAGATGTGATGGCAATGAGTTGGAAGGGCAGCGTGAGCACTGTGTTGTCTGTGTGTCCTTCAGGTATCAGTGCAGGTGGAAGGGGGCCGATGACCGGTAATACAAGTTCAAAGTCATGAAAGTCATGGCTCACTAGCCATCCTAGCCTGTAGGCTCTGGGAATGCTGATGTCCCTTGCTGTGCAGTTGTTGAACAGAATGTAGACTATCCGAGATGACACTTCCGTGAGGGGTGTGGCTTCTAGTGTGAGTCCGAGGTCTCCACATTCAGGTGAAGGTTGAAAGAAACCTAGCGTGTGGTTCAATGTTTGGTTCCGTCGTATGTTGAGGCGTACAGCGACCCCTTTGGTGTAGGCTGGTACTACTGTTGCTTGTTCGTTGATTAGGGTGCAGACTTCAGGGATGGTCTGTCCCGACAGTAGATTGCCATGATTGCTGGGAACAGGTGGCTGTATAGTCAATGGGGCCCATACCACTTCATTCAACATGTCCACATGAGCTTTGAGGCGAATCAGAACGTCTGCTCCAATGTAGACATCGTGGGCTGGATCCGGAAGGATCAGGAAGTAATGAGTCAGACACCGGTGATTCCACTTTAATTGCAAAGCACAGATCCCTTTGGCAGATATCATGGAGGATGGATTTGCGTTGAGAGGGAAGCGTGTGCGTTTGCTGGTATAGGGCAGGTCCGGTGTGTTGTCAATGATTGCATTGAATAGTGAGAAGCTTATGGCAGATTGGTCAGACCAAATCGCCAGAACAATGTCTGTTGTGGTTACCTCCTGCAGCTGCAGGTCGGTCCTGACCTGAGGGCAGTAGGTATCAGGGCCTTGGCTGGTTTTGAAAGTGCAGAGTAGCGAACTTGACCCTTGATCAGCTGTTGTGGCTGGGTCGCCATGTCTGGCTGAGTGAATTCCCGTGAACTCGGTGACCTGACAGTCTGGCTCAGCAGATTTGTTTGGCGAAAGGGGGAGGGGTTCACGCACTTGAGCCCACACTTGCAGGTGTTTGAAGTCCAGTAACGGCTCGAATCGATCCAGCAGGTCTTTGCCTATTAGGAATGGATAAATGTTCATTGGTGAAACATAGACTGGATGTACTAAACTCATCGGGCCGATTGCCAGGTGAATGGGGGCCACGTTTCTCAGCTGGATGTCGTTTTGGCTGTACGACTGCACATTCAGCTCACAGGTGTGGAAGTTAAGAGTTCGATTCTGTCTTTGAGCTTCAAATTTGAGTTTTTCAAAAAGTTCAGCTGATATGAGTGTGAGATCCGAGCCCGTGTCCACGAGCGCTTCGAGTCTCACCTCGTTTTCCAAAGTGATGGTTAGGTAGAGTTTGCGTGCCACACCTCTCTCTATCAGATTTCCCAGAAGTTTTGGTGTGGGGTCTGTTGTGTTGATCGATAGACAGTGTGGTTGTGTTAGGTGTGGCTCGCTGTGAGTGCAGATCACCAAGACAGCACTGTCTGGTACCTTTAGGTGAGCGCTGCTACCGTCTTGTTCAGGAAGTGCAGTGTTTTGTTCAAGAAGTGCAGTTGGCAGCCGGAGTGAACGAGGGGTGTTGTCAGTTGGTGATGCAACATTGAGTTCACTAGTCTGTGACTGACAAGCCGTGTTCTGGGCTGTCAGTTGGAGGGAGTGAGTGGTGCTGTCACTGGGTGATGTGACAGCGAGTTCCATAGTCTGTGGTTTGACAGTGTCTGTGGGGCCGTCATTGGGAGAAGCGTTGGGAGTGGAGTTGGCTTCAGGCCTCAGGTTTAGTCATGCGGTGTCTGGCATGTCCTTGTCTTTCTTGTGAGGTTTCTTTTGAAGAAACTCCCTCAGCATGCTCAGAAGTTCTGCAGCGTCAGACGCGGCGGCATTGTCTCTGTTGGATTTGAGTTCCAACTTCAGTTTACCAATGTCATTTTGAGAGGGGTCTTTCAGCCGGTTCTCTGGGCTTGTTGTCCGGGGAGATGGAGGTTGGTTCCTTCTGGGTTGCCGGCCGGTTTCCCAGGTGCCCCCTCCCCTTTGGTTGTGGGAGGTGTGAGGCCGGTCCCAGAATTCCCCAGTGCGGCTGTTCTGCTGCCTGGGGCGGGCACCCCCACGACCGCGCTGACCTCTGCTGGGTTGGAATGGTCGTGTCTCTCTGTTGGCAGGCTTGTAACTGTGGTGCTGTGCGCCCTCTAGGGACAGCTCTGGACGGTGCTCAGAGACAGGGCAGATTGTGGGGTTTCTCACAGTCTTTTCAGAGATAGTCTTTTGTTTGGTGTAAGCTTTGTGAGCCAAGTCACGCAGTTGTTGGATTGACATAGTCCGTGGCTCAGCTAAAACCCCGAGGTGGTGCGATAGGGTCGGATGGAGATTCCGCAGGAACAAAGTTTTGAAGTTACAGTCTTCCTCCATCCCAGACTCATTGCGAGGTCCGAAGTAGGCTTGTCGGAGGCGGCCGTAGTAAGCTTGTGGGGTTTCTAGTCGGGCCTGCTTGAGGTCCATTGCGGTTACGAATCCGCTCTCAGAGTCTGGGTCGGAGAATTCACGGATCAGAGCTTGTCGCAGCTGCTGGTAGTCCGTTTTGACGATCTCAGGTTGCCTGTCTAGAAAACTCCGCACGTCACGGCTTGAAGTAATCCTGAGAAGATACAACTTATCCCGATTAGTGACGTTGGCCATAGTTTGTAGGTGAAAGTCAATGTCTTGTAAGTAAGAGTGAACATCGTGGCCTCCTGCTGGATTGGGAGTGAAGGTCGGGATGTTTCTAGCCAGCTTGTCCAGTTCTTTATGGGCCGTGTGGTGACCGATGCCCTGACCCCGCCCCTCTTCAGTTGGTGGGGGTACGTAGCGGCTGGCTAGTGATGTCTTTAGCAATGGGCTTTCGCCCCCCTTTTCAGGTCTGGGTTTTTGGCTGAAAAGTGCAGGCTCGCTGGTGAGGGGAAACGGAGTGATGGGTATTTCCCCCTCCAGGTCGCCTTGTAATTTGTAAGAGTGTTTGAGTTCTTTATGGACCAAGTCCAGTTCATACTTTAGATCATGTCTCTGTTGGGCAAGCTCGGTAATTTCAGTTCGAGCTGCGTGCAAATGTTTCTCACAGGCCTTGGCTCTGGCCTCTTTGTCTTGTATTTTACTCTCTGCTCTTTCTAGAAGGGCCTCGGCGCGCTGCAGTCTGTCCTGGAGCTCCTCCGTGGTGTGTTTCTCCGACTGCATCCTCCTGTCTGTGTCCGTGCGCAGATCCTCCAGGGCCTTTTGCAGTCTTTCCACTTCCTCTTGTAGTTCTGGGGCATTTCGTCCTTGTCTTTCTCCTCCAGAAGTAGCTGATCCAGACGCTCCTGTGTGTGGTCCTTTTGTTTGCGGGCCTCCTCCAGTTGAGTCTTTAGTCCTGCGATTTCCTTTGCCAGACTGGCGTTGTCCTCCTCCGCAGAGCATGCCTGTGCCACTAAGTTGTGAGCTAGACGTCCAATGATCCGACTCCATTCCTTTGAGCTGTAGGTCTGCGTTGGGTCGTTGGCCATTATCTGGTCCAGCTCGGTGTCCAGTTCCTGCCGGGTCGGCGATTTCGGGTCGCCAGAGTCCTTGGGTAGACAGCCGGTTGTTATGGCTCGTAACCAAGCATCCAGATTGCTCCAATGGTCCGCGGGACTGGAAGCGCGTGACATTCTGACTCCCTGAGGGCGAGAGAAACACAACACACACACAAAGGGCCGCTGCTAGCTTGTTTTGAGGCTAACGAGCTGTAGTACAGCCGTGCCGTTTATAGAAATGTGCCTAACTGTCGTAGACAATTTTATGCGGGTCAACGTGGGACCCGAAGTACTGCCCTGTTGTCACTATTATTTAGTTTCCTTGGGGGTCTCTTGGTGAACTGAAAGAAACAAAACACAAAAGACCAAAACAAAGCAAGGAAGAGAGGAGCGAGAGGGGAAACAAACACAAATATTGCAGTGGCAATAACACCTAAGTGAATTGACCTGCGCTGTAGTGTAGCCGCTAATAACTCAGAGGGTGTGTCTTAGGGAGAAAGAGGCAACCCTACGCTCAGAAAATATATCTGGGGAAATACCTAATGTTCTGTGGCTTCTGCTGAGTGGCAGGGTTTTTATCAAAATCCAGTCTTACCTGGGGTGAATTGAGGTCAAACCCAGCCGGCCCCAATGAGCGTGGTCAACTCCCCGGCGCCACCGAACACCCGACCGCCGTGACTCCGGACTCTCTGTTGCTCTGTCACGGTTACGCCCACTCAAACAGCACGTGACTGTAAGCACAACCTGGTATTCTCCGAGGTGTCAGCCGGCCGACCGCACTGCAAAAGTGGGTGGTGCACAGAACCCCGCCAGCAATGCTGACGTAGACAGTGGCGCATGCACCGGTCCCTGCAATTGACTCGTGCGTCGGCTTTAGTGGTTGAGCCTTTGGAGCACCAGGTTGCTGATGTCACGTTACTGCGTGCCGCAACCAATGGCAGGGACAGCAGACCCCGAGAGCCACCGCACGGTCAGCGTCAGTGACGCCAGTCAGCAGACCCGCCCACAGAGGACAACAGGGGCTCCCACAATCCACCACAGGTGCTGAGGCTTTAACCTGTACACATGCACACGGAAAGAACAAGGGAGCTTAAAGTAAATTAAGATTTTCCTGCTTACGGCCAATTTAACTCACTTTAAACAACAACAAAAAAAAAAACAATTATTATTATTACTTCCTTTTTTATACTCAAAGTAATTCAAGTAGGAGTAAACGGAAACTACAATAGACCTGAAAAGGGGTAAGGTAGTAACACAATAGCTCTGAAGAAACTTAATTTAACCTGGAAAGGAAAAAACAAATTAAGAGATGAAGGCTTTTGCCAACTGAGGATAGCACAGAAAGTAATTAGTAGTAATTAGTTATTGAAAATATCCTAACCCGTTTGGAAGTTATCAATAACTTAATGCAGGTGGAGGTCAGGAAGGGGAGCGGTGAGCCGCGGTAGTGGGTCTTGGAGCCTCAAGGGGGGCGCACTTCCTTCCTGTGGTTCACCTTGACTGTTTGGTACAATTTAAAGTTAATTCAAATAGTTTTAAACTCCAATCAAAAATAAGCCTGGGGGAGATTGACAGAATTAGAATGGTTTCTTATAATAATCACAACAACCCTGTTGTTGTTAGCAATGATTATAAAATACTCATCCGGAAAACATAAATGAAAATGATTTCATACAAAGTTCAGTGGAAGGCTGATAGCTGACTTGAGAAGGTTGTCTGCCACTAGATGGCGTCCTGCTTTTCAGGGGGCTGTCAACTGACTGAACTGAGAAAAATTTATAGTGAAAATTTTAATTCAGAAAAAAAAAATTAATTAAAAATTAATTTTATCAAAAAAAAATTAAAAATAAAATAGTTCCAATCAAAATTAAATCCAGATATATTGGGGGAGTAGCAAAAGTTTTGTAAAGGAATCAGAAAGGCTTCTGATAATAAATCACCACCTCACTACAGTTATTAGTAGCGATTATAAAAATAAACAAACAGAACAAAGTCATCGAGACCGGTAGAAATAGAAACAGGGTAGAGCAGAAATTAATTGAGCAGTAGGATGATAGCTGACCTGGAGGGGTGCCACCGCTAGGGTGTCTGCCTCCAAATTAACTGTCAGTGATTTGAACTGAGGAATTCTATAGCTTAAACTCTAATTCACTTCTGTGAATTGAACTTAAAATAAAATGTCTCAGTCCAAAACAGGAGGATTGTTTTACGAACTAGCAGGCTGTAAATGCAAATATGTATTCAGGCAGCTTATTCGACAATAATCGCGGTGAATTTGGAGGAAATACACGAGGAGGAACAGCGAGTATGGGAAGCAGATGGGTAGCAGGTCTTTCCCTGCTATTGCCACGCGGTGGCAGTGTCGCGCTCACGCGGCCCAAACTCACAAGTGTGGTACTTTGAAACTGATAGCGCTTGTGAACCTGGATAAGGAACACAGAAGTTTTCATGCGCACAGATTTAAACACGAACCAAGTATACACACATTTTACAAATATACTTTTCGCAGATCACGGCGGATCTCAGATGTCTTTTAGACACGGAACAAGCCTACGAACATTTCCTAGTAGGCTATACCTTTTGCAGATCACGGGGGGATCTCTTTGAGCTTGGTTTGCACAGAAAATGGGATTTTCTAACCGGTTTAGCTAGCTTTACGCCAGCGTTTTTTGAAAACCCGAAGTTATTCGTTGCTAACGAATTTAAAGATCTTTTACTGCATGGGAGATTCTCGTCCCAACAGTTAAACCATATATACCGGTAATGTGCCTGTTTTTGAAGTTTTTCTTCGTTCAAAACAGGGCTTCGGACAGTGTTAAAATGTCACAGCTAGGCAAAGAGAGAACAAAGAGTTTCCTTTTCTCTTGGCTGGGCCGTGCAGTGTACTGTCTGTGGCTGCAGTTTTTCACTCACATCCAGTCGAGCTAAAAAGATGCCCTCAGGCTTCTTTTCAGCCAGATGCTGGTGTGTTACTGAAAGGCTTTGCCTTGCTCAGTTTTCGAGTCGACTTAATTACACAATGCAAACGCGCGTACACAATATTAAATTCCCAAAACACACATGAACATGAATCTGAATATTGATCCCACCGTGAAGTTTGTAAATGCCAGCATTCTAAATGTAAAAATATATGATCAAAATAGCCGTCATGAAAAGAACCCTATTACCTTTTTTGCAACTTGTTCTACAGTTTCCTCCTGTGTGTCAAGGTAAAGTTTGTTGGGTACCCTCGTTCTCTTCTTGCTTTTTTGGTAGGTCCTCTTGCAAGAGTTTCCGTTCAGCAGTCTTAAGTGTAGACTCCTTTTCTGTTAGTAAGAAATAGTAGCAAGACAGAATTTAATGCCTGAAACAAAATGTGGCTTACGTTACATCAAATAAAGTATTTTACTGTCAATTTTTGTGCTGTTTTTACAGTTTTTTGTACCTGCTTTATAAGTTTACTCTGTTCATTTTAACACGTTAAATTTTGCTGCCATGTAACTTAACTTACAGCCGCTAAACTGATTTTCACTGTACAATGTTATTGGCTGACTATGTTGACAGTTAAGTATTCTTATTAACCCAAATCTTAGCTGACAATCTTCAATTTAGGACTTTTAAAGTAAGTGTTTAATTAATGTTTCACTCCTAAATAAAAATTCATACTCATGTGACTAATGGGCCTTAGCTAGCTTAAAGTTCAAATGAAGCGGGACTCACGTGACGGCCGTTAACTAGCTCGTCACTGTCCCGAAGCTAATAGCCTACAGCGAACGTTACTTGGCCAATAATGCAAAAACCTTAACAGGATAATTGCTATCAATAATGTTGCATGACTAACCAAGTAAAAAAATATATATAAAAAAGCACGGTAAGTTACTTGCCTGCCAACTGCAAAATGTGTGCTGTTTCAACCGGCCACCCATTCGTAGGCCTCTTGCCACCGATGCTGCGGCACTCGATAAGATACTCCTTTTTAGAGTTTTCAGGATCGAAGTCTACGATCCAATTTACGGGGACTATACTGAGAGCATCTTTATCCTTCCCCTTTGACCAGCTCACTAGCGCAAACTTCATCTTTTTTTGTTTTTTCTCCTCTCACCGCTGAGGCACGTACGCACAGACTCAGAGTAGCGGTGGCTTGTGTCCCGCGTGCTGCCGGCACGATAGGTTATGCGCATGCGCAATATGTTCACGCGGTGCAAAGGTGCGCAAGTGTGGGATCGTGCAGTGTCGTAAAAAACAGGATTATCATCTGCGCATGCGCATAACGGATGCAACGTGCAATCAGCAAAGTAGTACCCGATGTCTATGGTGGTACCGACATTGATCGAGGGTTCCTTTCCAGAAGAAGAGGCATGGACGGAAGGAGAAGAAAATACACTGCCCCTGGTTCAGAATATGAGATTCCATCAAGAACAAGGAGATACTGGAAAAGGAGGTTTGTGTTTTACTCCAGCCTAGTTAAGTTACGTTATTAAACAGTTGTTCTGTATTTACTGTTGTAGTTTCGTGGTTTGTGTGGGTTTTTACAAGCTTGCGGCTTAGCTAAACGTAGCTAGCATGTAGCACACTGGCTCGCAAATAGGGTTGTGCCGATGGACGATATCATCGTTGATATCACCCGATGACACTAGAGGTGAACTAGGCCTAATCTGCATAGCCTGAAGACCCAGTCAAGCAATAAATTATTTCTGTTTCTCATAATAGTTTTTTAAAAAAAATTTTTTATATATAATCAACATTTACATAGGTAGGTACTAGATGTGTTGGGTAATGTATCATGTAAAATTGTATTTATATTCAGCTATAATGAACAAAATGACTTGAAAAAAGATTCGTTCATTTTGCTGAACGAGATTCAAAGATCCGAGTCAGTAAAATGATCCGAACCTGATTGTGCTGTATGACATCCTTAAGAGCCAATAGCAGTGGTGCATTCAGATCGCGCCGGCGCCGCTGTCAGTGTGAGCAGCTAGGAGAGAGTCAGATGAGAGCAGATCTGATGAAACAGCAGGCAGCAGCACGGAGCATTTCTCCAAAGCATTTCTTCTCTTAAAGGGTAACTAAACCCCTGGTCAGAGCCTGACTCCACCCACTGGCAATATTTGAAAAATGCTGGAAAAGTGGGCAGAGCCCAGCGGAGATAGAGGGGACGAACTGAGACAGCCGTGAGGGATTGATTGACAGCTGCTGTCAAACTCGCTAAAATGGAGACCGACTGGAGTGACGCAAGTAGCTTTGCAACAGAGCGGTCATTTGAAGTATTTTCTTCCCCACCTTCATCTGATTTTTCTGCCTTTTAAGAGGGCCAAATCTGAGGTGTGTGGTCATATTTTGGCTTTTAAAAGTCCTGAGGGAAACTTAATCGATGATGGTCACCCTGTCTGCAGAACATGCACAAAAAAGTCGCTGCAATACACTTCAAAATGTTGTTTTGAGTATTGAATATTTTATCTCACTCGAAATACTCGTGAAGCTTCCACGAAGAAAAGTTCGCATTAATGTTTTAAATCTTACCTGTTTATAAATCCATTTTGTACAGCGTACAAAACAATCGTCCAGACAAGATGATCACAACAATATTATCAAACTCTGTAAACAATAAATTAACTCTAATTTTATTTTCAATACAATCAAAAACGGAGACGCAAGACGGCAAATTGTATTTGAATGAAACGAGAGAGCGCGTCCGTTGTGATGCATGGATTTGCACTGTGTTTATAATGCGTTGCTATTGACGACGGTCAGAAGGAAATGCCACAGAATAGAATCTTGCCTTAAAAAGTGCATAGAGCTGCTTGTTTTATTTGTTGTTTGTTGATTTTCAAATATAAAACTATCCTGATCGTTTTCAATACTCGTAATTCCAACTCCTGACTCGCTACAGTAGTTTTGACGGAACCAGATGCTTTTATACCAGGGGCTGCCAAGGGCCTGGTGAGCTCGCCACAAGGGCGTGACAGAGTTACGTCAGAGAGTATCCTACGTCAGAGAGTACCCCTACTGCAGGAGCTTTCCGTTTAACCTGAAGAGGGCAGGACTCATACGTTTTTACACCATATATTTGAAAATTAAAACACTTTATACCCAAATGTCAAAAAATGTACTCGAATCAAAGAACAGCATTTATGAAGCTCCATTATTACAGATCATTAACTAAAAAAAGTTGTTTCAGTGTTTAGTTACCCTTTAACAAAAACTGTGATTGAGTGCACTTGGAAGTTCGAGTTATTTGAAGTTAGTAGCGTTATTTGGAGTGTTGTCGTCGGAGAGAGAGAAGTAAAGTGGAAGTCAGATGAAGCGCCGTGAATAATCTTCCTTAAGTGACTATTTGATAATCTCGCTTTGGTAAGTAAAATTTCAGATATTATTCTGATGTCATTTGGGAAACATGTCAAAGTCTCTGAAACGATTCAGTACAAGCTGAGTTTAAGTATGCCGCGAAATAAAATAATAAAATAATAGTTTTTAAGTAAAACGTTACCACACCCTACTGGACAGTCTCTGACAATAAATATTATTTCAAATAAAGACATTTTTTTCATTCTTATCGCAGGAAACTGACTGAGTCCATCAACATGCATCAGTCAAACCAGGAAACGGTGAGTCATGAACATGACCTTTTGTGTGTATTTTGTAGACATTAGACAGAATGCTGCACTAAATGACCACATTTTATAACCAGTTAATTGAAATGTAATCCTTCTTGATTACTATCTGTTAAGAAAATTAAGCAAATAAGTAGTCCTGGGTCAGACCAAATGTTGAGTGGGATAATTGGAAGGACCTCCATTTGAGGCATTTGGTGGAAAAATCTTATCTTGCCCTCCACTTTTCATGGGGTCAGCATTGGACACTTTCGCCCTCCCTTTTTTAAGAGTTCCTTGGAGTACATTTTTTGCTGGGATTTATTAAATATTGATATATGAAATATAGCCTAATTATAATGCATATCAAACATACACCAGCGGAATATATATATATATATATATATATATATATGAAGAGGTCTTTTCCAAAACACTATATTTCCATTTTCAAAAATATTCCAAAATGATGTTGTTTTTTGTGCTTCTCAGTAAATATCAGTAAAAGCAAAGTTTTGTTGTCTGAATTGGATAAGGACAAATCAGATAACATTAACCCAATTGCAATTGCTATTCTTACACAGCAGAACCTGGACCAGGATTCCTCTGACCACAACTCTGACAGTGGCTCAGAAGACGCACATGACGGTGGTGGGATTACTGTAAGTAATCTACTAATATCTACTACTACTAATACTAATCTACTGTTCTCTGTGTTTGACTATTTCACCGAAAGCCCTTTCTCTAAGACTTCTCTATTCTTACACAACAGAACCTGGACCAGGATTCCTCTGACCACGACTCTGACAGTGGCTCAGAAGACGCACATGACGGTGGTGGGATTACTGTAAGTAATCTACTAATATCTACTACTACTACTACTACTACTACTTATCTACTGTTCTCTGTGTTTGACTATTTCACTGAAAGCCCATTCTCTAAGACTTCTCTATTCTTACACAACAGAACCTGAACCAGGATTCCTCTGACCACAACTCTGACAGTGGCTCAGAAGACGCACATGACGGTGGTGGGATTACTGTAAGTAATCTACTAATATCTACTACTACTAATACTAATCTACTGTTCTCTGTGTTTGACTATTTCACCGAAAGCCCTTTCTCTAAGACTTCTCTATTCTTACTCAACAGAACCTGGACCAGGATTCCTCTGACCACAACTCTGACAGTGGCTCAGAAGACGCACATGACGGTGGTGAGATTACTGTAAGTAATCTACTAATATCTACTACTACTAATACTAATCTACTGTTCTCTGTGTTTGACTATTTCACCGAAAGCCCTTTCTCTAAGACTTCTCTATTCTTACACAACAGAACCTGGACAGGATTCCTCTGACCACGACTCTGACAGTGGCTCAGAAGACGCACATGACGGTGGTGGGATTACTGTAAGTAATCTACTAATATCTACTACTACTACTACTACTACTACTACTTATCTACTGTTCTCTGTGTTTGACTATTTCACTGAAAGCCCATTCTCTAAGACTTCTCTATTCTTACACAACAGAACCTGAACCAGGATTCCTCTGACCACAACTCTGACAGTGGCTCAGAAGACGCACATGACGGTGGTGGGATTACTGTAAGTAATCTACTAATATCTACTACTACTAATACTAATCTACTGTTCTCTGTGTTTGACTATTTCACCGAAAGCCCTTTCTCTAAGACTTCTCTATTCTTACACAACAAAACCTGGACCAGGATTCCTCTGACCACAACTCTGACAGTGGCTCAGAAGACGCACATGACGGTGGTGAGATTACTGTAAGTAATCTACTAATATCTACTACTACTAATACTAATCTACTGTTCTCTGTGTTTGACTATTTCACCAAAAGCACTTTCTCTAAGACTTCTCTATTCTTACACAACAGAACCTGGACCAGGATTCCTCTGACCACGACTCTGACAGTGGCTCAGAAGACGCACATGACGGTGGTGGGATTACTGTAAGTAATCTACTAATATCTACTACTACTACTACTACTACTTATCTACTGTTCTCTGTGTTTGACTATTTCACTGAAAGCCCATTCTCTAAGACTTCTCTATTCTTACACAACAGAACCTGAACCAGGATTCCTCTGACCACAACTCTGACAGTGGCTCAGAAGACGCACATGACGGTGGTGGGATTACTGTAAGTAATCTACTAATATCTACTACTACTACTAATACTACTAATCTACTGTTCTCTGTGTTTGACTATTTCACTGAAAGCCCTTCCTCTAAGACTTCTCTATTCTTACACAACAGAACCTGGATCAGGATTCCTCTGACAAAAGATCTGAAAATGCACATGATGTTGATGACATTACAGTAAGTAATTTTAAGCAAATTACAGTAAGCAATGATCTCACATCTGATTTTCGTGTCTTCAAACTTTAACTATTTTGCTTTCCTAGCCCTTTTTAAAATTAACCTAAGCCTTATTTTTACCCTCTATACAACAATGCCACGTCTTTAATATTTTTGTCAAGTTTTAATTTTGTGCAAAATTCCTAGTGTTTATGCTTGTCAACTATGCCTTGGACTTACTGTATTTTCCCATTACAGAGCCTGCATCCAGACCCTGAATCCAATGAACTACCACCAAATTTGAGCCAAACAACAGAGTCATCAATCTTCAGTTTTGAGGACAGTGTTGATTTTGGTGTGTTTGAACCACTATGGCAGTCTTTTACTGACTCTGAATCCATTGGCAGTGGAGAAGAATTTCCCATGGAAGACAGCACTGAGAAGTCAGTAAATGAAGAATCACATTTGGGAGTAGGCATTAATGAAAGGTTTCCTCCAGTAAATGATGAGCCACTTTACACAGGCTCACAACTAACCAAAGCTCAGAGTTTTTTACTTATCCTTTCATATGCTTTGAGACACTCACTTACTGGTGTGGCCCTGTCTGATCTTTTAGATTTGATTAATATCCACTGTCCAGAAAATGTTCTAACTTCAAAGCATCTGTTCTTAAAAGAGCTTAAACCAATACAAGGTCACCTAGAATGTCACATATACTGTCCCAACTGTGAATATTACATCGGCGACCAAGTCACTGAAGGGCAGTGTTCTGTATGTAACTCTACATGGGATAGAAACAGCTCACTGAAGAATGGAAATTTCTTCCTATACTTACCCATCCAAACACAACTGGAACATCTTCTTCAAAGAGAAGATATTGCATCTTGTCTTAAGTCAGGAAATGGCACATGTAATTCAGACGATTATGATGACATATGTTGTGGTAAAATGTATCATAATCTGAACAAAGATGGCGGCCCACTAGATAGTCCTCATGCATTCTCCTTAACATTAAATTGTGATGGAGTTCCAGTATTCAAATCATCCCAGTATGGAATTTGGCCATTACAAGGGATGGTAAACGAGCTTCCTTATCATGTCCGTAAAGAGAATGTTTTACTTTTTGGCCTATGGTTTGGTACTAAAAAGCCAAATGTTAATACATTTTTAAAACCATTCACAAAAGAGTGTCAGTCATTGTCAACTGTTGGCTTCAAGTTACACAGCAACAACATTGTGAATCATTGTAGAGTGATAGCAGCTGTTATTATGTGTGATTCAGTTGCCAGGCCCATTCTGCAAAACATGACCCAATTTAATGGTAATTATGGGTGCAGCCTCTGCCTACATCCTGGTGAACAAGTTCCAAAGGGAAATGGAACTGTTAGGGTTTATCCATACAAAGAAGTTCCAAAAAGGGATCATGCTTGCCTTCAACCCTAAATGATGCAAGGGAGGCTGTGCGTACCACACAATCTGTGAGGGGCATTAAAGGGCCCACATGTCTTGTCAACATCCCACACTTTGACCTCATATCTGGAATGCCTCCTGACCATATGCATAATGTACATCTTGGAGTTGTTCGGCAAATGACAAGCATGTGGCTGGATAGTGAACACCATGAGGAGCCATTCTATATTGGTAATCGTGTTCCTGAGCTCGACAAACAACTCTTGAGAATTAAACCACCTTGCAATATCACAAGAGTGCCCCGCTCTTTTCAGCAAAGGAAGTTTTGGAAAGCCAGTGAATGGCAGAACTGGTTACTTTTTTATAGCATCTTTGTGCTAAAGGGAATACTACCCCATGCATTTTACCAGCACTGGTTAATCCTTGTCACCTTCATGTTCTTGCTATGTAAGGACACTGTCACATCAGAGGGGTTAAAAAGATGTGAAAAACTAGTTGTTGAGTTTGTCAAACAGTTTGAAACACTGTATGGAAAGGAAAATGTGTCATTTAACGTACATTTATGTCTTCATTTGCCGGACTCTGTGAGAAATTGGGGACCTTTGTGGGCACATTCAGGATATATTTTTGAGTCTTTTAATGGGGAGATACTGAAGATGTTTCATGGCATCCAGTGTGTTCCCTTACAAATAATGAAACAATTCACATATAGACAAGTGTTGCCTCTTTTGAAAAACAATGCACTGAGAAATGCTGTGCCAAGATGTATACAGCTGTATAACAACTTGACTGGTGAAAAAAAGCTGAAACAGTTTGAAAGAGTAGCAGCTCAAGTTGTGACCCTTGGTTTACACTATGTACGAAAACTTACTAACGAAGAGATACTGGCTATGAGAGAGAAAATTTCAGTCACCACGGATACAATTGTGAAAATATTCAGTAGAACTTTCGTCAAAGGAGAACTGTATTACTCAGAGCAGTTCACTAGAGTAATGAAAAGGAACAGCTTCACTGTTTTGTTGGATAATGGACACATAATCACTGTGTATTATGACATTGTGGTAGAGAGACTTGATGACAGAAAATGTTTTGCTGTTGGAAGACAGTATGACAAATCACACAGTTCAGTGCTAAATTTAGAAAATGTAGTTGGCTTGAAAAGAGTGTTACAAGGAAGGAAATAGGTTTTTGATGTGATGCAATTCATCAGGAAATGTATGTTAGTTGATCTGCCACATTATGCCAACCTTTATGCATGTATACCTCCACGTTGCAGTGTGGAGGACTGAAATGTCATGTTGATGATGAAATGTCATGTGGAGGAATAAAATGTTGAGGATGAAATGTCATGTGGGGGAATAAAAAGTGGATTAAAAAAAATTGTTGTAATTGCTGCTGTTTAATTTATAATACTTTCATCTACATTTTACAATATATGAATCAATACATAGCCATATATGGTCCATCCATATGGCTATATAATGTAAAATATAGTGAATGTCATGCAAAAATTTGATTTGGACTATTGTTAATCAACCTCTCTGTAAACATATGCATGAGCTTCCTTAACTCATAAAAAAAAACTTTGTTTCAATAAACATACATTGATATACAAACAAAACTGTATTACATTATTGCATGCATTTTAATATATTAATCAATATATAGCAATAGGTTGTCCATATATTGTTATATATTTTCAAATATATGAGGACGTTTCTGATATATTGAAATATATTTTCTAATGTATTGCAATATAAATTCTAGTATATTGCAATATATTTTTGTTCCGTAAGTGCTACAAAAAACGAACTTTGTGAACAAAAATGTACACTAGAACAAAACAAAACTCTCACTGTTTCCAAACCTGAGGTTTTACAGTCTTCAACCTTTCCTGAGCTCACACCAAGCTCTGAGGGGAATCCCCTGAAAGTTAGGGGGCCCTCATGACTATTTATGGTCCTTCCCATCAGTCACTTCTATACACAGATTCCCCAATTACAACTTCAAGAAGAAAAAATAAAAATAAAATAAATCCTCACTTATCGTCCGCTGAAAACGAAAAACGAAAAAATTGCTCACTTAGTTCCTTCTTATTCAACGCTGAAAACATAATACGGAGAAAATGTCTTAGCCCCCTATGTAGTATAACGTTACCGCCGGTTACTGTAGTTTGATGGGCCTACTCTTGTGCAGTCTCCGTAGATCTTCTTAAGGCTTGTAGTTTCTCCTTGTATCCCAAATTAGAAGTCCCTGCCTGGTCCTGTCTGCCTGCTCCCCGGGTGGAGCTCCACATCCGACGCTGGGACCTCTCCAGTGGATCTATCGCTGGTTTGACCATACGCACTTGAAATCCTCTGTCCACCATGTCTCTAGTCGCCTCTGCTGCGGAGTTATAGAGGCATGTGTCTACCTCATAGAAAACACGAAACTTCGCGGGAAACGGTGTTTGAAATCTGATTTTGTTTTCTCTCAGCACTCTCTTTGCTTCGGCGTATTCCTTTCTCTTTTTCATCACTTCAGGTGCGTCTTCGGATGGGGGAGGCCCCAGCGAGCGGTGGGCTCGCTCCAGACTGAGCTGGTACGTTGGTGGCAACTCTAGCTTTTCTCTGAGTAGAGCTTCCACAAAAGCCCCCACTGATTCTGCATCCTTTTCGGCCCCCTCTTTGATCCCATGTAAACGAATGTTTTCTCTTCTGGCCCTTCCTTCTTGATCAATTTGTTTATCCTCAATCTTTCTGTGGAGTTTGATGAGCTCACATGTGATTTCCTCAATGCTCAGAACTCGCTCCTCCATTTCCCCGATTCGTCTTTCAGCTTCATCGATCCTTACATTCGTCGTTCTAAGATCTTCTCTGATGCCGTTTAGACCATCTGCTGTCTCACGCCTAAATTCCCTTATCTCCCGCAGGACTGCCTCCAAATCCGACATTTTTCCTTGTATTTGCGTTGTTCCGGATGTTAGCTCCGCCGTTGACTCCGGCTCCAACTCCGCTAGCTCAAATGCTAACTTCACTTGCTCGTCGTCCTCGTTCCCGCGTTGCTTAACGTTTCCAGCTTTCCTTCTGGTTTTCCTTCTGGACATATCCCAAGCCCCCAATATTGTCTTCTTTAAATCATCTATGTTACACTCAGGCTTTAGGTTTAGGGGGCACACTCTGAACTTTTATCGGGGAGCTGCTTCACTATGCTGTCGCCATGTTCAAACCGGAAAACTCGCCTATTTAGACCTCTTTTACCGGAGCCTGAAATATATTTCTCGTTATATAACCTAAGCAGTTATTCGCAAACAAAATAGGCTACATTACGCATAAGGCACTATTTTAGCATAAGTAGTGTCATAGGCTAACCAAAACTCAACTTTTTTATATAAAAAAAATATATTGTATTTAGACAGTATCACATATTTTACCGGAGGCTGAAATATATTTCACTAAATCAATAGGCTATACCTAAACATGCAGTTATTCGCAAACAAAATACATAACGCATAAGGCAGTATTTTAGCATGATTATCAGTGTCATAAGCTAATCAAAACTATATATTTAATATACAAATATGTTTAGAGAGTAATATCACATTTAAAAAGTTTACACGAATGTTAGGGATATTGTGAGGCAATCTTTTCTGTAAGATGTCAAAAGATAGGCAAAATATAGTCTGAAAATTCATTTGAGCTCTATACGATCAGAAAAGAAATGATAAAACACTAAACAACTTACTCCGAACTTGTATTCTCGGCGGGATCAATTCGTTCTTCAAAATGCAGCCGTTCCTCGTCCGAGTTATAATCTTCCTCTGAGGAAAAGTGAATTCTTCCTCGCTGTCCAGAATCATCTGAAGGGCCTCTTTGTCCGAGTACCGTGCCATCCTCAAAACGCAATGAATCTATCAGTGAAGAAACTTTGTGTTTTTATGCCATTGATCGCTGGGCGTGTGCTATGCATAACGTTAGATCACCTATTTACCATGTGAAAAGCGCTGGGGGCGTGGCGGCCTCAGCTAATTAAAGATAATGAACTGAGAACGAAAAAACTGTACCTCTCCTTGGTTTCAAACGGATTACATAAACTGGAAATATTTATTTATTTTTTTAATAAATTACTTCATTTAAAAGAAGAGAATACAAGCTTTAAAAAGACACACGTCTCGTGTCTCTGTGGCAAGTATTGACTTAGTTACAGTTCATTTTTCGGACGCGTTTCAGAATGGACTTCACTGACAGAGAGAACGCAGAACGCGCATCATGTTTATTTTTCTTTATTAGGCGAAAAGCACAACACTTTGTTTTTATTGTGAGGTTCCAAAAAAATACAAACTTAACAGGATCGAATGATGTACAACACTTATATGGAAGATCAAAATCAACAGAGTAATTTGAGTCTCTTTTGCACTGATAAGGAAAAAAGTGAGCTGGTATCGCCGGCGAGACCACCAACCCCAGAGGGTTAAATGTGGAGCCTCCTAGCTCTATAGGGTCCATAGGCTCCTTTAGTGTGCAGTCTAGCTCCATAGGCTCCTTTAGTGTGCAGTCTAGCTCTATAGGCTCCTTTAGTGTGCAGTCTAGCTCTATAGGCTCCTTCAGTGTGCAGTCTAGCTCCATAGGCTCCTTTAGTGTGCAGTCTAGCTCTATAGGCTCCTTTAGTGTGCAGTCTAGCTCTATAGGCTCCTTTAGTGTGCAGTCTAGCTCTATAGGCTCCTTTAGTGTGCAGTCTAGCTCCATAGGCTCCTTTGGAAAGGGCCCTGACTAAGTCTGTTTCCACCTGAAACATAATTCCACCACAAATATGATCATTACAAGTTTTTGGGAGGCTAATCAACTCACAAAAAGTTCCTTGAAAGTTCCTTGACAAACACCTGTAATATATTTCAAGGGTTTTAAATCCTTACCTTGTTCACATTTCTTTTGAAGCCTGTTGAGGTAGAGGCTTCAGTTTCTGGGACAGGTTGTGAAAAATCCTACAATAAAAGAGATGTGTAACTTGGGCCAGTCCCTGATTTATGCCACACATTCAAATGTTTGCCTTAATAAAAAGCCCAGTGCATTCACCTCATCAAACAGTCCCAGAACACAGACAGAGTGTCTTCATCATTTCCTCCTCCCTGATAAATAAAAGTAGGCCAATATGTTTCTGGTTTTCTGTCTGCTGCATACCCATATGGAAAAGGTTTGCTAAAAACACCTGTGATTCTTATATGTTCCAACAGAATATTGTAAGGGACATATATGCTGCAAAATCCACATATATAAATTGCATAATATTAATGTATTTTTTATGTCATATACTGTATGTCCTACGTACAAAAGCCATATAGATTTTCTTGATGTAAAAACGTAGGAAAATAATGCTAATTTAATATTCATGTCCAGCATATAAGTATTAAAGTATTAGCTCACTTTCAAACTCACCCTGATGTCATCCAAGATATCCATGTCTCTCTTTCTTAAATTTTTTATACACAGAATGGACTTCAATGGCAACCAACTATTCAAATGTTCAAAGAAGTTTCAAAAGTTTCAAATGTATATATATATATATTTATTTTTTAGAAAATTACCGATCGTTTCACTAGATAAGACCCTTATTTCTCGACTGGGATCGTGTCGAGACTTTGATGCTACATTGAGACAGACATTTGAACCTTCTGTGAACATTTGAATATTTGGTTACCATTGAAGTCCATTCTGTGTAGAAAAATCCTGGAATGCTTTCCTCAAAAACCTTAATTTATTTTCGACTGAAGATAGAAAGACATGGATATCTTTGATGACATCAGGGTGAGTAAATTATCAGAATTAATTTTTATTATTATTTTTTTTTGAAAGTGAACTAATAAAACACAGTGCAGTTTACCAATCAGTGTAAGGCTGCAGTTCACTCATGCTCTTGCTCTTATCTTGTGGAGCCCTAAGAGGAGCCCTATGCCTAGTCAATCATGGTCATACTGTATAATTCAACATTAGATGAAACACAATATTTAAAACTACACACACAAGCACACATTTTAATTACAAAAATTATTTATTAGAGTGTATTCTACAAGATACCGTTGAATATTTTACTATCAATAGTTTTTTATTTTAAATTCTGCATCACCAGATTTCATTTTCATTTGTGACAATTTCTCTAAACTTTATCACAGTACTAAGATAGTATACTTTATCACAGTACTAAGATAGTATACTATTCTTAACCCAAACATAAAACTTTCCTTAATGTCGAGGTGATTCTTATGCATATCACCACCAGAGTTCATGTCACATATACAAAAATATATTCCAGCCAATTTTCAACATTTTATTTACTGTTCTAGAAACATATTTGACTCAACTTTGTTAATTTGCCGCACCCTCTGATCTAAATAACACTGTGATGAGGTACATCCGGGACATTTACGGGCTGAGCGCGACGAAACGAGCAGCGACTTTTTTCACAGACGCCATTTTCTTTGATTCGCGATGCAAGGCATACGATGAGGGAAAACGCATGGATTAAGTGTTTTATCGCATTTATATATGCATTTTATAACGTCTTATTGTTTTATAACAATGTGTATGTGCTGTGCACGGCTAAACCGCTCTCAGGGGGGCATTTCCGTTGACGCGCGATGCAGATCAGACCAGGATGAGTTTGCTTTTTAACAGGAAAACGGCGAAAGTAAGTGTTTTATCTAATTTACAATATGTATTTTATAATATATTGATTTATAGCGATATTTAAATCCTTTGCGCGCTTAAACGAGCCGAAACTTTTCTCAAAGGCGACGATCTTCTTTGACTCAAGACGGAGCCGACGACAAGGAAGTTTGCTTGTAACGTTAACAGGAAAAACACTGAAAGTAAGTGTTTTTAACCTAATTTACAACATGTATTTCATGCCATTATATTGTTTTGTAACGATATGTATGTGATGTGCGCGCCTAAACCTTTCTCACAGACTAGGCCCACAGACGACTAGGCCTGTATCTTCTTTGAGTCGTGACGCAGTGCTGACACGGAGTTTGCTTTTAACAGTAAAAACATAAAGTAAGTGTTTTAACTCATTACAATACGTGTTTTATGACAATATTTGTGAAGTGCAAATATTAAAAGTATGTATTTATCCTCAAACTATCTTTTACTCTCGTTTACCAGCACACCTAGTAAAAGTTAACTGAAAAACAGAAGAACAACACAGACTGCAGACCAACAATGCACGTGAAATTGTCACTTTATTTCCTTTTTTGGAGGACCAATTTTCTTAGAATGGGTAACTAATTCTTTCAGATTAAATATTTATGCAAAATGTACTTATCAGAATAACTTTTGATTGATGTTTGGTGTTTATGCTTTCATGTTTAAATGTATTGATTTAGCTATTTGTGTTTGCTAGGAGCATTTCTATGATGCACTGAGTGGCTAAGGCTAAACCAGGCTTGGTGTTTAAAGACTGTACAGACTAGAACCTGGTGATGTTAAGATTAAACAGATAACATGAGAGAATCATGGGCACAAACATAAAAAATAATCATAGCTTTGTTGCTATTTGGTATAACTAACTTAGATTTTCTGTGTTTCTTAACACTCATTTTGAATTTATCCAGTCAAATTACTTTACAAAAGTCATTTTTATTTTTATTTTTTACTTAAAATTAGTTTTCAAACCAATTGTTTTCATGATTTAACAGGTAGATGTGTTCTTGCTGTTTAATTTTAGACTCCACTGATTGGGAAATATCTGCCCATCACCTGTCCAACATCACAGCCTCAAAAAGGGAACACAGATTCTTCCGGCGGCTGACTATTAGTGAGATTTCTTAAGGTAGGTGTCTTAATTTATTCTTAAAGGGTAACTAAACCCCTGGTCAGAGCCTGACTCCACCCACTGGCAATATTTGAAAAATGCTGGAAAAGTGGGCAGAGCCCAGCAGAGATAGAGGGGACGAGCCGAGGGTGGGGCTGAGCGGGGGGCGTGCACCTGAGACCCGCAGTGACGGATTGATTGACAGCTGCTGTCAGACTCTAAAATGGAGAGTGACGCAAGTAGCTTTGCAACAGAGCGGTCAATTGAAGTCGAGGACTTTTCTCCCCCAGCTTCACCTGAAGTGGAGGAGGGTGAATTGTCTGTGGACACAGGGCCATATAAATTCGAGCCGCTGGCTCAAACTGCGGTCTTAACTCCCGCATCGCGATCGGCATCTGATGAGTTTTGTCGAGTTGATGTCAATAGCGCGCGCTCTCTGTAGGCATATTCATATTCTGTCGCTATGTGAAAAAATCCAGCAAAATGCGCCATCGCGTTTGTCGACCAGAGGATTAACTTGAGCCTAACCATAAATTGTGATTAAAACATACATGATCACTCACATCAAGACGCGACTGCGGTGGTGGAGTCGATGCAGGAGGACCAGCGTTTGGCACTGCGTCGCTTTTCAGCGCCAGCTGTGTGGTGGAGAAGCCCATTTCCACCTCTACTGCATTACCATCCTGACCACTGTACTAAATACAGATAAATCTAACGTTACGCTAACTTGAAGCTATCCTAACTGATGCAATACTATACTACTAACTAACTATGCTTCTAACAATACTACACTAACAACTATGCTAATTAACTACATAGGCTACACGAAATAATCTAAATAACTATATAAATGCTATGCTAAATAGATGCTAAAACACTCTATCCTGATCGTTTTAAATACTCGCAATTCCAGCTCCTGACTCACAGTGGTTTTGACGAAACAAGATGGTTTTTATACTGCCAAGGGCGTGGTAGCTCGTACCAAGGGCGTGGTGAGCTGGAACCTGCTTACGTCACCAACAACCACTTACGTCACGAACCACCGCAAACATCCAATAGGAAAATTCAACTGAATCAAAAATTCAAATTCAAATCTGAGAGCTTCCTGCCCCTCCATTGACAGTCTATGCAACTACCACTTTCAAAGCCCTATAAAGGTACATCATTATGCTGCGTTCACACCAGACGCGAATAGCTCATCAAATTTGCGCCTAACGCGTCTAGTTATACGCTTGATGATTGATGTTAGATGTTTGAACTTTTTCCAACATAAACTTGCTGTATTTATAAAACACAAATTGTATTAATTCTAATTGGTCTGATTTTGTGTTGTGTTGTCTAGAGAACCAGCACTCCAGGATTTTTCGAGAAAGTTGGATCTGCGCAGCCATTCCTGCTCTATGAAACTCTACTGTTAGCAACTGGACACAACTGATCCACTCGTATCCTGCAACTGTTCTTCATCTGCTGAATGTTGTTGACTCGAGCACTACTGTACTGTTGCAGAGTCGAAGGTACTGAATCAACTTCACTGACACAGGACTTACATTCACTGACATGTTCAGAATTTGAAGAATTACAGACCATTTGATAAGCAGCTTTCATATAATTCTGATGACAGAAATGCCTATAGTGTGCATTCATTGTTTATTTTAAAGGTTAACCTATGATGTAAAGGGGCTTGTTCGTTAATAAAATAAATTGTTTGTTAAAACCACTGTTTGCATTTTGCCTTTATTTTTTACTTTACAATGAACAGAATTCTGCTATAATCCCAGACTAAGGTTACAATTTAACTTTCTGGATTGTTTTGAAATAAAGTTTTGAAAGAGTAATATAGAGTGATGTGTTTATTTCAAAGTGAATTTATTCTTTTCAGATTAAATGATTTGTCAGTTTATTTTACAGTTCTTTAAAGTAGGTAATGCAGAACCCTAATAAGAAAAACTGGTAACTCCTTTAGTGTTGTTTTTCTTTGTAAAAAGGTGTTCAAACACCAGGATGGTGTAATACTTGACTCCTAAGGCTGAGAAGAATTCCATGATGAATGATTTTCATCTTTTTTTAAAGTGTTCTGTCGACACCAGAACAGTGTAGAATTGTAACTCTGCCAGTGTTTGCCACAAAGCTGCACCCAGCTCTGTAACAGTGTTGTTGTTCTCTGCATTGGTGGTCATATTTTACTCTTAGTGTTCATATTGTGACACTGTGTCAGTGTTGCGAGAGGAAACACTTTTGAAAGTGTTGAGATTTCCAGATATAAAATTTACTGTCCAAATCCTGAAGGAAAATGACCAGTCCTCATAAAGGTCAGAGATATTTTGACACTACATCCTCCAACCAGCTTCTGCACTGTACAATTTCCAAACTTCATATAAGTGATGTAGGTCATCTAAAAATGTAATCTGTATGACACACTTTATATGACACACATATGATTCAATATAAGAACTTTAAATGATTTGTATATGAATTTAAGTTATTTTCTACTAATACCATATACGATTGCATATGTTTGTCATGTAAAACTCATATGATTCAATATAAGAACTTTAAATGATTTGTATATGAATATCGGGTGTTTTCTACTAATACCATACACCATTGCATACTTTTGTCATGTACAATTCATATAAGACTTTTAACAGTATTCATATATGACGCAAAAATCCCCTATAAGTTGTATGTGTGCTATTTAGTATGAAAGGGGCCATAATCGGTCTGATTTTGTATAAGAGATGTATTGGTCTTACATGAAACACATAAGGTAATTCTGTCCAATTTAAGTAAGGAAGATATATGGTTGCTGTGAACCATGCAGGTTTTTTTCATATGGGTACTGACCTCTGTGTGGGAGACTGTGTGTGTGTGCTGGCTTCAACAGGGACACTGCATTTCCCTCTACTGCAGAACATACAGTCAGCCATATTTAAAACTTAAAATAGTAGTGTATCGCACACGTACCCAGTGTTACTTGCTTAGAGGAGCCGGCACCAGGGTCAGATTGTACAGCACCTGTAATTCCATCCATAATCGGCCGTCCCTTATTCCTATCAGAGCCAACTCAGTGTATTCTGTAGGAGTGGCCCTCCACTGGTTTTCTAAATTTCACTCTTTTTTCGGTTTGCCTCAAACAAGTGTTAAAAAATAAAAAATAAAAGGTTGTGTGTAAATACTTACTAGGCTACTTTGAATTATATTTTTATATTTTGTCTTTATCAGCTGCCAATAACGTTTGGAGTTGCATCTAAATATCAATGAATATTAATCTTTATTAGTATATGCAATTTTTTTATATATATTATAAAAATATAGGCTATATTAGCTTACAATAGCTTATAATATTAGCTTACACATTAACGCAATCAGCAATCTTTCTCCAACAGTCTTCTCTTGCTTTGGCAGCAGAGACCGTATTGTTTCGAGCTTGTAATACATATTTAAATTCATCGTAATTCTGAATGATTATCTCTTGCTCCTCCGCGGAAAAAATATATCGCTCTCGCTCTATCCATATCGAACGCGATTGGTTGTTCGGTGCCAACGTCACTTTGGTATGTGCACGCGCTCGTGGAGTAATCATAGCTTAAGATCAAAGCCTGAGTTGACAGAGAAAGTTGATGAGCTGCGTCATGGTACCAATAAAGCCTGATTGCATCGGTTTGGTTTTGTCAACTCAAAACTAATCCTTTAACTCCGAGTTTGTTCAGCTACCTTCATGGTACAGGCCCCAGGTGGAGTTAGAAGCTCGGGTTTTTTTCTAAAACCACTTTATTTATGTTGTTCTGTCAGATTATAGTGTCGATTTCACTGAATATGATCAAAAAAATTTTGCCGACGGCAGCTTTAACACTCCATGACCAACCTCAGTTCAATGTTCCTTTTGGTTCGGATTGTCCACGTTACGTATGTGCCGACCGTACACCAATTAATAGAACATGTCCATCACGAGGGCGTTGCTATCGCGTGACAATGGTGGAGTCATGTGTGGCAGCAGGGTAGCCAACACTCATCAACCGCACCGTGTAACAATGGCGTGAGCGATGGAGGGAGAGAGCAGGAGATACACTCACCGGCCACTTTATTAGGTACACCTGTCCAACTGCTCGTTAACACTTAATTTCTAAGCAGCCAATCACATGGCGGCAACTCAGTGCATTTAGGCATGTAGACATGGTCAAGACAATCTCCTGCAGTTCAAACCGAGCATCAGTATGGGGAAGAAAGTTGATTTGAGTGACTTTGAACGTGGCATGATTATTGGTGCCAGAAGGGCTGGTCTGAGTATTTCAGAAACTGCTAATCTACTGGGATTTTCACGCACAACCATCTCTAGGGTTTACAGAGAATGGTCCGAAAAAGAAAAAACATCCAGTGAGCGGCAGTTCTGTGGGCGGAAATGCCTTGTTGATGCCAAAGGTCAGAGGAGAATGGCCAGACTGGTTCGAGCTGATAGAAGGGCAACAGTGACTGAAATAACCACTCGTTACAACCGAGGTATGCAGCAAAGCATTTGTGAAGCCACAACACGCACAACCTTGAGGCGGATGGGCTACAACAGCAGAAGACTCCACCGGGTACCACTCATCTCCACTACAAATAGGAAAAAGAGGATACAATTTGCAAGAGCTCACCAAAATTGAACAGTTGAAGACTGGAAAAATGTTGCCTGGTCTGATGAGTCTCGATTTCTGTTGAGACATTCAGATGTTAGAGTCAGAATTTGGCGTAAACAGAATGAGAACATGGAACCATCATGCCTTGTTACCACTGTGCAGGCTGGTGGTGGTGGTGTAATGGTGTGGGGGATGTTTTCCTGGCACACTTTAGGCCCCTTATAGCCAATTGGGCATCGTTTAAATGCCACGGCCTACCTGAGCATTGTTTCTGACCATGTCCATCCCTTTATGGCCACCATGTACCCATCCTCTGATGGCTACTTCCACCATGTCACAAAGCTCTAATAATTTCAAATTGGTTTCTAGAACATGACAATGAGTTCACTGTACTAAAATGGCCTCCACAGTCACCAGATCTCAACCCAATAGAGCATCTTTGGGATGTGGTGGAACGGGAGATTCGCATCATGGATGTGCAGCCGACAAATCTGCGGCAACTGTGTGATGCCATCATGTCAATATGGACCAAACTCCCTGAGGAATGCTTCCCGCACCTTGTTGAATCTATGCCACGAAGAATTGAGGCAGTTCTGAAGGCAAAAGGGGGTCCAACCCGTTACTAGCATGGGGTACCTAATAAAGTGGCCGGTGAGTGTATAAGTCATATGCACGTCCCGGGCTGTAGCAGTGAACTGGCTGGTTGTCTTCCTTCCCTTGCGAGACCAGCTTCCAACGTTGGCGACGAGCTAGAATATCTAAATAATCAACACTTTGCACTACCTAGCGAGAACGTTTGCCTCGCACTATGCGAACTATACTTGTTGATATGATGACGGACGAATCTTCAGTACAGATGACGTGGAGTCTTCCGCTCTTACACACGCCACTTAAACCGTAACTGTTTCGTAGCTCAGATCAAAACATGTAGCACACGCAATAACTAAGAGCTAAACTGTTATTTACTGAATTATCATACCGAAATCTCCGTCAGCATGGGACCTCTTCGGACGCCGCCATCCTCTCTGTTGTTCCTCGTTTTTCTCTCGTCCCGCCCTCTCCTCTCATTCACCCGTGCACCCGCCTACATGTCATTGATTGGCCGAGTCTATATCCAAGTTCCTGTGTGCGATTGGTTGAGAATATTCTGGGAAATTCCTTCATGTTATCGTAGGGGCTACATGTCAAGAAATATGTGCACACTCTGCGTGCACACCCACACATGCATTTCTGCTCTAACCTGTCTACTGAAATCAGACACACTGGGGAAATAAGGCTTCCACTTACAAGTCGGATATGTGACAAAAACCCATTACCTTGTGATAAAGGAAAGGAGGCTTTTGTATAAAGCTTTTTGAAAAGAACAGCAATTTCTGTACCCCCTTCTGAAGCAAAGGATACGATATTCTGGATTTCTCCATAAACATCATCACTCATCTTTTCAAAACAGTCTCTGCGTCTCTTACTAAGGCTATAGCTTTTGCTGGTATAAACTAGTCCTTTATGCACCATTCTCCTGTTCACTACCATTTCATCTGGTGCTTGTTTTTGTGCAGAAATGAAGGCTCTTTTTTCATCCTCAGTAGTCTCTTTTACTCTGCCACTATCCAGAACAGTTGTCTTGACATTTTGTGAAACTCTTTACTCTTCGGTCATTTGTCATTTCCAAACAGAAGTCCTTAGCTTGCTCACTAACTGCATACCTTGTGGTAAAGAGTGGTATTGCTCTGTTTAACAGGAATTTGTTCACAATCTGCAGAGCTACACACTTTAACCTGTGCACCAGTATCAACAGACCACCATTTGCATTTTCAAACACAAATGCTGAGTGTGCCCAGAGTGGCCCCCAGAATTTCACTGATTTTGCAAGGTGAGTTAGCAGTAGAGTTGTTCCGATTCCGATACTAGTATCGGAAATGCCGCCGATACCAATAAAAATTCTGGCATCGGTATCGGCGAGTACTTCTCTCCGCGTACCGATCCGATACCATTTTCTTAAACAATAACTAGTTATGCACGCTAGCTTTGCGTAACGCTGGAAATCGGAGCTCAATTCTTCTTCCCTGCTCTAAACAGTGGTTGCTTGTGGCAACACAGGAAGTCGTGCTGTTGCCACACAAGCAACCACTGTTTAGAGCAGTGAAGAAGAAAACGCGCGCGCGCCCTGCAGTATGTCCGCTGTTTAGCAGTATTTCAGACTGGACAACCAGGTAGTAAAACGGCGACATGTCTCATATGCCTCATATGCCATACTGCAATTTCGAGGGGTGGAACAAGTATTAGCAACTTCAAGTAACACCGAGTAACCCCGCAGAACACGATTACACAAAGGCAAGGGCAGAGAAGGATGAGCCGCGCCAGAATCAATAATCTCTGAAAGCTTCATTCAAACGAAGAGAAATGTTTTCAAAAGACAGCCAACGAGCGATCATAAATATAACCGACACAACATGTAAGTTATTAAGTTTATTATTCTGGATGACCAGCCGATGTCAAAACTGAAATGCCGCTTATTTAACAAAACTGTTTATGGACCTTAAATTATAAAGAGATAATTTTCTTATATTATTCATATATCATTTTTTTAGATTCCTAGATTTATTTGTTGCACTTTTTTTATACAGTTATATATTGTAAATCTAAAATACCTTTTTTCAGTTTACAGTATTAGATGTGTGGCTGCATTTTAAGTTCTTTTTCATTTAAGAAAGATAAATAATATATTGCTGTGTATCGTAACAGAATCACTGACCCACTAGGATCTAGCAGCCATGCCTACCTGGAGTCCTGCCTACCTGGAGTCCAGATCCTCCGTCTTCGCCAGGAGAATCGCGCCATCGAGGATTATGTCGCAGAATTCCTCGAGCTGGCATATCTCGCGCAAATGAACACCCACGGCTTGAAGATCTTCTTCCGCGGAGGATTATCGGAACCACTCCGGTCTCTGATGCCCGAACCTGGTCCTCACGGATCTTTAGAATGGTACGTTGACTTGGCCCTGTTGTGGAGCGGTTCCCCGTTTACTGTGGACTTTGAGTAGAAGCTGCGAGAGCCGGGCTTAACGTCAGCCCGGTCGCGCCCGCGCTTCACTTCAGCTGCTCAGCCGAGACCACGCTCCACAAGCCTGCGCTTCACGTGAACCGAGTCGAGCCCGCTTTCCATGACATGCCTGAGCTTCTTCCTGCCGAGACCGACATGCCTGAGCTTCTTCCTGCCGAGATCGACATGCCTGAGGCTGAGCTTCTGTCTTCCGAACCCGCACGTCGCTTCAGCCTCGACGAACCCGAGTCAAGTGAGTCAAGTGCCGCCGAGTCAAGTGAGACCGCGCTTCCCGAGTCAAGCGAGTCAATTGCCGCCGAGTCAAGTGAGTCTACTGAGTCAAGTGAGTCTACCGAGTCTACTGAGTCAAGTGAGTCTACCGAGTCTACCGAATCTACTGAGTCAAGTGAGTCTACTGAGTCAAGTGAGTCTACTGAGTCAAGTGAGTCTACCGAGTCTACCGAGTCAAGTGAGTCTACCGAGTCAAGTGAGTCTACTGAGTCAAGTGAGTCTACCGAGTCTACTGAGTCAAGTGAGTCTACCGAGTCTACTGAGTCTACTGAGTCAAGTGAGTCTACCGAGTCTACTGAGTCAAGTGAGTCTACTGAGTCAAGTGAGTCTACCGAGTCTACTAAGTCAAGTGAGTCTACCGAGTCTACCGAGTCTACTGAGTCTACTGAGTCAAGTGAGTCTACTGAGTCAAGTGAGTCTACCGAGTCTACTGAGTCAAGTGAGTCTACCGAGTCAAGTGAGTCTACTGAGTCAAGTGAGTCTACCGAGTCTACTGAGTCAAGTGAGTCTACCGAGTCTACCGAGTCAAGTGAGTCTACCGAGTCAAGTGAGTCAAGCCCAGTGACGCGTCGTCGCAGGAGGAGAAGGAGGTCTCGTTTGCCTCGCCAGGCTCCGAAGGGCGTTCCCAGACTCCTCGCCCTGCCGGCCCCGCCTCTGCGCCTCGCCCTGCCGGCCCCGCCTCTGCGCCTCGTGCTGCCTGCGCCCTTCAAGCTCCGGGAGGCCTGCCCGGAACCCATTTACCACCTGGAGGTTCCTCCCGTGGATTTCCCCAAGTATTTTTGGGGGGGGGGCAGAAGGTACTCCGTGAGGGCCATGGAGACGACATCGACATGGTCCTCACCCTCGTCTGAGTCTGCTCCGACCTGGCCACCATCTCATCGTCCTCCGCCCTGGCCTTTGCCACGCCATGCTCCACCCTGGCCTTCGCCTCGTCCTGCTCTGCCCTGGCCTTCGCCTCATCCTGCTCCGCCCTGGCCGCCGTCACGTCCTGCTCCGCCCTGGAGGCTTCATGTTCCGGGCAAGCCACGCCCTCGTCAGCCTCCAGGGCGCCCACCCTCCCACCCCATTTGATGTTTATTCGGCGCGGGGACACGCCTTATGGAAGGGGGGGATAATGTTATAGTTATGTCTGTTCTGTATCTGTTTCCCTGAGTTTTCCCCGTCTTTGTGTATTTGGTTCAGTCCTGTTCCCAGTTTTCCCGCTCCTTGTTAGTGTTCAGTTTATTCACCTGTGTTCTGATTTGCCCCAGCTGTGTCTTGTTCCCTCATCCCGTCTGTGTATTTAATCCTGTCTGCTCTTTTGTTCATGGTCAGTGATTGAATGTATGTGATTGCCTGTATGTGTACGCTCCTCGAGTTTCTCTGATATCTAAGTTACCCTAGTCTGTGATAATTAAAGTCTACTGCTGCATCTAGATCCGACTTCCGCCTTTGCTTCCACGCAAATCGTAACAGAAGCACACCATAAAATAATTCTATCAATTCATACAGTGCTAGTATGAATTGCAGCTGTATAGATACTGTACAGACCCAGGTATCGGATCGGTACTCGGTATCGGCCGATACCCTGAGTCCAGGTATCGGAATCGTTATCGGGAAGGGAAAAAGGGTATTGGAACATCTCTAGTTAGCAGATGTACATTAAATGTCATAGATGCCTCGCCATACAGCATGTTATCTGCTTTGTTGATGTCTTGGAAGGTAATGTTCTCATTCAGATGTAGAAATACTGCTGATACTAGAAGGCCTAGGTTTTTCAGATAACGTGGTTGAAGTACACCATTCAGGACTGGCGAGCTGTAAAACAGGAGCCATGCTCGCCACTCTGAGGCTTTCCAGTACTTGAATTCTGCAAGGGGTCTGGGTAGTCGTGTTATCAGGTGTGGTGGCTGTATGTCCTTGATCCTGTTTTCTAGCACCCTTATAGTGTTGGGACTCCCAGTGTAATAGAGTTGATCACCGTCACAAAAGAAGCTCTGTGAGCTGTCTAATGACACCCAGTAAGACAGCATGCATATAGTCTGGAACAAAGCACCACACTATATCAAAATAGGGCATGTTTATGAGTGGTAATGGACCTTTCACTCCTCTGACACTTCTGTTCTGTGCTACTGCTTGCTCCATATCTGCCAGCATTTTCTTCGCTTCTCTGTCAGGATATTCTGTGTCAGTCACAGTGTACTTCACCTGTTTCTCT
Organism: Rhinichthys osculus; assembly: GCA_029959095.1. Lineage (NCBI taxonomy): Eukaryota > Metazoa > Chordata > Actinopteri > Cypriniformes > Leuciscidae > Rhinichthys > Rhinichthys osculus. The sequence continues at coordinate 11,047,590 of JARWKJ010000014.1, read as the reverse complement.
ACTAGAGTACCAGGATGTAAACAGAAGCCACAACCAAAGTACCCATTAAACTGTGTGGTGTTTTGCTGGGCTGGTCTTGCCTTTGAGTCTACACAACAACATATTCCAACAATTTTGCTGTTCAAGGAACTGATGTCTTCTGTGTGCCAATGTATACTTTACAGGTTTTGCAGTAGAAGTGGAACTCCACAATGTCTGAGTTGTTTTTAAAGAGCTTATTGAACAAATATTTTGATCTGGGTAACACCTCTTTGCCAAACAGAGTATTTATTAGCTTTAATAAGTCATGAAGTTGTGTCCCTCTGTAACGAATTACAGTTTAAAATATATGTTTTTATATATATAAATAATTTTAACCAATTATAATTAATTATAAATATTTAAATGTTAAATCTGTAGCAGAATTAATAGTACAATTATTTAATCAGTTCATCCAATAAACAGAAAGCATAATCAATTATTAATTCTAGGAAATATATACGTTATGAAGGCATGGATAAGCATCTCTGCATCAAGCCTAGAGAGAAATGGTCTAATACGTGCAATGTTCCTCAGATGGAAAAAAGCTACCTTTGTTATGTTTTTAAAGTGTGAATTAAAAGTTAGCTGGGCATCAAAAATCACGCCCAAGTTACGCACCTGGCCAGAAGGGGACAATTGGTTATTGTCTACTGAAATTTAAAAATTCTTACATTTACTGACATTAGATGGAGTGCCAATTAATAAGATTTCAGTTTTTGGAGCAGTTTAGTTTAGGGATGGGACGATTACCGGTTTCACGATAAACCACGATAAAATGTCCTGGCGGTTAGTATTATCGTTTAAAATTTAATTATCATAAAAACCGTGTTTGATTATCGTGATTTTGAAAACTCGCGGTAAATCCTGTCCAGCCAGAATCAGTCTGACGCAGGCGCGAGCAGGCGCGCAGATGCAATGTTGTTTTTTTGCGCGAGAAGACATGGCGGAAGGCAGTGACAGCGCACGGGAGATTTTTCAGCCATCCAAGAGGACAAAATCGGAGGTATGGTCGTATTTTGGCTATTACAAGAGTCCCGAGGGCAATTTAATCGAGGATGGGCACCCTGTCTGCAAATCTTGCAAGAGGAAAGTCGCTGCAAAAGGGGGAAACACGTCAAATCTGCTAAGTCATCTAACGTTACGTGACAACCACCCACTGAGTTAATTTTTATCTTAATACCACAACTAACTTGGGCAAATAATTAGACAATTTTTTTGGAGATGAATTATTTCATTATCTCAATTGTAATTATTGCAAAGCTTCCGCGAAGAGAAAAGTTTTACAGCAAGTGGATTTGAGCCAAGACGAACGAACATATTCAAACTATTAAGGGTGACATTTAAGGGATAATGTATTGTATTCATTCATAGTAAACTTATTACAGTTTTATTTTTTACCACAGAAATAATTTCAGGGACATGAAATATTGAATTGTGATTAACTTAATGTTTTTAAATCTTGCCGGTTTATAACTCCATTATACAAGTTACAGTGTCCAAATCAATCGTAAAGTAAATGTGATCACTACAACAATATTGTAGTAGTTTTAATACTAAATTACTCTGATTTAATTTTCAATACAATCAAAACTGAGACACAAGACATACACATTTGAATGAAACCAGAGATTGCGTCCACGGTGATCCGAGACATGGATGTGCGCTGTGTAGTGCGTTGCTATTTACAACAGTCATTATAAGTATTCCAGTAGTTTAGTCACCCTGACCCAACCAACATATGTTGTTCATTTAAAGTGTGTGTGCGTGTGTGTGTGAGTGTGTGAGAGAGAGAGAAAGTGATTTATTATTTATTAATAATAATAATATTCAGTCATACACACATCTATAAGTGTTATTATCATTATTAATGATAGGGTTTAATGATGGGTTCATTAAAACCTGCACTAGGAAAACTTATACCTCTCACTCTCAGGGCTCCATGTTAATGTTAATATAATGTTTATGCTTAAAAAAGTGCATATAGCTGCTAGCCTGCTAATTGTATTTTTTGTTTGTTGATTTTCAAATGTTTTCAGGGTGAGCATCAGTTCTTTTTGAACATTTCCATCTCATTTTAACAAAACCGTGATAATATTGATAATCGTGATAACTTTGGTCACTATAATCGTGATATGAAATTTTCATACCGTCCCATCCCTAGTTTAGTTGTAGAAAGTTGAGTTTCATCCACGCTTTAATTTCCAACAAACAGTCAGAAAGTTTTAAAGAGGAAGAATTGAGATCAGTCTGAGAGCTGATATAAATCTGGTTGACGTCCGCATAACAGTGAAAGCTCAGGCCATACTTCTGAATGATCTGCCCAAGAGGCAGCATATAAAGACTAAATAAAACAGGACCCAGAACTGACCCCTGAGCGACATCCTGACACAGAGGCACAGTCTGAGATCTGTTAGAACCCAGGTAGACAAATTGGGAACGATCTGAGAGGTAAGATTTAAACCAGTTTAACACAGTTCCAGACAGACAGGTCCACATATGCAATCTGTCCAATAATATGCTGTGACATATGGTATCGAATGCAGCATTAAGGTCTAACAAAACCAAAATACCACAAGCCCCAGAGTCGGCTATAACGAGGAGGTCATTCAGGACCCTGACTAGAGCAGTCTCTGTACCGTGTCCAGATCTAAGCCCAGATTGAAAAGTTTCTAATAGGCTATTAGTACAGAGATGAGTATGGAGTTGGACAACAACCACATGCTCAAGCACTTTTGCCAGGAAAGGTCCATTGGATATGGGTCAATAATTTGACATATCGGTGATATCACTCTCAGGCTTTTTAAGAACTGGCATAACTGCAGCCATTTTTAGAGCAGAAGAGACATTCCCTGTATTGAGTGAAGCATTTACAATAGCAGTGATATCAAGTATGCAAGTAGTTGAGTTCATTAACAAAACAAGTTTAGAAATAAAATCAAAATCAACAGCACTGAAACTTGAAAAAGCAAGACCAGAGAGATTAGAAGAATGCACCTCAACAAGCTCAGAAGCATCCTCACAGGCAATGGCATTATAAATATTCTCAATTTTAGTTGTAAAATAGTTGAGAAATGCATTACACTGCTCAATGGTTGGACAGTTAAAGTAACTGGGAGATTTAAACAGAACTCTGGGATTTGAGATGTTACTACTAATAATAGTAGAATAATATGCCACTTTTGCAGCTTTGAGAGCATTATGATACTCAATCTGATGCTGGTCAAACATTGATCTATTAACTGTTAGGCCAGATTTTTTATATGTCCGCTCCAACTGCCTGCCTATCGCCTTCAATTTGCGTAACTCAGATGTATACCAAGGAAATGATCTCTTAAAAGAAACAACACGTTTTTTCAGAGGGGCAAACTCATCCAGAATAGATGTGAAAACAGCATTATACTGGTCGATAGAGGCCGCAACTGGTCAGTCACACATAGTATGACTAAGAAGATCAATATCACTGATTTTCCTAAAACAGATAACACGTTCTTTCACAGTCTGCAAAGAAGTAGTCAGATTGAATGGGAGGAGCTTGTGATCACTTATACATACATCAGAACACTACTCAAGTTGTTCAATAAGTATTCCTGAAGTGCAAACCAGATCTAATATATGTCCGTGTTTGTGTGTCGGAAAGTTAACATGCTGAGTGAAGTTAAATCATTCTAGTGTATCCATGAAGCACACAGCATTATTGCAAGCCATTTTGTCAACATGAATATTAAAATCACCAGTTAAAAGAGTAACTGGACAGAGTGCACTGGCAAGTGTCAAACACTCAGTAAATTCAGAAAAAAATGCAGAGTTTAGTTTGGGAGGATGATAGATATTTAACACAAGAACTGATGAGAGACCATTTAGCTTAAAAGCCAAGCATTCCAATGATGAAAAGCAAGGCAATGAAACCTCAGTTACTGCAACATCAGATCTGTAAATGACAGCAACCTCTACCAGTGGATCGCGGCCGGTCAAGATAAGTGTAGCCAGGCAGAGCACACATATTTAGATTGAAATAGTCATTTGGGTGATGCCATGTTTCACAAAGGCAGAAGAAGTCCAGTTTTTTGTCCAAAACAATGTCACAAAGTAAAGCCGCTTTGTTGTTTATAGAGCGAGTACTCAGATGTGCAAACCTGATTGTGTCAAGGCGCCACACCACAGCTGGATGGAGTGGATTTCTGGAGGTAGGAGAAATTAGCAGGGCAGACATGACGCGAAGATAAATGGCGATGATCCAAACGCCTTTGAGACCAAACTGAGTTTATACCGGCTCCGCTTCAATGTAGATTCTGGCGGGAGCCACGATGAACGTATTTTGGCCGGCGGAGAAGTTCCATGGCAGAGTATTTTAACATAGTGCAGTCCGGGAGGTCGAAATAAATCTTGCCGTAAACTCCAAATAATGCCAGTATAAAAACAAATAAAATCCAGCAAGGCTGCATATTAGCAGCAGGTAACATCAGCCAATATAAAACCAGTCAGAATTTGTGCAGTCTTTACACAAAGCATGGTAAAATATCCTGATGCAATTTATCATAACGTATTATACACCATTGATTATAAAATCAAAAGAGGATTATTTTGATACCAAGAAAGAGGGTTTCGAAGACATTAAAGCAGTTATACATACATCATCTTTGGATATGAACCTTGGAAGTTACTCTAACATAACTAAAGAATCATAACTAGTCATAACTAACAATGCATAAAACACAGGAGAAATACTATAAACATTTGGGAAAGTTTGTGTGTATGAATGAATATCCTTGTGTATTAGAAGTTTATCTCTATAGTCTTTGACCAAATGGCTAGTGCCATCTGGCCAGTTGCAGTAATTCCAAGCACAACTAACACCCACCAGTTGAGAATAGCCAGAACACCCAAGTAGATGCTGAGCTGTAGGACTGTTTTCGTCTCCTCATGCCACAACTTCTGACATACCCTCTTTTTTCTCTCACGGCCTTGAGGAGTCATGCCTGTGAAAGATGAATTAATGTAAGTGTAAAACACAATACATATGCGTCCTCATTAGTAACTTCATAACAAGTATACGTGCTAATTATTATAAGGGATTGGAACATCAAGTCTCATCACCTTTCCTACTGAGTTCCTCCTGAACCACCTTGATACTGGCTCTTGCCGCCTGGTTGAGGTGTTACTTTGTGTACATCAGTTCCAAAGGCTCCCTATACAGCTCCTTATCTGCAGTGGAGAGGTAGCCATAATAGATGACTTTGTACGCAGGCATCATGGCATGGGTTGCCATGCTGGCATCATATGCAGACAGCCAGCGATGAGGAACAAAGCCCCTCTGTGGGCTGGAGGCAGGGAGATTTAGAATCATAGCTATCTCCTTGAGGTACATCACCTGGCAAAAGACAGAAAAAGATTTTCAAAGAAACACATAGACATTCTACACATTCCATAGTTTTACCACAGTACAGTACAGTAGGGTCAGCAGCCGTGGTCTAGACTAGAGCTGACAAATCCAGGTTATACCAAATTCACATAGGTGGAGTGTGCTACTCTGAGTGCTCTACAGAGGGCGTTAAAGCGCTGTAGTGTCAAATGTGCTTGGCATTTTCTTTACCTGGTCTGTACTCCACTGATGGTCAACCTGGAGATCACTAAACAGCTTCTCCAAGTAGCTGTCAAAGGGCTCTGAGAACTTCTTTGCCGCATTGTTTATATGATGACATAAGTCCCCATCAACATCGAGCAGGTTGGGACAGTATTGGTGCATCCTGGTCTTGAGGCCAGTCTTGCTGCCCCTCATCACAGCACACGAGTCCATCAGTATACTCACAAGGTTATTCCACGGGATGATGTTTTTCTCAAAGAACTAGCAGAGCACCTTCTCTAAAGAAGCAGCATTCAGCTTCACGATCTCCAAGGACCCCAAATGCTCCACTATCACCTTCCTCAAGTCTGCATGATAGTAGCAAACAAGCATGGAGAGGACCTTCAACATAAAAAGGTTTATTAGTCATGCAACATTTTACAGGGCATACACTGAAGCAAAAACAGAAGGACTTTGATGGCAATATGTGACTAACCTTTTTGTTGTTGTTGGAGGTACTCTCGTCTAAATTTAACGAAAAGGGAAATCTCTTCATGTTGGAAAAGGTCCTCTCAGAGTAGGTCCGCCCTACGTCGGACAGATTTGTCACATCACATGCATAATCTAATTGGTACAATACAACAGGTAATTCTGGCAACATAGCAGTATATATAGCAACATGGTAGTTTAAGGAAAATTTTTTATGTGTGCAATTCACTAAAATGGAAATTAAAACACTGAAATAATAGGTAAGAAAGAAAATGTAAATACCTAGACCATGGATCATCTTGTAAGCTGCCGTCTGCAACAGCTTCATTCCCTGCAAAGCTGGTTTATCCAAGGAAAGGATCTGGGCAAGCTCAACAATTACAGGAGCCTTAGAAAACGGGATGGAATGCTCCGCCAAGGTTCCAAGGACAATTGCCTAGAATACAAATTATGTAATTAATGTAAAGCTAGTGTATTCCATGTTTAGGTGATGATGCTGCCAGTGACTGGAGCTGATTGTGAATAATAATAATAATAATGCATTTTATTTGTAGTGCACTTTACATTGAATAAACAATCTCAAAGTGCTAGTGTACTCTGTCTATACTGCCTGTGCTGACTAACAAGCCTATACCTCTGCATTTGCTATGCGGTTTATAATTGGTACGGGGATCTTTCCCTGGAACTGCTGCCTGATTGTTTCTGGCCCCTGGCTTGCTGGACTCTGGCTAGCTGATGCTGGAAGGAGGATGCTGGCAACACACTAGCTGTGTCCCAATGTGAAGGCTGCATCCTCCGAAGGCCGTATTTGAAGGCCGCTTGGCCGTATTTGAAGGCCGATTGCATCACAGCGGCGTGACGAAGGACGTCCCAATTCAAAGGCTGCACCCTCCGAAGGTCGCATTTGAAGGCCGATTGTGTCATCGCAGCACGATGAAAGCTGTCCCAATTCAATTCTGCGTCCTCCGAAGGCCGTATTCGAAGGCCGGTTGCGTCATTGCGGCGCGACGAAGGCTACCTATTCAAAAGCGACGCCAAATGCACCCTTCGTTTCCCTGTGAAAGAGAGGATACATAAATGGATCCTAAGCGGCCTATCCTACCCCATAAGTCATTGCGCTGGTGACGACAGCATTTTTTATTATTTTTTTAAAGGGCGGCCGAGAGTTCGGTGGTGGACGGCAAATTAACATTTAAATGTACAAGTATTATGTTTTTATTTACTCAAATAGCTAGAGAAACCAGAGTTAAAAGCCACAAGTTTTTTTTATTCTTATTCATCTTAACTCATTCGTCACCATTGCGTGGCTTCATTTGTCATGTGGAAACGTGAAAACGAAAAAATAAATTTCTGTATATTTCTTTATTATTCATAATTTTTTATTATTTTATGCTTTAAAGGTCCAGTGTGTGATTTTTAGCGACATCTAGCGGTTCGGTTGCGAGTTTACAATAAGGGCTCAGCCCACCGCTCACCCCTCCCTTTCGAAGAAGCTACGATGGCTAAAACGGGACAAACATCGTCGTCTGAGACAGCAGAGAATAGCCAGCGTAAACCAAGTTTCTGTACCACAGTCCATTATAAACCAAATCATGGATAAAGTTTCAGGTGAGGATCAAGGGTCTTAATACATAATATAATAATAGTAATCAGCTGATTGTCTCACGAACGTAACCAGCACATTCTCCCCACATAGCAAACCCATAATACAGCGAGGGAGAAGAACCACATGAAACTATGCAACTATATATTTTTTTCTGACAGGGTAGTAAAAGTTTAGCTGGCTAATATGAGCTGTTACTGTGGCTGAGCTGGTTAAAGCTTTAAGCCTTGTTTAAACTCGACGCGTCCGCATGAGCCCAAAGGTGCGTGCGGCAAAAATGACATGATTGTAACAGCGCGCGCGCCTCCGCATCCCCTAGACACACTACACACACAATAGGCTTTTTTCTCCGATTTTGGAAACTCGATCGACTTAAAATGCTTCCAAGATCGACGGGTTGGTGATTCCTGTAACTGTTTTACGGTCAATGACAAGAGTAGCCTACTAATCAGCTGTCTCACGAACTTAACCAGCACATTTATCCCCACATAGCAAAGCCAACACAGCGAGGGAGAAGAATTAAGTTACATGAAACAATCCAACTACATATTTACACCACTGACAAGGGAAAAATCACTACTCACGGTGTTTATGACTAGCTTCTTCTAGCTTCCTGCGGGTTCTCTTTCAAGGTAGTGACGAAACGCGCTCTGTAACGCTGTTTGTTCGCGTTCGGCTACTGTAGAAACATGACGTCACAATATGGCGACCTTCATAGAAGGGGATTCCCGCGCCTATGTAGATATAAATGCCTCATTCTAAGGTAATAAAAACATTACGGTTTATTAAGTAAGTTCTTTATACACAACTGAACACATAGTTATGGATTTCATATTGCATTTCTGTTAATAAATACTCAAAAATGTTACACACTGCACCTTTAAATGTGTAAATAAAATAAAATTCATGGCTCTGGACATTGTTTATTTTTGTAATGGTATCTGAGTGTTTGCAAGGTTGATAGGCTACATTTAAACTATATACTTTTGTGTAGTTTAATGTAACACTGCGTAGTGTTGCTGTCCTGTGAGGGAAAAAGTAGGCTACTTCACATTTGTACATGAATACTTAACGCAGTATGAAGTTCCTTACATTCCCCCACTGGTTATTTTGAAAATTAAAGTAACAAAATGTAGGTCTATTGTCACAATATTAACAAATTGTTAGCCTACTAATTTAATTGTCAGAAATCCCCTCAGATTTCTGATTGCTAAAAAAAAAAAAAAAAAAAAGACTTTAGGAGGCAAAATATTTTTTTAGCGATTATGTGAATTACAATGCGCAAACCAAAGTAATAGGCTACTACCCACCGGATGAATAAGGGTTGGCTCTCAGTCTCCACAGTACATAAAATATTTATTTTATTTTATTTTATTTTTCGTGTTCGCATTTATGAGGAAAAAAACGTACTCGGTTTCTAACGTAACCTCGGTTCTCTCTAGAGAGGGAACGACTACTGCGTAATAGCTTACGCTAGGGAAAAACTCTTTTCCACGAGATATTGAAGCCAAAAATTATCCTTAATTTTTCATTAATGTAAAACGCTTTGCAGCAGCAAGCAGACATAGGCGAAACAGCTCGCGCGCCTATTGGCTGCTCTAGCGGCAAATGCAGCAGCCTATCGAGAGAGACTCTGCATGACGTAATGACCAATGGGGGCAATTCGCGCCCATATCGTCACATCCCGCCAGAAAGGGCGTGGTCTCACCTTATAAATATGCTCGTTAGGCTGGTACAAGCTTGTTTTCATCGCTGAAGCGAACCAGAGCGTATTCCAAGCACGGCAAGATACGCAGTACTCGTTCCCTCTCTAGAGAGAACCGAGGTTACGTTAGTAACCGAGTACGTTCTCTTACGAGAGTATCTCTTGTACTGCGTAATAGCTTACGCTAGGGGAACACAATGCAACACGCCGTGCGTACAGGGATCCGACACCAAAGTCCCAAGGGCCGAAGCCCAGGGCTCATGTAGTGCATAATCACCATAAACTCACATAGAGTGTAGGAAGAGAGGCTGGAAGCGTCATTCCCTATAAAAAAGCACCCAGCGGGGCTATCATATGACAATAAAACGCGCAGCCAGGGTGAAAGCTTTCAGCCTGATCTGGGTGACCATACGTGTGTCAACACTCATGGGGGTGCAGTAAACTCAGCTTCTGGGCCGCACAGCGGGGCAGATAGCACTGAATTTTAGACCGCCAAAAGCTTAGCTTGTAAGGCGGGTACCTCCAAGTTATAGTATTTTATAAATGTAGACGGCGAGGCCCAGCCCGCGGCCGTACATATATCTTGCAGGGAAACCCCGCTCGACCATGCCCACGAAGAGGCCACGCCTCTCGTGGAGTGCGCTCTGACACCCAAGGGGCACTGTAGGCCCTTTGCAGTGTAAGCGAGCGCAATGGCATCCACTATCCATCTGGATAGGCTCTGTTTTGAGGCGGCAAGTCCCTTGGAACGCCCACCAAACAAAACGAAAAGCTGCTCCGTCTGTCTGAAAACAGACGAGCGCGACACATAAGCTCTCAATGCCCTGACGGGGCAAAGGTGACTCGCGTCCTGCTCCTCACTGAGAACCGGAAGGGCGGACAGGGAAATTACCTGGGCCCTAAACGGTGTATTGAGGGATTTCGGCACATACCCGTGCTTAGGTTTGAGAATGACCTTCGAGTCATTAGGCCCAAACTCCATACATGACGCGCTTACTGAAAGCGCCTGCAAGTCCCCTATGCGCTTCACTGAAGCGAGAGCCATGAGAAACACTGTTTTGAACGACAGGTGTTTCATGTCCACCAGCTGGATTGGCTCGAACGGGGCACCTTTCATGGCCTCCAGGACCGTGGAAAGGTCCCACGTCGGGACTGAAGGGGGCCTGGGAGGGTTCAGCCTCCGAGCTCCCCTAAGGAAACGCACGACTAAGTCGTTTTTCCCCAGCGACTGGCCAGACACCGGTTTTGCAAACGTTGCTATGGCCGCCACATATACTTTGAGCGTGGATGGGGTCCTGCCCCTATCCAGTAGCTCTTGAAGGAAGGAAAGCACTTCCGAAACCCCGCATTCCACAGGTGAAAAGCTCTGGGCTTGACACCATGCAGAGAAAACAGACCATTTCGAGGAGTAGAGCCGCCTGGTAGACGGAGCTCTAGCCTGCGCGATCGTGTTTAACACTCCTTCTGGGAGGCTAGCGGGTACCCGTTGTTGGCCCTTGCGTGCAGGGACCACAATTCCGGGGCGAGGGTGCCAAATCGAGCCCTCCGCCTGAGAGAGGAGGTCTCTCCTCAATGGTACAGGCCATGGGGCAGTGCTGGTCAGCTGCATCAGGGCAGGGAACCACGTCTGGTTTGTCCAGAGCGGAGCTACGAGCAGCACTGGGCATCCGTTCTCCCTGATTCGTTCCAACACCTGAGGCAGGAGCGAGACAGGAGGAAAAGCATATAGGGGGCAGCGGGGCCAAACATGAGCCAGCGCGTCCTTGCTTTTCGAGAAAAACTCCGGGCAATGAGCGTTTTCGTGGGACGCGAATAGGTCCACCCGTGCTCTTCCGAACGTTTTCCACAGCAGCTGGACCGTCTGCGGGTGCAGCGACCATTCCCCTGCTGGAACATTGTTCCTGGAAAGTCTGTCTGGTCCCACATTCAGGTGACCAGGCACGTGCGCTGCTCTCAGTGAGAGCAGGTTGTGCTGAGCCCAGACCAGGAGGCGTTCCGTCAGCCTGAAGGTTTCGTGACCTGACGCCGCCCTGGCGATTTATGTATGCCACCACTGACATGTTATCCGACCGGACCAAGACGTGGTGGCCTGTTACCTGGGGACAAAAACGCCGTAGCGCTTTGTCGACTGCTATCATCTCCAAGCAGTTTATGTGAAGGAGCTTTTCCCGTCTGCCCTCGAGCAGTGCTCCCCACCCCGAGGTGGAGGCGTCCGTAGACACCACCTTCACACTCGAAGCGGTCCCCAGACTCACACCTGACTGGTACCAGTCGGTTATTTTCCAAGGTTCCAGAGCTAAAACACACTGAAGGTCGACCCTGAGGCGAAACAGACCCACTGTCCATGCCCTGGGTGGAACCCGCGCTTTCAGCCACATCTGCAGTGGGCGCATGCGGAGCAAGCCCAACTGGAGTACAGAGGCTGCTGAGGCCATCAGCCCCAGCATTTTCTGAAACCTTTTGAGCGGAACTATCGCGCCGTGGCGGAAGGATTTCGTGATGCGCTGAATATTTAGCCCGCGCTCTGGTGACAGGCGTGCCGTCATGGATAGCGAGTCCAACACTGTTCCCAGAAAGGAAATTTTCTGACTGGGGAACAGTGAGCTCTTCGCCCAATTGACTGTGAGGCCCAGCTCCTCGAGGTGCTCGGGTAATGTGGCCCTGTGTTCTATGAGCTCCGATCGTGATCGAGCTAGAATCAGCCAATCGTCCAAGTAGTTCAGGACTCGCATGCCCTGAAGTCTCAGGGTGCGAGCGCTGCGTCCATGCACTTCGTAAATTTACGACGTGCCAGGGACAGGCCGAACGGCAGGACTGTGTATTGATATGCCTGGCCCTCGAAGGCGAATCTCAAGAATCGCCTGTGATGGGACGCTATTCGTATTTGGAAATAGGCGTCTTTCAGATCTATTGACATAAACCAGTCCCCGTGGCGCACTTGCGCGAGGATTTTCCTGGTCGTAAGCATTCTGAACTGGCGTTTCACAAGCACTCTGTTCAGCTGTCGCAGATCTAAAATGGGTCTGAGACCCCATCCCTTTTCGGTACCAGAAAATATCTGCTGTATAGGCCCCCTTCGCTCTGAGCCTGAGATAAAGGTTCTATAGCCCCTTTGCTCAGTAGTTTCGCTATCTCGGCACGAAGTAGATGAGACACTTCGTTTTTCACCGTAGTTTCGACGCGCGCCGTATAACGGCGCGGGCGTCGAGCGAATTGTAGCGAATAGCCTCTCTTTATAGTGTTCAGCACCCATTCTGATACCCCGGGAATCTTTGACCACGCATCTGCGTGAATAGCTAGAGGCAGAATGAAATCCGGGCTCTGGTCGCGGCAAAACGGCAGCTCGAGAGCCCTGGTATACTGGGAACACAACACCGTGTTTACAGCGTTCGAGGCGGGGGGCGCGCTGATCACAGTGGGCGGCCTGGCCGCGCTCAGCTTTTTTATGGCAGATTGTGCAGAAAAAGTGAGCGGGGCAGATCCCGTAGGATTCGGCGTGTCTGTGAGAAAATGTGGGCGCGGGACTGCGGGCACATTTACTACACTGAAAACATTGCCGGTCAGAGCCGACTGAATGTGTGTTGGTTTCGTTTTTACAGAAACCAAGGGACACGCAGTATGCAGTGTGAGCGGGCATTGTGATATGGGCGCGTGCACTACATTGTTTGCACAACCGACCTGAGTCGATTTTATTTGTGCTAGCCCTGCACCGTGGCGGGCTGTGTCTGGGTGTGGGAATGGGCACTGGGTGGGCATTCTTACAACACTCATAACACCATCGGCCGTGGCCGGAACACCAGAAAATGCACTCTTTATTGGATTTATCTGGGTAGCCGGAAAAACGGCTTTTGTGCGCAGGCAAACGGGCTGAGACACCGGCTGGCTCACTGCGAAATACACAGGGACAGTCGCGATGCTTGGAACTGACCGAGCGAGAAGTTTTGGTGGAAATCCGGCCGCAGCGGGATCCGAACACCGTCGCTTTCCTAGAATGGCTAGGAAGATTTTGAGGCCTCGGGCTTGATCTCAATCCTCGGCCGGGGCCCGCGCTGAGGGGGGCGGCGTCCAGCAGAGTGAGAGCGCGGTCTTTGGTCTCGGGCGTGGCGGCGCTGTGAAGCGGCAGCGGCGGGCGGTGCAGGCTGCGGCTGAGAACTGCGAGCAGACGGCTGTTTAGAGCGGCCTGCAGCGGAGCTCGAGCGCTTCGGAAGGAATCCATCTGCTTCATAGCCTGCGAAGTCTTTTGTACCTCCATGAATCTGTCCGCGAAATCTTTGACGGCAGATCCGAAGAGGCCCGCTGGTGAAATGGGCGCGTCGAGAAATACAGAGCGCTCGGCTTCCGTCATCTCGGACAGCGTCAGCCATAAGTGTCTCTCAGCCACGGTGAGAGAGGCCATATTCCGTCCTATGGCCTGTGCAGCGGCTTTAGCAGCGCGAAGAGCGAGGTCTGTAGCGCTTCTCAGGTCCGCCACACAGATCGCTCTGGGTCCTTCCTCGTCCAGTTTAAGGAGAAGGTCGGCCTGGAAGATCTGCAGGATAGCCATAGTGTGCAGCGCTGAAACTGCTTGCCCGGCGGCGGTGTAAGCGCGTCCGTGCATGGCTGATGTCACTCGGCAGGCTTTAGATGGTAGCGTCGTGTGAGCGCGCCGTCCAGCGGAGGGCGGGCAGAGATGAGACGCTACAGCTGGTTCCACAGGAGGAACGGAAAGGTACCCTCTGTCCTTCGCGCCATCCACCGAGGAGAAAGCAGCAGAGGCAGAGGTACGCAGCCTGGCGGAGAAGGGGGCGTTCCACGATTTCGTCACTTCCTCGTGAAGTTCCGGGAGGAAGGGCGGGGGCCTTGACTTTGATGGAGCCTCGTCATTTCCGAGAAAGCGTTGTTGTGGCAAATTCTCGATCTTTGGTTCAATTCTTCAAAGTCTGGTTCAGGTCTCAGAAGAAATCTTTCAGAGTCGAAGTTTCAGGTCTCAGAAGAATAACTTTATTGAGCAGTTCAACAAAGTGAGATGACGGCCACTCATCTGACTCCACAAGGGCATGCGCTCAGGTTTTATATCATTTTTCTTATCAGGTGTCCGAATAGCGCTCATACAGTTATCTTTTTCTACTTACTCCTCCTTGGTCTGTCGCCAAACTAACTTAAAACGATTAAACTAACTGTCATACTCCCCTTTGTCTTGATCAAATTAATTTCAAACGATTGAACTAACTGTCAAACTCCCCTTTGTCTTATCAAACTAACTTCACACTCCCCTTTTTCTTGATTAAACCCAATTTTAAACGATTAAACTAACCGTCACCATCATTTTGACAGAAAGTTTAACCGCAAGGGGCGGAACCAGATCAAAAGGTCATCATCCATCATTTTGACAGAAAGTTTAACCGCATCAATGCCTTTTTCTTATTGGTGGCACATAGTTACATTGTATACAATATGTTTCTCTTCCAGTGCTTCCCAACACCTGCATCTGTGCTACAAGTCTTTTGGGTATTTTTCCACTCTCTTGTCCATGTTCTCATGTGCCCTATCCTCACATGCCCTGTGACCTAGTTTTTCTGCTTGGCATTATAGCATTCAGACCTGGTTTTCTCTAGCATTACAGCATTTTATATTCAGACCCATGTATGAGACATGTATGAGACAAATGAAATTCCCCAACACATCCCCCCTTTGGGACTTTCTCTAGTCCCACCTTCAAACCGTTCTTACCCAGGGTGTGTCCTCATGAATAGATCTCTCTCTGCATTACCTTTCAAACATGGCCAACCTGGACCATCCAACTTTATCAATAGACCTTCATCATAAGGGCACAATCTGGAGGAAGAGTAAGACCAAACATCTCCACCCCCAATTGGCTAGAGTGGAGTAAAAGATCTCACCTTCCTGTCACATCATCAGTTTAAGGGGATGCATTACTTCAGGTTATCAAACATTCAATAACACAATCACAGTGTATGAACTTGAATTCCAGCAGCTGTCCCACGTTGCCAGAGGAACTGCGCAGGCGCTTCCGGTGGCCTGGAGTGCTATCTGGGTTGCTCCATCGTTGCCAGAGGTGCCCCAGTTCAGCCAGGGGCGCTATCTGGTGTTGGAGCAGACAGCGGGTTTTTAAACCACCAGTTGAGTCAGCTCTTGTTTCTTCAACAGACGATGACCGCGCTTGCAAATAATTCCTCTTTTGCACTTATAACTATATACATGTTCCAATGGTCTAATGCATGTAAGTTCCAAATTTCTTGACTTGTTACAGGAATCTATAAGGTATTCAAAAAATATAAAAGTTTAGTAAGTGAATAAAGTGATTAAAAGTAATAAAAAACATTCTTATCTTTTTCCCATTATTTCTTGTTCCATTACCTCGTACCACGGCCAATGACCTGCTTTAAACCTTCTATCGTCCCCTCTCATACACACATTATAAAAGTGAACAATTGGTGTGATTATATGTAAAATATCTTCCGTATGATTATATGAGTAAAATATATTCAAAAGATTATATGAGTAAATATATTCAGAAAATAATATGAGTAAATATATTCAGAAAATAATATGAGTAAATATATTCAGGAAATAAGGGCCCTTATAAAACCAAAGGAATGTAGAAAAAAACCCTCTAACTAACTTCCTACTCTACCCATGCTCTAATTGTTCTAACTAATTTTATCCACAAATCAAAATACACAGTGGGGCTATCTCCCTATCTTGTCAAAAACAGAGTAAAAAGATTATCAAAATCAAAAGTAATTAAGGTACCCTTATTCCTTGCTTCTTCACCCAACCTCTCACAGGAAGTCATCCAGTTCATCCAAGCCTGGGCCAATTGGATATACTCCTGAGTTAGTGCATCCAACGTCAATGCCTGATGGTTTCACTGACACATTGATCATTTGTTTTGCAGCTGCACTAGCTGCCAGCATGGATCTGAGAAAAGGCACAACACAGCAGAGCAGCACAAAAATAACACCAATAGTCACTGCTATTATTATTCCCACCTTAATAAGCCATTCTTTCCATGATCCAAATATGGAATCAAACCAGTATCACAAGCTCCCCTCTCTCCCCGCATTGGTAGCAACTTCCTGTCTTAATTATTTTATCTTCTTCATGGCTTTAGTAAAAGATCCATCCGTGGCTGTGTTATCGGGGATGAAGGTACAACGATCAGATCCAAACATTACACATACTCCTTTTTCTGCCAATAACCAATTCAGGGCTTGTCTGCTTTGCCATGTCATTCTGCTAGTGTATTTTAGTTGGTGACCTAAGACATCAAGTGATCTATGTAGTTGATGAATCTCTGCTGATTGTAATAAATGTAATTAATCCATTCCATATTCTTATTTGGCGTTATTCATACAAATATTGATTCAAGTCCTGCTGCTGCCTCGTCTCTAGCTTTAAACTCATATGGTATCCATCTTGGCTGTAACCTGTCTATAATAACCAACATGTATCTTCTTCCTCTTACTAATTCGGTCATGTCTACACAATTCATTACTAGATGCTTAAAAGATCCTTCTGGAACAGGGATGGTGCCTAGTGGGGTTGCTGTTCCTTTTCTGGCATTATTTTTTGCACAAATTTCACATTCATTAAAAAATTCATCTACCTTTGTTTGTAAGTATGGGGACCAAAATCCATTAAAAAAATTCATCTATCCTTGTTTGTAAGTGTGGGGACCAAAATCCTTGCCTTTTTATCTTCTTTATCATTTCCCCCCTTCCACA
Organism: Rhinichthys osculus; assembly: GCA_029959095.1. NCBI lineage: Eukaryota > Metazoa > Chordata > Actinopteri > Cypriniformes > Leuciscidae > Rhinichthys > Rhinichthys osculus. The sequence continues at coordinate 11,030,485 of JARWKJ010000014.1, read as the reverse complement.
GTGATCAAAACTGTGGGAATCCAGAATTGAAATGTTAAGCAATGGGGTAGGGGCTATCACATGACCTTCATGTGATCTTCATATATTGTTTGCATCTCTTGTCGCCCCCCTTTGCTGCCATAAGTATATTTCAGGTGGTGTTGCTCTGGACTGCATTTGGGCAATACTTTCTACGGTGGGGAGAGGCTGGATCAGGACTTAGGGTGCCATTACAGCTAATTGGCATCCAGAGGCTTGTTTTCCATGCATATCAGCCGCATTGTTGCCTTTGATGACAAAGTCATTACCTTTCTTATGGGCCTGGCATTTAATTATGGCCAATTTTTTAGATAACATCATAGCTGTAATCAATTTAGTAATTTGGTCTCCATGTTGAATTGGGGTTTCATCACACTATTTAAATCCTCTTTGCTTCCACACTGCACCGAATAAATGACATACGCCATGGGCATATGCAGAGTCAGTATAAATGTTGGCTGCTTTGTTTTTAGCCAATATGCAAGCTTCAGTAAGTGATTTAAGTTCAGCCAATTGTGCTGAGCAAGGTTGCTCACAATGTTGACTTATCACGAGAGTAAAATTATCTCCATCTTTTTGTACAACAGCAAAACCAGCATGGTTACCTAAGTGGTCTCCAAAACATGAGCCATCAACAAAGTAGTCTACGTCTGCATCAACAATTGGTGTTGATTCCAAATCTGGTCTCAGACGAGTAAGCGCTAGAGAGACAGAAACACACTCATGAGGTGTTCCTTTCCCCTCCAGCGGGACAAAATTAGCTGGATTTGTTGTGGCACATCGCTCTATCGTGATATCAAGATAAGTTGTCAATATAGAATATGCTAAGCATCTGGCCTGTGTTAAAACAAGTCGTCCTTGTTCTAATAATTCAGCAGTCTTATGATGAGTGTAAATAGTGTTTAAATCCTTGAGGCAATCTAGTGTATGTATACTGTTTACCTTGGTGAGTGAAGGAAAAAAGGTGTCTGCTTTCTTCCGCTAATGGAACGCTGAAAAATGCAGAACAGAGATCAGAACAGTAAAATAATTGGCAGCAGGTGGAACATTCGTCAATAGCGTCGTGCATTAACCTCCACTTTGACTTGTTGGCTTTTTTTTTAACTGGTAAAATTGGGGTATTACAATAACTGATTGTCTCAATCAGTACTCCTGCCTCAACCAATCCATCAATTGTTTTCTTTATCCCTTCCACTGCTTCACGTTTCAATGGGTATTGTTGCTTCCTTGGTAATTGAACTCCTGGTTTAACTACAATTCTAATGGGGTTCGCTGATCTAACTAGGCCTACATCTGTGTCATGTTTTGACCATAACTGTGCAGGCACTTGTTGTTCCATTTCTGAGATAAGTACGTCCATTCTAGACTTCAATTCGCTTATCTCTACTGTCTCAACTATTAATTTTGGAATCCCTACCATTTTGGTTGTGCAGATGATTTTAAGATGTGTCATATCTTTTGTTTGACAAATGAAAGGGTTATCAGTGGCTTTTCAAAGCCTTCCTTCTGCCTTTAACATCATTGGGCCTAGATCTTGTGCTTGACTCCCCTCATTTATAAATAATGTAACATGTGGGACTGAATCATCTACTCTAAACCAAGTATTAGTGAATTCACAGTGTTCAATTTGTAACGCTGCTCCCTCTGGTCCTACAATTATGTAATTTGAAGTCAGACACACAGTCTGTCCTTTAGTTCCTCCTAACCACTCTTTTTCTATTTTTGGATCTCTAAGGGGATCATATCTCATTGTACAATGGAATTCAGTTTCTGGGGGAACTGGTTTCTGAAGTTGCTCTTTTATATATCTTCCCCATTTTTCAAGTGTATCCCCTACTCCCCAATCTTTATTCCCTATCCAGAATTTGTTTGTCTGTGGTTCTTGTTGCTCAGCTCTACCCATAACTGTCATCTGTTTTATTACTGCATTTTCTATGTATATCCCTTCAGGAGAGCACCATATCTGTAATTTTAGTTTGCATATTGCATCCCTACCCAACAAATTGACTGGCGTTTGATCTGACACTAGGATAGGAATTTTTATTTCAGAGTCTTTGACTTTTATGCTGACAGGGGCTGTCATTGGGCTGTCATTCGGGACTGACGACTGCTGCGTTAGTCCCGAAAATCCTACTGTCTTGACGTATTTTCCAGACCTGGGGAGGTGAGAGGCATAATTTGGGCTCAAGCATGTGAATGTTGCCCCTGTGTCAAGCATAATGGGTATTATATTGTCCTCTATTTTAACCCGCAGCATAGGTTCTTGGTCAGCATTAGATGACAGCATTGGCAGCTGACCCCTCCCCGTAGGATTCTCTGGGCATCCCTAGTATCCTTGGTCGGGACCACGCCATGGGTTGACAGGTCCTGATACTTGGTGTGGTTGATTCTGAGGTCTCTGTTGCCATGGTTGATTCATCTGATCTTGCGATTCACCTTGAGGCCATGGGTTAACTGGACAGAATCTCTTGGTGTGTCCAGGCTGGTTGCATCCCCAGCATATGCCTTGTTGGTCAAAGTTCCTCTGCTGGTTGTTGTATTGTCTTCCCCTTCCTCTTCCTCTTCCTGGCATTGTTCTGTTTCTGTTGTCTTGGTGCTCAGGAAGGTAGATCACAATGGCCCTCATTTATCATTCTTGCGTAGAAACGGGCGTATATGTTGGCGTTAGATAATGCTTACACTCCTCTCACCGCCTGATTTATGAAGCTGTGCGTACCTTTGAAATCCAGGTGTACGCAATACCTGCCCTTGATAAATCCCGCGACTGAAAACGATCGTCATTAGAATAACACGCCCCTATATATTCAAGTATCCGCTTCTCCCACGCCCTCATTTTACGCCATGGACACACGGAAGACGGCAAAGAAGAGAAACTTCTCTGACGTGGAGCCGAAATGACCTATCACAATGCATTATTTTACAGCACGTCTTTTGAATTAGCATTCAATTTCGAATCACGTCACATGTATTGGGGTGTACAATAGTGATGATGATGATGTGATGTGGAGTACCATTCATTCACATTAATAATTGCATGACAATTTGTAATATTCTTCTTATTATTATGATTTTTATTATTAATGACGCTTATTGTTATTTAGAAGAAGAACGTCGTTATTATTATTTGTATTATTATTATTATTTAAAAGAAGAAGAATGTATTTTTTATTATTTTGTCAGTCTGAATTATTTTTTGGTCATTGAAAGCCTTTCATTACCGAACCCAGTCCGTGCGCACCTGCCGGGCCTAACCATGAAACGCCAGGGTAAAGCGCACAGGCTCGCAACTGAAGGAATACATATGGCTACAAATCAAATGCTTTGGTAAAGTCACACAAATTAAACATTGAAGTCCATGTTGCACAAAAATAAACACTGAAGTTTATAATTACTATGTTGTTGTTGTTGGTCATATCATATCTTGTAGTTTGTCAGTGCATTTTGTGGTGTTAGGAATTGTTTTTCTGCGCATTTCCGCACTAACTCAAAACGTGCGTACACCACCTCCTGAGCTGGCGTAGGATTTGAGCGTGCCGTACGCCAACATCCATATTGATAAATCTCAAAGTCACCGTGGTTTTGGGTGTACGCTAGGTGTACGCTGGAAAATTGGTGTACGCACTTTTGATAAATGAGGGCCAATGGGTGCATTCGGTTGTTGTGGTTGGGTGGCGTTATGCAGAGTGTTCTGACCCATATTGGCTGGTGCTTGCTGTACAACTTGTGGCACTTGACTTGGTATGTTCACAGCAGCCATCACTGCAGACTGATCTTCAACTTCCTTTACTGCAGCCTGTACTTTCTTCTTTTTATTAATCAGTTCATCCAGTTGTAGCTGAGTCAATTTTCTTTGAAGCTCTCTTTCTTGATTCTTCAGCTTTAGTTCATTCTTCCTGTACTGTTCCACTGCGTGAGCCACATGGTCGTTGAACTCCTTTAATGTCTTTGAGCCCAACCCGACCACATCTTCCAGCTTGGCTTTTACAGAGGGGGGCATGGCGTCAATTATGGCGGATCTGAACAGTGCTGTTATTACTGGATCCCGTTCAGGGTCTCTCTCCAGCTCTTGCTTCCACTTTCTTAACTGTCTTTGAACATAGGTGACTGGATTTTCTTAATCTCCTATTGGTTCCCCTTTTAGCATCTTCGGATCCATCTGAGTTTGATAATGTTCTCGAAGAGCCCGCCATATTGTAGCTCTGTGCCTGTCCAATGGTGTGGCATCCATCCTGATCGAATCGACTGCAGCTCCAAGTTCAGAGGCTTTAAGGATTTCATTAGTCTTTGCACTTCCAACGCTCTTTGCCAGCAGGGCCTTGACATCTCCAATGGCTAGTATCTTTCCCATTGTCTCTTCTTCCAGCAGTTTGATCCATTTGCCAGCGCCTTCATGTAGGTCAGGGAGGCGGGCTATCAGTCCCTCCAGATCCTGTCCTGCCCATGGCACGTACTGTCCTTGATGTCCTTTGATCAGGATGGGGCATTGTAAGAGATCTTCTTCCAGTTGCTCCTCTTCATCTTTATATGGACTCAGTTTGCGTGCTGGTATCTCTCTCAGATTGTCTCTTCTCCTCCAGTGTGGTTCGCTTGGGGGTGCTTCTTCTAAAAGGAGGGTTACAGACACATGCTTGTATTCCCTGTGAGGGCTGGCTGAATGAGATCTTTGTCTGTGATGTTCCCGAAGTCTCTGTTGGTCCTTTTCCATGGAGTCTCTTAGGAGTCTTCGCATGGCTTCAGCTTCTTGGTTGATCTGTTCTTTAGTTATCCGTATATCTCGTTCTATGTCTTCTCGGTCAAGTCTGGCTCGTTGTCTGTCAACCTCCACCTTCTTCCCCGTCTTTCCTCCGAGTTCCTTCAAAGCTTGACTTGCATGGAAATACGGGTTAGTCAATGTAGGGCTTCCGTGAGCGTCAATCAGGTGTTTGAGGTCTAAGTCACTTCCCTGACTCCCCTCACGGCTCACAGCATCCCATCTTGATACAATTAGAGGGTCACTCATGTCTGCAGCCTCTGCTCCTCTACAGTCCTGTTTCACCTTTATTTCTTCTTCCTTCTCATTATCAAAATTCACTTTGCCTTTTATAGCCACTGTTCCAGTCACTAGTGGGAGCTGTTTACCAGTCAAGTCATAGGATGGTGCATATGGGGGTGGGGTCTCTATTATGGTTTCTTTTTTCCCTACTCTCTCTCTAAGTTCTCTTATCAATTGTGCTCCCTTTTCTTTAAATAAATGTAACACCTCTTGTTCTTTTCCCCGTTTCTCATCTCTTTTTTTGCTCTTATCGTGGGCTTTATGATTTTTTATCAGAGCTCCCATTTCCCTACACATAGCCAAATCAAATGTTCCCTCTGCTGGCCACTTAGTATTTAATTTTTTGGTCCTTTTTTCCCACTTTTTTGACAAGTTTTGAATTGTATCCCTGCATATCGGATATTGTGATGCAAGCTGTTCTACAGGGGTCTCTTCTTGGGCTGACACCGAAGCCATTGTTTCAGCACCTAAATATTTGTACCCCACTCAATTAGTTTAAGGCACAATCACTTAATTTTCTACTTATGTCTAACAATTCAGGTATTTGTTTTGTTTTGTTAAAATATTTCAAAATAATTCGTATTGGTACCTTAGACAATGGCTTTGCGTCACTTCTTCTAGCTTGTTCTATGTACTGCGCTGCCAAATTATGTTCTCCCCCAGGTATATTAATTCAAAAGGCTATGTTTTCCTCAAACCACTGGCCTCGTACAGTTATATCTCCTTCCCTATACAAATAAGTAAGAGATGGATTGAATTTGTTCAGGTGTGGCCTCAGGGTTTCAAGAGTTAACTGTTTTTTGATCACATTACGCCAATCCACTAAGGGCCATTCTTGCTCAAGCTGATCCAAGTTTGTGATCTTTGTCGATTTTTAAAGAGCTCACTTTTCCTTTGGTCTGTCAACTCCTGTCTCTGCCCTTCGTTATCTATAAACTCATTTTCTAACCAGAAGTGATTCTTAATGCCTTTGGTTAGTTTTAATGCCTGTTTAAAATCGTCTTCATCCTTTCTTTCTCTCTATGTTCTTTTCTCCTCTGCCTCATAATGATCTCTCACTCTGGCCCACATGTGTCTTTTTTTTTTTTTTTTTTTGTCAAAGAATAAGAATAAAAGAATAAAAAGCTCTACTTCTCTGTCACTTCTCTCCCTCCTTATTTCTTTATCTCAACTCAGATACACTTAGTTTGTTAGTATATTCATTCACACACCCGGGATTTCATTCACACACATACACATACATTCACTCGCTATTTGATATTTTATACCAAATGCAAAAACAATGCTTCTTTACTCAGTTCTTGTCCAGCAAAAACTGTTTCTCTCTGTCTGGATTGCAGCGCTTACAGTGCTTTGCTGGCAATACGCCCAGACTGGACCTGCAGTGTGTCCAGAGATAAGCAAAAAGGCACCTCTTGTCTGTTTTCTTAAAGATGTTCCTAAAACATAATATTATTCTTGTATTTTTAACCACCTTATTTTATCTCAGTTATCTATTAATAATCTTTTTATTTAGTTAATGCACTTCTTGCATATATGTATATATTTAATTAACCTCTCTCTACACTGCCCTCCTCACCACTCAGTCTTGGTAAAAATAACCAAACACTCAGTGCACTACCTACATTTAAGACAAACAAAACACCCGAAACGAACAAACAAATAATAGACTAACAGCCCCCCCAAGTGCACTTCTTGCACTTTTGGCGCACGTCTGCACTTAAACGCACTTCTTACGTTTAATGTAAATGCACTTCTTACATTTACTTGCGTGCTTCTCACGCTTTAAGACAAACAAACATATAAAAATGCAGCACTTCTTTGCATTAAAAGCGTACTTCTTTACGCCAAACGTGTTTTCTTGTCCTGGAATAGTTACACACGCTACAGCGCTCACACACACACATGCGCTTTTCACGTTGCAACACTCACACCCACACGCACACACGCTTCTCACGTTACAACACTCACACACTTTCACTGCTTTTCCTAATATACTAATAGACTTTACTTTTTGTCTAGTAAAGGTTGTGTCTCTTTGTCAGGGTCACAGAGCTTGCAATCTGGCAGGTGACCAAACAAACGACGAAACCAATATCTTGGGATATTCTTTGCTTTATAGTTTCTATATTTCTGGGATTTCTTTTCGCCAATTAGATTTTTGCCATCCATCAATTTCTTCAATTATTTTGTTAATTCATAGTTTGAAGCTTCTTATTCACTGTGCACAATTTTATTACTGTTGTTCTTTCTCCCTCAACTCAGTCTCTCTCTTATCAGTAGCTCAGGGGCTTTTTGGCAGTGTGCCCAGTTTGACTGCAAGGCCACTCCGTCTGCTTCTACAGTCAGAAGGCACCCCTTCTCTCTATCTGGGGAATTTTTACCTATTCTCTTAACTTTTTCTTTAAATTAATCACCTGTTTTGATCAATATTTTTATTAAACTGATATATTGTAATTCAATGTTCTCTCTTTTCTCTCTGAAGATCTTCCACTTTTTATGCTATCCCTCAGCCGGCACACTTTTACACTTAACAACACTAACAACAATTATAGCGTTTCTTTATATCTTTGTCATTCATACAAGCAAATTCACAGCCCTTCTTGTGATCTGCCCCCTATAGCCCTTCTTATAGGGTTTTTAACATTCACTCAGGTAAAACACAGCCCTTCTTGTGTTGTTTACCCCCTGTAGCCCTTCTTACAGGTTATTTAACATTCACTCAGGTAAAACACAGCCCTTCTTGTGTTGTTTACCCCCTACAGCCCCTCTTGTAGGTGTTAATCACATTCATTCATGCACTCATTCACACACATGCACTTCTCCAGGACCTGAAAGCTCGACTCTCCTCTGCCCTCTTCTCAATTAATTTTTGTCTGTTTAGGTTATTTTTGCGGTGGAGTCTAGTATTTAAAAACAATTACTAACCAGGGTGAGAGCTTACCAGCAGTGATCACACAAAACAAAATAATAAGCAAAAGCTGCTTACCTATTTTTATGCCGGCTCTTTGTTTTGTGAAATCTCTGCTGGGCCCCCACCACGGCTGCTTGACCCCTTCCCGCTCCTGGCTGGCACCGCCAAATATGTTGTGGCAAATTCTCGATCTTTGGTTCAATTCTTCAAAGTCTGGTTCAGGTCTCAGAAGAAATCTTTCAGAGTCGAAGTTTCAGGTCTCAGAAGAATAACTTTATTGAGCAGTTCAACAAAGTGAGATGACGGCCACTCATCTGACTCCACAAGGGCCAGCGCTCAGGTTTTATACATTTTTCTTATCAGGTGTCCGAATAGCGCTCATACAGTTATCTTTTTCTACTTACTCCTCCTTGGTCTGTCGCCAAACTAACTTAAAACGATTAAACTAACTGTCATACTCCCCTTTGTCTTGATCAAATTAATTTCAAACGATTGAACTAACTGTCAAACTCCCCTTTGTCTTATCAAACTAACTTCACACTCCCCTTTTTCTTGATTAAACCCAACTTCAAACGATTAAACTAACCGTCACCATCATTTTGACAGAAAGTTTAACCGCAAGGGGCGGAACCAGATCAAAAGGTCATCATCCATCATTTTGACAGAAAGTTTAACTGCATCAATGCCTTTTTCTTATTGGTGGCACATAGTTACATTGTATACAATATGTTTCTCTTCCAGTGCTTCCCAACACCTGCATCTGTGCTACAAGTCTTTTGGGTATTTTCCCACTCTCTTGTCCATGTTCTCATGTGCCCTATCCTCACATGCCCTGTGACCTAGTTTTTCTGCTTGGCATTATAGCATTCAGACCTGGTTTTCTCTAGCATTACAGCATTTTATATTCAGACCCATGTATGAGACATGTATGAGACAAATGAAATTCCCCAACAGCGTCCATCCAGTCTGTTGCGCGGCGGTTGCGCAGGCGCCTCCCAATCGAGGCCGATGCTTTCCACGGCCTGAGAGAGCAGACGCATCAACTCAGTCTCAATGCCGGCTCTCTTACCAGTGGTCTGGCGGGAAACGCTAGCGGAGGGGAGGTCCACGGAGCTCGCCCAATCCTCGCTATCGGACGCCAGAAGAGAACACGCCTCGGTGGGTTCGTCGAACTCGTGGACGGACGCAGCGGCAGGCGGCGGCCGTTGTCCATCAGTGAGCGACTCGAGCGAAGCCGGCGAGCTTTGGTGGGCTGGAGAAAGCTCGGGGGCGCGCTGGGCACCACGGGCGGGCTGTGGTGGAGTCACCATAGGCAAAAGCTCGCAATGAGGGCATCCGCCGTCGGCGAGCGCGAGGGCCGCGTGATCCTCACCCAGGCAGGAAACACAGATGACGTGACGGTCTCCATCGCTGAGCGGGGCGCGGCACGAGCCACAGGATGGCATCTTTAAAAAGACGCAGCTCTTTTGTGAAGAGAAGTGTGAGTCGCGTCAAGTAAGCGAGCACACACTCTCAGCAGAGTAAAGATACACAGAGTATATAAAAGGATATAGAACGCCGGAAAGCGTAGCAGTTACGGCAGTTGAAGGTGGCGAGGCCAGCGACTCCAGAGCTCGTCCCGCTGAAAGGCTTGCTTCGACGGCGCGGCTTCTCACTCCGGATCCAGCGATGCGTGTGCGTCGCTGAAGAGATGAAAATCAGCTTGTACCAGCCTAACGAGCATATTTATAAGGTGAGACCACGCCCTTTCTGGCGGGACGTGACGATATGGGCGCGAATTGCTCCCATTGGTCATTACGTCACGCAGAGTCTCTCTCGATAGGCTGCTGCATTTGCCGCTAGAGCAGCCAATAGGCGCGCGAGCTGTTTCGCCTATGTCTGCTTGCTGCTGCAAAGCGTTTTACATTAATGAAAAATTAAGGATAATTTTTGGCTTCAATATCTCGTGGAAAAGAGTTTTCCCCTAGCGTAAGCTATTACGCAGTACGAGAGATACTCTCGTAAGAGAACAATGTTACAGAAGTGTTCTCCATTATGGACGTGAGCGCTCTGAAAGCGGCAAAAGATGCTTTAAAACTGTCACGGAGACATCAAACAGAAAGCACAAAACCTTTCTTTAACCTGAATTTCGTTTTGTATTAATTGTATCTTAATTTTAATCAATGTTTCATCAACCAAACATGGCCTGGATTTAATAAATAAGAAGTAAATATAGCAGACGATAGATAAGAAACGGAGGCGCTGGCGCGTGAACTGGAGCTCGTCTCATAAATTAACCGAAACTCAGCATGTAAGGTAGCCTACTTGCCTCACATAGCCTATCTACTTTTAAACAGAAAAAATCAAAACGAAAGAAAACAGACTACAGACTGCTCTCTGCTTATGTAATCTTTATGAAATGTGCATTTCTCTCTGGCGCATTCACTACTGAAGATCGCGAGTCAGCATCGTCAACTTCATCTTAGCCGACAAAGAAAACACTTGTTTATAAATAAACAATTACAATATCTTCTTGCTATATTTTACATATTCATAATCATACTTTTGCCGGTTCTTTGTGACAGCTTTTAGGGGCTTTATTGGCAGCGTGTGAGGAAAAAACAGGAGGATGCAAGATGCAAGTAAAATCCAGTTTATTAAAGAGTAATCAGATATTAGACACAGGTCGGGGCAAACACTCAGGTGGTAAGTGAAGCAGGGACGAGATGGCGATCCGGTGGTGGTCCTGTGGTGAGCGTGCTCGAGTGAAACCCAGGAACCGTGGAACATCCAGACGACACGAGGAACTGACGAAATCCAGAAGAAGAACTTTACAGACGAGGCACGAGAACAGGACACACACCGAGGAACAACCACAACGATCTGACAACAAGAGAGAGAAAATGCTGGGCATATAAAGGAACTGGAATTGATGACAGCTGGTGACACTAATCAACAGAACGAGTATCCACACCCACACAATTACACTCAAGCAGACACTTCAGCATGAGACGAACCGTGACAGTACCCCTCCTCCTTACAACGCCTCCTGGCGTTCTCAGACTCCCTTACCTGTCGATTGTAATCATCGATAAGGGAGTGATCCAGGATGTCTCTAGCAGGTACCCAACTTCTCTCCTCCGGACCGTAACCTTCCCAGTCCACCAACTGAAATCCGCGTCACGAGTCCAGAATACGAATTAAACACGGGCTTGATCTTTGATACGTGAAAGGCGGGGTGAATTCTCCTGTACGCTGGAGGGAGTTTGAGTCATCGGACTAATAATCTTGGTGACGGAACGGGCCGATAAATTTGGGAGCTAACTTGTTAGAAACGGAACGGAGCGGAATATTTCTGGTAGAAAGCCACACCTTTTGACCCACGACGTATACGGGAGGCCTTGACCGGTGGCGATCGGCCCTGGCCTTCACGCCCCCCCACCCGCTTGGAGTAGAGTCTCACGGGCTCTAGTCCAAGTGTGGCGGCACCTCTGGACGAAAGCGTGAGCGGAGGGGACCGCGGCTTCAGATTCCAGACTCGGAAAAATTGGTGGCTGGTAACCTAAACTACACTTAAACGGAGAGAGGCCCGTAGATGACACTGGTAAGGAGTTATGGGCGTACTCCACCATAGAAAGTTGTTGACTCCAGGACGAAGGATTCTTGGCTACCAAACATCGCAACATTCTCTCAAGATCTTGGTTGGCCCACTCAGACTGACCATTGCTCTGGGGATGATAACCCGAAAACAGACTCACCGTAACCCCCAATAACTTACAGAACTCCTGCCAAAATTTGGACACAAATTGGGAATCCCTGTCAGAGACCACGTCTCATGCGTCTCATCACGTTACATGCCATGTAACCGAAAGACGTGATCAATGACCGTGACCGCTGTCTCCTTGGCTGAAGGTAATTTGGGCAAGGGAATGAAATGTGCCGCCTACGAGAACCGGTCCACTATGGTTAAAACAACCGTCATGCCATTGTAGAGCGGGAGGGCGGTGACAAAATCTAGCATGATGTGGGACCAGGGTCTCGAAGGGACAGACAACGGTCGAAGTAACCCATCCCAAAGTCGGTTAGATGTCTTACCAGTGCCACAGACTGAGCAGGCCAAAACAAAATCGTGAATATCGCGAGCCATTAACGGCCACCAGAATTGTTGCTTAACTAAATAACTGATGCGAGTCACTCCTGGATGACAAGCCACGTTGGAGCAATGACCCCATCGAATAACGTCAGACCGTAACCCCTCCGGAACAAACAACCGATTCGGTGGGCAACTGGGCGGAGGCGTTACCCCTTCTAAGGCCATCTTGACCTTCGACTCGACCTCCCATACGAGTGTGGAGATAACTACTTTCTCAGGTAAAATACACTCGGGAGTCACCGGGCGTTCGGATGGATAAAAAATACGAGATAAAGAGTCGGGTTTGATATTTTTGGAACCCGGGCGGTACAAGAGAACAAAGTCAAAACGTCTGAAAAAAAGTGCCCACCGAGCCTGCCTGGAGTTGAGTCTTTTAGCCGATCTAATATATTCAAGGTTCTTGTGATCGGTCCAAACGATAAAGGGTACCCCTGAACCCTCTAACCAATGGCGCCACTCCTCCAACGCTAACTTGACCGCCAACAACTCTGTTACCAATGTCATAGTTACGTTCGGCAGACGATAATCGATGAGAAAAAAACTAGCATCTTGTCGTCTGAGGAAGCGCGTTGTGAAAGCACTGGGGATGTGTGGGATCTACGTGTGGGATCAGGGGTGACAAGATCTACGTGTGGGATCAGGGGTGACAAGAATGGGAGCCGAAACGAAGCGACTCTTGAGGTTCGTGAACACTGCCTCTGTATTGTTTGACCACCTGAACGTCGTTCGGGGGGAGGTCAAGGCAGACAGAGATGCGACTAGTTGGCTGAAATTACTAATGAAACATGGGTGAAAATTGGCGAACCCCAGAAACCGCTGTAGGGCCTTACGGGAATCTGGACTTGGCAAATCTACCACAGCCTTAACCTTGTCAGGATCCATGTGCACTCCCTCAGAGGAGATGATGTACCCTAGGAAGGGAACAGACTGTGCATGAAACGCTCATTTCTCCGCCTTGACAAAAAGCCCATTCTCTAACAGTCTCTGGAGCACTCGTCTGACGTGTTGAACTTGTTCCTGGAGAGACAAAGAAAAAAATCAATATGTCATCCAGGTAAACATATATGAACTGATCTACCATGTCTCTCAACACGTTATTAACGACTGCCTGGAAAACCCCTGGGGAGTTGGAAAGCCCGAAAGGCATAACCAAGTATTCAAAGTGCCCCCTAGGGGTATTAAAAGCGGTTTTCCATTCATCCCCCTTCCTGATGCGAACCAAATGATGTGCATTATGTAAGTCCAGTTTCATGAAAATGGATGCTCCCTGCAACCTCTCTAAAGCTGAAGACATCAACGGCAAAGGATAAGAATTCTTTATCGTGATGTTGTTCAGCTCTCGGTAGTCAATGCAAGGTCGCAGAGAACCATCCTTCTTCCCAACGAAAAAGAACCCCGCCCCCGCAGGAGAAGAGGAAGGCTGAATGAACCCAGAGGCCAGAGAATCAGAAATATATTTCTCCATGGCCTCCCTCTCGGGAACAGAAAGAGAGTAAAGTTTGCCCTTAGGCGGAGATTTACCTGACAGTAGATCTATCGCACAGTCATAGGGACGATGCGGAGGGAGAGAAGCACCACGAGACTTACTGAACACCTCCTTCAGGTCGAGGTACTCCGCGGGCACGTTAGACAAATCCGCTGCCTCACTCTGAAACACAGAACCAGACACAGAGGGACAGGCAGACACTAAACAGGACTCATGACAGTGGTTACTCCATGTGGAAACAGTGTTAGTGCCCCAGTCGACACTGGGGTTGTGTCTGGAAAGCCACGGGTGTCCCAAAACCACTGGTGCAAGTGGTGAGTCCATGAGTAAAAATGAGATGAGTTCTGTGTGATTGCCAGAAGTGATGAGGGTGATGTCTCCAGTAGCATGTGTAATCCGGGGAAGTTCTTGACCATTAAGTGCATTGACGGTAATCTGGTGCGAGAGAGGAGTGACGGGGATTTGAAGTTTAAGTGCAAGTTTGAAGTCCATGAAATTACCCTCCGCTCCCGAATCCAGTAGTGCGTTGGTGCAGTGCGTCGACTGTCGCCATCTCAGTCTTACCGGGAGGAGGGTCGATGATGGTGATGAGGTCTTCTCGGCGGAGATCCCACCCGATAGTAGCCTCATACTTACTACCGGGCTTGCTCTTTTACCGGGCAGGAGTGGATGAAGTGGCCCGCCCGGCCACAGTATAGACAGAGTCCTTGGGATCTCCGCCTTTCCCTCTCCTCCCGGGAAAGCCGAGCTCTCCCCACCTGCATGGGCTCGTGGTCGAATGCGGGGCTGACTGCGCTCGCACCACCGTGCTGGTGGTCCTCCATGCTGAACTGTGGACGGCTGGGGCGCGTCAATCTGGTCACACGATTCAGTCCAGCGTCTACTCTCAGTGCAAGTTCCACCAGTCCGTTCAGCGTCTCCGGTAAGTCCATCGCATAAATCTCCCTTTGAACGCGGTCAGCCAGCCCATGCAGGAACATATCCCACTGCGCCTCCTCGTTCCAACGGCACTCTGCGGCCAGGGTGCGGAACCGTATGTAAAAGTCCGCCACCGAGCCTTCTCCCTGTCGCAGTTCGGTGAGTAATCTGGCCGCCTCCTTACCCGCCACTGCACAATCGAACACTCTCTTCATCTCCTCAGAGAGTGCCTGGAACGAGGTGCAGCAGTTGTCTCCGTTCTCCCACACCGCCGTTCCCCAAAGCGCTGCTCTTCCTGACAGCAAGGTTAATACAAATGCCACCTTAGCCTGTTCGCTCTGGAAAGTGCGTGGCTGTAGGGCAAAATGCATGGAACATCTCGTGAGGAACGCTCTGCAAAATTCAGGTTCACCGGAATAACCCTCTGGTGTAGGTAGGCGTGGCTCTGGTCTCTCCGCTGCTGCAGGCACCAGTGGTGGGGGAACGGGCGGTGTGGGGGACGCAGTGGGAGTCCGTAGAAATTGTACCTGTTGGGTGAGCTCGGACACCTGCTTCACAAGTGCTTGCACCGCACGACCACCTCTTGTTGGTCCATACGTGAGATGCTGTGAGAAATAAAGTCGTTGAGCTGGGACGTGCTTGCTGCATCCATGGTTATGGTCAGATCGTTCTGTGAGGAAAAAACAGGAGGATGCAAGATGCAAGTAAAATCCAGTTTATTAAAGAGTAATCAGATATTAGACACAGGTCGGGGCAAACACTCAGGTAGTAAGTGAAGCAGGGACGAGATGGCGATCCAGTGGTGGTACTGTGGTGAGCGTGCTCGAGTGAAACCCAGAATCCATGGAACGTCCAGACGACACGAGAAACTGACGAAATCCAGAACGAGTAACCACACCCACACAATTACACTCACGCAGACACTTCAGCATGAGACAGCCGATTCATGAACCGTGACACAGCGCCACCCTTACATGTTACATGAGTCGCCACCGCATCACCGCACCCACTAGAATAGACCTGTATATAAAATTCTGGCTATATATATATATATATATATATATATGTTGCCCCCTCATTTAAAGACGGGACCCCCCAAAAATAAAATTCTGGCTATACGCCCCTGCTCCCATGTCTTCTAGTAAAATATAAAACAAAAAAAATGACAATAGCCAATTCTGGCTCCATAGCTGTTTACTCAATTTTATCAAATGAATGATCAGGATGGCAGCTGTACTCTCGCACTGTTGCTTGGCGCCTGGAGCGGTAATCGGGAACACCTGGTTGCGCAATTAGGAAATCCCACGAAGGCTACATGGTGCGTCCTTCGAAGGACGGATAGGCTGCATCCTTCGAAGTCCGCGGCCTTCGAAGGATGCAGCCTTCACATTGGGACACAGCTAGTGAGTGGAAGCTATCATCTGCACCTTCTTGTGAACTTCCATCTGGCAGTGAGCCTGCAGAGCATGGCTGCCTTTGTTAGCATAATTAATATCTTTGTGGCAGAGAATGCATCTGGCAGATCCCTGCCTGATGATTTTGTTGAATACATATCCTAGATGAAAGGACACCTCTTGCCCTTTTATTGAGACCTTGCCTTCAAGTTTTAGCCACGACCAGTTCCAGCTGCATTTTAATCCAGCATCCAGCTGTTTAACAATGGCTGCATCCTTCTCCCACACACTCATTCTGCAAAAAATAATGTTTGTATTAGTGTTAACTTCTAGTTTAGCCTTTTTGATAGAACGGTGGACCACTTTACCAAAAGCCACCCATAGTGATCAAAAAGTTTTTTGAAAACAACTTCAGTGAGATCTACCTGTGGCACATGCACTCACTCATGTCTGTGTTCCACACCTACATTCAACAAATGGAAAAGGAGAACAACTCCATCATGGAGGTGAAGAAAATAATGAACAGCATCCACAACATTCTTCTTGAACGTAAGAACAGCAATTTCATGTCCCTTAAAGTTAAGGAACTACTGGCAGAAAATCGCAGAGATGGATTTGGTGAGGGCTGTGACAAGTTCTGTGCTGATGTACAAGGCCTGTACAGTGCATGTCTGGGATATCTGGAGAAGTGGATGACTCCCATGGAAGAGTTCTCAACATTTATGTGGATGGATATGAGTGAGCCACCAGATTGGAATGATGTGGAGGCCTGCATCAAGTATCTAAGAGAGAAGGGGCTGCGAATTGATGATGTCAAGTGTTTTGACCAGGTTGCCTATCTGAAGAAATTCATAGAAAGGTGCAACAGTAATGATGTTGCTTATTTGTTAATCCTTATCAGTGCAAAAGATAATCAAATTACTCTGTTGATTTTGATCTTACATATAAGTGTTGTACATCATTAGATCCTGTTAAGTGTCCATTTTTTTTGTGGTTACTCACAATAAAAACAAAGTGTTGTGCTTTTCGTCAAATAAAGAAAAATAAACATGATGCACATTTTGCCTTCTCTCTGTCAGTGAGGTCCATTCTGAAACGCGTCCGAAAAATTAACTGTAACTCAGTCAATACTTGTCACAGAGATATGAGAGATTTCTCTTTATGAAGCTGAAATTCTCTTCTTTTAAATGAAGTAATTTATTTAAAAAAAATATTTCCAGTTTATGTAATCCGTTTGAAACCAAGGAGAGGTACAGTTTTTTCGTTCTCCCTTCATTATCTTTAATTAGCTGAGGCCGCTACGCCCCCAGAGCTTTTCACATGGTAAATAGGTGATCTATGCATCGCACACGCGGCACGCCCGCCTGATCAATGCCATAACAACACAAAGTTTCTTCATCAGATTCACTGATGATAGTTCATCGCGTTTTGAGGATGGCACGCTACTCCTTCAGATGATTCTGGACAGCGGGGAAGAATTCACCTTTTCCTCACAGGAATTTGAAACTCGGAAGACGAACAGCTGCATTTTGAAGAACGAATTGACCCCGCCGAGGATACAAGCTCGGAGTAAGTTGTTTAGTGGTATATAATTGCTTTTCTGATCATAGAGCTCAAATTAATTTTCAGACTATATTTTGCCTAGTTTTGGCTAGCTTTTGACATAGGAAAGATTACCTCACAATATCCACAACACCAATGCCCAGGCTGCCAAGGCAACTGCAAAAGGCTGCAAATATAAATGGACAGATGTCAGCATCAGTGAGATGTACCGCTACCTAACTAACCATCAGCCTTCAGAAATCAGTCTGATATGATTTTTTTTAAATCAATGTTGGAAACAGTTGTGCTGTTTAATGTTTTTTAACCTGTGATAGTTTTTTTTAGGATTCTTTGAATTTTTTTTCTTTTTTATATATATATATATATATATGAAAACAAGTTTGGTCTTTTTATGTTTGTTTTTTTGAAAGGATGTGTTAAAGCAGCACTCAGTAAGAATTCCGTTTTTGTCAAACAGCGACCCCTAGAGTCGCTGTGGAGCACTTGTACTGTCGTGAATAGCACTCACGCAGAGATGGCTCGCACTCACGGCCAGATCCCCTCCCCCTGTACACCGGTACATGTTCAGTAGGATGGACGCTGTAACAAGTGGAAATAAGGTATGGCCCCTTTAAGAGCTGCGCGCGCCCAACAGCCCCATGTATACGGCGCCGAGTTATTTCTGTTTGATGCTCATTTTATCAGATATGTTTTTTGCCTTAAAGCAATTCGTTACCTCGCGAGACCTGAGATCACACGATACTTCCTAACAAGTAGGCTCGCCGGCCCAAAGTTGCAAGGGTGGTTTTGCGGCGCACAGGCACCAGGGGGGTGCGAGACGACCACCATTCAACACGAAATCAGTAATATAAACATTACAATGACTCCAAAGCTGTTAAAAAAGTTACTTAGTTCACCTTTAAGTGATAGTAATGACTTCAAGTCTTTAGGTTCTTAGGAAAGATTTCTATTTTGAATAAATGCTGTTCTTTTTAACTTTTTATTCATCAGTGAATCATTCTTAGTTCAGGCTGCCTCACAGCACCTTGATGGGCCATTGGGGGAGTGTCTTTAGTCTCCCCAGGTGTAAATCACATTAATATTCATGGCCATTCACACTCCCACGCATACAGCAGTGCTGACCCAAAAACTGAAGTAAGAAATTTAAATCGTTATATTGTTGTTTGTGAAAGAGTGGTCAGAATGATTTTCACTTCATTTTGAAGTAAAAATTCTAGCCTACAAGAATAGTAACTCAAAAGTATTGTGGACAACTATTCAGTATGTGTTAAATGGCCTTATTGCAGTGATATTTTTTCTCCCAAAACGTACTAACCACACATAATATTTTTTTCTATAAAATGCAAACATGTACATCCATTTTGCTCACATATTATTGTAGCAGGGTTTGTGCTGAATACAGCAAATGTATATGTTGGCAAATGGTATGTTTTAAGTAGCTGAAATAAGCACAAATGTCAGGGCATGTCAAAACATCTCAAGGACCCCAAAAACACCTCAGACCCCCAGAGGGTTAAGCAACAAAAAACTGCTGGGAAAGATCAACTCTACAGCAAAATATAGATGGGCAAACAAGGAGGATGAGGAAGAAAAACAGGATAAAGAGGAAGAAGAAAACTAAAGATATACATATATTTTGTTAGTGAGTTTTTGTAAGTTTGTGAGAGCTATTTTTGTTCAATTTGGAGGTATTTTTTTGTTATTTATTATTTATTTATTTATTTTTCTAAAACAGAAGAGACATCATTTCTATCATTTCATTCATTATCACTGTCATAATAAAACATGTTGAGTAACCTCTGAGAAGCCTATCTGAATTTGTGTCTTTGGTTATAGATAGTATTTTGTAATAACAATTTTCTATCCATACAGAGGCATAGCCTACTTTAAATGTATTGAAATGAATAAGGCATCTTTGAGTAAAATTCGAGTATCATTTGAGTATCTCATTGCCGGGCCGAGTGTCCTGGTTTTCGGTAATCAAAATATGGTCACCCTAGGTTATTTTCCTTAAATTATCGACAGGGTTACTCCTGTCTGGCGGCCGAACGTATTAACTATAATCTACAAAAAAATAATTTGTTGATTTTCTTGAATTTATTATCGGGCCACCACCGTTACAAGTGTTTTCAAGTTGGTGAATGGCACAACAAGAAAACATATCCGGAAATTAATGTTAGATTGAGGACAGACACAGACAACCTAGTTGGACAGTGTTTGGTTTAAGTGGTGTTCATCATCCGTCATAGAGTTGAACTCTATGACGGATGATGAACACCACTTAAACCAAACACTGTCCAACTAGGTTGTCCAGTAAAGGTTGTCCAGTAAATCAATCGAAGAGATATCCGCTAGCTAGTCTGGTCAAAATGGTGACAATGTTCCCATTAGGTTACATGCATTTGTGCTGTCTTGGGGTAACCAGGAAGTTGCTATATATTTGGATGAGGTGAAAATCACTGGCAACTAGGTTGTCCAGTAAATCAATCGAAGAGATATCCGTTAAATAAAGGGACTAGGACCTTACACTCCTTCTGAGTTCAGCCGGAAGCCCAGGCACCTCTCTGAAATAGATCGGTGGAAGGCTACAGAGCTTCGATATTTCATGTTTATGCTGGCCCAGTAGTTCTGAAAAATAACATTGCCCTTGAAATTTATGAAAACTTTGTTACTTTCTGTGGCCATGCATCAGCTGTTGTCTCCTGGGACATCAGATGAAATGATTGATTGCGCTCAGGGATTGTTGACTTGATTCGTAACTTTGGGCAGCTATATGGGAAAGGTGAAATTACAAGAATTATTTAGCGCTACTGAAGCGCCTATTGCACAAGCTTCACTTGCCTTTACAGCAAGTAGTAAAATATGGCGTTATTATCCTGGCAAATGTCGAGAGCGCATTATTGTAGCGCGAAAGTACATTAATATAATGCGCGAGCGTGAATCTCTCTGCTCGCGCGCGGAATATGATGTGCCGAGCGCGAATCTCTCTGCTCGCGCGCGGAATATGATATGCCGAGCGAGAATCTCTCTGGCCGCGCGCTCTCAGATACACTTCTCTTGTAAGAATTCTCTCTCTGGGCTGAGTGGGCTCGCTGCCTCGCTCAGAGAATATGCCTGCACTTAAAAACGTGTTCAGTGCAATCGCGAATCGCTCCTCTTCCCCAGCTAACAATTTTAGGTTATAAGAACGTTTTCATAACGTTCCCATTAAGTTATAAAAACGTTATTTCTGAATGTTCTAGGGAATTTCAAAAAGTCCAGTTTTTTAGACGTTTTATTAACGTTATTTCTTGGTTATAAGAACGTTCAATTCTCCCGTTATGTAAACGTTGTATTAATGTTATTTCCTGGTTATAATAACGTTAGAACGTTCAATTCTCCCTTTGTATAAACGTTGTATGTATTAACGTTCTTGCTTGGTTATAAGAACGTTATTCAAACGTTCAATTCTCCCATTATATAAACGTTCTCTTAATGTTTTTCTAAGATAATGAAAAACGTTTCATTCAATAAAAAAACATTAAGAAATGTTTTAATAATTATTAAAACCTGTCTTAATGTTTTTTTATATAACAAGGTAGCCTATATAATAGGCCTAGCCTATATGAAGAACCTAAAACAAGAACTTTCAGATTTTAAAATTAAGACAAAAATAAAAAAATAAAAAAAGACCCATGAATCATGTCTATAATATGTGTAATGTAGTCCACTGAAGTCGAGTTGAATTGAACCCAAGTAGGCCTATAGTTTATTCCAATAAACCGATTTGGGTTGAAGTGACCATATGAAATTAACATGAACATAAACTTGGAAATTGTTGTAAAAATGAGCTATATCAATTAAATTAACTTTAACTTGTGAATGTCATTGGTTGTTTTTGGTCATTATCCTTGTCCTTGTGTTCCCATTCTCTTGTCTAGCTTTGTTCCCTGTACCATTGTTGGTGATTCTATGTTTAGTCCAAGTTTATGTTCATGTTAATTTCATATTGTCACTTCAACCCAAATCGGTTTATTGGAATAAACTATACTTGGGTTCAATTCAACTCGACTTCAGTGGACTACATTAGACATATTATAGACATGATTCATGGGTCTTTTTTAAAAATTTTGTCTTAATTTTAAAATCTGAAAGTTCTTGTTTTAGGTTCTTCATATAGGCTAGGCCTATTACCTTGTTATATTAAAAACATTAAAAAAGGTTTTAATAATTATTAAAACATTTCTTAATGTTTTTTTTTGAATGAAACGTTTTTCATTATCTTAGAAAAACATTAAGAGAACGTTTATATAATGGGAGAATTGAACGTTTGAATAACGTTCTTATAACCAAGCAAGAACGTTAATACAACGTTTATACAAAGGGAGAATTGAACGTTCTAACGTTATTATAACCAGGAAATAACATTAATACAAGGTTTACATAACGGGAGAATTGAACGTTCTTATAACCAAGAAATAACGTTAATACAACGTCTAAAAAACGGGACTTTTTGAAATTCCCTAGAACATTCAGAAATAACGTTTTTATAACTTAATGGGAACGTTATGAAAACGTTCTTATAACCTAAAATTGTTAGCTGGGGAAGAGGAGCGATTCGCGATTGCACTGAACACGTTTTTAAGTGCAGGCATACTATTCTCTGAGCAAGGCAGCGAGCCCACTCAGCCCAGAGAGAGAATTCTTACAAGAGAAGTGTATCTGAGAGCACTCGCCCAGTTCTCGCGCGCGAGCAGAGAGATTCGCGCTCGGCACATCATATTCCGTGCGCGAGCAGAGAGATTCGCGCTCGGCATATCATATTCCGCGCGCGAGCAGAGAGATTCACGCTCGCGCATAATATTAATGTACTTTCGCGCTACAATAATGCGCTCTCGACATCTGACAGGATAATAACGCCATAGTAAAAAGGCTCTCAGAGTCACCTGCACCGACCTCGGACACTGTGAAGAAAGTACAAAAATTCATGCTTCCTCATTATGATGGTCCATTGATTTCTTCATTAAGTTATGGAGACCAGTATCGTAAACTTGTTACGGAAAAGTACACGTTATCATCTAGGTCTGGGTATAACTGTTTTCAAATTGTAGATGACATTGCCATTGTTGAAAACATTGTGAGGGTAGTTCAGGAGACTTACATAATTTTCCGAAAGTTTACCAAGAAAGAGTCATATGGCCAGTATGCCTTTTCATCTGCAAACATTGGGGTATATACAGTTTGGGGGTTGACCAAGAATGTCAGTGTGACGAGGCTTCAGCATATTGGCAAAAAGTACATACTTTACCCTGACAAAACAAAGTTCATCGCCATTCCCATCATTCATACCAATTCAAATTTCCAAAATGTCGAAATCAGTTCATAAAATCAGTGAATGCAGTCAGTTCATCAGTTTATAAGTTAATTTTAGTGTGCTTTGTTTTCTATACAGTCTTTGAAATCCCTTGCCTTAAAAAAAATGACCAAGTGGTGCATTGTACAGTTCAGCAGTGGTGCAACTGAAATTGTGCCAAACACATGGGTTGAGAACAGCCTGGACATGGATGGCACACATACCAACCAATCCGTCTCCTCATAACTCGTGGTGGGTGTTCTCAAATTTGCTTTTGACAGTAAAAATCTGAACATACTCCTGTCTGACAATATTTTTCCGGACTCTGACTGTAATTGACTGTTATTCTATGTTCATAGATAGTCATGATGAGGCAGCGAGGAGCCTGGAACGATATGTAATTAAAAACTGCGACACCACCGACATCCAGGAGGAGAGCCACTATGGCCTAAAAAGAAAAAGAAGGTAATATTGAATGTCCAATTTCCAGTTCCAGACATTTGTTTACATTTGGCAGATGCCTTTGTCCAAAGCAAACATATAAGCGGTTTCAAACATTTGCTGTTGACATGTGTAATTGAACTTTTAGACCCAATCCAATTTATATTTCGGATGAGGAGCCCTGGAATGAGCACAGATTTGCCCAAGCCCCCAAAGTGTTATTTCCAGGTATAGTATAGTTATTTCCACCTATGGTGTGTGTGTGTGTGTGTGTGTGTGTGTGTAACAAAGTAAGCTTTTACAGAAAATAGAGAATCTAATTACGCATTACACACATCTGCCCCTAACCACTTTTCCCGCTTCCCGTTTGTTATCACCGTTCATTTTACCATTTGGCTTCATTATAACCACCCTCATGAAATAGTTACCTAGAGTTTTTCCTACAGCGTTTTAAAAAAAAATCCCGTCCACACATGCTCGGTCTCCGTCTACATGAAAACGTAAAAACACGCAATCAAGCGCGGTCAAGAGCATGTCACGCCAGCAGGCGGCGATATAAACATTAACCCTAAAGCCACGTTGGCCAATCAGAAGCGCAAATCTGATGTCAAACACAGCTGATAACGGCGCACACTCTGACGTCGCAAGGCAAAAACCCCGGTTTCACTGTCTACACGACAACACTGTAACCGGCGTTTCTGAAAATCCTCACGCTGACAGGGGTTTTCAAAAATGTTCGGTTTCAGTGCGTTTTCGTGTGGACGAACGGCCGAACCGCGTAAAAAAAGTCACGGTTATAAAAATACCCGTGTCCGTGTGGACAGGGCCTTAGACACTGGGAATGGTTTAACAACATGCTGAGCACCTGTTGGTCGATTTGAAAATCACTCATAATAAACTTGAAGCCTTCCATTTGACTATTTCATGAGACTATATAATGAAGCCCAATGGAAAAATTAGTGGTGATCCCAAACCTATGAACATTAGTGAATGACAATGATAAAAGAACATAAATTTTTTTAAAACATTACACTGACTGCTTTAAAGGGATAGGTCACCCAAAAATGAAAATTCTGTCAGTAATTACTCACCCTCATGTTGTTCCAATCCCGTAAGACGTCCGTTCATCCTCGGAACACAAATTAAGATATTTTTGATGAAATCCGAGAGCTGGATCACTCCTCCATAGGCTTCTAAGGGATCGAAACTTGCCGGCCCAGAAAAGTTATTAAAGACATTGTTAAAATAGTCCAAGTGACTACAGTGGCTCAACCTTAAGTTTACCAAACGACGAAAATACTTTTTGTGTGCAAAAAACAAACAAAATTACACTCAGGCCCACGCAGGTGAAATTAATAGTTGAATAAAGTCGTAATTTTTGTTTGTTTTTTGCGCACAAAAAGTATTCTCGTCATTTGATAAACTTAAGATTGAGCCACTGTAGTGTTCCACTATTTGTGTTCCGAGGATGAACGGAAGTCTTACGGGGTTGGAACAACATGAGGGTAAGTAATTACTGACAGAATTTACATTTTTGGGTGAACTATCCCTTTAAGTAGTTTTGATGATACATTTCTTTGTTCAACATTTTCTGAAATTTTTAAGTAAAAGGGTGTCAGCTTTTGCATTCAAAAGTTAAAATTTTCTTTATTAACAGATGTGGCTATGCAGAAACTTCTCACTGCGGTGACGGAGTTGTCGAAGGAGGTGAAGGACCTGCGGGAGGAGTTTTTATGCAATTCCGCTAGTCCTGCAGGTGTGGACAGCCTGACTCTGTGGGACTGCCGCTGGCGGAGCCCTTGGAGCTGCCCCTCCACACCATGGAGGCCCTGGACCGTGCGAAAGAGACACTCTAAAATGGAACAAACCGCCAGACAATGGTAGTTGTTAAATAGTTACATAATTTTTCTGTTCGAAAACTTCATATGCACAACTTCCTTAACCCTCTGGTGTCTGAGGTGTTTTTGGGGCCCTTGAGATGTTTTGACATGCCCTGACATTTGTGCTTATTTCAGCTACTTAAAACATACCATTTGCCAACATATAAATTTGCTGTATTCAGCACAAACTCTGCTACAATAATGTGTGAGCAAAATGGATGTACATGTTTGCATTTTATAGAAAAAAAATATTATGCGTGGTTAGTACGTTTTGGGGAAAAAAATGTCACCGCAATAAGGCCATTTAACACATACTGAATAATTGTCCACAAGACTTTTAAGGTTACTATTCTTGTAGGCTACAATTTTACTTCAAAATGAAGTGAAAATCATTCTGACCACTCTTTCACAAACAACAATATAATGATTTAAATTTCTTACGTCAGTTTTTGGTCAGCACTGCTATATGCGTGGGAGTGTGAATGGCCATGAATATTAATGTGATTTACACCTGGGAAGACTAAAGGCACTCCCCCAATGGCTAATGGCCCAAGGTACTGTGAGGCAGCCTGGACTAAGAATGATTCACTGATGAATAAAAAGTTAAAAAGAACAGCATTTACTCAAAATAGAAATCTTTCCTAAGAACGTAAAAACTTAAAGTCATTACTATCACTTGACACATACTTTCAAAAAAAAACAAACATAAAAAGACCAAACTTGTTTTTTTATATATAAAAAAGTGGACTGCCTGCTTGTTTGCCTTGGCTCTCTTCGGAACTGGTGGATGGACGTGTTCATTGTCCAGAATCATCTGAAGTACCGTGCCATCCTCAAAACGCAATGAATCTATCAGTGAAGAAACTTCGTGTTTTTATGCCATTGATCGCTGGGCGTGTGCTATGCATAACGTTAGATCACCTATTTACCATGTGAAAAGCGCTGGGGGTGTGGCGGCCTCAGCTAATTAAGGATAATGAACTGAGAACGAAATAACTGTACCTCTCCTTGGTTTCAAATGGATTACATAAACTGGAAATATTTTTTTTTTATAAATTACTTCATTTAAAAGAAGAGAATACAAGCATTTAAAAGAAGAGAATACAAGCTTTAAAAAGACACATGTCTCGTGTCTCTGTGACAAGTATTGACTTAGTTACAGTTCATTTTTCGGACGCGTTTCAGAATGGACTTCACTGACAGAGAGAACGCACAACGCGCATCATGTTTATTTTTCTTTATTAGGCGAAAAGCACAACACTTTGTTTTTATTGTGAGGTTCCACAAAAAAAATACAAACTTAACAGGATCGAATGATGTACAACACTTATATGTAAGATCAAAATCAACAGAGTAATTTGAGTCTCTTTTGCACTGATAAGGAAAAAAGTGAGCTGGTATCGCCGGCGATACTGCCGACCCCAGAGGGTTAAACTGCCTCGTTATGACAGTAGACACATGAGGTAATGCGGTAATTGAACCTTAGTTTCACTCATTCCACATTTCATACTTCAATATCTCCTAAAAACTGCTGTTGTTTCAGTACGCCTTTATTAATCCCAGTAATATTCAAACTGAAAAAACTATTATTCTGTACAGACCAAATTGGCTGAAAATGACGTTCGATCTTGAAGTGCTGCACAGAGGGTTATTTCACAAAAGCAGAATGAAATCCAAGACCCTAAGCTGTTTTTTCTCTGGAGTTACATAAGGTCACTGTAGCTTTGCACCGCCATCACCCGGACCGATTCATGCCCACTGTCGGCGCCCACACCATTAATTTCCTATGGCTGTGCTACATGACTAGAGGAAAGGGAAAGTCACAAGTGCAGATTTCGCAGTAGCCTACGTCTGGGATATTATGTGCTGTTGACTGTAATAGCATTACTTATTTGCTGTGATCAAATAAATTCCTTTAGTCTCCTGGTGCCGTATTTTTGCGTGCTTTACCCATCTAGCTACAGCCTGTAGATGACGGGAGAGTACGCTGTGGCAGGGGAGGGGCAGACATTAAGTCAAGTCAAGTCAAGTCATCTTCATTTATATAGCGCTTTTAACAATGAATTGTTTCAAAGCAGCTTTACAGAGATAAACATATAATTTAAGGTAACAGATTGTTTTGGCGTTATAGCGGTTCTTGAATAATGTTACTTCCAGCTAAAGTTAACTTTGATTGATTCACCTCCGTCGAAATGATCAGACTTTAAACGCGAACCTGTGATTAACGCTGACGGCGTTCACATGCTCATTCAGAATTCTATAGTTATGTGCTTTTTAAAATATGTGCGCAGGTTTGTAATTCATACAACCCAGCCTAAACAAACTACTTTTCTTGCCTATAAATTTTGATACAGAATTTTGTTTTATTTTATCACTTCGGGGTACGCGAGCCGGAATTCATAGCGCTTTATCTGTAGAGTGGGAAAGGGATCCTCCATAGGGAGAGGATAGTGGATACTTCAGCACTGCATTGTCATCGGGTCCAGGCGAATCTCCTTCGTCAGATCTGGACACGGCCTGGATCCGGCAGGCTGCGGGAAAACCTCGGGATAAACAAAGACACTAATATTAGCGTAGATGCCATTCTTCTTATGATGTAGCGAGTACATCAAGATTTAAGGGAAGTGTTCCCAGTTCCGGCTGACCTAATCTATGCAGCCTAACATTGAATTTATAGAAGTCTATAATGTATTATGTGTATGCTAGGTCAAAGAGATGTGTTTTTAGTCTAGCTTTGAACTGACAGAGTGTGTCTGCTTCCCGGACAATGGTAGGAAGTCTGTTCCAAAGTTTTGGTGCTAAATAGGAAAAGGATCTACCGCCAGCAGTCGATTTAGATATTCTAGGTATTATCAACTGGCCGGAATTTTGAGATCGCAATAGACGTGAAGGACTATAATGCGTTAAGAGCTCGCTCAAGTACTGCGGAGCTAAACCATTTAGTGCTTTGTAGGTAATCAACAATATTTTAAAATTTATACGATGTTTAATAGGGAGCCAATGCAGTGTTGACAGAACCGGGCTAATATGGTCATATTTCCAGGTTCTGGTAAGAACTCGAGCTGCGGCGTTTTGAACTAGCTGTAGTTTGTTTATTAAGCGTGCAGTGCAATCAGCCAATCTAGCCTTGAGGTCATGAACGCATGGACTAATTGTTCCGCATTTCCCAATGAGAGCATATGGCGTAATTTAGATATATTTTTAAGATGGAAAGATGCAGTTTTACAGATACTAGACACGTGGCTTTCAAAAGAAAGGTTGGTATCAAATAGCACACCCAGGTTCCTAACCGACGACGAAGACTTGACAGAGCAGCCATTAAGTGTTAGACAGTATTCTGGGTTATTACGTGTGGAAGTTTTTTGTCCAATAATTAGAATCTCTGTCTTTTCAGAATTTAGTAGTAGGAAATTACTAGTCATCCAATTTTTTATATCAGCTATGCATTCCGTTAATTTTGTGAATTGGTAAGTTTCGTTGGGTTTTGAAGAAATATACAGCTAAGTATCATCGGCATAACAGTGAAAGCTAACTCCATGTTTCCTAATGATATCTCCTTATGGTAGCATGTACAGAGTGAACAGCAGCGGTCCTAGTACTGAGCCTTGTGGTACGCCATACTGAACTTGTGATCGAAAAAGACATCTCTTCATTTACTGCTACAAACTGATAACGGTCAGTTAAGTGTGATTTAAACCATGCTAATGCAATTCCACTAATGCCAACATAGTTTTCTAGTCTATTTAAAAGAATATTGTGGTCAATGGTGTCAAATGCAGCACTAAGATCGAGTAACACTAATAGAGAGATACAACCACGATCGGATGATAAGAGCAAATCATTTGTGACTCTAATGAGAGCGGTCTCAGTGCTATGGTACGGTCTAAATCCGGACTGAAAATCCTCGCAGATATCATTTCTTTCTAGAAAGGAACATAGTTGTGAAGATACTGCTTTTTCTAATATCTTTGACAGAAAAGGCAGATTCGAGATCGGCCTGTAATTGACTAATTCTGTAGGATCAAGTTGTGGTTTTTTAACAAGCGGTTTTATCATAGCCAGTTTAAAGGTTTTTGGTACGTATCCTAGAGACAAAGATGAATTAATGATATTAAGAAGAGGATATTATGACCTCTGGAAACATCTCTTTCAGTAGCTTAGTCGGTATAGGATCTAACATACAAGTTGTCGATTTAGATGAATTAACGAGTTTGCAGAATTCTTCCTCTCCTATAGCAACAAATAAATCAAATTTTTCCTCAGGGAGACTACAATGCACTTCCTGATGTGATACTGTGGTAGACGGTTGCATAGTTATAATTTTGTCCCTGATATTTTCAATCTTATAAGTGAAGAAGTTCATAAAGTCATCACTGCCGTGTTGCTTTGACACTTCTGAGCTTGAAGCTTTCTTTTTCGTTAGTTTAGCCACTGTTTCAAATAAATACCTAGGATTATGTTTATTTTCTTCTAATAGGTTTGAAAAATAAGCAGATCTAGCAGCTTTTAAAGCCTCTCTGTAAGCAATTGAGCTCTCTTTCCACGAAATCCGAAATACCTCTAGTTTAGTTTTCATCCAGTTGCGCTCCATTTTTCTGGCTGCTCTCTTTAGGGCCTGAGTGTGCTCGCTGTACCACGGCGTTGGACTATTTTCTTTAATCTTCTTTAAGCGCAACGGAGCAACTGGGTCTAAAGTGCTGGAAAAGAGAGAGTTAAACGTTTCTGTTGCAATATCGAGTTCTTCTAAGCTATCTGGGATGCTGAGATGATGAAACTGATTAGGAAGATTATTGATAAAGCAATCTTTAGTGGCAGAAGTTATAGGTCTAACGTATTTATAACACGGAGTCGGCTTTGCAGCCTTGGCTAAATGTAATTTACATGAGACTAGATAATGATCTGAGATGTCATCGCTCTGCTGCAGAATTTCAACAGCATCAACATCTATTCCATGTGATAATATTAGATCTAGAGTATGATTACGACAATGAGTAGGTCCTGACACGTGTTGTCTAACTCCAATTGAGTTTAGAATGTCTTTAAATGCCAATCCCAAAGCATCTTTTTCATTATCTACATGTATATTAAAATCACCAACAATTAGTACTTTATCTGCAGCCAATACTAAATCTGATAGAAAGTCCGCAAATTCTTTGATAAAATCTTTATGGTGCCCTGGTGGCCTGTACACAGTAGCCAGCAGAATTCTCAAATGTGATTTATCGTTTACACTATATATTTTTACATTAAGCACCAATACTTCAAAAGAAGTATATTTAAAGCTACATTTCTTAGTGGTTTTGAAAATATTACTATAAATTACAGCAACACCTCCCCCTTTGCCTTTCAGACGAGGTTAATTTTTATAATTGTAATCTTGTGGGGTTGACTCATTTAAAATAATGTAATCGTTTGGTTTTAGCCAGGTTTCTGTCAAACACAGCATATCAAGATTATAATCTGAAATCATATCATTAACTATAAGAGATTTTGAAGTAAGGGATCGAATATTCAGCAACCCAAGCTTTATCATTTGCTCATCTGTATTATATCTGTTTTTTATTTGTTGAACATCAATTAAATTTTTAACCTGACGTTTTTTGGATTTCCAAATTCGGGGAACAGACACAGTCTCTATATGATGATATCTAGGTGAAAGAGGCTCTATGTGATGGGATTTATCTGACCTTGGTGACGTGAGGCCGCTAGCAGACGGTCGGTTTAGCCAGTCTGTCTGCTTCCTGACCTGAGCCCCAGATTGTCATGTTTTAGCTCTAAGACTATGAGCCAAATTACTAGAGAGAAGAGCAGCACCAGCCCAGGAGGGATGGATACCATCTCTTTTCAACAGATCAGGCTTGCCCCAAAAACTTTTCCAATTGTCTATGAATTTTATATTATTCTGCGGACACCACTCAGACAGCCAACCATTCAGTGAGGCCAATCGGCTAACTATCTCATCACTCCTGCGTACAGGAAGGGGGCCAGAGCAAATTACAGTGCCTGACATCGTACTTGCGAGTTCACACACCTCTTTAATATTAATTTTGGTGATCTCCGACTGGCGGAGTCGAACATCATTAGTGCCGACATGAGTAATGATCTTAGAGAATTTACGATTAGCATTAGCCAGCACTTTTAAATTTGCTTTGATGTCAGGCGCTCTGGCTCCCGGCAAACATGTGACTATGGTGGCTGGTGTCTCTATTTTCACGTTCCGTGTGATCGAATCACCAATTACCAGGGCACAATCAACAGAATTCTCAGTGGGTGTTTCACTGAGTGGGGCAAATCGATTTGTTATGGGAATCGGAACGGAAGAGTGGTTCTTTGATCCGCGACTAGAGCGGTGATCTCTCACAGTAACCCATCTGCCCTGCTGCATGGGCTCTACTTCAGCCGGAACTGAATCATGTAAAGAGTTCACTATGCTAGGCGCATCCAAAACACTATCTAAAGATCTAGCATTCTTACCATCCTCAATTAAAGTTTGGATGCGTGTCTCTAGTTCTGAAATCTTCTCTGTCAGCCTGACTGTCTCCTTGCATTTATCACATATAAATCCTATATTGCCATCGGAGAAGGCTATACTAAACATATGACATGTGACACAGGTGACAATAACAGGACAAGAAGACATTACTCACCGTGTTTGTTGACTGATTTCTTACTTACCTGGACTTTATGAACTCAAAGGCGCGGGCGCGCGAGAGAAAATAAATATATAAATGAGCGCATGGGTGGCGCGTTAGCAGGCTAACGTTAGCGAGTTACTAGCGTGCTGTGTTAACAATAACGGAAGCTAGAGATGTAAGGTTAATCTGAGATGTTGGGTAAGCTGTATTTAGTAGTATAAACAACTAGATAGTAAATGATGGCTCAAAACATAAAGAAATACGAGGCTCAGGCGGAGCTTACAGCCTCGAAGCAAACAAACACACAGCAGGCAGCGAGGCAGACAGGAGCCGGGGGACAAATACATTGTGTTCACTGCTAAAATATACGAGATTGGTGAGGAATATGGCGGCGCTCTCCTGAAAGTAACGTCGCTGGAATCTATGAAAATGTTGGCATGATCAAATGTGATTCCAGTGTGCGTGTGTTAACCCTGCAAATTTGTTATACTTTGCCAGACTGCCCGTCTCGCCATTATAGGAGGGACTAGCCTAGAGGTGAGGGTCCGTTATATGATGGCACACATCCTTTTAAATGAACTGGCTTCAGGACTGAACTGGGCCGGAAAGAAGAACAGGGAGCCATTCAAACAAAAACGGTCCTTTAAAGAGTTGGCACTCTGCCGATCTATGTTTGGTAAGTCCTGCTACATTTTCAATCACCATTATATGATCAATTCTAAGCTGCAAGCCAGAGGGCCTTAATGCACCTCACCTCACCCCACCAGGCATCTTAACACGAAGTTCTGTTTCATTCTTACTGACCGCCAGAGGCAGTGTAAACACTATGGATTATCGCAGCGCCAGCTAGATAGGTTGACAGAATATACCAACAAAGTCACGTGGCGTGACGTATGCTGAGCCCTGGAGGGTAAAGCTACAGTAGCTCAGCACTCTACCTCTTTCGCTTTCTCGCCTAGTTGAGATAGGTTGTATTGGTTGAGTGACGCGCTGTCAAGTGCAGCTTACAAGAGCAGCAAGATTTGTCCTCACAAGCTGTGACAGTGCGTGTCTACGCCATTTCAAGGATTTGGATTTTCAAGGATTTGGATTTAAATTAACGGCACTTGGTGAGTTTTGTTTTTTCATATTGCTTCGTCGGTAACACTCTGTGCCTCTCGGTGCAATCCGGTGGCTTGTGTTTGCCGCGCTATGAGTTAACGGTCTCCCGTTGACATAAGTTATCTACTTAGAGTGTTTTTTCCTCGTATCCATGTAACACTTTCTGTCCCTCGGTTCAATCCGCCGGCCATTTAAGACACTTTTTATCTTTTTTCGTAAAATTTTTGTTGGTATTACCTGTCGGTTCACCCGAGGTAATCGTTTTATTTTATTTTAATTATTTTTCATCCAGCTTAACTTAACCTTACAGTACTATCCGAGGGTGTTATTAGCGAGTAACTATGGCTCACAGCTCGATAGCCACTGGTTTTCCACTGACTTGTAAGCTGTGCCCTAATAATCTTCTCCCTGACGACGGTCATGACATCTGCCCGTCGTGTTTGGGTGTTCAACATCTGCGAGAGGCTTTCACGGACCCGTGCATGCGCTGCAGCCTTTTACCTATGTCGGAACGACGGCTCCGTCTTGCCGAGTTAGACCCTAATTCTACAGTGAAACTAGGGCAGTTAGATGTAGCCCCTTCGCGCACTCGGAAGCGCAGGGCGTCGGCGGCAGCGAGATGATGAACATTCACATGTTGAGAAAGGTTCAGTTTCTATGACGGTGTCGGTGCTTTCTTCAGAGATGGCAGAGCTGAAACGCCTGCTTCACTCACTTCAGCCGGTCACATCTGCTACACCTGTGAGGATGACACAGGAGGATGAGAATGTTCAAAACCAGGGAGCTTGGGAAGAGTCTCTTGATTCCCCTAGTTTTTCTCATCGTTCAGAGTTTGATGTGCTTTCTACAAGTGCTTCAGATTCCTTTTTTCACGAACATGGGGATCCTATGGATGTTGCTACACAACCATCACCTCAAGCTGTTTTCACTGGTTACCCAGCAGCAGAGGGCTGTAGTGGGGGGTCAGTTCAGTCGTCTGGACAAGCCCAGTCCTCCTCCGATGACACTTTGGCTGTGCTTCGAATGGCAGCTGCTCGTCTAGGACTTGATGAGTCACCTGGCCAATCTGCACAAACTAATGTGTTTTTCAGACAGACCACAGCTGCAACTTCTTTTGCCATGCCACCATGTAAGGATTTTGTGGCTGAATTCTCAAATGCTCTCACTGGTTCTGGTCCACCTAAGCGGTGCTCAAAGATTGCTCGAACGCTAGCATCTATGGCTGAAGCAGATTCTATCGGGATGGGTCGTGCTCCGGAAATAGAGCAGCCTGTGGCAGCTTTGGTGGTCTCTCCTGATGAGGCTCTACGAGGGAATGAGCGATGGCCCAGTGCGCAATGCGGTCGTACGGATTCCTTGCTAAAAAAGGCATACGAGTCTGTTGCCTACATTACTCGAGCAGAAAACACGATCTGCCAGTTACTTCTTGCTGCCACCAGTACGCTGGAACCTGCAAATGCAGTTCCCTCTATTTCACAATTTCTGCAAACTGCTCTGTTGGCAACAGGCCATGTGACCCGCGAGCTGGGTAGTCTTACAGCCACACTTCTGGCAGCCCGCCGGGAGCGTGTATTTCTTGCAAATGGCAATAGGACCACTAGGAGGAGCCAGAGGAGCTTGATTTGTACACAGATTATCTGTCTCATATTCTACTGTCAGGACATAATGACAGTTTTAGCAAATACCCTTTTTCAAAAGTTACCTACAACAGCTTTAAAAGAAAACATGTTGGAAAAGAATTTGAATATTGAATTCTCAAAATTTCAACTAGCCCACCTGTGACAGACATCTCTCCTGGCTGGTCAGCTCACATCACTAGCTGGGATAGCTATCTCCGCATGCACACGAAAGGCTAGCCTAATTTTTCCTTGCCTACATTCACTTTAGAATGGCGTGAATGGCTATGATGGTCTCAAAATACATATCTAAAATATATCATTATGAAGTTATGTATATAACAAGGTTATGAGTTCTCATAATACCATATAGCACCCAGCACTAGGTCAGCATTATGTTAACAGCTGCCACTATTATGGTCAGGTAGGCAACGTGCTTCAATTCCTCCAACAAACAGTATCCTACAGACCAAGTAACGTTAGCAATGGTAACTTACCTCTGGTTTTTTGGTTGATAGCCAGATGTGTGTCAACTGTGAAGTAATGTCAGCTGTCGACCGGGATCAACTGTCACGTCAGCTGTTGCTATCATGGCAACGGCGTTCTGTGTTGCTATCTTGCTAGGCCGTCTGAAACAAAGTTGTAGTGTTGGGTCCGAGTCCACCTTTCTCGAGTCCAAGTCGAGTCCGAGTCCTTAACATCCGAGTCCGAGTCGAGTCCGGCCGAATCCACAAAGATTTCAATGATTTAAAATGAACCTTTCACAAAGACCCACCCTTCTTAGTTACTGTTGCTACGTCCGACAAGCCATTACGCTCTCACTCCACACATCATGTTTTCACACAGTGAAAAATATATTGTGGAGCAAAGAGGGACACTGACAGTGCGCCAACAGACTAGACAAAGCAAGTTCCTTTTGGTATAAAATATAGTCTTAGCTTTAAAATGTAGTAATTTTTGTGAAATTCAAACAATAAATATAATTTTGTGGCGCTTTAATGTGTAGCGCTTAGTTCAAGCAGCACTTGAACTGATCTATTTTAGTTATAGCACAAATGAAACATGAATGAGCAGTAGAACTGATGTCAATACGCACCATTTTTCAAGTTCAAATCCAGTGAATGGTTTGGTTTGTTTGTCAAACCAAAATGGTGGATATCTGCATTATGATTGGTCACATCTTTCAGAAGGTAATGCTCAAGAATGCAACACGATGCATTAAGAGCCAGGGGTAAACTTTTGAGCAAGATGATGGTGATGTGTAAATTTTTCTTATTTTCTTTTACATGTTAATATCTTATTTAGCATCGTCACAAACTGAAGTTGTCCGTACTGCACAGTGAATCTCTTATTTACATCGGGTCTAGACTTTGTTGTTTATGAGAGGGTTTGCGAAAGTATAAAGCTCGTGCTGATTCTGAACATACATTTTGAGCGAATTCTCCGCATGGTGACTTTAAAACGCCTGATTGGCCACTGCGTTCATGCGCTTAATATACATGTCTGTGATTGGCTACAATGCTCAACGCTGAAACAACACAATGCAAGTACTTTTGTTTTGTTTTTGAATATTAAAGTGTCCTAAAAGAGTCTAAAATGTCATAAGTCTGTGTCAAGTCCGAGTACAAATTCACCTGAGTGTGTGACAAGTCCGAGTTCATTCAAAATTGGACCCGAGTTCGAGTTCGAGTACCCCAACTCTAGTTCATAGTTTAGGCTAGCCTACTTACTGGGTGGCAAAGTGACTTGTAAGACAGCCGGAAGCAGCAGGCAACCCGCATGTGTGTTGCTGTTACGAGTGTCAGTAATCAAGCTGCATTGTTAGTTTACATTGCTATCAAGTTTACAGTGCTGTAATTGTACATTGTCGTGACATTATCCCCCCACCCCTCGGCCAGAAAAAAGTTTTTTCGAGTCACTTGGCCTCGGAAATCTTCATTATGAAAGGTGTCACTGCAAGCTGATCCCTTTTCCCTCCTTTAAATTCGAATAAACCCATGCACATATTGGGCAATTTTGAAAAGTGCTTTGAATGTAGGGAAAACATGATAGGCTAGCCCAGTGGTTTTCAAAGTGGGGGCCGCAGCAAGTTGGAAGAAAAAATTAAAGCAACATTTTTTTTTTTTTTTATATATTTTACAATTATTAAAAAAAAATATATAAATATTTATATGATTATGAGTATTGTTATGAAATAGCATTATAATAATTTGTCGCATATCTGAACAATAAACTTTTAATGCTACCGTATTTTCCGCACTATAAGGCGCACTTAAAAGCCTTTAATTTTCTCAAAAAACGTCAGTGCGCCTTATAATGCGGAGCGCCTTATATATGGATGGTGAACACACATTCACCAAGACGGGGAGACCGCGCCGGGCGACTTACGCCACTATCTGGCAATGGATCGTGGATGCCTGGGCTGATATATCAGTCTCCTGTGATCCGAGCTTTCACGAAGGCAGGAATAATCTCTTTATTCAGCCAGCTCACATACCCGTATTTACTTCCTGTTTTCGGCCGAAGTCCACAGTAGTTGATTGTCGAGTTCGCGCGTGTGCGATCAAACCTCCTCCGTGTGTTCAACATCTGATTCGGATGAACCAGAGCCGTGGCTCTGGGATGAACTATCCATTTGAGCTGATATTCTCAGAACACCACACAGCACCGTCATCGGCTGACAGCTGACAGTCTGAGTCTCCACTGTTGCTTAGTTACCAATGATCGCGCCGGCGCACTCGACAATCGCCTACTGTGGACTTTGACCGAAAACAGGAAGAAAATACGGGTATGTGAGCTGGCTGAATAAACATCATTTCCCTTTCGAGGGAACTCGCGATGCGTCACTTGACGCTTTGGAAACGCCCCCAGCGTGCATGCGTCTGAGCATCAATGTCAACTAGTCCAATGGAAAGAATGAGCGTCACGGGCGGGTGACGTCATGACCAGGAAGGGATAAAGGCTCACTTAGCTTCTGTGTCTCAGCAAGCGATCTGTGTCATTTTGTCTCTGTCTATTTACTGTTGTCTGTTGCGGAAAAGGATGGAAACTAAACAAGTGTACAAACAGTGTGCTTCTCCCTGCCCGCGTTATTTAACGGCTGGGGACACACACGAGCTTTGTGTCGTTTGTTTGGGAGTGGAGCATGCGGTCTCAGCCTTCGAGGGGGCTGAGTGCCAGCATTGTGAGATGTTACCGCTTCGCATGCTCCGCTCTCGCCTGTCACTCTTTGATAAAGAGAGTGGGCAGGCTCGCGATCCACAGGGATCAGGACCCGCGTCTGCTGAGGCAGCGCGGAGAATGCATTCCTGGGGATCGCAAAAGGATCTTTCGGAGGGGTTGGAGACGGGTCCGAGGGCTCTTTCTCCTTCCTTACCCGAGAGATCCAGTGCTCTCTCCCCGGTGTCGGAAGCACGCTCTGCGGTTTCATCCGCCCGGGGAGAGAGCCCTCCATTACTTTATTGCTCTTCCTCCGAGGAGGTTGATGCGATGAGTTTGGAGAGTGAAAGCACACACATGGGGGAAAGAGATTCACAATTTATTTCCCCAGCATATGATGAGCTGGTGGATGTTATGTCGCGGGCTGTAGAGAAATTAAATATTGAATGGCCATCTGAGAAGAAGGGCGCTCGTCCTAAAAGCAAATTAGATGAGCGCTTTTTATCTTCCACCACATTATCTCCACCACGAGGGCTTCCATTTTTTCCCGATTTGCACAATGAAATATCTAAATCGTGGAATAAACCTTACTCATCACGTCTTTTCAGCCCTCAAGTTAACACTTATTCGAGAATAAGAGGGCTGAAAGAGTATGGTTATGAGGCGATGCCCCAGGCGGAAGAGAATTTAGCCAGTTATCTTTCCCCTGGTCCCGCATCGTCTCTGAAAGCCTCGGCTTTGCCCACTAGACCGCTCAAAGCCACTTCGGTGTTAGTGGGCAAAGCTTATATGGCAGCAGGTCAAGCTGGAGCATGTCTGCATACTATGGCAGTGCTCCAGGCTTATCAAGCTGACCTGCTGGGGGATCTGGATAGTAGTGAGGGAGTCAGTCATTACGATATTCGTGAACTTCGTCGGGCTACCGATCTTTCTCTCAGGGCTACTAAGGAGACCGCCAGAGCAATTGGGCGGTCTATGGCAGCCTTGGTAGCTACTGAGAGACATTTATGGTTAAATCTGTCTGAAATTAAAGAAAAAGATCGAGCTTTTTTATTAGATGCTCCGCTTGAACCTTCTGGTCTCTTCGGCGACGCAGTCCACGCGGTCGTCGAGAGATTTCAGGAGTCAAAGAAACAAGCTGACGTTTTTAAAAAGTTTATCCCTCGCCGGGTCCAGCCCCCTGGGGCTGCTGGGCGTGAGCAGCCCCAGCCGTCGAGCTCATCATATCGTGTGCATCAGAAAGAGAGTGTTGCGTCTCGTGCACCTCCACGTAGAGACTGGAGACGGACGCAACCCTCTCAACCGAAGTCTTCTAAGTCGAAGCCGGATCTGAGGGTCGTTCTTCAGGCGAAGAAGACTTCGGTTCAAAAAAAAAAAAAAGGTCCTGATGTTCATGCATCAGGCCTGTGAGGACAGCCCCGAAAGAAGTGGAGCGGTGTACACCTCATTATACGGTGCCCGTTCCATTTCGGGGTCCTTACGAGACCGTTCTGCCAACCCTGCCACCCTCGGTGCTTCAGGGCGCAGCGGTCTCCAGCGAGTCGCTGATGCTATGCTGCGGCACAGCATCGGTTTCGCGCCCTCTGAGGGGGGCCTTAGAGCGGCCAGTTCAGGTAGTTCCTGCCATTATGTTTCAGGCTCCGGAATTGGCTGTCTCGATAACACCAGAGACCAGCCTCGAGAGGCTGGTTCCCTTAGTAAATTTTCTGGCAGCGTGGAAGCTTCTGCCGAATATTTCTCATTGGGTCCTGCAGATTGTAGAGAAAGGATACAGAATCCAGTTTGGTTCTCGTCCTCCTCGTTACAACGGGGTGCTGCCCACAGTGGTGCATCCCGAGCAGGCTCTGGTAATGGAGCAAGAGGTAAAGGCCCTGTTAGCAAAGGAAGCTATAGAACAGGTGTACTCACCCGACAGAGAGTCGGGTTTTTACAGCCGTTATTTCATTGTTCCAAAAAAGGATGGGGGGTTGCGTCCCATTTTAGATCTTCGTCTGTTGAATCGTTCAGTACAGAATCTCAAGTTCAAGATGCTGACACTCAAACAGATCGTGACTCAAATCAGATCCGAGGACTGGTTTGTCACGATAGATCTGAAGGACGCCTACTTCCATATCTCCATCCTCCCTCAGCACAGGAAGTTCCTAAGGTTTTCTTTCGGGGGCAAAGAATACCAATATTGGGTTCTTCCTTTCGGTCTCGCTTTATCACCCCGCACGTTCACGAAATGCGTGGATGCAGCTCTAGCCCCTCTCAGGCTTCAGGGCATACGTATTCTGAACTACATCGACGACTGGCTGATTCTGGCGGAATCAGAGCAGTTGGCGGTTCGGCACCGAGGTGTCGTTCTCGCTCATATGCAGATGTTGGGGTTGAGGCTCAACGCCAAGAAGAGTGTTCTTTCTCCAGTACAGAGAACCACTTTCCTTGGTGTGGTATGGGATTCAGTGACGATGCGGGCCACTCTATCGCCCGTTCGTGTAGCTGCTATCCTGACAGCCACCAAAGAGCTAAAGCTAGGCCAGTCACGCACTGTGAAACAGTTCGAGAGACTGTTGGGTCTCTTGGCGGCAGCGTCCAACGTGATTCCTTTTGGCCTGCTGTACATGAGACCTTTACAGTGGTGGCTAAGGACCAGAGGGTTCTCCCCGAGGGGAAACCCACTTCGTATGATCAAGGTCACGCGGCGGTGCCTTCGTGCCTTAATTATATGGAGGAAACATTGGTTCTTAACCCAGGGTCCGGTATTGGGAGCTCTTTGCCATCGTGTTACGATTTCGACAGATGCTTCCCTCACCGGCTGGGGAGCAGTAATGGAAGGCCGCTCGGTTCAGGGTCTGTGGAAAAGTCATCATCTTTCGTGGCACATCAATTGCCTGGAGATGATGGCTGTCTTCAATGCGTTGAGACAGTTTCTCCCAGACCTGAGGGGCCATCATGTGCTTGTACGAACAGACAACACATCAGTGGTCTCTTATCTGAACCGTCAGGGGGGTCTGCGGTCGCGTCCGCTCTGCAAACTGGCGCACCAGATCCTCCTGTGGTCTCTGGGGAAGGTACTCTCCCTGAGGGCAGTGTATATTCCTGGGGACCAGAATGTGGGGGCAGACATCCTGTCGAGGCAGGAGCTGAGGCCAGGGGACTGGAGACTCCACCCCGAGGCGGTGGAGAAAATTTGGGAGTTTTACGGCCAAGCAGAGGTGGATCTGTTTGCGTCTCAGCACACGACGCACTGTCCACTTTGGTTCTCCATTACTCACCCAGCCCCCCTGGGGCTGGATGCTATGGTTCAGACGTGGCCGAGGCTACGTCTGTACGCATTTCCCCCTGTTGCTCTGCTCCCAGGAGTTCTGGAACGAGTCCGCCAGTACGGAATAAGCCTACTGCTTGTAGCACCACGCTGGCCGAGTCGGATCTGGTTTGCGGACCTGATCCATCTCTTAGACGGTCCTCCCTTGGAGATCCCGATCAGGAGAGACCTTCTGTCTCAGGCCGGGGGCACAATATTTCACCCTCGACCAGAGATTTGGAACCTGTGGGTTTGGCCTCTGAGGGGGCCCAACTCATAGAGAGTGGTCTCTCAGCTGAGGCTGCTGAGACCATCCTAAGCTCCAGAGCTCCAGCTACTAGGAAACTATATGCGCTGAAATGGAAAGTTTTTTCTGTATGGTGTCACCGACATCCGTGGGATCCGGTTAACTGTTCTGTGAACACAGTACTCGAGTTCTTGCAGGAGCGCTTTACGTCAGGTTTATGTCCTTCCACACTTAAGGTTTACGTGGCGGCCATTGCGGCTTACCACGCCCTGGTTGGGGGTACATCGTTGGGTCGAGACCCACTGATTACACGTTTCCTTCGTGGCACATTGAGGCTGAGGCCTGCAACTCGCACTAGGGTGCCAGCTTGGGATTTGGCAATAGTACTAGAAGGCCTGTCTAGGGCTCCATTCGAGCCCTTAGATTCGGTTTCAGAGAAATTTCTTACCCTTAAGACTATCTTTCTGCTAGCTATTTCGTCCCTTAAGAGAGTTGGAGACCTTCAGGCCCTTTCGGTTTCCCCCACTTGCCTTGAGTTTGCACCGGGGATGGTCAAGGCATTCTTATATCCAAAACAGGGATCCGTCCCTAAGGTGCCGACCTTGATTCCGAGGCCTATCGTGCTGCAGGCTTTCTGTCCTCCTCCTTTTACATCTGCGGACCAGGAAAGGCTGAACCTCTTGTGTCCAGTGCGAGCACTGGATACTTATGTTCATCGGACATCTTCTATGAGGAAGTCCGACCAGTTATTTATTTGCTTTGGATCACCTAAGAAGGGTCTTCCTGCTTCTAAACAGACGGTTAGCAAGTGGATAGTCGAGGCTATTTCACTTGCATACGAGTACTCTGACCATCCGTGTCCCTTGGTGGTCAGAGCTCACTCAACGAGGGGTATGGCTGCCTCTAAAGCCTTGTTATTTGGGGTTTCCCTCCAAGACGTTTGTGATGCGGCAGGCTGGTCCTCACCGCTCACATTCGTCAGGTTTTACAGTTTGGACCTGGATGCTGCCCCAGGTTCTCAGGTGCTTAGTGCTTAGTTCCAACAGACTGACACTCAGGCACTTGGAATTCTGGCGTTTTGGGTATTCTCGTTCCCAAAGCGTCAAGTGACGTATCGCGAGTTCCCTCGAAAGGGAACGTCTCAGGTTACTACTGTAACCATAGTTCCCTGAGAAAGGGAACGAGACGATGCGTCACCCTGCCATACTTCCTGCATCCCTGTGATCGGCTTGCTTCGACTTTTTTGCAACTAGTCCAATGGAAAGAATGAGCGTCACGGGCGGGTGACGTCATGACCAGGAAGGGATAAAGGCTCACCCGGTGAAACGCGGCATTAGCTTCAAAAAAGTCGAAGCAAGCCGATCACAGGGATGCAGGAAGTATGGCAGGGTGACGCATCGTCTCGTTCCCTTTCTCAGGGAACTATGGTTACAGTAGTAACCTGAGACGTTTTATTCATATCTTTCACATTTACTGGAGTCAGATTCACCGTGTTCACTCACATGGCTGTGCACTTGTAATGACACATTAAGGTTGTTAAGAGGCTAAAAGCAGGTTTAAAACTTGTCCCGTTTAAGTCAACAGGGTGCAAATTTTAAAAATAGGATAACACGGTGTAGGCAACACCGGTTTTTGTCGTTGTTATCTGTACTGACAGCACTCCAAATTTACAAAAAATGAGCTCAATGTTAAAATTGACCGGAGTTTTCCTTTAACGTTTGAACAACGTTATTATGGGAGTTAACGGAGTTGTCAGAACGCTTAATAAAGTTTGACTTTATCTGACCGTTTTGTTGACATTTGTTGACATCTAGTGGATGCATAACGCAAACCCAGTCAAACGTTTGACTGCAGTATCTTATGCGCCTTATAATCCGGTGCGCGCTATATATGAAAAATGTTCTAAAATAGGTCATTCATTGAAGGTGCGCCTTATAATCCGGTGCGCCGTATAGTGCGGAAAATACGGTAATCTTTCTGATTGGCTGGTACACCGTCACGTAATCTGTCAGTGTAGCATTGGTAACAACCACCAGTGCTCAGCTATTTATTTAGTTAGCTGGCTAGTTCTATCAAAATGGATAGATTTTTAACCCTCTGGGATCCAGCGTGTTTTTGGGGCCTTTGGGATGTTTTGACATGCACTGACATTTGTGCTTTTTTCAGTTATTTATAAACATGTTAATGGCAAAGGTGTAAATTCACTCTATATAGCACAAACGGGGCTACCATGATATGTGAGCAACATGTATGTACATGTTTGTATTTTTAAGAGAATAATGTTTATGCGTGGTTATTGAAAAAAATAAAAATGAAAGTTGCTGAAATAAGACCACAAAACACATACTAAATATGTGTCCACAAGACTTTTGACTAATGGATGTTGTCGCCTCGAGTTCTGGCTTCAAAATGATGTCAAAATCATCCTGCCTAATTGTTCACATAAAGCAAAACATGAATTCATACTTTGTATGACAGTTTTTTTGTCAGAAGAGGTTTATGCGAGGGGGTGGTAATGGCCTATTAATATTAATGAGATTCAGACCAGGGGTGTGACAGACACTCCCCCAATGGCTAATGGCCCATCAAGTGAGGCTGCCTGAACAAAGAATGAGAGGAGATTCAAAGGTTTTTCAATCTGTTTTATTGTAATTCCTCTATGTGGAGAAACTAAATGTTCTAAATTTGCTCTAAGCAAACCAAATGTGAGTAAAATAAATAAATAATCAGTCGGCTATAAACAAAGCAATTGTGAAGTCATACAGGCTCATATTGTATTAACACTAAGTATAAACAAAATTGAACTAACATCTGTAAAATTGTAGGTAAATATGTACTTACTCTTTCTGATTTCTGACTGTGTTGCTAAGCGCACTCCGAGTTGCAGGCGGATGTAGTGATGAAGCTACATTCCTTTTTTTTTTAAGTTGAGGAATAAAAAGCATTAGAGATAATGATAAAGTCCATAATGAATAACTGATGTAAATAATTTTAGGCGAGTCCAATAAATATGCGTGTCAATGGGCCATTGCCGGAGAGGCACACCGCAAACAAAACACATTTGCGCAATTCATTAACTGGTATGTACACATTTCAGCACATTTACACACATTTACAACTGATATTTGCGAGCATGCATCGTCAATGATAATAATGAGGCAGCATTTAAACTAGTCAAAATATAATCTAAACATCTAGTAGGCCTATTTTCTAAAATAACTTTTACGTTTACAGTGCGTAGCATATGCACTAAAAAAAAACAAAAAAAAAAAATCGCAAAGCCTCATTTACTTCCATTCGGGCACCGAAAGTGAAAGTCAGTATGAAGGGCAAACGCTGCACGCGACCATAGACTGCACGCGACCGGCGTAGGGCCACGCAAATTACTTAAGGCCACGCCTC
The DNA here is from genome assembly GCA_029959095.1 of Rhinichthys osculus. Taxonomy (NCBI): domain Eukaryota; kingdom Metazoa; phylum Chordata; class Actinopteri; order Cypriniformes; family Leuciscidae; genus Rhinichthys; species Rhinichthys osculus. The sequence continues at coordinate 10,985,929 of JARWKJ010000014.1, read as the reverse complement.
CATCTCTTGTCATAGTCACAGCGCGCCGTCAAATGTGTAGCTACAACATCCACGACAAAATGAAGCGAAACTATCCTTCTGGTCACGAAAAGAGGAAGAAGAAAAAAACCATGAGAGTGAATTGCGGGAACAACAATCAGGTAAACTTGTGTTCTCTCCTCTCTAAGTTTGATGTCAGCAAAGTTTGATGTTTTTCGGTCTTGCTAACCTAGCTGGGCAGGCAGTGCATCTCTTGCATCACCTTGTGGCTGACAAAAGTGAGAGTAAAATACAATTATTTATTACGTTTGATTTTGATAAACGACAAAGTGCAGGTGTTTGTTTACTGCAGCTCGGAAAACATAACCGCGTCGCGTGTGTTATCGTGCGTTCATATGCGCGTTGCCGAAATGAAACTCGCATTTTTCAAGCAGAAATATGTGGAGACCAGACATACTGTACAATACATGCACGTGAATGATGGCACTCCCAATCAAAGTACACATTATACTTTTAAAACAAGACACTGATTATCTAGTCTCAGTGTAGTTAAAAACTCTAAACAACTGCACTAATTATGCAAGATAGAAAGCAATGTATTGACAATTTGACATTGATTGACAATTGATTTATAGGCTATATTGAATTAAAAATGTTGATTAGCTGGACATACTGGTCAAAATGGATGCACATCCCTCAGTAAATAATAACCATAAATCAAGAATTATGCCGAAAATGCCCAGGCTGTAGAAAGAACCAAAGTTAATCCCAAAAGCCAAAGCTCAGGGTTATAATTTATTATTTTCTTCTTATTTATGTTTACGTTAATATTCACTTACTTAATAATATTCACTTATTATCTTAACATTCTATAGAAAATACTCTATTCAATAAATACTGTGTGTTTGAACCTCATTCTGTTCTATATTGTTGTACTTATTCTTTGACTGTTTTGTTTAAAGAAGGGAGGATTGTATGGGAGCGCTGAAGTGTCAGGTGTGACTGTGGCAATGGCAAATGGTTTACATAGCTCATGACATCACAGGTCAGGTAGAGGCCCCTTAGCAGAATTTTGCTTAGGGCCCCAGGGGGAGGTCAGGATCGGCACTGGGTGTAGCAGTCGATTCTGTTCCTTACCGGAATTCCTGTTCCCTTTACGCAATCATACTACAAATCATGCGTAGTTGCCCAGATGAGCAAAAAGCACAATTGAATGTACGGGAAGCCAAAAGGTTAAAAAAGGATTGTGTTTTTTCCGAAATCTAAGCGTTTTTTTTTATTTATTAGAAGCGAGTTTTTCCCCATCTGTCAAGAATTCAATCCAGATTATTTATTTAAAAAAAAACAAAAACAAAAAAAAAACAATAAACAATAATATGAGGAACTCTTTTTCTCATGTGTATTTTGGTGACATTTAACATATTGTTAATACATTTTGTATACTGTTTACAAAGTTGCATATCATAAACCTGTCATCTTTGACGTTTGCAATATTTATAAATAATAATAAGACCATAATATGAGGCATTGCGTTTGGACATAAACACGGTCAGATAAGGCAATTTGTATGGGCAAAATTCAACTGAATATATTCCTTCATATAGCCCGTGAGTTTTGGGGGTAGTGCCCTTTTTTCAGGTCAGAGCAACTGCCCCACAAAATTCCTGTGCACGTCCCTGCAGCTAGATGAGAGTACGGATGTGGCTAACGCGGCCAAGTTGCTTGTGTACATCAGATTAATTTCCCAAGAAATGTTCGTTGAGGAAATACTATTTTGTAAAGCACTTGAAAGTACAACCACCGGGAAAGAGATTTTTCAAGTGCTGGACGAATATATTGATTCAAATGGACTTGACTGTTCTCGTTGCGTGGGTGTGTGTTCTGACGGGCCGCGGCTATGACTGGGAAGAACAGTGGGGTGACGGCTCTCATCAAACAGAAGGCCCCAAATGGTGGCTAAACGGTTGGATGATGAGCTTAATCAGGAACTATAGGACATGATACACGTAGTAAACTTCATTAAAGCCTGCCCCTTGAAACACAGACTGTTTGCTCTTCTATGTAAAGAAATGGGAGCCGGTTTTGATGGATTGCTGCTACACTAAAACGTATGCTGGCTTTCACGGGGGGCAGTTTTGAACCGTGTGTATGAGTTGCGGAGGGAGGTTGCAGAATTTCTCTTGTCTGAGAAACATTAGCTGGCTGACCGTTTTACAAATGCAGCCTGGATTCTTAAACTTGCATATATGGCTGACATTTTTTGTCATCTGAATGTGCTTAACCAAAGCATGCAAGGGCGTGACACATACATAGTGCATATGCAAGACAAAGTACGTGCTTTTTCCCTGAAGATTACGCTGTGGTCAAACAAGCTCAAGGAGGGAATTACAGAAATGTCCCCACTATTACACCAAGAGCTGCTGTCATCTGGTGCTGAGTTGGACACCATTTCTCCACTGATTCAATCCCACCTGGAGCACCTCCAGGGATATTTCAGAGACTATTTCCCTGACCTTGACAGCACCCATCTAAACTGGGTAAGGAACCCATTTGCCCCTGATGTAGGCTCTTGTCTGGACTTAAAATCACAGGAGGAGCTGATTGAGATGACTACTTCATGGGATTTAAAAATGAAATTTCCCTTAGGGGTGTGACGAGATGCTTATCTCACGAGACGAGACATGAGATTGGGTTCACGAGAACGAGACGAGACGAGATTTTTGCACAATTTTTCAGAAATCCTCAATGACAAAATTCATGACTGGAAAAATAGTATGCAGGTGCATTCTGCAATGTTTAACTAATAATCTTAGTAGACCTGAAATGACATGCATTATAAGTATGAATTATCAAATGCATTGAAAGAAAACAATATACAAGCACTGTAAAAGGTTTTTTATTGACTGGCTTTTCTCTGTATGATTTCACATTAGTCTCTTCAGCCCTTACTGTACATTTAAGAGCTGATTTCTGATTGAGGCTGTGTGTGACCACCTAACTGAACTCCTTGAAGTCTTATTAAGCGCAAACAATAAGTGCAAGTGCAACCATAATCAAAGTTAGCACACAGACTCTTTATAATTGTTTTCAAATTGCTGTTTTATTTTGCACCGGCAGATATAAGGTTAATGCGGTGAGTTCGGAAAAAGCCGGGTAGAGAGAAACAAGGCTGGTGTGTTTGTCTCTACAGTTGTTCTTGCGTTCCGATTATAAGTTCAGAAATAGAGCCTCCCTTGTCTTTTGTCCTTAAGACATTACAGTACTCTCTCAATATATTCGAAGTGCAAACTGAGACCATAGCCGCAAATAAACAGTCCAGAGATGGGAATTAGGAGACGGACTATTGTATGTTCGCGGCCTAATTTGTGCGCAATGCACATCAGGGAGCTTGTGTTTTACTTTCACTTTCGTGATCGCGCATACTCTGTGAATAGGGAACAGCTGTGCTGAGCGTGCATTCTACAATAAGACATATTGGACGTTAACTCAGACGATAGTCTATGTTGCGCAACGAATCCTCCGCCATCCTCACGCGATCAGTGAACTGTGATTCGTGCTGCACTGATTGCAACGGCAACTCGTGCTGGATGAGAAGAGCAGACTTTTACATTATTTTATAATGGTTTTTATTTTTTTAATAAAAACAGCAAAACGATAGTTTAGGCAAATGTGAGTGTAGCGGTGGAATATTCTATGGTAATCTCACCCTCACGCTCAGTCATGGCGATATCGCGAGACAGCTTTTCACTCGACGAGAAATCTCGTCATGTTTTAGTCTCGCGAGATCTCGTAGCACGAGATCTCGTCACACCCCTACTTTCCCTCTCTAACTACTGGATGCATGTAAGAAATGACTTTCCCATCCTAGCTGAGTGTGCTCTGAAATGCCTTCTTCCTTTTGCAACCACTTATTTGTGTGAGTCTGGCTTTTCAACTTTAAAAGTACTTAAAACAAAACACAGAGCATGTCTAAATGTGGAGAGTGACTTGCGTGTTGCACTGACAGACATAAAGCCCAGGCTTGACAAACTGTGTAGGAGCCACCAGGCCCACCCATCCCATTAATATGCTCTCTCTCTCACACACTCACACTCTCTCACACATGCACGCATGCACACACACACTGTTATTGAATGTTGCCACCAGGCCTAGCGTTCCCATTGATATGCTCTCTCTCACTTACTCACTCACTCACACACACACACACACACACACGCGCACGTGCGTGCAAAGTAATCTCTCTCTTTTTCCATTCACTGACACACACAGATAAAATGTTGAAATTACTGTACCAGATTTGAAGATGTTGAAATTACCATATATGAAGATCTGACATACAAATGTTATTATTACAACACCAATAAAGGTCAATGGATGTTCACCTAGATGTTTTATTTATTTATTTATAAATTTGCCGTAGTATTGTCGGTGGGTTCAATAATGCATCATGCAAAAGGGGGGCCTTGGCCAGAACCTAGTGGTATTTGGGGGGCAGGGGCGGACTGGGACCAAAAAGTGGCCCTGGACTTTCTGGCCCACAGCAGCCCACCACATCCCACATCACAACACATTGGCCCATTAATGTGCAGAGTATTTTTTAACACCACTTATAGCATACAAATATAACACAATAAAATTTTTTTTTATTAAAACATTTATTTTAAGTAACAACATATATTAGGTCATATTTGTAAAACCAAAGGGAAACAAACAGAAGAACATTAAGACACACAACATTATTAATATAAAACTATCAAGACAGCATATCAGCTAGTCAAGGGGAGCTAGAGCCGTCAGAGCCTGCTGAACTGCTACTCTTCGCGCCAAATGTATAATCTGTTAATTTGAAGCATTTCACAGCATCTCTAATGCTTTTATTAACGCGTAACTTTTCAGCTCCACCTTTCTTTTCTTCCCCTTTTCATCCATGGCTGTTTTAATGTTACATCATATTACCTGAGTGTTCCTTGGCGAATATTTAAATATTAACATGAGCAGAGTGGAATAAAGAAAGTGTTTAGCAGGATTGATATTCAAAACTGTAACGTTAAGCACGCACTGCTTTGTTAACGGTTTGTGTATCTGCAGCGGGCAGCCAGCGTCAGTTTCTCTTTTTGAATGTCGAATATAGATGGATATATTATATCATATATCTGCAGAAATAGACAGTTGTCTCATTCACACGCAGGAGCAGAACGCGCATTCTAGCTGTCAGTCGGCCTGTAGTTCTCTCGGTGTGTTCAAGTCGGTTCAAGTGCAACTTTTTTCCCGCGACACAGGCGATGCGAGGGAGTCGGCTTTCATCTGCGTGACTTGGTGTGTTTCCAGCACGTGTTTCAAGATAAGCAATGGAGTAGACCAAACTAATTAACAGGGAGGGCAATACACTCACATGCATGCACACGAAACACACTCCTTGTCGGCCGCGCCCGCGCGATCGATTCCCTCACCCATTTGCGTAGAAAAGAAATGTAATATTATGATTTCCGTCATTTTTTATATATATATTTGTGTACAGGGCCGGCCCACATTGGCCAGCGGCCCACCGGGAAAAGTCCCGGTGCTCCAGATGGCCAGTCCGCCCCTGTTGGGGCGCCTTGTCATGGAAAAGTTTGGGAACCCCTGGGCTAGCAACACTGGACAAATTGCCTTTTCCGATTATCGAAAAATCCTTGGCCTAGGCTACTGAATTTGTTTCCAAGTGTGCAAATATGTGGGTGTTCTGTTTAACTTTAAGGCAAATTTCTGTATTTTCTGTTTTAGATGCTCTTACACAGCAGATGGGGACAGCCGCTGTCACTCAATTTACTTTTGCCCAGGCTGTGCAAAAGTGGCTGTGCCAGACCAGGCAGGAGGGACTGGACGACAAACCGTTTTGACGGCAGAGGACCATGAAATTTAAATAGGCAAATAATAAAAGTTATAAATAAAGTTAGGCTAATAAAATGAATTTGTTTTTACCTTAAATAGTGTGCGGTGTGGTCAGTGTTTTTGGCTATAGCCATACAAGCTTTCAAATGTTCCATCACTTTTTAACTCCCTGGCTGTAGATAAAGCAGGACATTCATTATAGGCTATTTAATTTAGGGCATTACATTTTCGTACGCCAAGCAATCATTTTCTATGGCTTAATAACGATTGAAATTCCATTGAAATCATGTTGATCTTTAGTTCAGTTGAAATTTCAACATTGTTTCAATATTCCTGATAATTGAAATACCATTGAAATTCCATTGATCTATGGACAAGATTTCAACGTTGTTTCAATATTAAAACAGGGTGCAAAATGATGTAGAATCAACATCAGAGTTCGATGTTGATTCAATGACTTAATGTTAACAACAGAATGTTGATTTAACATAGTTTCAATGACTGTTTGCTATATGTGTAGTTCCTGCTTCTATATAATTACAAACTGTTATTTATTTATGGTATTTTACTCTTTTATCTTCTCAATGTGTTATTATCAGAAATTAACTCACGCGGCTGAGGAGACAGGTTTACTAGCAGGGGGTGGAACACTGATCTCAAATCTAATGGGCAAGTGATCTGAGATACCAGATTCTGTTATTCCCCAGGTAAAACTGAAAGCCCTTTTGAGATAATGAGATCCAAAGTGTGGCCAATATGATGGGTCGGCCCTTCCACACATTTATTTAGGCCGAAAGAATTTAAAAGAGTTTTAAAATCATGAGCAAGTGGGTTTGAGGGACAACACACATGGATATTGAAGTCCCCACAAATCAAAAGCTTGTCATATTTAGGAACAAAATCAGCTAAGAACTCAGAAAACTTGTGTATAAAATCAAGTTTGGCTCCGAGAAGGCGCTGTCATCACCTGGTTTCAGCCATGTTTCCGTCAACAACAAAAAGTCCAGAGCATTTGTCAGGAAAAAGTCATTCAATATAAAAGTCTTATTTGTAAGTGATCTTGTGTTGATCAGCGCCATATGAATTGAGCGCCTTTCAGTCCGTTCGGAAGCACGACTGAGCGGGCGGAGATTCCCAAGCACGCAGCCTCGCTTGGAGCGCTCCCTGTTCCAGTAGCGGGGAGATGGACACTCGGAGCCCGGTACAGTCGACCGGAGCCACCGATAACTGCATGCCAGAGAACGCAGATTGCAGCCGATGAACCCAGCTGAAAGCCCAACACACGGATGCTGATCACAGGTGGAGGATGATGTCAGGTACGCTCTGAGCCTGACACGTATTCCCCCTCTCGTATTCGTTATATTCGTTAGGCAACATAGACGCGCACGAACACACAGAAGTTGACGGAAAACATTCTCGGCCACCGTACGTTCGTTACTAGGTAACCAACAACATTGTGCAAACGCGTCGTGAAAGAAAGCTCGTCTAACATTTTTAGGCTAGAACATTTAATATATAGCCCATCGTATACATTATTATTGATGCAGTCAAAAACTCTACAACTACTTTGCAACCAGGCCAGAAGCTTTGGCTCAGTTTGGCTAGCTTACATTACCTGAAACTATAAGGGAAATGTTAGTGGGTATGGGAAGGAATGAAAATGTATTTCTTCATTTTATTTTAAATTATATATTATACTGTATTAATAGTCTTTCTAGTTATATTAAGGCTACATGTATTAAAGCAGAGTGTTCTGGGTAATATTTTATATCCTGTCAAAACATACATTAATCATTCCCATTGCATTTGTATTTTTCAAAGATGTCAGGGAAAAAGCAAAAAGATATATGTGCACACACACACAAACACCTTAATACTCTAATATGTCCATTTGTTCACAATGTCCCACCACACAATAAATCATTATACCATTTCGACACATTCAAAATGCAAAAAGATTTGTTTTTCCAAACTGTTTGGAGCAATTTGTTATATTTTTGTAATTTTTGTATATTTGTAATTTTTAAATATAACATTAAAGAGTAGGCTATATTTGATGTGACAAATTGCTCTGTCATTTATCAGATTTACCAATTGTTATAATTTCAATTTGTGCTGGTTAATTATGAACAATGGGTAAAATTGGGGGCAGGGATGGGCGGGGCGGGGGCGGGGCTCCATTGGGGCTCCTCCCCTAACCGCATGTGATCTCACTCCAAGCTTTTGATTAAACTTGAGAACCCTGCATAAACAGAGAGAAGTAGCTCCAGTGTGGTCTTTTGGCCTTTGTGATTTCCTCCAGGAATCGGGTCTCCTTTGGGATTGTTTATCGTTTAAAATGCATTAATGACCATTAATGTCTTTTAAATTACATGGTTCTTATAACTGAAGCTAGGTTGTGAAATTAAGCATTTCTCGTTCTTACTGGTTTTTAGTTAGCTTATGTACTAGCACAGCATACATCTACCTCATAGTCTGCTAGCTTAGCTTATATTATATTAGGTATGTTTTTTGCTTCCAAATATATTTCCCAATTGCATGTTTCAAATGAATGTTTTTTGTATGTACTTACTTAGCATGACAATCATTTTTTTTTTTTAAATGTATTATATTATATACCACATTACAATTAATGTAAATTTTACACAATAAATTACTTTTACAGAACATAGTATGTTGCTACAATCCTTATTAAAAAAATGCATGACTAGGAATGGTTGTTTGTTTTATTATGCAATAATTAAGCATTAATTTTATATTTCAAGCATGTTTTTTGTGCACTTAATTTACAACCCTAATTCCGGAAAAGTTGGGCCGTTTTTTAAATTTGAATAAAATGAAAACTATACGACTTTCAAATCACATGAGCCAATATTTTATTCACAATAGAACATAGATAACATAACAAATGTTTAAACTTAGAAAATTTACACTTTTATCCAATAAATGAGCTCATTTCAAATTTGATGGCTTTTGAACTGAAGACTATTTTGAGACCTGTAGCAGGCATCAAATTTGAAATGAGCTCATTTAGTGGATAAAAGTGTAAAACTTATCAGTTTAAACATTTGTTATGTTATCTGTGTTCTATTGTGAATAAAAGATTGGCTCATGTGATTTGAAAGTCTTATAGTTTTCATTTTATTCAAATTTGAAAAAAGTCCCAACTTTTCCGGAATTCGGGTTGTAATAAACATCATACAATAGTTAAATAGGTTATACTTAGGCAAGACATTGCAATAACTTTTTATCAGGCATAAGCCTAATTAGGAGACCCAATTTCTTCACTCAGTTTATCAGCCTGTAAGGACTGTGATTTTATTTTTATTGGGAGAAATCTAAATCAGGCAACTTGAATTAAGCTGCTTAGACAGAACTGATGTAAATCTTCATATCTCTTAACTAACTCTCACATTTTACATCATAAAAATACTTGCCATCTAACTTTAAAATTAAGTCAAAGTTTATATTAAAGTCAACATCAGTAACATGCTACAGTTTGGAGGAGTTCAGAAGGTACATACATTAGCAAACTCTGTAGCAGATATTTAAAGTTTCAATCTTTATCCGAAATCGAATATTTTTTGGAAGATAAATAGAGTTATAATCTCATCCAAGATACAGATTTTATATTAGTTTTCTCTATCTATGAAGGTTATTTATGGAATTGGTTTCCGCAACGCAAGTAGAGGGCGCTCGTGCAAGCAATGAGACACATGCCGAGTGTAGGAGAAGAAGAGAAGTGATCGATGAAAGGGAACATAAACATGTAAAGTGGAACACAGCCCTTCATCCTTCTGTATAATCTGCTGTATTTTTCAGACTGTGAGTAGGCTACATTTATTTTTTTATCATTTATTAGGAGAAATCTAAATCCAAACGAGTTAGTTAATCTATAGCGAATCATTCAGAAATTAATCGAAATGAACCGACTGATGTTGGCTTGTGAAACGTAAACTCTTTTCTGGCCGACTGGTTCTTCACATTAAATTTGTAAAGATTATGAGGTGTGTTTTCATTTTATTTAATGAACAAAGGAAACGTGGTAAACAGTTAATGTATGTAAATCATATATCTAATGTAAGAGCAACATAAAAATCGGTAAGAGGAGTGGAATTGTTTCTAAACAATGAGAGTTTAAGTGCTGGGAAATATTCACATCTTGCCACAGGAGAAGAAGAAGCAAGCAGGAGAAACTACTGACATACTATTGTAAAGATGGAGTTTGAGGAAGAACCCTGCAGAATAAAATATGAAGATACAGAGGAACAAATAGGTTGGTGTTTTCCTTCATTTTCTTTAATGACTGATGGGGAATATTAAGGGTGTACTCACACTGGGAACAATTGCACAATCCATGAAGTAAAATAATATATCAAATCATTGTATTAGCCTATATCTTTCTCAACATAGTTGAGAATCATCTTTATACAAAGTTTGGTTAAAAATACACTGAAACCTAAAAATGTATTGGTAAATGAGGGAAAAAAACCATTGTTTTTACCTAAACATGTCTTATCGTGCCATTTTATTTTCTTAATAACTAGCCTAAGTCGTAGTGTCCTATACAGAGGACATAGCATAAAATATTAACATTTTTTTGTTTTTGTTTCTTATGCTCCAAATAATGTAATGACATAAACACAAACTAGTTCTGGTTCTCAGGAGAATAAACAATACATCTCAAACTAGATACTAGTAGACTTAGTTGTCAACTAGAATTGTGCTAAATTTAGAATGAACTTTGTTTCTTTGTTTCTCATTTGTCCTTTTTTAATTGAATTTTGGGAATTGCATATGTTGATTTTAGACCTGATGGAAGTAAATGAAGGCATACACCATAATTTCACAAATGAAGATGTAAAACTGACATATAAAAATGAAGACAAACTACATCTGTTTCAAAAACCTCATCATTTCAAAAATGAAGACGGAAATAAAGCTGTTTTAAAGAACGAAGAGGATTTCACACAAAATCAAGCTGGACAATCTGGAGTCAAAGCATCTTTCGCCTGCTCTGAGTGTGGAAAGAGTTACAGACATAAAGGACACCTAAAGGATCATGTGAGAATTCACAATGGAGGAAAACCATTCATATGCACTCAGTGTGGAAAGAGTTTCATACATAAAGGACACTTAAAGGATCATATGAGAATTCACAATGGAGAAAAACCGTTCACATGCACTCAGTGTGGAAAGAGTTTCACATCCAAAAGTTCTCTCAACACTCATCTGCGCCGTCACTCTGGAGTGAGATCATTCAGCTGTGATCAGTGTGATAAAACATTTGTTGTAGCATCAAATTTAAGAGAACACCTTAAAGTTCATACTGGTGTGAAGCCTCACTTTTGTTCTTCATGTGGAAAGAGATTTACACATCTGCACTCTTTAAAAGAGCATGAGCGTTTGCATACTGGTGTGAGCCCTCATATGTGCTTTGACTGTGGGAAGAGTTTTACTACATCAGGCAACTTAAAAACACACCAGATAATTCATACTGGAGAGAAACCGTACAAGTGCTCACACTGTGGAAAGAGTTTTTCTTACTCAACATCCTTGAAAAGACACAAGAGAGTTCATACTGGAGAGAAGCCGCACCAGTGCTCTTCATGTGGGAAGAGTTTCACTCAATTATCTAATCTACGGACTCATGAGAAAAAGTGTTGCCCGAAGTTGCCTAACATAAGCAAAGTTCATGTTCAGATCCATCACTTTCAAATTAATAGTTTGATATTCTTATAAATCAAAAGATGGGATTTCTTGTGACCCCATCTGAGAGAATTTTAGGGAGAATGTTAGGGAGTAAGTATAGTGAACCTAATTATCTTCATACATATTCTTTACAAATTAATTTTGTTACCCTGGCTGTTGTTGTCATTCATTTTATATATATATATATATATATATATATATATATATATATATATATATATATATATATATATATATATATATATATATATAGTGTGCAAGAATGCATTGCATGTAGAATGTGTTACAAGAATAAAGGAACAACTTTTTGAACAAAGTCATGAAAAAAAGGTTCAACATTGTATTCATTGTATTAAATCATTCTTTTAAAATAACAAATATGCCAGTTGTTTCATGAATTTATAAATTCACTTTTAAAATATCATAGGGGTATGATTATGAACAGTGTATTACGAACAGTGTATGATTATGATTAGGCATGTGCCGGTTTCAAATTTTCATGCTGCGGTTAATTGATTGAGCTTTTATCATGGTATACGGTATTATCACAACATTTTAATTGCTCAAGAGAAACGGATGGATTGGGGGTATCTAAAAAAACAACAACTTGCATCACAATGTGCAATTCTGATTTTCAAAACATTTGGTAACTATACAGAATTGTATTAAGTTTAGTGACAACATGTTACAATTTCTACATGGTACAATGACTGGTAGGCTACTGTTTGTATCATTGCTTAACACAATTTTCATGATTTCAATTCTTAGATTTGATTTCAATCTCGATTCAATATTGACTCATTTGGATAAATATTAGGTAGGCTACAGTAGATAGCCTGCATGTTCATTTTTTTCAAGAAAAAATATATCTCACATAATGCTGTAAACATACAGAGAGAAATTAAATATAATGCGGTTTTCATTATAATAACAATTATGTAATGACAAGTAAACATATAATAAATATGTAATCTCCTGTCTGGATCGCTGATCGATTGCTCCTGTCTGCCTCGCTGCCTGCTGCACTGTAAAAAGTGAACAGTTGGATCAACCTAAAAAAATTACTTCAATTGGTAACACCTAAAAAAATTAAGTTTTCTCAACTTAAATTATCACGTTTTATCAACTTCATTTCACTAGGTCAATCACACTTAAATTATTTGAGTTCATTCAATTCTATTATTTACATTGATCTGACTTAATTTCACTGCATTCCAACTTAAATGTATTAAGTTTTCCTACAGTTGGATCAACTTAAAAAAATTACTTCAATTGGTAACACCTAAAAAAAATAAGTTTTATCAACTTAAATTATTATATTTTCTCAACTTAATTTTACCAGGTCAATCACACAAGACTCAAATTGCTTTTTAAATATTTATTAACATTAATTCATTTCATACGCCCTCAGTATTATTCATATTACAAACTTTGAGAAATCATTACAAACTGTTCATATTTGTTGTGCCAATGGAATTTAATTTACTGACACACTTAACATCCATTCCATTAACAGTCTTTTTGCAAAGTTGTCTTTGCACAGCATTATGCTCAAAACTGAGCCACTAATACATTTATAAAAATAAATATAAAAACATAGTGGTTATGCCCTATGCCCTAAAAACAATTAAAGGGATAGTTTACCTAAAAATGGTTCAAGTTGTTCCAAACCTGCATGAGTTTCTTTCTTCTGCTGAACACAAAAGATGATGTGTTGAAGAATGTTGGTAACCAGACAGTTGACGGCACCCATTGACTTCCATAGCAGGAAGAAAAAAAATACTGGAAGTCAATGGGTACCGTCAACTGTCTGGTTACCAACATTCTTCAACACATCTTCTTTTGTGTTCAGCAGAAGAAAGAAACTCATGCAGGTTTGGAACAACTTGAACCATTTTTAGGTAAACTATCCCTTTAATATATTCTTAAATTAGAACCATAAGTGTATGATAAGTGCTTTAGAACACCTTACAGGTAATGCCCTAAATTTAAAGTGAACCAATCAACTACAGATTCGAACATACAACTACACATTCATACTAGACATATGAATGAACAAATGGATAGTCTACAAACATAAGAAAACAAATGAAACATCCAACTAAAACGGAGACATTCTTTCAAACACAGACTAGACATATGCACATTCAAACATTACAGCAAGTTCACTGTAGTCTACTGAAAAGACTTTGAACTTTTGGTGACATCAAGCTGCAAGAGAACTTTCTGGAATACCTCATGTAAAACGAAGTGGTTTTGGGTAAGCCAGATTGATGATGTATATCATCCCGAGAAGCAAGGCACAAGCTGCTGTGAACAAAGGTATTTCATTTAAAACTTTAACACCCTCGATGACGACACCTATATCAGCCGGTGGTTCGTGATGTTCTCCCCCCTCCTTCCAAATAACATACACCGCCATGGTGAGGTGCTCCAGCTCACCCTCGCAATCATCTCGCTGGTTCTCCTAAAGTAGTGTGCATTAAAAAAAAAACATTTTGCGTTCATAACTACAAAACACAAATTTAAACTTTCTGAAAAACAAAATAAAAATAGAATATGCGGAATTTCAACTCACAAAGTACTCCTTGATGAGGTCTTGAGGATTTCCCCCCAGGAAAACGATGAGGGCCTTCAGGACACTCTTTTTTTGTGTGAATGTTTTCAGTCTGTGAAAAAGCAATTGTGAATATTTTTCTTATTTTTAAAATTCTGAGTAATCTGTAATAGAGAATCAGATTTCGCCGAGGATGGCAAAGGACAAGACAATATAAACATTTACAAAACTATAAAAGTTTGTATTAATGACTGGCCAAAGTACATCACAGAAGTATACAAAATCATTATTCAGATATACAAAAAAACACTGATGTCTACGTTACCGTTCAAAATAGAATATTGTTTTCTTTAGTATAGCACTTTTTTAGCTGAAACCGTAGTCCTCTGTGGTTCATATAATGCAAGTGAATGGCTACCGTCTCTTTTGAGAGTAAAAAATATTTTTTTTTTTTAATGTACACGTGGTTTCAGACAATACATCGAGGTCTTAGGAACTGAAACAATCAGTCTGTGCAAAAAAACAAGAACATTAACATGCAACATTGCCATGAACGCACTCAGGGCCGTTTGCTGAGGCTGTTCACAGGTAATCACAAGAAATAATGTTGTAAATAATGTTCAGTTTTTTCCATAGAACGATCGTTTCGCTTCAGTGAACCTTAAACCTCAATAAATCGTCAGGACCCACAGGTATTAATTTTGTTTTGCCTGTATGTTTTTTTTGTGACTCTTTTTGACTTGCATTATATATTAATCACCATGGACCACAGTTTCAGCTAAAAAAAAACTTCTTTACTGTTCTACTGAAGAAAAAAGTCACATACGTCTTGGATGGCCTGAGGGTGAATAAATTAACAGCATTTTTTTATTTTATGAGTGGACTATCACTTTTAAATTGTCCATTTTGATTGGGTGGTTATGACAATTTCAAAGCTATAAAACAAGTATTTAGGCTAACAATTAAATGTTACTGTTGAACATACTGTGACTAAAATAAGATTGTTTAGTTGATATTAATGTAAAACACACAAGACGTACCTGATCCAAAATTTGAAGAATTTCTGCATTAAATTAATAGAAATTACTTACCATGTAACGTTATAGCAATCGTCGTCCTCAGTTGTCAAACATGAAAAAAGCTTTCGGTCCTAAGGGGAGAAAAATGTTGTAGTATTTAACTTAAGTGGTAGAAAATGATTTGCTACAGGCCAAGTAATTAATTAGTTTTGAAAATACAACTATTTCTACAAAAGAACAACAACATTTTTTTACTATGGAAACCCCTGATATTTTTTCCTGGATGAAACACATCGAGCTAGGCGGATGAAACATAAATAAAAATGTATTCGTTTTTATGTTTTATTCATAAATATTTCTAGTTTCGTTTTATTCTCCCACAACTCGCACACAGAGTGAGTGCATTACCGCCCGCGCCCGGCAGTGTTGCCAGATTGGGCGGGTTCCCGCCCAATTGGGCGGTTTTGAATTTGATTGTGCGGGTAAAAAAGGGTTTGGGCGGGTGGTCAAAATTTGGGCTGGTTTGGGATCATTTCGGCGGTTTTCAAACATCTACATTTTAAAGTCTAATTGGTTAAAAAAACGAAACTAAAGTGCATGTAGTCCATAAAATCAGTCATCATGACATTACTGTACACACACGCTCATGCAGAGTCAGCTGGCGTTAGTGTTGACATCACCGACGAGCACGCACTTTTAGCCAATCAGCGATCCGCAGGCAGACCCGATTGAGCGCGAGAAGTTGTAGCTGTATATTAAAGTGATCGCTAAGGCAAAGTGACAAAGCCAACTATACAAAAGAGTGTACAGTAGTGAGCAACTCTAAAAAACGCACACGTGGAAGGAGATCACTCTATGGTGAATATAACTCTGAGAGGAGAGCACAGTTGAATGACTTGAATTGAAATAAAATATAAGACGATTCCTGTCCATGTCATATGTGCACACTAGCCTAACCAAACATCTGCAACTTTACACCATCCAGACTGCACTCTACTTGTCTCTGACAGCTGCTGAAAAATGTTTGAATCAACGATGAATCCGTTTTGACTGCTAAATTCTGCGTTATGTTCTGCAATGTGTACTTCCGAGGGTTAAAGTCATCGGTTAATTTCTTGATTGCCGTTTTCACAGTGTCCACCTGGACATTTTAGTCATATTGGCTAATTCTCCTTAATTATTGCCCTGTTTTGCTGGAAAATTTATTTATTTTTTATTTTATCATTGTTATTTTGTTTTAAGGAGATACAAATTGTGCTTATCAACCTTAAATGACATGGTAATGAAATTATATCACATTATTTTGGCTGTAAAATTTTGGGCGGTTTTTTCTTGTAGTGGGCGGGTTTTGGTGAGCTTTTGGGCTGGAAATCACCGTCCCAATCTGGCAACACTGGCGCCCGGCCATCAAATTTAGTCCCGCGCCGCACTCGTTGGGAGTGCACGTCTCTAGATCAAGGGCCCGGCTCGAGGATAGTGACGGGAAATATCGGCCCGACCCGACAAGTTCGGGCTCGGGCAGAGAATCAAAGCTGTAGAGCTGATGTGATGACTTTTATTACAGACTTTCAATCATTTTGGACGAAAAAAAGTCGATAAATAAATCAGAGCTAACGTTTCAAAGACAAATAAAAGAACAGACAAACATTACTTGTAAATCAAACTCAACAGGCTACTGCAGAAATTCAAATTCGTGCATCTTGTCCCGCTCCCCGAGCACTTCCCGCCCAAAGCATTTTCAATATCGCGCGCGGCACAGACGGTTAAGGAGGCATCAATTTTAAAATTATGTTATACACATACTCCCAGTCCCAAGGTCCAAACTGAACGCATTTTTATAAAACAAACGAGTAAGTTAACGTTAAATACAACTTCCTGTATCCATAGAACATTATTCAGTAACGCTATTTCGCAAACGAACGTTCAAAAATTCGGTTAATTACGATTTCGTTAGTATTCATGTTCACAAACAACATTAATTAACTCATAAACAACTAATACACACGTCTAAAAGTTGCATATTCGAGTATATTAATTAAAACAAACTTCCAACCTACCTTATTCATCCGAGTGCGAGAGAAAAAGAAAATGGCGGTTGAGCAGAAGTTACAGACAGGCTCGTGCGTCATGACGTCAGAAAAAAAACGTCTGACGCAGGGGGCCTTAAAGGGAAATTATACTTTGGGTGAAAGTGAGATATTTGAGTGTCAGTGAAATTCTATGCGTTCAAGTTGAATGAGTGTACAATAATCAATTACGATTAGGAAAGCAGAAATACGAAGTACATAGACTCAAATAGTTCTAGTAATCCAACTTACACCCATATTCACTTTTTACAGTGTGTGTGTTTGTTTGCTTTGAGGTTGTAAGCTCCGCCTGAGCCTTAGTATTTCTTACTGTTTTGAGCCATCATTTATCATTTACTATCATTTCTAGTTGTTTATACTACTAAATACAGCTTACCCAACATCTGAGATTAACCTTACATCTCTAGCTTCCGTTATTGTTAATAGGGGTGGCTCGATACCACTTTTTCATGTCCGATACCGATACCACAAACTTGAGTATCTGGCGATACCGATACTGATACAATACCATACCATATTTTTCTCCCTCTTAATTAAGCTGTTAATAACACGTTTGTCAGGAGGATGCACTGTGCTTAACCTAGCCATCTAAAAAGCATCATGCTCAAATAGTGCAATAAATGTTCTACTCCCCTAAAGGAAGAAATACGTACTGTTTAATTTTTATTAAAATAATTTTTATACAGAGGTTGTAGCAGCATTTTTAATTATTCAGCACCATTCAATTAATTAAATTTAAAGTCCAACTGTGCAAATAAAAAATATATATAATTCCAGTTCCAAATACTGGATGTAACACAAAACTCTATGTAATCATAACTTAAATAAGTATAACCTACCTTAAAAATAATGGTATCTCCATTATAAAATGTACAATAGAACAGAATAGTACAATAAGGCACTCACAAATTAAACTCTACTAGGCCATTACACACCTGATAAAGGGGAAAAACATTTTGGGTAGACAATCCAAGCTCTAAAGTTTTTCACATGTAACATCAGGGGTTCATAGGTGTAATTTGAGGGTGCGACATGTCCCAGCCACTTTTTCTCAGGATCGATATTGCCCCCCACCACTTTTGAAACATTATGAGGCACAGATGTAATACAAATAAATAAAACATCTCCATTTTACAGAGCATTAATTAACATAGTTAGACGATCTAGCGCTAAAATGTTTTTTTTTTTTTTTTTATCAAGCTGAGCGCTCGTTGCCGCTGCTATCAGTTGCATGGATACAGTTCTCTTGTGGCGCGCGCGCACAATCCTCACTTGGACGTGCTCCAATCTATCGCCGTTGCGGAGACTCACAAAACAAATGCACACTTTTTTAAAATAACTCCACACAGCTGACATGATAATTGCTGACAGGTCTCACCTAACTCAGTCACGTTCTAGCTACTGTTCACGTGACGCCAGTGTTGCCAAGTCCGCGCTCCCTCTCACACCCCGAAATGCGATTGGCTATTTTTTTAAATACAATTTGGCGGGTTTTGTTGTGAAAATCTGGCGACCCTGCGTGCAGCTGCAGCGAGACGCATGTTGCTTCTCTCTCTTTACGGCATGTCTCTCAGGTGTTGTTAAGCATTTGTTTGACAGTTTAGGACTAGGTCCGTGGTCGTATCGGATCGGAATATACTCCCGCGATTCATACAATATCCGATCCAGTGATTTTGGCCAGTATCGGACTAATACCGATACCGAATATCGGATCGGCGCACCCCTAATTGTTAACACAGCACGCTAACTCGCTAAAGTTAGCCTGTTAACGCGCCACCCGTGCGATTTATTTATTTATTTTCTCTCGCGCGCCCGCGCTTTTGAGTTCATAAGTCCTGGGGGGTATTGCACAAAAGCAAGATAAGGGATTAAGCTGGGATTTTCCAGTTATCCTGGCTGAATTTAGCCCTTACTTGGTTGCATGAAGGGAGGCTAAATTAATCTACATTAAGTTACTATGGAGATTTACACTTTGCAGCTAGCCTGCTCCGGAACAGGCTAACAACCAGGCTAAGATTAATCCTAGTGATTTATCGGCTAGTTCCTCCCTAAATCCTACTAGATATTAATGTGTTTTAGTCACTTCATGGTCCTGCATTAAAATACTAGATATACTGTCATTCATCTAAGTATGCATACTGTTATTTTAGTTATTATTGAAAACTGCTGTTCATTTCACTGTCAGAGGTTTGATGAATATATATATATTATTCGAGATTTAAAGCGTTTATTGTCATACACCCAGTGAGGAAAGCAGATTTTCCTGAGCAATTATTACTTTGCCGTCCACAATGAATGCCAACACAGTGCAAAATAACTATACTATACAATATGAGAAATAGAATATAGACTATGTATATCTATATATGCAAGTATAGAGTAGAAATGTACTGTTGAATGAGAAAACATTTTTTTTGCAGTTGATGAGATAATAAGAAATGGCTCATGAAGTTGCAAATGTGGTTTCAATTAAGTCCGTAACGAGGTCAATATGTACTATATATAGACTGTAGCAACATTGAGAATGGACCAAACACGAGGGAAGCGTTCGTACATAATCAAACACAAGGGGCTGCATATTCCAAATTATCCCTGAGGCTATGAGCCAAGAAGACCTTTTGTTGTTTAACTAAAGGAACAACGTTGTCAATGTTTTATAATTTGGCAAGAACAAATCTGTTCAGAAATGGTGAAGCAAGACATCACCTGACCCCTGCGACTAAACAGACTGAACCATTCAGCGTCCCGAGCTAGTTTTCCCCTCATCAATTATATCCTTAAGGCTGAAAAAGTGGACTTGCATACAAAATACCCTTTGTCTTGAAGACAGCCATTTGCGAAACTAAACTCTCACGTGGTACACACCACGGATGTGACAGATGCGGACCATAAGGATACCCACACACACACACACATAAGGACTTTCTTACATATCAAAATCCATAAAACTCTTCCCAGGACAATTCTCGATGGACTTTGATTATATGTTGTTTCTACAATATATGTGTGTGTCTCTCATATGCTTAAATGCCATACAATTCATATTTGTTATAAATATTAGAGATACTGGAATGAAAGTGTCGTGTTTCCTATCATTATGCTCGTATGTGTTTAATTCAAAAGATGGCTTGATTGAAATCTGCGTAAAAATGTTTATGTTCTTAAAATGGAAATTATGTCTAAACTGAATCCTCTTGTTTCGAGCTGATGAGTAAGCAGACCACAGAGAACACATGATTCGCGATGAGAGAAGGGGGGGGGATAGAATAGACCCCCCTTTCAAATAACCATATAGTATCTTATTGTCCGAATTCCAAATTCCTCCAGGAGGCGGGACAAAACATTGGACTTTAAAACCTTAGACCCGAAAACAGAAACTCTCTCTCTGAAGTCTCTCTGAACTCGCTCTCTGGTGGCTCTCTGAACTCTCTTGTGATCCTCGCTCTTGTGATGCCCGACGCCGGGTGGAGCCGACGATGGTTATAGTCACCATGTAGACGCAGAGACAAATGACCCAAATCAAGATATGGGTTAAAACAGATTTAATTGAAGCCATCTCGTCACACTTTCCTTTCTTTTCTTAGTTTGTTTCTGTTCCGTTAAAAGTCTCGGTTCTAAGTTAAGTGTTGCTGCAAAGTTTCGTTTTAATGTTTCAACTGCAAAACCAGCTTTCAACTTCAAAGACTTTCATTCATCCGCGCCAACACACCACGTGACTGGCTGTCCAAAGATCTATCCAGGCACACGAGAAGATCAGCCAACCAACGGACCGGGAAACCCCCTTTACGACAAAAAGGAGAATCCCCAAAGCAACTCAAAGGACAAGCAAGTAACGCCTCCAGACTCTTAACTGGTGTTTAATATAAAATTGAATCACCCGCCTAAGAAACGATAAAAGGGTGAAATTAATTATTGATGCTTCGTTCAGGTTGTGTCTTATAAGTGCATAGAATCTTGGGAATCTCACCATCTAACTCCTAAAACTCATTCTTCCTCACTCTCTGTCTTTCTTCAACTTGTATGAATGCGTGTGCGTGTGTTTGTGTTAGATATTTGTTTTGTGTGTTAGTCATAGGCTTATAATCAATAAAGCATTGTTTGTATTTGAAAAGAGAAGCATTACTTGTGTTATGTGCTTACCGATTTATTGTCTTGAACTTCGATCTAAGTTACCTATGCTTTGACCCTTGATTTATTTCTTAATTTAGCTGTTAGCTGGGAATTAGTCTTTCTTGGCCAAGAAGATATTATATTTCCTAGAATTAATAATTGTTTATGCTTTCCGTTCATTGGATGAACTGATAAACTGATCATACTATTGATTTTGCTACAGTAAATTCTGAAAATAATTCAATTATTAATTATTGATCATAATCCGTTATGAATAATAATTAATTATATTTATACGTGCGTACAATCGCTACATTATTTTATGGTGGAGAATGCGGGCAGTTTAACCTAAATTGTAAGCATATACGAAGTAATTTATCTTTTCATATTGTGCGGATGAGAGATCCGAACCTGCGAAAGTCTGTGTGTGACGGATGGAGAGCGCGCAGCGCGCGCCCTGTTTGAATGAATCTGCTGCTTGAGAGACGCACCCCAGAAAGAGCTGTTAATCTGTCTGCCTCCATATATGTTATTTTTTCAACTGCAGTAAAATAACCCAAGATATAAAATATCACACAACAATAAGGTGAGAATTGAGCGTGTTCCTTAATTTCTGAAATACCTTGATTAGGCTATAGCTTACTGACGTCTGCGTGTTCCAGCGTCTGTCAAAGCTATACATGTGTGTGTATCAGCCAGAGAGCTTAACACAATTATACTGCAGTAATTAAAATAACTATATAAGAACGAATATTCTCCTCACAGAGCGATGAGCGTGTTCCTCATCTAACGTTATATATTTTATCCGATTCACAGTGCGTGTTCCACTGCGGTCCGTGATAAACATAATAGAAGCATTATATTTATCTGATTGTCAATGCGTGTTCCATTGCAATCCTAGTAATAAACAGCTGTTTGTCTATGTTTGCTTGTATGTTTGCGCCTGTTCAATGAATTCTCGGGTAAACACTGCGTGTGTCCGAATGTAATTGAATAAGAGTCATTTTAAAATTGTGTTCAAGTAAAGCTTGACGTGGAACTTAACCAACAGTTAACGTTAAGAACCCTGTTGTTCGTGTGCTCAGATAAACTTGCACAGAGACGATCCGCCGAGGTCGCCATCGTTCCATCTATTATAACGCAAAGCTGTCGCTTGCTTAAAGTTAATATCACTTTTAACAAATTAAGTGAAGCCCCACATCGTAAAACCAGCTAAAGCTACGAGTGGTGTATTTTTGTACAGTTTGAAATGCGCCGACATTTCCCGTAATATGATCGACTGTTACTGTACATGCATATTCTATGAACATTGTTGAAATGCGCCGACATTTCATGTAACATGCGTAACTGTTTCCTAACTGTTGCAATTCACATGTTTACCCACTAGCGTTCGTTTCGTTGCCATAGTTACGATCGTGACACGGAAGTCTTAACCAACGCTTCCGGGGGAACTCTGACCTCTCGCATGATCAGAGCCACAGTGTAAACAAACCCTTTTGGTGGCTAAGCTAGCTAGCCCTTTGCCAAGCTAACCAAAGCAGTTGTTTACAGTGAGGCCTATATGCTAATGCCTTTAGCATTATTTACGGTTATCAGTAGTATTAACATCAATGGTTAAATAGTGTCTGTTTGAACAACGTTAAAGTGATTTAACCATTTAAACACCTTGACTTTCCACCTGTTGGTCTTTTCTTCTTGCTTATTTACCTTTCCCATATCTTACTTAACCCATATTTTCCGTGAAAAGGAAGTCGTTTGCAATTATTAATTCCTTTACCTCCATTTTACTTGCAAAAGAAAATACTGGTTTATGATTATTAATTGTCAAATTCGAATTTGATTTTTTTTTAGGGAATTATTCAATTTAAATTCTATTTTTCTTAACAGGTAATTTCTAACGATTTCTCGATTTATTTTTAATAAATCTAATTTCATAATTTCTAAATTTCTCTTTTAGATCTAATCACAGGCGAATAAGTCTTAAACTTTGAAAGTTAAGAACTTATTCCACCAACATTTCCCCTATTACAAAATATTGTTAGACTCATACTTGCTTCTTATTGTTAGTGCGTTGTATCCTCCTTTTCTCATTTATTTCAGTTGTGGTTATAAACTTAACCATTCTATTCTACTTATTCATTTACCCCTTTATTTAATTTTCCTTTCTTATTTTGTCCATTATCATTATTACTTTCTTTTATCTTCATTACCTCTTCCTTTTTGCTTGGAAGTGACACACCTGAGCCTCAATAGGAGACATTGGTATCTCACTACGAGTTTCAAATAAATCTGAGATAACCCTCTCTTACAAAAGCTTATTTGTGAATGTTTAGTTGTTTGGCAACTGTCAATTCTATACTCGTAGTTCGACAAAGACTCCAGCCATTTGTGGATCCAATCTCCTTCCCTCCTTTCCCTTCTCACATCTTTCCGGTGCTGTCCTGCTTTATTCCATCCCATTCTTCGCACTTGTAGGGAACACACCTGAGAGAACCATCAATCGATTCAAAAGAAAGAGAAAGACAATCTTTCCAAAGAAATCATTAGGTATTTGATTTTTTTTAATCAAACCCTCTCTGTTCTCCTCACTCTCCCTGCATCTGTGTACGCAATTTACAATTCGACATCTCATCCAAGATCAATTAACAGAGACAAGTGTTGAGCAACCGTCGCCTTCAAAGCATCCCTGCTGTAAGCGGCCCAACTGATGGTGTGTGGTGTCAATCCTGTCAAACTCAGAAAAGAGGTATCAGCATTATTATTGTATTATTTTTCGTTGTAAATATAAACAATAATATTGTTTACCTTTCTGGAAACAGATTCTCTTTGATAGGAAGCATTTACGAGATAAATAATATTTCCCTTAGTTAAGAATTTTCTTTCTTGTTTTTTTTTTCTCTCATTGAAATTGGTTAACTTTTCTCTCTTTTTCCCATACTCAGTTGAGTGACGACGTCCTCACACCACGAGTTGAAACCGGCGTTTCATTGATAGAAAATATTTATAAAAAATATTTCTCCCATTGAAAAAAAAAAAGGGGTTTCTTTCCACTGAGATTTGTTTTAACCTTTTTCTCTTTCTTTCCTTTAGTCAGTTGAGTGACGAAGTCTTCACATCACTAGACTACCTGTCTACACTTAGACCAACACGTAGACATTACAACATTTCACTATTAGTGTATCGTCACTGAAACGACACTTAGCTGTTCAACCACATATAGGCTTACATTCCACGCAGGTCTGTGTCAGTCTCTTCACCCCAGCGTACCAACATGTCGTGGACAACGAACCCCACTGCCCAAAGGGACGACGTGGACGCCTGGCTCAGAGGCATTACAGACTGCCTCACACCAAAGACAATTGAACTGTTATTATTTTTAATAATAATCATAATTCTGAGAAGATTCCTGACACATGATTCAAGCCAGAACCACAACCACGTGGAACTAACCAAAATAACCTGTTCCTTAAGCAATGCCTTCACAGCCCAGCTGAAACTAAGCGACAAGCACATCACCCACCTCCAAGAGGAGCTGACACGTGCCCAGAGCCGCATAGACAAGCTGGAAGTGAAAGTCCAGGACAACTTCAAGTGTCAGACCACTGAGTTCCTGAGAGAGCTGATGCACACTCAACACTGCACAGACCAGCTCAAAGCGAAAGCTCAAGACAAACTCAAAGTGCCTGACGAAGCGGAGCAAGAAACAAAGAAACAAGTTGACAAGCTCCAAGAAGCCCTTGCAGTCACTGAACGTGACAAACTAGAATTAAAAACTGTCCAAAAGCACCTGGTAAACCAACTCCAGTCTGCTGAACATCAGCTAGAGAAAGCCGAAGCTGACATTAAAGATAAGAACTCTGAAATTAATGCTCTGAAAGACCACCTGGAAAGGTGCAGCGCTGAAATGGACCATCTGACCCAACAGCGAGATGACGCCAACGACGAGCTCTACGCGGTCAGAGATGAACTCCAGCACATTTTCCAACAGAAACCAGAGCCAAGAAGGGAGAGACCTCCCTCAGCATCACCCCTGCTGAGCAGAACAGAGTCCTCCATCCAAGAACTGGCATACAGTGAAAGAAGTGAACGGCCACAACCAAAAACGTCACAGGCCTTCACCCCAGAACTCTTCCCTGCTAACAAACGAAGAGAGCTCACCCAGGCAGACTCCAAAGCTGCACAGGGGATGACCTTTAAAGATCTCAACCAGCTGGTGAAGAATATCACTCAGTTCAACCCGAACTCCACAGAGGGTCCCGACATCCAGACCTACATCAGAGATATCAACTTCCACCTAGAGGTGAGACCACATATGACTGACAGAGACAGATTCTACCTCCTCAGATCCACATCCAGTCCAGAGGTACGAAGCTTCCTAGACAGACAACCTGCTCATGTCAAGTCAAACTACCAGCTGCTATGTGAGACACTGATTAAAGAATTCACAGGCCCAGAGTCGGAACACGGTGTGTTAATCGCTATGGAAACCAAACAAGGTCGACAAGAGACTCCCCAAGCCTACTACTACCGCTTTCGACAAGCCTACTTAGGTGCACATAACAAACCTGAACTTGAAGAGGATGTGAACTTCAAAACCCTCTTCCTGAGAAACCTGCACCCCGGATTGAGTCATCATCTTGGCATCATGGCCTGCCCAGGCACCATGACAATTCAACAGCTACGTGACCTGACACACAAGGCCTACATCAAACAAAAGATGAACTCAAAGAAAGGTTTGAAAACATCCACAGTGTCAAACTCCATCAGCCAAGACACAAGCCTTGCACTGGAAGACACCCAGTGGCATGACAATACCACAGTCCTTCGTAAGGAGCACAGAGAACGTGACTCCCATGCCGATGACACCTACCACACTAACCGCATGGAAATGCCATGGGACCAGCCACGCTTCTCAAGTAACCCACAAGAAGGAAACCACTGGAAACCTAACTGGACATCCAAAGGCCATCAACCAAGGCATCCAAAAGCACTCCGTGTGGGTACTCAACAACGAAACCCACCTTGGCACCACTCAGTTAAACACAGCACTGAGTATGCCCAAGAACCAGACAGTTTACCCTCAGAAGACATGGAGCAACTAATGAGGCAACTGAAAGTTTTCATCGGAAATGAGGTAAACATGGATGACGAACAGGATGGCGATGGAACGGAAGACCACCGATTCATCTGATACACCTTCATAACGAACTTGACGACCACTTGTTCTACAACAACACAGAACAAAGTGGCCTCTCACAGTCAACCACTGACAAACACCCAGAGGTACCAGAAAACACCATCCTGGCTACCCATCACTCATAAAGAAACCACCAAACGAGCTCCAAACTCAAGAACCACGTGTGTGCTACAGCAACAACAGTATGCACAGAAGGTCAGAAAGTCTGTCACAACCAGAAGGCATCATCGGAGGAATGCAACAACGGAGACCAAGTTTCGCACTACATCTTCACACATCCGTGCCAAACTACCTCCCAATGTCTGCCCGAGAACTTCCTGCCTTACTGGATTGACCCCCAGCAGATCACAGAAGATCCCTTTTCCAAGGCAAAGATGCAACAAGCTCATCAAAGCTAAGCCATCAAGCAAAAGGGGGGGAGCAAAACAGACTGAGACAGATCTGACCATACATACATGCATACATGCACTACACGACACCCCTAACATACTCACTTACATACAGAAGTTAACCACCTCTACTGTGCAAAACATTCAACAAATATGTTTTCCCCCACAGGTAGAAGCTAACTTCAGAAACTAGCTTAACAACTTAGCTACACTTACCATAGGAAACATGGTAACTACCCATCCAACAAGTACACCTGAGAACACCTCTCACTACATCATGATACCTGACACCTTAGCTGCGCAACCGTAGTTATAAATCATATCAGGAACACTCAACTGCTTTGTTTTGTTTTACTTCTTCCTTCCTTTCCTTCTTTTATTAGGTAAAATGCCTGTCCACCCCATAAGGGTCAAGGTCACAATAATAGGATTGACACACCACTCCTACATTTGTAAGTCACCTTAAAACGAATGTGAGCCAGAGAACTCCCTGCATCATTCGTATCACAAATTGAAAGGCAAATTGGTCTAAACCTAGAACAATTTAGAAGAGAATAAAACAAACAAATCAAATTTAGTCACAAAGTTGATCAATCACCGTACCAAAACAAAATAGAATAACGGTCCTAAAATTGAACTAAACTTTATTCAACGTGATTGACTATTGTGAGAGAGTGAACCTGTTTAGGCCTAGATAATCTAATGCCCTGCACCAGTAAAGTGACCAGTCATGGAGGTGTTGTCTTGTTGTTTGCTGTGTGTGTTTGCTTCCTCTACCCGTTTCTCCAGCGTTCAATGATGTCTTCTCCTCAACCCATCATCGACCGAAGGGGGGATATGTAGCAACATTGAGAATGGACCAAACACGAGGGAAGCGTTCGTACATAATCAAACACAAGGGGCTGCATATTCCAAATTATCCCTGAGGCTATGAGCCAAGAAGACCTTTTGTTGTTTAACTAAAGGAACAACGTTGTCAATGTTTTATAATTTGGCAAGAACAAATCTGTTCAGAAATGGTGAAGCAAGACATCACCTGACCCCTGCGACTAAACAGACTGAACCATTCAGCGTCCCGAGCTAGTTTTCCCCTCATCAATTATATCCTTAAGGCTGAAAAAGTGGACTTGCATACAAAATACCCTTTGTCTTGAAGACAACCATTTGCGAAACTAAACTCTCACGTGGTACACACCACGGATGTGACAGATGCGGACCATAAGGATACCCACACACACACACACATAAGGACTTTCTTACATATCAAAATCCATAAAACTCTTCCCAGGACAATTCTCGATGGACTTTGATTATATGTTGTTTCTACAATATATGTGTGTGTCTCTCATATGCTTAAATGCCATACAATTCATATTTGTTATAAATATTAGAGATACTGGAATGAAAGTGTCGTGTTTCCTATCATTATGCTCGTATGTGTTTAATTCAAAAGATGGCTTGATTGAAATCTGCGTAAAAATGTTTATGTTCTTAAAATGGAAATTATGTCTAAACTGAATCCTCTTGTTTCGAGCTGATGAGTAAGCAGACCACAGAGAACACATGATTCGCGATGAGAGAAGGGGGGGGGGGATAGAATAGACCCCCCTTTCAAATAACCATATAGTATCTTATTGTCCGAATTCCAAATTCCTCCAGGAGGCGGGACAAAACATTGGACTTTAAAACCTTAGACCCGAAAACAGAAACTCTCTCTCTGAAGTCTCTCTGAACTCGCTCTCTGGTGGCTCTCTGAACTCTCTTGTGATCCTCGCTCTTGTGATGCCCGACGCCGGGTGGAGCCGACGATGGTTATAGTCACCATGTAGACGCAGAGACAAATGACCCAAATCAAGATATGGGTTAAAACAGATTTAATTGAAGCCATCTCGTCACACTTTCCTTTCTTTTCTTAGTTTGTTTCTGTTCCGTTAAAAGTCTCGGTTCTAAGTTAAGTGTTGCTGCAAAGTTTCGTTTTAATGTTTCAACTGCAAAACCAGCTTTCAACTTCAAAGACTTTCATTCATCCGCGCCAACACACCACGTGACTGGCTGTCCAAAGATCTATCCAGGCACACGAGAAGATCAGCCAACCAACGGACCGGGAAACCCCCTTTACGACAAAAAGGAGAATCCCCAAAGCAACTCAAAGGACAAGCAAGTAACGCCTCCAGACTCTTAACTGGTGTTTAATATAAAATTGAATCACCCGCCTAAGAAACGATAAAAGGGTGAAATTAATTATTGATGCTTCGTTCAGGTTGTGTCTTATAAGTGCATAGAATCTTGGGAATCTCACCATCTAACTCCTAAAACTCATTCTTCCTCACTCTCTGTCTTTCTTCAACTTGTATGAATGCGTGTGCGTGTGTTTGTGTTAGATATTTGTTTTGTGTGTTAGTCATAGGCTTATAATCAATAAAGTATTGTTTGTATTTGAAAAGAGAAGCATTACTTGTGTTATGTGCTTACCGATTTATTGTCTTGAACTTCGATCTAAGTTACCTATGCTTTGACCCTTGATTTATTTCTTAATTTAGCTGTTAGCTGGGAATTAGTCTTTCTTGGCCAAGAAGATATTATATTTCCTAGAATTAATAATTGTTTATGCTTTCCGTTCATTGGATGAACTGATAAACTGATCATACTATTGATTTTGCTACAGTAAATTCTGAAAATAATTCAATTATTAATTATTGATCATAATCCGTTATGAATAATAATTAATTATATTTATACGTGCGTACAATCGCTACAAGACTAAAGATTTGTGTGTTTCCTATTCACAATGGCTTGTCCTTTGTTGGATGATGTAGTTGATGAGGAAGTTTTAATACTCAGACGAGCATTCAGGCATGAAAGAGTCTTCCGAGATAGGGCAGACCCATTGGCCTTTTCAGACAAATATCTGACTGAGAGGTACAGATTCTCAGGTGATGGCATCAGATATTTCTGTAGGCTGCTGGGTCCAAACATACAGCACAAGACAGCACGGAGCCATGCTCTCATTGTCCCACAGATGGTCTGCGTAGCACTGCGATTCTTTGCAAGTGGCATGTTTCTGTATTCTGTCGGTGATGCAGAAAACCTCAATAAAGCCACTATTTGCCGCACAATAAGAAATGTAAGTCTGGCATTGAAATCTCTTGTGCATATATTTATCACCTTCCCTGGTCACAGAAGATTCATCCACATCAAGGAGGAGTTCTACAAGATTGCAGGTTACACGAATAATAACAGATTACTACAAAATGTTACATTAGCATAGTCACAGTATGACACTCATTATTTTGTGTTACAGCTTTTCCTAATGTAATTGGTACAGTGGATTGCACCCATATTCGTATCCAACGCCCCTCAGGGGCACATGAGGGAGATTATGTTAACAGGAAATCCTTCCACAGTGTCAATGTTCAGGTAAGAATGAGTTATGGTTACTGTCAGCTACATAATTATTCTGTGCATTAAATGACCTTAATAGGCTATATATTTTTACAGATGATCTGTGATGCTGACTGCCTTATCACAAATTTAGAGGCTAAGTGGCCTGGCTCAGTCCATGACTCCAGAATCTTTCGGGCAAGTAGAATTTACCAGAGACTCTCTCTAGGTAAGCCACCCCATTTTTTTTAAGCACCTTGAACATCAAGGGTACAGTACTTGTAAGAATTATGTTTTGTATTCGCAGGTGAGTTCTCTGGTGTGCTGCTGGGGGACAAAGGCTATGCCTGTGAGACATTTCTGATGACTCCCCTTACAAACCCCCAAACCCCAGCACAGCAAGCTTACAACCATGCCCATGCCAAAACCAGGGCTCGAATTGAAATGACCTTCGGCCTCCTGAAATCACGATTTCAGTGCCTGCACCACCTGACGGTCTCCCCAGACAGAGCATGTGATGTGACTGTTGCCTGCACAGTGCTGCACAATATTGCCAGCCTAAGAAAAGAAAGGGCTCCCAGAGTTGCTTTGGATGTTAATTGGGACAATGCTGCCATATTCCCAGATAACAGAAATGGAAGACTTGTTAGAGAACAATACATTGCAAATTATTTCAGTTAATTTAGTTTTGATTTAGCCCATCCCTTAATAAAGGATAATGCAGGCTATATAACTTTTTCATGTGTACATGCATTTTTATTTGGAATCAGCAGCACACACTGTGGTTATCTTCCCAAATTCTAGTTCCACTTCACTGGATCAATAAATTTAAAGTGTATACTTGACATTCATAAAAAAAAGTTACAAGACCACAATGGTTTTGGAATATTTTTCTTTTATTATTTTGCTGTTATCACTTGTCAGCTTGGAGCTTTGGAGAGAAAAAAATATAATGATTAATACATTGTGTTACAGTCATGGTTACAGTATGAACTGAAGTCACTTACTTCTCTTTCTAGTTTCTGGATTTCCAGTTCTAGTTTCCTCAGTGTCTTGTGTTTAATTTGCATCTCAAGGTCCATGTCCTGCAGCTTTCTTTTGTTCACATCAATCTTGACTTCTGTCAGCTTGATCTGTCTCTTTAGATGGGTTGTGTAGAGATATCTGACAGTTTGTGAATTCTGTGAAGACCTTTTAGTTAGCATAGCAGAATTTTGGCATAATGTAAATTTACTTTAGGCAATACGCGCTATGTTACCAGGCTGCTTATCAGGTTGCCCAATGTCAGGATCCTGTAACAAATAATATTTTCTATTAGTACCACTTCCCTGACTTCTTATCTATTATGAACTTATAAAAAAATGTGTCTATTTTCACAAAATACCTCGAGCCTTCTGAAGTCCAGCGACACGGTCTCATCATCGGCAGAAGTGCACTCCACTGCTGTAGATGTGGCTTCCCTCTGCCATTTCAATACTTGTATTGATATTTTTTTGACAGGACATGCAAAGCCTATGATTTAATAAAGAGTACTCACCGGCAAATCATAGTCTGTTGGCTCCAAAAGTGTAAGGGTGCTACCAGCCACTATAAGGCAAAGTCACACAGTTTACAAAACAAAATATATATGGATTTCAATATTTTCCATGTGCAGTTGTATGGCAATAATGTACTTTGTATGAAGAGGCCAGTATCCCTTGCTGGGCCAGAGTCAGTGGATGTCCCTTCCTGGATCCCTTCAATCACTGGCTTCCCTTTATTTAGGTCCAGGGCCAGCTCCTCTGCTGGGGTGAAGTCTTGGGTTGGAGGGCCACCCCCCGTACCAGATATATGACCTTTTTTTTTTATTGCTAAAATCAGCACAGACAATAAAATGTCAGCAAACATGTCACCTATGTTCTCCGCAAACAAGTCACTTACCAGCCTGCAAAATATTCTTGTATTTAATCTTGACTTGCTGCAAAGTCCTTTTTTGGCCAGACATGTTTGTTCTTTAAGAGGAATAGATACAAATGATAAAATAGATTAGATGGATAAAAATAGAGCAAAATATCTGATTATAGATTACATCAAATCAATTAAAAACAAAACCTACATACAAATAGATAAGAGTAAAAAGATTAAAGAGATAATAGACATAAAATAAACTAAATAGATACACATAGTGGGTAAGTGTTTGCAATTATTCTTCATGTTAAATGCATGTTCACTGGTCACATTTAAGGCAAAGTATACAATTATTTTTGAAAATGACAAGTAACTCCTTGAATTGTAATTATGAGGGTTTCAGTGGAGCACTGGTTATTTGGACTACTTACGCATTCAATCGGTCCGCTATTGTTTGCCATGCATTCTCTCTTTGTTTTATTACAGCAGCTGTATTGCCTTTTTTACATATTATATGTTTCACTTCTTCATACGTTTCCATAAGAAGCTGTTGCTCATTAGGCGAAAAGTATGCCGCACGCGTTTTGTCCATTTTCGGATCGGTGATTCTGTGATCGATTTCGTGATCTTTTAAAAAATGCCGTGAACGTGCATTTATCCAAACTATATACACCTGGCTTGACATATCCGCGCGTTCTCATCCTGGCTCAGCAAACGTGCAACGGATTAAGCCAGGATGCACTGATTAAACTAGGTCAAGCCGGGACTGGTCTTTTATCCTGGCTTTCTTAATTCTACTTTTGTGCAATACCCCTCAGGTACGTAAGAATCAGTCAACAAACACGGTGAGTAATGTCTTATCCTGTTGTTGTCACCTGTGTCACGTGTCATATGTTTAGTATAGCCTTCTCCGATGGCAATATAGGATTTATATGTGATAAATGCAAGGAGACAGTCAGGCTGACAGAGAAGATTTCAGAACTAGAAACACGCATCCAAACTTTAATTGAGGATGGTAAGAATGCTAGATCTTTAGATAGTGTCTTGGATGCGCCTAGCATAGTGAACTCTTTACATGATTCGGTTCCGGCTGAAGTAGAGCCCGTGCAGCAGGGCAGATGGGTGACTGTGAGAGATCACCGCTCTAGTCGCGGATCAAAGAACCACTCTTCCATTCCGATTCCCATAACAAATCGATTTGCCCCACTCAGTGAAACACCCACTGAGAATTATGTTGATTGTGCCCTGGTAATTGGTGATTCGATCACACGGAACGTGAAAATAGAGCCACCAGCCACCAAAGTCACATGTTTGCCGGGAGCCAGAGCGCCTGACATCAAAGCAAATTTAAAAGTGCTGGCTAATGCTAATCGTAAATTCTCTAAGATCATTATTAATGTCGGCACTAATGATGTTCGACTCCGCCAGTCGGAGATCACCAAAATTAATATTAAAGAGGTGTGTGAACTCGCAAGTATGATGTCAGGCACTGTAATTTGCTCTGGCCCCCTTCCTCTTCGCAGGAGTGATGAGATAGTTAGTAGATTGGCCTCACTGAATCGCTGGCTGTCTGAGTGGTGTCCGCAAAATAATGGAGAATTTATAGACAATTGGAAAAGTTTTTGGGGCAAGCCTGACCTGTTGAAAAGAGATGGTATTCATCCCTCCTGGGATGGTGCTGCTCTTCTCTCTAGAAATTTGGCTCATAGTCTTAGAGCTAAAACATGACAATCTGGGGCTCAGGTCAGGAAGCAGACAGACTGGCTAAACCGACCGTCTGCTAGCGGCCTCACGTCACCAAGGTCAGATAAATCCCATCACATAGAGCCTCTTTCACCTAGATATCATCATATAGAGACTGTGTCTGTTCCCCGAATATGGAAATCCAAAAAACGTCAGGTTAAAAATGTAATTGATGTTCATCAAATAAAAACAGATATAATACAGATGAGCAAATGATAAAGCTTGGGTTGCTGAATATTTGATCCCTTACTCCAAAATCACTCATAGTTAATGATATGATTTCAGATTATAATCTAGATGTGCTGTGTTTTTGACAGAAACCTGGTTAAAACCAAATGATTATATTACTTTAAATGAGTCAACCCCACAAGATTTCAGTTATAAACATGAACCTCGTCTGAAAGGCAAAGGGGGAGGTGTTGCTGTAATTTATAGTAATATTTTCAAAACCACTAAGAAATCTAGTTTTAAATATACTTCTTTTGAAGTGTTGGTTCTTAATGTAAAAATATATAGTGTAAACGATAAATCACATTTGAGAATTCTGCTGGCTACTGTATACAGGGCACCATAAAGATTTTATCAAAGAATTTGCTGACTTTCTATCAGAATTAGTATTGGCTGCAGATAAAGTACTAATTGTTGGTGATTTTAATATACATGTAGATAATGAAAAATATGCATTGGGATTGGCATTTAAAGATATTGTAAACTCAATTGGAGTTAGACAACACGTGTCGGGACCTACTCATTGTCGTAATCATACTCTAGATCTAATACTATCACATGGAATAGATATTGATGCCGTTGAAATTCTGCAGCAGAGCGATGACATCTCAGATCATTATCTAGTCTCATGTAAATTACATTTAGCCAAGGCTGCAAAGCTGACTCCGTGTTATAAATATGTTAGACCTATAACTTCTGCCACTAAAGATTGCTTTATCAATAATCTTCCTAATCAGTTTCATCATCTCAGCATCCCAGATAGCTTAGAAGAGCTCGATATTGCAACATAAACTTTTAACTCTCTCTTTTCTAGCACTTTAGACACAGTTGCTCCATTGCTCTTAAAGAAGAATAAAGAAAATAGTCCAACTCTGTGGTACAACGAGCACACCCAGGCCCTTAAGAGAGCAGCCAGAAAAATGGAGCGCAACTGGAAGAAAACTAAACTAGAGGTATTTCGGATTTCATGAAAAGAGAGCTCGATTGCTTACAGAGAGGCTTTAAAAGCTGCTAGATCTGCTTATTTTTCAACCCTATTAGAAGAAAATAAACATAATCCTAGGTATTTATTTGAAACAGTAGCTAAACTAACGAAAAAGAAAGCTTCAAGCTCAGAAGTGTCCAGGCAACACAGCAGTAATGACTTTATGAACTTCTTCACTTATAAGATCGATAATATTAGGGACAAAATTATAACTATGCAACTGTCTACACCAGTATCGCATCAGACAGTGCATTGTAGTCTCCATGAGGAAAAATTTGATTCATTTGTTGGCATAGGAGAGGACGAATTTTCTAAACTTGTTAAATCATCTAAATCGACAACATGTATGTTAGACCCTATACCGACTAAACTACTGAAAGAGATGCTTCCAGAGGTCATAGATCCTCTTCTTACTATCATTAATTCGTCTTTGTCTCTAGGATACGTACCAAAAACCTTTAAGCTGGCTATGATAAAACCGCTTGTTAAAAAAACGCAACTTGATCATACAAAATTAGTCAATTACAGGCCGATCTCGAATCTGCCTTTTCTATCAAAGATATTAGAAAAAGCAGTATCCTCACAACTGTGTTCCTTTCTAGAAAGAAATGATATCTGCAAGGATTTTCAGTCAGGATTCAGACCGTACCATAGTACCGAGACAGCTCTCATCAGAGTCACAAATGATTTGCTCTTATCATCCGATCGTGGTTGTATCTCTCTATTAGTGTTACTTGATCTTAGTGCTGCATTTGATACTATTGACCACAACATTCTTTTAAATAGACTCGAAGATGATGTTGGCATTAGTGGAGTTGCACTAGCATGGTTTAAATCATACTTATCTGACCGTTATCAGTTTGTAGCAATAAATGAAGATATTTCTTTTCGATCAACAAGTTCAGTATGGCGTACCACAAGGCTCAGTACTAGGACCGTTGCTGTTCACTCTGTACATGCTACCCTTAGGAGATATCATTAGGGAACATGGAATTAGTTCCCCTTCAGTCGCTCACGTTCGACGTGACGACGTTAGGGGATCACTTCAGGGAGCCCTATCAACTTCGAGTATCTAAGAACAAGCCAATGAACGTTGGCGTGCGTGAACGCATCATGCGCCCCCGCCCCGCAGCGCGGGTATAAAACAGGAAGCGGGCGCGAGCACACACCGTCTTTCATTTCGGAGCGCGAGTTTCCTGTGACTGTGTGTCTGAGATTCAACGCCTTTTGAAGACTCGAGGAAGATCTCTGTTCCAGTGTTGGTGTGACGGCGCGATCAGCGGTGGCCGCGAGCTTTTTGTTTGTGTGTGTGTGTGTGTGTGTGTGTCCACACAGTGGCTACCCCTGGGCGCCTCAGCACTGTGAGAGCAATTTCCTTTTTTATTTTTACTAAAAGAGCAACACAAGCGGACCCTGCGTCTTTTTCAAGATGTCATTCCGCTTGTGCGTTTCTGGATGCCGTCGTTCCCTGGCGCCAGCAGATGGTCACAATAGCTGCATCTCGTGTTTGGGCATTCAGCACGCTGAGGCAGCTTTTGTGGATGGTTCATGTTCCCATTGCGGGAATATGACTATCGCAGCACTAAGATCGAGACTCGCTTACCTCAAGGGAGGTGCAGTCCCCTCGCCTATGCCCCGATCTAGTGCTTATTCTGCCCTGCAGAATAGGCCTACTTCGGCGCATGACCAGGGTGATCTGAGGATTACCGTGAGGGCTTCCCCGCCGAGGCAATCTCCGCGGGCCCCTCACGCCTCTCATGTGCTGTTGCCATCGGCGCCCCTTTGCGAACGGCTCGGTCCTTCTCCGGAACGACCAGTCGTTTCCTTTGGGGCACCAGCTGACGATCAGATGTCGATCGCAGCATCGGAGGGGGAGCGGTCATCTGGAGATGACGACTCGGCTGCGTTGCCCCCTTCGGGGTGTGTAGCGTTGTCCGAGCCGGATCCAGAATGGGCCGCTATGCTATCCCGGGCCGCCGAGAAGGTCGGGCTTGCGTGGAATCCTCCACCACGTCCCGAACCTTCTCGGCTGGACGATTGGTTTCTCGGGGCGGGCCGTGCTGGTTCTCAGTGTGCCGCCCCGGTACCTTTTTTTCCGGAGGTGCATGAGGAGCTTTCTAAGACGTGGAAGGCACCGTATAGTGCCCGAAGCCGTCCTAGTGGCTCCTCTCCCCTCGCCACCCTCGACGGCGGGGCAGCTAAGGGGTATGTGGGGATCCCCCCGGTGGAGCGGGCTGTCGCGATGCAGTTGTGTCCGGCATCCGCCTCCTCCTGGCGGGGTGACCCACGCCTCCCTTCCAAGGCCTGTAAGTTCTCGTCCGGTCTAACGGCGAGGGCTTGCAAGGCCTGTGGACAGGCTGCTTCCGCTCTTCATGCCATGGCGCTCTTGCAGGTCCACCAGGCCCAGGCGCTCATGGACATGAACGAGGCTGGTTCTGACCCAGAGCTCCTCCGGGAGCTCCGTGTGGCAACCGACCTCGCCCTCCGGGCGACGAAGGAAACCGCACGTTCAGTCGGTCAGGCGATGTCCACCTTGGAGGTCCAGGAGCGCCACCTTTGGCTCAACCTGGCGGACATGAGGGACACCGATAAGTATCAGTTCCTGGATGCCCCTCTCTCCCAGGTTGGGTTGTTCGGCGACGCGGTCGAGAGCTTTGCCCAGCAGTTCTCGGCCGCACAGAAGCAGACGGAGGCCATCCGACACATCCTGCCCCGGCGGACCGCTGCTGCTCCCACCCGCCCGCCGGCCGCAGCCCCTCCGTCTACTCGTCGCCGAGGTCGGCCTCCTGCAGCGTCCTCCGCTCCCGCTAAGCCCCAGCAGCAGCCATCATCCAGGCCTCGGCGTGGAGCAAGCCGCAGGAAGCGGACCCCGCCCGTCCAGGCCGCTACCGATCCAGGAGGTAAGCGTGGGTGCAAACGACCCTGAGACGGGCGGCCCAGAGGTGGATCAAGTTGCTCTTCAGGAGATGGCGGACGAGCCACTCCTTCCCCCGGTGGAGGGCCGGGCGGAGAATCTTTTGTTCCCTTTTCTTTTTGTTCCGCCACTGACCCACGGGTCAGTGGTACCCACCTTTTCAATAAAAGAGCAATTTCTGAAACCTCTGGGCCCCAAGAGGGCGCGCTTGGCAGTCGACGACGCGATGCCTTGTCACTCCCAAGCCCCTCTTTCATCGCCAGCGGGCAGCAGTGGCTGTGTCCTGGACGCAGTATCGCCTCCGCACACTCACTCTGCCCTTCGACGGAAGCAGGTACGTTTTGCACCACACGTTCAGACCCCACTTCGGGCCGCTGTGCCGTCCGAGTCGGGTCCCTGCATTCCGCCACGCTGCCCCACTCTGGTTACGTCTGTGGTGCCGTTGGTCCCGCTTGCTCGGTCTCTGGGAGCTTGGTTAACGCTTCCCAGCCCGTCTCGCTGGCTCACCCGTACCATCAGACTCGGCTATGCGATTCAATTCGCCCGGCGCCCCCCTGCTTTCAGGGGCATCCTGTTCACCCGTGTTCTGGCGGACAGTGCCCCTGTTCTCAGGGCGGAGATTGCAGTCCTACTGGCGAAGGACGCAATCGAGCCAGTCCCTCCAGCCGATATGAAGACCGGCTTCTACAGCCCGTACTTCATTGTACCCAAGAAAGGAGGTGGGTTACGACCAATCTTGGACCTGCGCGTCCTGAATCGGTCCCTGCACAGGCTACCATTCAAGATGCTTACGCAGAAACGCATTTTCAAATGCATCCGTCCCCAAGATTGGTTTGCAGCGATCGACCTGAAGGACGCGTACTTTCATGTCTCGATTCTCCCTCGACACAGACCGTTTCTTCGCTTTGCGTTCGAGGGACGGGCATATCAGTACAAAGTCTTACCCTTCGGGCTGGCCCTGTCGCCCCGTGTCTTCACGAAAGTCGCGGAGGCGGCCATTGCTCCCATGTGCGAGCGTGGTGTTCGCATTCTCAACTACCTCGACGACTGGCTTATTCTCGCCCAGTCGAGAGAGCAGTTGTGCGAACACAGGGACATGGTGCTCAGTCACCTCAGCTACCTAGGGCTTCGGGTCAACTGGGAAAAGAGCAAACTCACCCCCGGGCAGAGGATCTCTTTTCTCGGTATGGAGTTGGACTCGATCAACATGACAGCGCGTCTCACCGAGGCCCGCGTCCAGTCAGTGTTGAACTGCGTGAGTACGCTCAGACGCAGAACAGCGGCACCACTGAAACTGTTTCAGAGGCTCCTGGGGCATATGGCATCTGCAGCCGCGGTAACGCCGCTCGGATTGCTTCATATGAGACCGCTCCAACACTGGCTTCACGATCGAGTCCCGAGATGGGCGTGGCAGAGCGGCTCGTGCCGGGTTCCAGTAACCCCGCACTGTCGCCAAACTCTCAGCTTGTGGTCGGACCCTTCGTTCCTGCGGGCAGGTGTTCCCCTAGAACAAGTGTCCAGGCACTCTGTGGTCTCCATGGATGCCTCTATCACCGGCTGGGGGGCCACGTACAACGGGCATGCAGCTTCAGGTCTGTGGACGGGGCCTCAACTGCATTGGCACATCAACTGCCTCGAGTTGTTAGCAGTACATCTTGCGCTGGGCCGCTTCAAAACGTCGCTACAAGGCAAGCATGTACTGATCCGTACGGACAACACTGCGACTGTTGCGTACATCAACCGTCAGGGTGGTCTACGCTTCCGCCGCATGTCACAACTCGCCCGCCATCTCCTCCTTTGGAGTCAGAAGCATCTGAGGTCGCTTCGTGCCGTTTACATTCCGGGCCTGCTCAACCGTGCAGCCGACGAGCTCTCACGGCAGCAGGTGCTACCGGGAGAATGGCGACTCCATCCCCAGGTGGTCTAGCTGATCTTCAGGCGCTTCGGGACCGCACAGATAGATCTGTTTGCCGCCCCGGACACGTCTCACTGCCAGTTGTTCTATTCCCTGACCGAGGGGACCCTCGGCACGGATGCTCTGGCACACAGCTGGCCCCGGGGTCTTCGCAAGTATGCGTTTCCCCCAGTGAGCCTTCTGGCACAGACCTTGTGCAAAGTCAGGGAGGACGAGAAGCAGGTCTTGTTAGTTGCGCCGTATTGGCCCAACCGGACCTGGTTCCCGGAACTAGTGCTCCTCGCGACAGCCCCTCCCTGGCCCATCCCTCTGAGAGAGGACCTGCTCTCTCAGAGACGGGGCACCCTGTGGCACCCGCGTCCAGACCTCTGGAAGCTTCATGTCTGGTCCCTGGACGGGACGCGGAGGTTCTAGGTGACCTACCCCCAGCGGTAGTTGACAACATCACTTCCGCTAGAGCCCCCTCTACGAGGTGCCTCTATGCATTGAAGTGGAACCTATTCGTTGAATGGTGTTCTTCTCACGAGGAGAACCCCCGATCATGCTCGATCAGAGCCGTGCTTTCCTTCCTGCAAGATGGGTTGGAGCGAAGGCTGTCTCCCTCCACCCTTAAAGTGTACGTGGCCGCTATTGCCGCACATCACGATGCTGTTGATGGTAAGTCCTTGGGGAAGCACGACCTGATCGTTAGGTTCCTGAGGGGAGCGAGGAGACTGAATCCTCCTCGCCCACTCTCTATACCCTCTTGGGATTTGTCTCTGGTCCTTTCGGCTCTTCAGAGACCACCCTTTGAGCCTCTGCAATCAGCTGAGTTAAAAATCTTGTCCTGTAAGACAGTTCTCCTGGTTGCATTGGCCTCTATCAAGAGGGTAGGGGACCTACATGCATTTTCGGTCGACGAATCGTGCCTGGAATTCGGCCCGGATAACTCTCACGTGATCCTGAGACCCCGGCCCGGATACGTGCCCAAGGTTCCTACCACTCCCTTCCGGGACCAGGTGGTGAACCTGCAAGCGCTGCCCTCGGAGGAGGCAGACCCAGCCCTGGCTTTTCTCTGTCCCGTCCGCGCTCTGCGCTTGTACGTGGACAGAACGCAAAGCCTCAGGACCTCAGATCAGCTCTTCGTCTGTTACGGAGGCCAGCAGAAGGGAAAGGCTGTCTCCAAGCAGAGGATGGCCCACTGGATAGTGGATGCCATCGCCTTGGCTTACGAAGCCCAAGGCGTGCCTTGCCCGCCCGGGTTGAGAGCCCACTCCACTAGAAGTGTCGCTTCTTCTTGGGCGCTGGCACATGGCGCCTCGCTGACAGATATCTGTAGAGCTGCGGGCTGGGCGACACCTAACACGTTCGCTAGGTTTTAAAGCCTATGTGTTGAGCCGGTTTCTTCCTGTGTGCTCGCTTCAACCAGCCGGTAACACCGAAATTCCCGCTCTAGTGTCGGCTTGCTGCGCCACTCCCCTCCACGGAGCGGATACGTGCGCTTTTTTGCTCCAGTCGAGTTCCCCACCTAGGCGAACCCTGTGAGTTCCTCCACACCCCTTCGGCAGTCGGACGTTGCGGAGCGTCCGACGCCAGGCCTAGTGCTCGTATGCTTGTGTAACTTGTGCTAGGCTGGGTTCCATATGTGTGATCCCTGCGGCGATCCCATATGAGTATTCTTCCACGACCAGCTCCCTGCGGTGAGCCCGTGTCTTTCCCTTGGCAGAGCTCGCTCTCCCGTCACTGTCTGGTGTAGCCTCCCCCTTCTTAGGCTGGAGCCACCCCAGTGACATTCCATATGTTGCACTGCCCTACCGGCCAGTCCATATGTGTATTCTCCACATGGTACCTCCCTTCGGGCAGGATGTGGCTCCGCAGCGTCCCTCTCCTCTGGAGGGGCACGCTTTCCCAGTGTTATTCAAGGTTCTCTGTGTGGGTATATGGAACAGCAGTTGAACTCCCTCTACGCAGGTCTTCCGCCCCAGCAGTTGGAGGTCTGAGAGTCTTGCGTAGGGCGCTGGATGTGGCAGCAACCGATGGCGTTTTCCATGGGATCCCCTAACGTCGTCACGTCGAACGTGAGCGACTGAAGGGGAACGTCTCGGTTACTGATGTAACCCTCGTTCCCCGAAGGAGAGAACGGGATACGTGACGTCCCGCCGCCACAGTTGCTGACCATCGCTGTACGGCCGTTATTAAACTCGGCTCCTCAGTGAAAAACGGTGTGTGCTCGTGCCCGCTTCCTGTTTTATACCCGCGCTGCGGGGCGGGGGCGCGTGACGCGTTCACGCACGCCAACGTTCATTGGCTTGTTCTTAGATACTCGAAGTTGATAGGGCTCCCTGAAGTGATCCCCTAACGTCGTCACGTCGACGTCACGTCTCCCGTTCCCTCCTTCGGGGAACGAGGGTTACATCAGTAACCGAGACGTTTTCACTGTTATGCTGATGATACTCAGCTCTATATTTCTTCACGACCCGACGAAACTTACCAATTCACAAAATTAACGGAATGCATAGCCGATATAAAAAATTGGATGACTAGTAATTTCCTACTACTAAATTCTGAAAAAAAAAAGAGATTCTAATTAATGGACTAAAAACTTCCACACGTAATAACCTAGAATACTGTCTAACACTTGATGGCTGCTCTGTTAAGTCTTCGTCGTCAGTTAGGAACCTGGGTGTGCTCTTTGATACCAATCTCTCATTTAAAAGTCACGTGTCTAGTATCTGTAAAACCGCATTTTTCCATCTTAAAAACATATCTAAATTACGCCATATGCTCTCATTAACAAATGCAGAACAATTAGTTCATGCGTTCATGACATCAAGGCTAGATTATTGTAATGCTCTACTGGGTGGTTGCCCTGCACGCTTAATAAATAAACTACAGCTAGTTCAAAACGCAGCAGCTCGAGTTCTTACCAGAACCAGGAAATATGACCATATTAGCCCGGTTCTGTCAACACAGCATTGGCTGCCTATTAAACATCGTATACATTTTAAAATATTGTTGATTACCAACATGACATCATGACTTTGCGTAAACATACACGCCACTTTCAATTCAAGTGGCGTGTTATCTATACGCATTTTGAGCTATCCGCGTGTATGTCCACGCCGAAATCTTTTGCGTGTATGTCTACGCCATTAAATGTCCGAGTGATTTCGCGTGTATGTGTACGCCGTTAAATGTCCGAGCGAAACGAAGCAAAATCTATATCTACATCTGTGGAGCGATATTTTTTTTTCCTAGGATGGTAGGAGAAGACTCATAAATGGTATTAACCCCAGTGACGGGTAGGTTTAGGGACGGGGTTGGGGTAGGTATACATAATACAGTAAAATAACGTTAAGTCAAAGGCGTTGATAAACACGCTGAAAAGCGATTATGCGTGTTGATAGCACGCCAAAAATGGAAATACGGATTGGCGTGTCATACATACGCCATTTCATGAGATCAGTCTGTGATTACTTACAAAGCACTAAATGGTTTAGCTCCGCAGTACTTGAGTGAGCTTTTAAAGCATTATAGTCCTTCACGTCTATTGCGATCTCAAAATTCCGGCCAGTTGATAATACCTAGAATATCAAAATCGACTGCTGGCGGTAGATCCTTTTCCTATTTAGTACCAAAACTTTGGAACAGTCTTCCTACCATTGTCCGGGAAGCAGACACACTCTGTCAGTTCAAAGCTAGACTAAAAACACATCTCTTTGACCTAGCATACACATAATACATTATAGACTTCGATAATTCAATGTTAGGCTGCATAGATTAGGTCAGCCGGAACTGGGAACACTTCCCTTAAATCCAGATGTACTCGTTACATCATAAGAAGAATGGCATCTACGCTAACTTTAGTGTCTTTGTTTATCCCGAGGTTTTCCTGCAGCCTGCCGGATCCAGGCCGTATCCAGATCTGACGAAGGAGATTCGCCTGGACCCGATGACAATGCAGTGCTGAAGTGTCAACTATCCTCTCCCTATAGAGGATCCCTTTCCCACTCTACAGATAAAGCGTTGTTGAAAATCTGTAAAAATTACAAACCTGCGCATACATATTCAAACGAATATAACTATAGAATCAATTTTTAATGTGCATGTGAACGCCATCAGGTCACAGGTTCGCGTTTAAAGTCTGTTTAGAGAGAACGCCGTCGTCTTAGTGGCCCCTAATGTAATAACAAATGATAATTTTGCTGGAAGTGAATCGATCAAAACCAACTTTAGCCGAAAATAACATTATTCAAAATCGCTATAAAGCCAAAACAATCTCTGTTACCGTAAATTGTATGTTTATCTCTGTAAAGCTGCTTTGAAACAATCTCCATTGTTAAAAGCGCTATATAAATGAAGATGACTTGACTTGACTTGACTAGTATAGTGCACATATTTAACAAAATACTCCTTTTACTATTTTTTTCTAGTCATTAAATGGCTTTCCTGAGGTAAATGTAATGTACTGTGACATAATTGTTCTCTTGCAGTTTTATTGACCTCTTTCCGTGGTTGAAAAACACTGATTGATCGACATTATGTATGAGGCATAGGGGTGTAACGATACACAAACCTGACGGTTCGGTTCGTCCCACGGTTTTGAGGTCTCGGTTCGGTTCGGTTCATTTCGGTGGGGTGGGGGGGTTTAGAAAGCTAAAATTGCTTTTATTTTTTATTAAACAGTGCTTTAATGAACAAATTGTGTCCTTGTCTTTAAATTAATTCAATTACAAGTAAACGTTTCTCAAGGATAACAAAATTATCTGCTAATGCTGTAAACTACAGCCCTTACTTGCACATTACTATAACATTAAAGCTTAACAACAGAGCCTAGACTTTTAGCCTAAATGATATAATAATAATCAACACTCAAATAACAAATTGTATGAAAACATGTAAACTGCACATAAGGCAATTTTTGCATTAACATGTTTCAACTCTAATTTGTTATTGTTATATAA
The DNA here is from genome assembly GCA_029959095.1 of Rhinichthys osculus. Taxonomy (NCBI): domain Eukaryota; kingdom Metazoa; phylum Chordata; class Actinopteri; order Cypriniformes; family Leuciscidae; genus Rhinichthys; species Rhinichthys osculus. Next base: position 10,941,012 of record JARWKJ010000014.1, on the reverse strand, counting down.
TAATTTACACAGTTGCTGTTATTTTCATGACAACTATTTCAAACATACATTAAATAATCAAGATATCATAAACAGGTTAAGTAAAATATAATATATAGGCTAATATATAGCATTTATTTAGTGAAAGAGTTAGCAAACCAGCAAGCTGTGGACACTGAATGACTTGCCTGAGGTAAATATAAAGCTATATGAAAAACTAAGCGTTTTATTGACGTATTTCCGCTGTTGAAACACTGATTGAGTGTTTACACAAGTTATGATGCCTTTCAGTAAGTATACTGTATCTTTCAACATAACTTCGGGTGTCCATTCATGTTTATTCTGTAAGTGAGGAAGAGATGATCGCGCTCCGCGCTGCCGCATGCATACAGTGATATCTGTCACGCCACATCTAAGAGCGCCAAAACGGCATTTATTGTTTACATTTCGTGATCAAATAATTTGAAAGATTACACCTTGCTTATTATCAAAAGTAACAAAACACTGAGCTTATTGCGATTATATGTGGTTAATGGTGGTTAGGCAACAGCCCTGTATTCGTTGTGTACACATAACACATGAGGTGCAATGAGCCGGGGCTGGGCTGGGCGGGGCAGCAGGGGGAGGGGCGTGTTCGGTTCGCCATGAGAGTATCGCGATACGTATCGTGGGTGGTGTATCGCGGTTTTTCGGTTCGGTTCAAATATCGTTACACCCCTAATGAGGCATACTTTTCGGTAAGTTGTACTGTATCTTTAAAGGGACACTTCACCCATTTGCAATAAGCTTTGTATCTTTAGAAACCCAGTCATATTATTGAATGGTCATGGTTTATTCCCTTATTTTCCCCTGAGATGGGAAAAATAAGGATTTAAGTGTTCCACTTCCTGCTTTTTATGACGTAAAAATCGTAATTTTGCGTCATAAAAAGCAGGAAGTCCCATTTCTTTATATAAGGGTTGAGACTACAAACACTAGCTCATCATTTATCCAGGGTGTGGGACCCACTCACGCTACAGACCTATCACAGATCAGTGGGTGGGACTTCACTTGCATACAGAAAGCAATTTAAGCCATCTTGTTTGGAAGCTAAGCTAACAAGCGCTGTGGAGATAGGAAGTTACGACAATGATGGAAGAAACTAAACATGATATGGAAGAAGAGGATTTTTAAATTATGCTGCTCGAATCCGATGTTCGTGGCTGTCTTTACGAGCCGCAATATAGTGAAGAGCAGCTGAAGCTGATGGAGGAACAGGAGGTGGCTGCTCCAGACAGGAGACCTGCCTGTCGCGGACGAGGAGCCCGGACTGGCTCGAGCTGGGAGAACTGCTGGTGCCGCAGTTCTCTACCTGGATGTTCAGTCAGAACACGCGGAATGCACACCGTGGTCAAAGCATGATATTGCATGATACCTGGACTGAACATCCAGGTATCATGCAATAATTCACCATATAGAAAGAAATACAAACGAGGAGTAATTCACTAATGAGTTTTCCAATGTAACGGGGTTCGTTGTTGTGGGAAGAATGAGCCGGGAACCGGCGAACATTTAAACATTTTAATAGTAAAATAAACAAATACAAAACAAAAGTATGCCAGCAGCCACACACAACAGAAACAAAACACAACATAAAACCAGGCCTGTTCCTCTCTCGATCTGCCCTGTCGTCGCTCCTCCTTTTATGCTTCCGCTCCTCGGTGAGAGACGCGAGACCGGTGCGTCTCACAGGTGACAGGTGTCGTTCATTATCACTCACGCCACCGGCCTCACGGCATCCTCTCACGTCCCTCGCCCTCGTCCTGCTCGCCACAGCCAACTAACTAGAAATTTTGTGTGAAATTAATTTGTAACTCTGGTGGCAGCTAACATTAGCCTTGTAGACCAAAGCGTGATTTCTCTGATGTTTGCGCTGTTCTGGATTAGTGGGGGTGGCTTGCGGAGCTGTGCAATGTGGTGCATTGTGGGAGTTGTTGTTTTACATACAAATGCACCCTAAAGTTATTTTCTGTCTTTTCTCGGTCAAGAGGGCACCAAATTCAAAAATTATTTTACATTGCGACTACATATATGACCCACTTTCAATAAAGATTAATGTTGAAATGGGTGAAGTGCTCCTTTAAATAAAAAGTAACAGATGATCGATTTACTTGAACTGAGGCGCTAGGGATCTGTCACAATAGACAGAACCTGAGAGCTGATTTTTTTTTTTTTTCATATCAAAAGTAACCTGCTCTGTCTAGTCTGTCGGTGTCAGTGTCCTCTTTGCTCCGCGATTTTTCTCTGTGTGAGAGCGTGTGAAAAGTTTCAATTGCATAAAGCGCCTTTCAGACAGGATGCGGAATGCGTGGCGCTGGTCGCTGGGTTCAACGTTAAAAAGTTGAACTATTTTGAACTTTGACCACGGCGTGCATTCCGCGTCCTGTCTGAAAAGCGCTTGAGTCTCAAGCTGAATGCGTGAGAGTTGGCAGCCCTGCGGGGAAAAATAGTTGGCAGCGTTCCTCCTTCCGCCATGCTTCTTCTCCATGTGAGGATTGTTTACATTAGACTAGAGTGCGCACTGCGCCGCATACACACTGTGGGGATTGTTGCATACACATTTATACATGTGGGGATTGTTTACATCAGAGTGCGCACGTGGTTTGCGCAGCATATACGCAGTGTTTTTTAAGCGGTTGATGCAAAATAAGCTAATGCACGTTCTAAAAATCTAAATTCGGATCTATTATTTTTCACGGTATTTTGTAGGGCTGTAACGATATGCGATATGAAATCAAAATCGCGATACGCAGGTCCACGATCCTGTATCGCGATGTGAGAAGGCACAATCGCGATCGACACACCCCTTCCAACTCCCAGATTTATCCTTCCTGTCCAGATCCAATGCTACCACATCTTTAAATTACTATTAGTATTATTTGACGTTAACATTATAAAATACGTAGACCTACACCACAAAACTAGTTGAGGATAAATTAAAAATTTATAAATTTAATTTTATCTGAAAGCGTCCTCCAATTACGTGTGCTACCTTAAGCTTTCATGTGATGCGCGGCGTCACGCGAGCTAGTTGAAGAATGTGAAGAACGTGAGGAAACATGGCAACCAACCCAGAGATCGTAGGACCCTCCTAATACTTTTAAAGGGTTAGTTCGCTCATTTAAGCAATGACGTTGTATGCAATCCTTACCAGCACTATAGTGCATACACACTGACCCACTCTGTTGTCACCTCCCTGGTCAGAGTTCTGGCCGCTGGAAGTTTTTCAATAAAGTACTCCCGGATATTTTCCGGGGCAACAAAACTGTGCGTTTTTACGTGAAAAAATGATTTGCGTTTCAAAGCTTGATTAATTTACCACACAAAAAACGTGCCGGTCAAAATTCATACCTCAGTTTTAATCGGCACTATTTTCTATCCATTTCTATCAATCCCCGCTGCTGTCAACGTCAACAGTGCGCACGTTCCGATCAGCTGTTCCATAGTGTTTACACAATCGATTGACAATGACCTAAAAAGTATTAAATTAACAATGGTGCGAACTTGTAAATTCCCAGGCTGTGACCACAAGGATCAAAGTTCAGATTCCATCGTTTTTCTGTTTCGAATATAACTATGAGACAGCTTTGGCTGGTTGCCATCGGCTACTCTGCGGGAGCTAAAATATCCAGAATAAAGGATTTTCGTGTGTGTAGTGCTCACTTCAGCGAAGACGAATTAAACCCCAACCAAGGAGGAAAAGGAAAATTAAAGAGTTTTGCTGTAACAGTACCACGGGTAAGCTCTATTTACTAACTTTATGATCCCATGTCTAAACTGTACTGTAAACAAGCTGATGTTTAGACTCCATTATAAAACACGTGAAAAGATGTCTAATATAAAAACAGTATATAGGGATATTGGTACAATTTGCTGAGAAAACTATTTGATTGAACACACACACAATTGAGGTTTTGTGTTGCAATCAATAACATTGTCGTTGTGCTAAAATTACTTTCATCATCTGATCCGTCTGACATTGTGCTAAAATTGGTTTCATCATCAGAAGTTTCGCAGTCAGACATGTTGTCAGCGAGTCGCGCTATCAACAGCTGATCAGAACGTGCGCACTGTTGACGTTGACAGCAGCGCGGATTGATAGAAATGGATAGAAAATAGTGCCGATTAAAACTGAGGTATGAATTTTGACCGTCGTGTTTTTTGTGTGGTAAATTAATCGAGCTTTGAAACGCAAATAATTTTTTTAATGTAAAAACGCACGGTTTTGTGGCCCCGGAAAATAACCGGGAGTACTTTATTGAAAAACTTCCAGCAGCCAGAACTCTGACCAGGGAGGTGACAACAGAGTGGGTCAGTGTGTATGCACTATACTGCTGGTAAGGATTGCATTCAACTTCATGTCTTATATGGGCGAACTAACCCTTTAAGTCAGCAGTATGGCAACATTTCGGCTACCCGGTGGAGAACAAGGATGGCAATCGTGTAGTCGACAAGACCCACACAATTTGCCGTAAGTGTTTCAAGAAGCTTCCCCAACCGGCCGGCAACACAACCAACATGCAGATGCATATCTTAAGGCACCATCCCGACATCAGTTTAGCTCGTGCACAGAAAACAACCCAACAGCAGCAGCCTACACTGCCTAGTTTATTCCAAGCAAAGTTTCTAGCCAATTCAGATCGAGCACAAAAAATTACTGATGCAATTGGAATTTTTATGTCACTGGATATGCGCCCCTTTTCGGTTGTTGAAAACGAGGGATTTAAGTATTTACTTAGTGTGCTCGAGCCCCGTTATGCATTACCAAGCCAGGCGCATTTCTCTCAAAATGTGCTACCAAAACTTCTGGAGAAAACAAAGGCTAATGTAACGGGTAAAATAAATTTGTCAAGTCAAGTCATCTTCATTTATATAGCGCTTTTAACAATGGATTGTTTCAAAGCAGCTTTACAGAGATAAACATATAATTTAAGGTAACAGAGATTGTTTTGGTTTTATAGCGGTTCTTGGATAATGTTATTTCCAGCTAAAGTTAATTTTGATTGATTCACCTCCGTCGAAATGATCAGACTTTAAACGCGAACCTGTGATTAACTGTAAGGCTCCAGCTTGTAATGACTCTCCCTGCCTCTAGTTGGCGCTGACCTGTAATAACTCTCCCAGCCACTAGGTGGTCCCAGCTTCTGTAAAATGCTTCGTTGCCACTCATTAGTATTTGATTTCATCCACCTGTGGGGGTCATTAGCTAGTTTGTGTTGGCCTATTTAAGCATGCCTCTTTCTTTCAGTTGTGTTCAGTCTTGAGCCTACTATGCCTGTATTTTCCTTGCCAAGAAAGCTAAGTCAGTTGTATTTTTGGATTTGCCTTTTGCTCATCTTTTGTTTATTTGATTTATTCTCTGGAAGCTCGGCTTCCTTTTTGTTGTACTTTCAAAACTTGGACTCTTCAGTAAAGATACCTTTTGTTCATTTATCTAAGTCTGCAAGTTATTCTTCTGCCCTTGGGTCCATCTGCTGTTTGTCATCCACAATAGCTCAGTGGTAAAGAAGCAGTTCAGTTGACTTGAAGACCCGAGTTCAATCCCAGCATCAGACACCCATCACAGCAAGACTGAACCATGGAAGTGGACCCAGCAGAAGATGCCACACCTACCTCCAATGTTGATCGTATTCTAGCTGCACTGTCTGGCCAAGCCTCCACCATTCACAGACATGAGCAGATTCTTTCTGAGATCCTACAACGCTTAAGTGAGCAGACTGCACCTCAAGCCTCTCCAGTTTTTACCAGCCAACCTGTGCCAGCTGACAGACCCACACCTCCATTGACTGCCCTTTTTCCTGAGCCGAGACTGCCAGCACCAGAGAGGTATGACGGTAATCCTGAGAGATGTCGAGGTTTTATTACTCAGTGTACTCTGGCATTTGGATTACAACCTAACAGCTTTCCCACAGAGAACGGCAAAGTGGCATACATCATCACTCTCCTCACCGGAAAGGCGCTGGACTGGGCTACGGCTTTGTGGGAACAACATTCCCCGCTTACTGACAGTTGTGACCTGTTTGTTGCAGAGATGAGGAGGGTCTTCCATCACCCTACCAGTGGGGGAGAGGTTGACCACAGGCTGCTTCAGATATCTCAAGGGACAAAGAGTGTGGCAGAGTTTGCAATAGAGTTCCGCACATTAGCCTCAGAGAGCGGTTGGGATCAACGAGCCCTGAGAGCAACTTTTCACCGAGCCCTGTCCCCTGAACTGAAAGATGAACTGGCCTTCCGAGACCCGGCTCCTGACCTTGAATCCCTTATTGACATTTCCATCAGGGTGGACAACCGCATTCGAGAGCGCAAACGGGAACGTCGTGGGGAGGTCAGACTGCCTGAGCCACAAGTTTCTAGCAGTGCCATTGAATTCCCTCAACTTCCCATGAATTTCGAGGAACCCATGCAGTTGGGAAGGGCCAGACTGTCGCAAGCCGAGAGGGAACGACGCATGAGGGAGAAATGCTGCTTGTACTGTGGAAAGCCAGACCACTTCAGGTCCAACTGTCCCGAGTTGACGGGAAAAGACAACTCTCGTCCAAGAAGAGGGGGACTGGGACGAGAGTAATCACTTTTCCCCTACCAGCAGCTTCTGGGGTTTCACTCGACGTTTTACTGCATTGGGGTAACCAGCATCACAAGCTTCTGGCCTTCCTTGATTCAGGGGCTGCTGGAAATTTTATGGACTTTACTTTGGCCAGACACCTGAGAGTTCAGCCCATCTCTCTTCAAGAACCCCTGACCATAACCGCATTGGATGGGAGACCCCTGGGATCTGGTCAGGTAAGCCAGTGCACTACACCCCTTCATCTCCAAATTGGTTGTCATAATGAGAAGATGCAGTTTTTCTTGATCCATTCACCAGAGTTTCCTTTAATTCTTGGCTTCCCATGGTTATCCCTTCACAATCCTCATATAGATTGGACTGCTAGGGTAGTAACTGCTTGGGGCACTAATTGTGGGATTTCAGGTCTCTCTCTCTGTTATTTTTCCGAGTTTCTGAAGACACCTACTGATTCACGACTAACCACCTTTAAGCTGCCGCCCATTTCTCTCAAGCCACCAGCCCAATCCACAGAGCTACTAACTATTCCCAAGCTTAAACCTGTGGCCTCCAGGTTCCCGGTGCATCCTCCTGAGCTGTCTCGAGTCCCCTTAGAATATCCAGACCTCTGTGAAGTCTTCAGCAAGACCCGCGCAGCCTCTCTGCCACCCCATAGGCTGTATGACTGTGCAATAGATCTGCTCTCGGGAACCTGCCCTCCTCGAGGGAGACTTTTTTCCCTTTCTGCCCCAGAAAGAGCTGCCATGGAGGAATATATCAATGATGCTCTTAAGAGCGGATTCATCCGTCCATCTACGTCGCCGGCAGGGGCTGGCTTCTTTTTCGTGGGGAAGAAGGATGGCGGTCTTCGGCCTTGCATTGATTACCGCGGTCTTAATCGCATCACAGTAAAGAACCGCTACCCACTGCCACTAATGACCACGGCCTTCGAACTCTTACAAGGGGCGACCATTTTCACAAAGTTAGACCTTCGAAATGCCTACCACCTTGTTAGGATACGAGAAGGAGATGAGTGGAAGACGGCTTTTAACACTCCAAATGGCCACTATGAGTATCAGGTAATGCCCTTTGGGCTAGTCAATGCTCCAGCCGTTTTTCAGGCACTTATTAATGATGTGGTACGTGATATGCTAAACAAATTTGTATTTGTTTATCTTGATGACATTCTCATCTTCTCTCGTTGTTATCAAGAGCATGTCCAACATGTCCGACTCGTCCTATCTCAACTGCTGAGGAATGGACTATTTGTGAAACTAGAGAAGAGTGAATTTCATGTCCCCACTGTCTCTTTTCTTGGATTCATTGTCTCTAGGGGCAATGTTCAGATGGATCCTGGCAAGGTTCAGGCGGTTCTGAACTGGCCCCAACCAGGCTCCGTCAAAGAGGTCCAACGTTTTCTGGGATTTGCTAATTTTTATAGAAGGTTCATTAGGAACTTCAGTGCCATTGCAGAACCCCTAACCTCTCTTACCAAGAAGACATCAAGCCCCTTTAAATGGACCGAAAGGGCTGATCAGGCATTCGACCGACTCAAGCAGCTCTTCACTTCCGCACCCATTCTGACTTTTCCAGATCTCGAGTTGCCCTTTGTAGTGGAGGTGGATGCTTCGGACGTCGGGGTAGGAGCAGTCCTGTCGCAGAGAGCAAGGGATGACCACAAACTTCATCCTTGTGCTTACTTCTCACGTCGACTTTCCCCAGCCGAGAGGAATTACGACATTGGTAACCGGGAGCTGTTGGCAGTGAAGTTGGCACTTGAAGAGTGGAGACAGTGGCTGGAGGGTGCCAAACACCCATTCCTTATCTGGACGGACCACAGGAACCTCACCTATATCAGGGAGGCCAAGAGATTGAACTCAAGGCAGGCTCGTTGGGCCCTCTTCTTTAACCGCTTTGACTTTACCCTCTCATACCGTCCAGGTTCCAGGAACTCAAAACCCGATGCCCTCTCAAGGCAGTTTGATCCACCAGAAGTGGAGGGCAAACCCGAACCAATCCTACCCAGCTCCAAAGTGGTGGCATCAGTCCAATGGGGAATCGAAACCGCGGTGAAGAGGGCCCAACAACAACATCCTGACCCAGGTAACGGTCCTCCGGATCGCCTTTTTGTGCCTAATGCCATGCGTTCTGATGTGTTACAGTGGGGCCATGCTTCCCTTCCCTCGGGCCATCCTGGGAGCACAAGAACATTGAAACTCATCCAGAGAAGATTTTGGTGGCCCAACATGCAACGAGACGTTCGGGCTTTTGTTGCTGCCTGTGCTGTGTGTGCCCAGAACAAGGAACCCAGAACCCACCCTCATGGCCTACTGCACTCACTACCTATCCCTACACGCCCCTGGTCCCACATATCATTGGACTTTGTTACAGGTCTACCAAAATCTCAAGGTAACACAGTAATTCTGGTGGTGGTAGACCGATTTTCTAAAGCATGTCATCTTATACCATTACCCAAGATTCCCACAGCAGGCCAGACAGCGGACTTATTAATGCAACATGTCTTCAGAATCCATGGTTTCCCCCAAGATATGGTGTCCGACAGGGGATCACAGTTCACCTCCCGTTTCTGGAAGTCTTTCGGACGTCTAATTGGGGCATCCATCAGCCTGTCCTCTGGTTTTCACCCCCAATCAAATGGACAGACTGAGAGGGTCAACCAGGAGATAGAAAAGACTCTCAGATGCCTGGTATCTAACAATCAGACTGCTTGGAGCTCCCATTTGATCTGGGCTGAATTTGCACACAACACTCTACACCATTCATCTTTAGGCATGTCCCCTTTTGAGTGCCAGTTTGGTTTTCCTCCCCCTCTGTTCCCTGAACAGGTTCCTGAGGTCCGTGTACCAGCTGCGGCTCAACTTGTCCAGAGGTGTCGACGGACATGGCGGAGAGCACGAGCAGCCCTGCTAAGAGCCACTCAACAGCAGCAGAGGTATGCAAACCAGCACCGTAGAATTGGACCATCACTTAGACCAGGACAGAGAGTGTGGCTGTCTACTAGGAATCTCCCTCTGCACGTTGAGTCACGGAAACTAGCACCTCGCTTCATCGGGCCCTTCAAAGTCCTCAAAAAGATCAACCCAGTGTCCTACCGTCTTCTTCTACCCAGGTCCATGCGTATTCATCCCACATTTCACATCTCCCGTTTGAAACCTGTTGTCTGTTCTCCTTTGTCCCCAGCCAGGAAACCTCCTCCAGTACCTCGCATCATTGGTGGTCAGCCAGCCTACACAGTACACCAACTGCTGGACTCTCGCCAGGTCCGTGGGAAGACCCAGTATCTTGTGGATTGGGAGGGTTATGGCCCGGAGGAGCGGTCTTGGGTGCCAGCTCGAGATATTCTAGACCCAAATCTCATCAGGGAGTTCCACCGCCATAAACAACGCAGCTAGGAGAACGTCGGGAGCCGTTCCTGGAGGAGGGGCTCCTGTAAGGCTCCAGCTTGTAATGACTCTCCCTGCCTCTAGTTGGCGCTGACCTGTAATAACTCTCCCAGCCACTAGGTGGTCCCAGCTTCTGTAAAATGCTTCGTTGCCACTCATTAGTATTTGATTTCATCCACCTGTGGGGGTCATTAGCTAGTTTGTGTTGGCCTATTTAAGCATGCCTCTTTCTTTCAGTTGTGTTCAGTCTTGAGCCTACTATGCCTGTATTTTCCTTGCCAAGAAAGCTAAGTCAGTTGTATTTTTGGATTTGCCTTTTGCTCATCTTTTGTTTATTTGATTTATTCTCTGGAAGCTCGGCTTCCTTTTTGTTGTACTTTCAAAACTTGGACTCTTCAGTAAAGATACCTTTTGTTCATTTATCTAAGTCTGCAAGTTATTCTTCTGCTCTTGGGTCCATCTGCTGTTTGTCATCCACAATAGCTCAGTGGTAAAGAAGCAGTTCAGTTGACTTGAAGACCCGAGTTCAATCCCAGCATCAGACACCCATCACATTAACGCTGATGACGTTCACATGCACATTCAGAATTGATTCTATAGTTATGTGCTTTTGAAAATATGTGCGCAGGTTTTTAATTCCATACAACCCATGCCTAAACAAACTACTTGTCTTGCCTATAAATTTTGATACAGAATTTTGTTTTATTTTATCACTTCGGGGTACGCGAACCGAATTCACAACGCTTTATCTGTAGGGTGGGAAAGGGATCCTCCATAGCGAGAGGATAGTTGACACTGTACTGCATTGTCATCGGGTCCAGGCGAATCTCCTTCGTCAGATCTGGATACAGTCTGGATCCGGCAGGCTGCAGGAAATCCTCGGGATAAACAAAGACACTAATATTAGCGTAGATGCCATTCTTCTTATGATGTAACGAGTACATCTGGATTTAAAGGGGCATTATGCAGAAATCCTGTTTTTGTCAAACAGTGACCCCTAGAGTTACAGTGGAGTACTTGAATTTAACGTTACTGTCGTAAATACCACTCAGTCAGAGCGTGACATGGCCTGTTACATAGTATACAATAGTACATTGTGTTTAATTTGTCGTTTAATGAGATATATGTTGTTAGTGGTGAGAATTTTCACGTGATTAAATACATAGATCCGACAATTTTAATGGTCCAGAGGCAGAACTTTTGCCAAGTGTGTCAGAGGTTCTGGGTTCTAATCGGTACTAGTAGTATAGTTTATTTTCCTCATCAAAACCGATTGTTTATTATTAGTGGTTGTATTTCAATCAGGGACATGTTTTTTGTGCATTAGATTTTGTGATTTCACCATAACAAAATATAGAGAGTCTCTCAGTCCCCACAACGGATTCAGGCGCGGGTCACAACAGAACACTGTAACTTATCTGCACCACTGATCGCAGAGGCAACGAGCACTTTGGTCACTTGATTTCAAAAATAACACATTTCAGATCGCCTCTTATTTAACAAACGAACGAAATCAATGCTCTACTAGAGTTACCTGGAGATGTTTTATTTGTTTGTAATGGTAACGTTACATCCGTGCCGCGAGACGTTTCAATGGGGACATAACACAACCGCAAATTATGCCTATGCTCGTGTCCGACTCCTCGCTCGGTCAGTCTGCCGTTTCCTCTTTCTCTGTTCCTCCGACAATGCTTTCCTAGCTTTCTGCATCTTATATGCCGGCTCAGCCATGACGATAGTGTGACAAACTCCATCCATCTATACCTTGTTCCTGTGTGTATGTGTGCAGTTGCCGTAAAGGAATATGTTACATCGCGAGAGCTGATATCACGCGATACTTCCTGACGCGGCCCGCCGCACCGAAGTTGCAAGTGAGATTTTTGCGCTCACAGGCACCAGGGGGGGTCGAGACGCCCACCATTCAACCCGAAAGAAGTTATATAACCATTTCAATAACTCTGAAGCTGTTCAGTTAAGCTAAAAAAGCTGCATAGTGTCCCTTTAAGGGAAGTGTTCCCAGTTCCGGCTGACCTAATCTATGCAGCCTAACATTGAATTATCGAAGTCTATAATGTATTATGTGTATGCTAGGTCAAAGAGATGTGTTTTTAGTCTAGCTTTGAACTTACAGAGTGTGTCTGCTTCCCGGACAATGGTAGGAAGACTGTTCCAAAGTTTTGGTGCTAAATAGGAAAAGGATCTACCGCCAGCAGTCGATTTTGATATTCTAGGTATTATCAACTGGCCAGAATTTTGAGATCGCAATAGACGTGAAGGACTATAATGTTTTAAAAGCTCACTCAAGTACTGCGGAGCTAAAGCATTTAGTGCTTTGTAAGTAATCAACAATATTTTAAAATGTATACGATGTTTAATAGGCAGCCAATGCAGTGTTGACAGAACCGGGCTAATATGGTCATATTTCCTGGTTCTGGTAAGAACTCGAGCTGCTGCGTTTTGAACTAGCTGTAGTTTATTTATTAAGCGTGCAGGGCAACCACCCAGTAGAGCATTACAATAGTCTAGCCTTGAGGTCATGAACCAATAAACTAATTTTTCTGCATTTGTTAATGAGAGCATATGGCCTAATTTAGATATGTTTTTAAGATGGAAAAATGCGGTTTTACAGATACTAGACACGTGACTTTCAAATGAGAGATTGGTATCAAAGAGCACACCCAGGTTCCTAACCGACGACGAAGACTTAACAGAGCAGCCATCAAGTGTTAGACAGTATTCTAGGTTATTACGTGTGGAAGTTTTTTGTCCAATAATTAGAATCTCTGTTTTTTCCGAATTTAGTAGTAGGAAATTACTAGTCATCCAATTTTTTATATCGGCTATGCATTCCGTTAATTTTGTGAATTGGTAAGTTTCGTCGGGGCGTGAAGAAATATACAGCTGAGTATCATCGGCATAACAGTGAAAACTAATTCCATGTTCCCTAATGATATCTCCTAATGGTAGCATGTACAGAGTGAACAGCAACGGTCCTAGTACTGAGCCTTGTGGTACGCCATACTGAACTTGTGATCGGTAAGACATATCTTCATTTACTGCTACAAACTGATAACGGTCAGATAAGTATGATTTAAACCATGCTAGTGCAACTCCACTAATGCCAACATAATTTTCCAGTCTATTTAAAAGAATGTTGTGGTCAATAGTATCAAATGCAGCACTAAGATCAAGTAACACTAATAGAGAGATACAACCGCGATCGGATGATAAGAGCAAATCATTTGTGACTCTGATGAGAGCGGTCTCGGTACTATGGTACGGTCTGAATCCTGACTGAAAATCCTCGCAGATATCATTTCTTTCTAGAAAGGAGCACAGTTGTGATGATACTGCTTTTTCTAATATCTTTGATAGAAAAGGCAGATTCGAGATCGGCCTGTAATTGACTAATTTTGTATGATCAAGTTGCGGTTTTTTAACAAGCGGTTTTATCATAGCCAGCTTAAAGGTTTTTGGTACGTATCCTAGAGACAAAGACGAATTAATGATATTAAGAAGAGGATCTATGACCTCTGGAAGCATCTCTTTCAGTAGCTTAGTCGGTATAGGGTCTAACATACATGTTGTCGATTTAGATGATTTAACGAGTTTAGAAAATTCGTCCTCTCCTATGACAACAAATGAATCAAATTTTTCCTCAGGGACACTACAATGCACTGCCTGATGCGATACTGTGGTAGACGGTTGCATAGTTATAATTTTGTCCCTGATATTATCGATCTTATAAGTGAAGAAGTTCATAAAGTCATCACTGCTGTGTTGCTTGGACACTTCTGGGGTTGAAGCTTTCTTTTTTCGTTAGTTTAGCTACTGTTTCAAATAAATACCTAGGATTATATTTATTTTCTTCTAATAGGGTTGAAAAATAAGCAGATCTAGCAGCTTTTAAAGCCTCTCTGTAAGCAATGGTGCCCTGGTGGCCTGTATACAGTAGCCAGCAGAATTCTCAAATGCGATTTATCGTTTACACTATATATTTTTACATTAAGAACCAACACTTCAAAAGAAGTATATTTAAAACTAGATTTACCAAGGTACCAAGTCCCGGTGGTACAGAATACCCGGTCAAACCCGGTTCTGGACGCGCATGCATGCACGAAGGGCGTGAAGTCGCGTCCTCTTCATGAAAGCGCTGAGACATGGCGACCGACGGCGCTGATGATATGGTGTCTGTGTATTAAACTGCAAAACGACTGTTTAAATATGAACCCTGCATGTTCTGCTTGTCTCTGTGTGAATGAACGGTTCAGACGCGCGGTTTCATTTAACGTTACCTCACACACACACACACACACTGAAGCACGAGTGACGCTCGCGCTGTTTTCAGTCTCTGCTGCCTCAAGATATGATGACATGATTCATGATTCCATTCATCTCCGAGAGTCACTTCATGAGCATTTTACCGTTTCATTTGAGAAAAACTATCGTCATATCATACTCGCACAGAAACTCAAGGTCTTCACGGCAACCCGTCAAAATAAAAGTTTGGTTTAACTTAAAGAAATTGACAGAAATAAATAATTATATTAGGCTTACTGTACAATAGATGTAACTACGTCTCCATTTATTAAAAATACTACTACTAATAATACTAATGTGTGGTAGAAGGTTGCTTATTTTTCACTTGATTTTTTTATAAGCAATATTTCTCATTATCATCAATATTTTCGTTTAAACAGCATGTAGCCTTCAATGCTTTCATACATTTACCATCATAAATAATAAAGTGATTGAATTGAATTTAATATATATATTTTTTTTTCAAATAGTTAAATAAAATAGTTCAAACTGATTTTGCTGTGGTACCGAAATTGGTACCGAGAACCGTGACATTTTAATGGTATCGGTACCGACTACTGGAATTTTGGTACCGTGACATCCCTAAGTGTGAATACTAGCTCGTCCAGGCTGAAAAGGATGGAGGTGTGGAATGGAGGTGTGACAGACAAGGCGTTATTTGATGGTGCTTCTCCTGTTTTTTTGTGCTGGAAAATTTCGCTTGTTTCCTGCAGGATTTTGATTCGATGTAAAAGGTGAAGTGGAGTATTGTGGACAGTTTCCAGGTGGATGCTGACCTTTACATCTCCAGCATTGGACGGCGGGTCTATCCATTTGGCGGTTAGGGGTAGGTTTGTGTGGTATAGATGAAGTCATGGTCCGCCCTTCATAATGCAGCTGATGAGCATAGTCTTTTTCTAGTTGATGCCCAAGTTTTACCTGTTCATCCACTGTACTTACTCTGCTGCGAAGTTGACTGGCAAGTTATGGTTTAATGTTTTTTAGTATCATTTTAACTAACTCATACTCTGTCACTGAAGGTTTCCAGCGCTTGCATAGAGCTCTGTGAGTGAAAGCGACATCTCTAATGGACTCCTTTTTCCCTTGGATACGGGTGCGGACACGCTCAGCTAGCTCGTCTTCATAATCCTCAGAAAGAAATGCTGTGAGAAATGCGGATTCAAACTCATTCCAGGTCGTAACAGAGGATCTAGCCACTTCCCACCAGTCTCGTGCTGTTCCATAAAGGACAGTGCGAAAGGTTGCCAGAATGTCTGTATCCTCTAAGGGGTGTAATGCCATAAAGTCGTGACATCTAGTTAAATATAACAGAGGGACACTATCATCTGATGGTCTGTCAAAGGTGGGAAAGGTTAGTTTCAAATGATCACTCTTGACCACAGATGTTGGGTGCGAAAGAGGTGGAAGTACAGACAAGGATGTGTGGGGTTTTAACGTTTCATCTTCTGCAGCAGTGGAGTGAGGAGGTGATTTGAGTGTCATCGGTGGGAAGTCAGTCACTGTTTTCCCAGGAAACTTGAAGTAGCTGCTTATTTCTGGTTTCAGCTCTTTCAAGGAGTCGCTTACGGTATTCAATTGGACGTTACATTGACTGATCTCCTGGAAAAGTTGGCCACAATCCTTTTGAGTAAGGTCCTGCATTTTCTGGATGTCTTTCTGCACCTTTAGTTGCAATTGTTCCACCATAAATCGGACTTCAGAGATTACTGTGTGCTCACTTTTCTGCAGTTCTCCGGTCACCATCACCTTCATGGCTTTTGTCAGCTGATCAGTGTCCTCTTCATCATGTTGTCTTTTAGCAGTGATCGTGGCCTGAAGCTGCTGATGGTTGGATTTTATCTTAGCAGTCAAGGTTTCAATCTTGGCATCATGCTGTGAAGTGGTAGTTGCAAGTTCCTGGGTGAGTACTTTCAAAGTTGCGTCCTGCTGTTTGAAGCAATTAAACAATATATCCCAGTTCCCTTGTACGTGCTTTGATAATTGATACATTCCTCTGCCAGGGGTTGGAAGAAATCCTGGCAAGTCATGCTGTGTTTCTGAAGGAGGTGTAAGTTCCGTGGAAGTGCACAACTGCATGTCAACAGTGGTGGAGGAGGAGTCCTTTCTCCTAGTGGTGGAGTGGAAAACTGCACATGGGTTCTTGGAGTAAGAGGGGGAAACTGTGTGGGGGTGGAGTAGAAAGTGGGAACAGGAGGCGGTTGTCGGGGTTGCTGTTGGATTTGTTGCACCAGGGGCCAGTTGGGTGTTGCAATGTCTGGAGGATCAATTGCCACAAAAGTGGATTGTGGTGGAGGGGTATGGGCCATGGTTGAAGTGTATGTGAATATGGCAACGGTCAATTGTGAAATGTTGAAATATATATATATATCAGAAATGAGAACACTATTTGGCCGGTCTCAAATTCTTTTGGGCAAATAGGGCACCAAAATAACTAACGACAAAGTGGTTACAATTTCACAATTCAGAAAAGAAAATACTAGGGATGTCCCGATGTGATCACCCGATCGGAAATCGGGCCCGATCACGTGGTTTCAGACTCGATCGGAATCGGACGTTACCTCTCGATCAGGACTCGGATATATGTAAATTAGGGGTGTAACGGTACATGTATTCGTAATTATTGAACCGTTTCGGTAAGAGGCTTCGAGTTCGGTACGCATACAAACCGAACGATTCCTAGGACCATTTTTCCTGCAGACAAAATCCGGGCTGGCGCGATCACCACAACGTTGCGCAACATCAAATGGCAAACGTAATGAAAGAGGAACGAAACTGCGCTCTCATTATATTGTGCTTAACGGACCATTTATCAGTTCGGACCAGCAATATCTGTGCAGCGCGAGATCAAGCGACACTGTGCTAAGAGATCCAGTGAAGAAAACATTTGAATTCGCCACTGAAGTAATAACATCGCTGCGAGATCTAGTGAGAAGCATTCAAATTTCTCCGTTATTAACCGTAGATCTCTATTAGATCAAACAGCGCTGACGTGGGAACCAGGAGAAACATTGTGCCGTGAATGAACATGGATTTAATGTTGCACTTCAAAACTCAAATATTATATAAATATATATTTAAATGTTATTTTTAATGTGATTACCAAATTTGATAAGCAAATTTTGTGAACTGTTACACCCCTAATGTATATATATATGTATTATCATTATTTTTTTATACACTTTAAAAATTGTTTATAAATTATTTATTGTGCTATTTGTTTTTATATTAGACTTTTTCTATATTTACTGTTGCACTAAAGTCCAAAAGTGAAGATTTTATGTTATTTATTACTTGATTACAAGCTACCTCACAGAAGTGCTCTGTTTGTTAACAGAGTTATTGAATGTTAAAATAAGGTGAATTAAATAAAAAATAAGGAACATCCTGGATCTGTTTTTTCTCTCTTCTTTATTCTTTTTTTATGTATTATATAAGTATCGGATCGGGACTCGGTATCGGTAGATACTCAAAATCAAATGACTCGGACTCGAGGGCAAAAAAACCTGATCGGGACATCCCTAGAAAATACTATGGAACCTGTGTCAAATTCTTTTGGGCAAAATGGGGTACCAAAATAACAAACTACAGAGTTGTTACTTCACAGAAGTTTTTTTCTTTTTTTTCACACAATTTGGCCTCAAATATTCCAAACAGTCTGGATGGACCACAGTTCAATTCAGCCCAAAGTTCAAATGACCACAAAAAGGGTTAAATGTCCAATCGGATATTGCAACGGTTCCCAAGAGCAAATCTCCGATGATCACAAGAAAAAAAACAAAACAAACAAAAAAACAGTTCAAAGAAATAGTAATATATTCAAGTTTTCAGGTGTCAAGTCTCAAGTGTCAAGTTCAAGTCCCTGTTCGGGCGCCACTTCTGTAACGGTGGTGGCTCGATAATAAATTCAAGAAAATCAACAAATTATTTTTTGTAGATTATAGTTAATACGTTCGGCCGCCAGACAGGAGTAACCCTGTCGATAATTTACGGAAAATAACCCAGATAGCACAAATACCACCAATTACATATCAACTCAAATAAAAAATATAGCTACGAGCAGCGATTACGGGCCCAAGCCGGTGGCACCGCAACCCCGGTGCCTTTAGTTACCTAAAGGCACCGGAGTGGCGGTGCCGCCGGCTTTGGCCCTTCATCGCTGCTCGCAGCTATATTTATATATATATATATACATATATATATAAAGCCGGTGGCACCGCCACTCTGGTGCCTTTAGGGTTATTGTGCAGGACGTGACAAAAAATATCTGCTCGCTATCTGCCGAACGGCTCTGGTAGTTACGCTTCAGCACTGATGATGTTGTAGAAATAGTGCGCTCTGGTTGGTCTGGATTATTCGGGATTTTTTATTTTATAAAGAAATAAATTCTTTATAATTCAGATGAGAATAAAGTTAGTGTTGATTAATGAAATATAGCACATTAATTTAAAATTTATTTAGGTTCAATTACTAAACATACAATCTTAATTTAATTTAAAGCAAACAATACATTTAAAATATATGGGTTGTATGCACATTTATTTTAATAAAAAAAAAAGATATATATCCAAAAAGACAAGGCCTTAAAGGGTTAAACTCTTGTCACTGTAACAGACACAATCTCTCTCTCTTACACACACACACACACACACACACACACACGTCAAGTCACTTACATTTTAGATGCAATATTGAATAAGCAGAAAAATCAGATTTTCTGCTCTGAAAATATAAATAAGCATAAAAATTGAATAAGCACTTTGAATATTCTAAACAGAATAAGCACTAGTCGCTAATGTATAAGTACTAGTACTTAATGGAATAGATAATAGTATCTAAAAAATAAGTACTAGTAGCATGAAAATAGAGACTAGTAGGTTAAAATGGTTAAATGTTAAAACGGCTTGCCATATTGGCTCAGAGAGAGAGAAAGAGAAAATGACCTTTTAGATACTAGTACCTATTAATAGATACTAGTATTTATTCAATAAATACTAGTACTAAGTCATTAGATACTAGTATCTATTAAATAGATACCAGTACTTATTCGTTAGCTACTAATACGAATTCAAAAGAATATCTAAAGAATAAGCACTAGTATCTAAAGAATAGGCACTAGTACTAAAGAATAAGCACTAGTCGCTAATGAATAAGTACTAGTAATTAATGGAATAGATACTAGTATCTAAAAAATAAGTACTAGTAGCACGGCTTTTAACATTTAACATAACAACGGCTTTTAAGTATACAGATCTGTCAGAGAGAGACAGAGAGAGGCTCACCATATTCAAACCAAAATATCTGACTTCCTGTTGATCCGAGCTAACTACGGTAAATTAGAAAGTTATCCGGCTCGAAGAGTTCAATATACATATCGAGTTTTGTTACTGTAGATAAAACTAACCCCCCCACTTTTGTCAAAAGCATTTAGAAAGTGACACACTTCCTGCTGCCAGTTGGTGGCGCTATAACTTATAACAGTCATTCACAATAGTTACATCCATCTGATTGGCCTCTTACCACGAACACACTGCTGAAGTTTCATCAAGATCAGTTAATGTATGCAGAAGTTATAACACTTCGTGTTTCTCTTTTCTCGCCATAAATTCGTTTCCTCGCCACGGCCAAACCGTTCGAGATATCAAAAATCCGTCCGCAATTTAGCATCTTCAATGTGTTGACCTCAAGCTGACCGAGTTTGTCGGTAAACGGATGCAATCTCTAGGAGAAGTACTTCAAATTCCTGAGCAAGCGTTCTCCAAACAACCCATAATAGCCGACTTCCTGTTGGGCTGGCGTAAAACTTGACCGAGGGTAAGTTGTTCGGCCCGATGAGATCTATATGTGTACTGAGTTTCATATTAATTCATGCAAGCGTGTTTGATCTATGGACCAAGTTTTGGGGACCCCGTTCAAGGGGGCGCTGTTGAGCCCCCCTGCCACGCCCGGGTACCAGCTTCAGCCCGGCCCTGATGGCTGTGGGCTCTGACCTGTGTGCAAAGTTTCAAGAGTTTTCAAGCATGTTAAGGGCCCCAAAAGCCCCTGAAACCTTGAAAATCCATTAAAAGCAATAGACAAATCCCCCACACACAGAGACAGAGGGAGAGGGAGGGAGAAAATTCTCCTGAAAATCACATTCAAACGAAAATATCTGACTTCGTGTTGTTCGGAGCTAATGAATGTCAATTAGAAAGTTGTCCGGCTCGAGGAGACGAATATACATACCGATTTTTGTTACTGTAGGTAAAACTAATACCCCATTTTTGACTAAAGGTGGCGCTACTGAGCCCCTCACCACGCCCGTTTCTGAAACTTTGCACGTGTCTACTAGCTAATAAATGAGATGTGTCTGTCGAGTTTCATGCAATTTCAAGCATGCTAGTCTCAAAAGCATCAAAAAAGAATATTAAAGTTTAATGCGTTGCCATGGCAACATTATCTTAGATATTAAATAATCCTTTCACAGGTCTACATCTGGCGTGTGTTTACATTATACAGATGAAGTTTGAAGCAAATCGGGTAAAAATAAGAAGGTGATTTTTAAAGCATTTTGAAAGTGACACACTTCCTTCTGCCAGTTGGTAGCACTATAACTTTGACTCATAATAGTCACATCCATGTGATCGGCCTCTTACAGCGAACACACTGCTGAAGTTTCATCAAGATCAGTTAATGTATGCAGAAGTTATAACACACTTCCTGTTTCCATTATTCGCCATAAATTCGTTTCCTCGCCACGACCAAACTGTTCGAGATATCAAAAATCCCCTGGCAATTTTTCATCCTCAATGTCTTGACTTCATGCACACCGAGTTTGGCGATGATCGAAGGAATTCCCTAGGAGAAGTGTTTCAAATTCCTGAGCATGCGTTTCCAGACAACCCTACATAGCCGACTTCCTGTTGGCCTGGCGTAAAACTTAGAGCACGAAAGTTGTTCAGCCCGATGAGATCTATAAGTGTACTGAGTTTCAGATTATTACATGCAAGCGTGTTTGATATATGGACAAGTGTTCAAACCCCATTCCAGGGGGCGCTGTCTCGCCCCCCTGCCACGCCCGGGTACCAGCTTCAGCCGGGCCCTGATGGCCGCGGGTTCTGACCCGTGTGCAAAGTTTCAGGAGTTTTTGAGCACGTTAAGAGCCCCAAAAGTGCCCAAAAGGTAGTAAAATAATAATAATAAGTCGGAAGAATAATAATTATAAATATAGCTGCGAGCAGCGATTACGGGCCCAAGCCGGTGGCACCGCAACCCCAGTGCCTTTAGTTACCTAAAGGCACCGGGGTGGCGGTTCCGCCGGCTTTGGCCCTTCATCGCTGCTCGCAGCTATATTTATATATATATATATATATATATAAAAAGCCGGTGGCACCGCCACCCTGGTGCCTTTAGGGTTATTGTGCACGACGTGACACAAAATATCAGCTTGCTATCTGCCGAATGGCTCTGGTAGTTCCGCTTCAGCACTGATGATGTTGTAGAAAAAGTGCGCTCTGGTTGGTCTGGATTATTCGGGATTTTTTATTTTATACAGAACTAAGTTATTTATAATTCAGATGAGAATAAAGTTAGTGTTGATTAAAATGAAGGAAAACAACTATATTGATCTAAAATATAGCACATTAATTTTAAATTTATTTAGGTTCAATTACCAAACATACAATCTTAATTTAATTTAAAGCAAACAATACATTTAAAATATATTGGTTGTATGCACTTATTTTTTTTTTATAAAAAAAAAGATATATATCCAAAAAGACAAGGCCTTAAAGGGTTAAACTCTTGTCACTGTAACAGACACAATCTCTCTCTCTCTCTCTCTCTCTCTCTCAAACACACACACACACGTCAAGTCACTTTCATTTTAGATGCAATATTGAATAAGCATAAAAATCAGATTTTCTGCTATGAATATATAAATAAGCATAAAAATTGAATAAGCACTTTGAATATTCTAAACAGAATAAGCACTAGTCGCTAATGAATAAGTACTAGTACTTAATGGAATAGATACTAGTATCTAAAAAATAAGTACTAGTAGCATGAAAATAGAGACTAGGTTAAAATGATTAAATGTTAAAACGGCTTGCCATATTGGCTCAGAGAGAGATAGAGAGAGAGAGAAAATGACCTTTTAGATACTAGTACCTATTAATAGATACTAGTATTTATTCAATAAATACTAGTACTAAGTCATTAGATACTAGTACCTATTAAATAGATACCAGTACTTATTCATTAGCTACTAATACGTATTCAAAAGAATATCTAAAGAATATCTAAAGAATAAAGATTATCTAACCCATATTTTGTAATTTATAAATACAAAATTGTTATGCAATAGACAAGGCCTTAGATATTTCTTTATCCTTTAATGCAGGAAAAAATCACACAGCAATGAAAGGCTTAATCTATTGTCACTGTAACAGACAGCCAGCCACACACACACACACACACACACACACACACACACATAAACACAGACACCAGCCCTCCCTCCCTCCCCCCCCCCCTTATATTTAAAACAATCTCATAACATTATTTAATGCATTGTTATTTTTCAGTGTAAACGATTTAATTTGATCAGCCTTACCTAGGGTAAAAGCCATACAGTGTCTTATCATTCTAAATAATTGAATTTATTGATCAAATTTACAAATTAAAAATGAAAGATGAAGCATACATTTAATAAGACTGGACTGGGGTGCCCTGCATATATTACAATATGCAGATTTAAATATACCATTGCCCCCCACCGTCAATTTGATGTGTGTGTTTGTGTGTGTGTGTGTGTGTGTGTTTAATAAAATCATTTAGTCACTACAATTAAAACCTGAACATGTTTGCTTGTGAGCTGAACGAAAGTTGCAGCAAAGATCAGCAACCGGAGTCAAATTTCATTAATCACGAGTCGAGAGCGAGAGCGTCTCTCTCTGCTGTGTTATGCTGCATCACACGGGCATTCATAACGCTGTGCGTCCACGACGATGAGCGAGCAGAACAGAGTGAACGTTTTTTAGTTCATTCCTACTTCATAGGAATTCCCTCGAGCGCTCTGCACGCGCCACCATTATCAATGTCCGTGTGGACGTCTGTGTTCGAACAGTGAAAACATTGGCTACTCCGTCATTTTAT
This sequence comes from Rhinichthys osculus, assembly GCA_029959095.1. Lineage (NCBI taxonomy): Eukaryota > Metazoa > Chordata > Actinopteri > Cypriniformes > Leuciscidae > Rhinichthys > Rhinichthys osculus. The sequence continues at coordinate 10,917,597 of JARWKJ010000014.1, read as the reverse complement.
TCAAGAAGACCATTCAAACGGCAAATTGTTTACTTGAGAAACGAGCAGAACAGAGTGAATGTTGTTTAGTTCATTCCTACTTCCATAGGATTAAATTGAAAACTCTCGCTGTACTCCGCACCCTTGTTAATGTCTTGTGGGGACGTCCGTTACTTTCGCTTTCAAGTTAGCGATTTGAAAGCCCCCAGCGGTGTCACGGTGGGAAAATATTCCCATAGTAGTATCCCTGCAATTTAATATAATTGGCCTACCTGATTTTGAACACAAGAGGGCAGTAAAGCACTATGAATGATTTTTATTTTGATTTTTTTGGCTAAACAACCATTCTGGCTGTTTTTAAACTTAAACATAAATCTTAAATTGAAAAAAAGGAATACAATGGGTTTAGTTCTAATATTAGTATAATTTTATAGAAAAATAAATGGTGTATAATTACATTTTAGAAAGATATGAGACATTTCCTGATTCTCTTTTTGACATAATCCCTCGCCATAGCAAAACCGTTTGAGATATTTAATATCCGTTCACAATTTAGCATCTTTAATGTATTTTCATCAAGTTGAAAAAGTTTTGTAACTGTAGATGAAACTAACCCCCCCACACTTTTGTCAAAAGGTGGCGCTACTGAGTCCCTGCACCACGCCCGTTTCTGAAACTTTGCACATGTCTACTGGCTAATAAATGTGATCTGTCTGTCGAGTTTCATGCAATTTTAAGCAATTTCAGGCATGCTAAGAGTCTCAAAAGCATCAAAAAAGAATAGTAAAGTTTGATGCGTTGCCATGGCAACAGTATCTAAGATATCAAGAATCCAGTCACAGGTCTAAATCTGCCGTGTGTTTACATTATACACATAAAGTTTGAAGCAAATCGGGTAAAAATAAAAGGGTGATTTCAAAGCATTTTGAAAGTGACACACTTCCTGCTGCCAGTTGGTGGCGCTATAACTTTAACTCACAATAGTCACATCCATATGATCGTACTCTTACAGCGAACACACTGCTGAAGTTTCATTAAGATCAGTTAATGTATAAAGAAATTATAACACACTTCCTGTTTCACGTTTCTCGCGATAATTTCGTTTCCTCGCCACGGCCAAACCGTTCGAGATATCAAAAATCCCCTGGCAATTTTTCATCCTCAATGTCTTGACTTCATGCTGACCGAGTTTCGTGGCATTTCTTTGAATTCTCTAGGAGAAGTACTTTAAATTCCATTGCTTGCGTTTTACAAACAACCCTAAATAGCCGACTTCCTGTTGGACTGGGGTAAAAAGTAAGAGCATGAAGTATATATGAACCGATGAGATCTATATGTGTACTGAGTTTCATATTCTTACATGCAAGCGTGTTTGATTTATGGACCAAGTTTTCGGACCCCGTTCCAGGGGGCGCTGTCGAGCCCCCCTGCCACGCCCGGGTACCATCTTCAGCGCGGCCCTGATGGCCGCGGGTTCTGACCTGTGTGCAAAGTTTCAAGAGTTTTCGGGCACGTTAAGGGCCCCAAAAGTGCCCGAATAGTCGTAAGAAAAATATAGAAAATGAGTTTCCAAACAACCCATAATAACCGGCTTCCTGTTGGGCTGACGTAAAACTTAGAGCACGAAAGTTGTTTGGCCCGATGTGATCTATAAGTGTACCGAGTTTCATATTATTACATGCAAGCGTGTTTGAATTATGGACCAAGTGTTCAAACCCCGTTCCAGGGGGCGCTGTCGAGCCCCCCTGCCACGCCCGGGTATTATCTTCAGCCCGGCCCTGATGGCCGCGGGTTCTGACCCGTGTGCAAAGTTTCAAGAGTTTTTGAGCACGTTAAGGCCCCCAAAAATGCCCAAAAGGTAGTAAAATAATAAAAAGAATAATAAAATATAGCTGCGAGCAGCGATTACGGGCCCAAGCCGGTGGCACCGCAACCCCGGTGCCTTTAGTTACCTAAAGGCACCGGGGTGGCGGTGCCGCCGGCTTTGGCCCTTCATCGCTGCTCGCAGCTATATATATATATATATATATAAAAAGCCCGCCACCCTGGTGCCTTTAGGGTTATTGTGCACGACGTGACACAAAATATCTGCTCGCTATCTGCCGAACGGCTCTGGTAGTTCCGCTTCAGCACTGATGATGTTGTAGAAATAGTGCGCTCTGGTTGGTCTGGATTATTCTGGATTTTTTATTTTATACAGAAATAAGTTATTTATAATTCAGATGAGAATAAAGTTAGTGTTGATTAAAATGAAGGAAAAAAAATATATTGATCTGAAATATAGAACATTAATTTTAAATTTATTTAGGTTCAATTACCAAAACATACAATCTTAATTTAATTTAAAGCAAACAATACATTTAAAATATATTGGTTGTATGCACTTTTTTTTATAAAAAAAAGATATATATACAAAAAGACAAGGCCTTAAAGGGTTAAACTCTTGTCACTGTAACAGACACAATCTCTCTCTCTCTCTCACACACACACACACACGTCAAGTCACTTACATTTTAGATGCAATATTGAATAAGCAGAAAAATAGGATTTTCTGCTCTGAAAATATAAATAAGCATAAAAATTGAATAAGCACTTTGAATATTCTAAACAGAATAAGCACTAGTCGCTAATGAATAAGTACTAGTACTTAATGGAATAGATACTAGTATCTAAAAAATAAGTACTAGTAGCATGAAAATAGAGACTAGTAGGTTAAAATGATTAAATGTTAAAACGGCTTGCCATATTGGCTCAGAGAGAGACAGAGAGAGGCTCACCATATTCAAACCAAAATATCTGACTTCCTCTTGGTCTGAGCTAATTACGGTAAATTAGAAAGTTGTCCGGCTCGAAGAGTACAATATACATATCGAGTTTTGTTACTGTAGATAAAACTAACCCCCCCACTTTTGTCAAAAGCATTTAGAAAGTGACACACTTCTTGCTGCCAGTTGGTGGCGCTATAACTTTGACTCACAATAGTTACATCCATCTGATCGGCCTTCCTAAACCCATAATAGCCGACTTCCTAATTTTAAATTTATTTAGGTTCAATTACCAAACATACAATCTTAATTTAATTTAAAGGAAACAATACATTTACAATATATGGGTTGTAAGGACTGGGCTAAAAGGGTGAATCTGAATAACTAAATACATCCTGCTAGAGACCCAAAAAGACTGAATGCAACACACACACACACACTCTCTCTCAGGAATGGCCAGAGTCATAAAATGCTTGAAACATTCCTTGCCCTTCCCCCATCTCTGCAAGAGAGATAACAGAACTCTGACACACACACACACATAATGGACCTTTACATTACACGCATAAAACGAGCCATTACCAATTGTATACGATATATTCCTGTATGTCTGTGTGTTTCCCAGTCCATGGTAGTTTAGAAATGATCTCCTAGCGTATCAGTGAAACTCTTGAGAGTGTGTATTATGTATTAAGATGTATCTTCATATTCCAAGTATGTGTAAATGTTGTGTTTGGTACCGTTTTAATTATCTCGTTCCAACTGATTTGGTCAGATACAGAAGATTACAGTAAAATGTATGTTTTCTATGTTTTTATCATCTTGTGGAATGATTCTGACAAATTCTGACTGGTCATAAAAGAGGCGGACACGGCCATAGTTTAACTTTGACAAGACAAAGAGAATTTGGCCGCCAAAAGTTTCGTTGAATGTCATTGGCCAGTTCGCACCTCAGAGGTGTGAACTCCAGCTCCCCTAAAGAGGACTGAACCTCCCTCTGGACGCTCTCTTGCAGTCTGACCGTCTCAGAGAAACATGTGATGCTAGCGATCTCCTCATGGAGATCTGATCCCACCATGGATCTTTTCTTTTGTTCGTCTAAAGTTCGTCTCTTCTTTAACTTACTCCCGAGTTCGTCTCCCAGGAAAGGAAATGGACTTTGCCGAACTATTTCCTCGGGTAACGTCACCTCAAAGACTTTAAGCCTTTCAAACACTCGCGCCGAATGCCAACGAACGCCACGTGATCCCCCATGGAACAAAGGGGCCACGCGCAAGCGGCCAACCATGTACGCGCCGGGACGGGCCGTGCAAAAACGCTGCGGCCGCGCTCCACACGACGCGCGCAAGCAGGACAGGACCTTCGTTCAACATGCCGGCCGACCGGACCGCGCAAGGAGCCCGCGATACACACACAGACCTCACGTTTGCAAGTATCATTCCCGTTACAGCTTCTAAGAAGTTTTAAGATGATGTTTCGTGTTGTTATCAGAGAGGTGAATGTCTTCCTGCCAATGAAATTCTCCCAATTTCTCTGTTCTCTCTCTCCCCATCCCCTTTCCTCTCTCTCTTACTCGCTCACGCGTGTAAGTTATCCATTGTCCAAACTTTACGCATTTCTCGTTCATTGATGTCTTATTGTATTGTTCATTGATGTCTATGTGTTTGTAAATACATATATCCGTGTAACCGTAGTAAATACATAAGTAGTCATGCCTTTATTAAATCCATTATATTCATTTTGATTGATGTTACTGTGTCTGCTCATACTCCAGGTCTCTGAAATGAATAGATCAAGCTACGGCTTTATAAATTAAAAATACTTTAAAGAGTATGTGTTTATAGGGCAGAAAACCCAGTTCTTCTGGCCAGAGAATTGCGTTTCCTGAAATCCTATGAAGTAAGATGATATGTGGGATTCCCCCAATATTAATCTGACAATTGAGCTAATTAAATTTTACCTGTCTGTAAAACGTGATCTATGCAATCAACTTGTAGTTAAAATGCAAGGATACACGTATGCATGCAGGTAAAATGATAGATCCTCCCTTAGAGGGAGAGTAAATTCAATGTAAGACTGATCTAATCCAAACATGTATGAATAATTATTAATTACCAATTATTAATTAATTTATGCAAATTCCCCACGGATTAGATCCGCCCTGAATCCTTACAGGGTTGTATGCACATTTTGTAATAAAAAAAAAGATATATATCCAAAAAGACAAGGCCTTAAAGGGTTAAACTCTTGTCACTGTAACAGACACAATATCTCTCACACACACGTCAAGTCACTTACATTTTAGATGCAATATTGACTTTTTTTCAGTTTTAGCAGCGAAAATAGTTAAATAAAGATCACAGCAGAACCATTGCGCATCTCACAGCAACGTGTTTTCTCATTACTGAATGATTCAGCATTTTGAACGAATTGGTTGACTCAAAGATTCAATGACCAATCCATAAACATCTGTCTCATTCATGAATGACTCAGTCGTTCGATTGAATCGTTTGAACGAATGAATCAATGACTTGCTCATTAAGATGGTTGCCTGGCGACACCTAATGACGGTTTAGTGTTATGTTTAAAAGTATCATTCTTTCCAACGATTTTTAATTGACTTATATTTAAAACAATCTCATAACATTATTTAATGCATTGTAATTTTTCAGTGTAAACGATTTAATTTGATCAGCCCTACCTAGGGTAAAAGCCATATAGTGTCTTATCATTTTAAATAATTGAATTTATTGATCAAATTTACAAATTAAAAATGAAAGATGAAGAATACATTTAATAAGACTAGACTGGGGTGCCCTGCATATATTACAATATGCAGATTTAAATATACCATTGCCCCCCACCGTCAATTTGATGTGTGTGTGTGTGTGTGTGTGTGAGTGAGCGTCTCTCTCTGCTGTGTTATGCTGCATCACACGGGCATTCAGAACGCTGCGCGTCCACGACGATGAGCGAGCAGAACAGAGAGAACGTTTTTTAGTTCATTCCTACTTCATAGGAATTCCCTCGAGCGCACTGCACGCGCCACCATTATCAATGTCCGTCTGAACGTCCGTGATCGAACAGTGGAAACATTGGCTACTCCGTCATTTTATTCAAGAAGATCATTCAAACTGCAAAGTGTTTACTTATATTTTTGGATACTCGCAATTAAACACAACATTGTGATTTTGTAAAATACATTCAAGAAATCCGCCCCCGATATGGGGCTTCTTTTAAAATGAAACGAAAATGCTCACGGCTGCACGGGCATTCATAACGGTGCGCGTCCACACCGAGGAACGAGCAGAACAGAGTGAATGTTGTTTAGTTCATTCCTACTTCCATAGGATTTAATTGAAAACTCTCGCTGTACTCTGCACCCTTGTTAATGTCTTGTGGGGACGTCCGTTACTTTCGCTTTCAAGTTAGCAATTTTAAAGCCCCCAGCGGTGTCACGGTGAGAAAATATTCCCATAGGAGCGTCCCTACAATTTAATACAATTTGCCTACCTGATTTTGAACACAAGAGGGCAGTAAAGCACTATGAATGATTTTTTTTTTTTTTGGCTAAACAACCATTCTGACTGTTTTTAAACTTAACATAAATCTTAAATTGAAAAAAAGGAATACAATGGGTTTAGTTCTAATATTAGTATAATTTTATAGAAAAATAAATGGTGTATAATTACATTTTAGAAAGATATGAGACATTTCCTGATTCTTTTTTTTTGACATAATCCCTCGCCATAGCAAAACCGTTTGAGATATTCAATATCCGTTCACAATTTAGCATCTTTAATTTTCTGTTATTTTCATCAAGTTGAAAAAGTTTTGTAACTGTAGATGAAACTAACCCCCCCACTTTTGTCAAAAGGTGGCGCTACTGAGTCCCTGCACCACGCCCGTTTCTGAAACTTTGCACATGTCTACTGGCTAATAAATTTGATCTGTCTGTCGAGTTTCATGCAATTTCAAGCAATTTCAGGCATGCTAAGAGTCTCAAAAGCATCCTAAAAGAATTTTAAAGTTTGATGCGTTGCCGCGGCAACAGTATCAAAGATATCAATAATCCTTTCACAGGTCTACATCTGCCGTGTATTTACATTATACAGATGAAGTTTGAAGCAAATCGGGTTAAAATAAGAGGGTTATTTCAAAGCATTTTGAAAGTGACACACTTCCTGCTGCCAGTTGGTGGCGCTATAACTTTGACTCACAATAGTCACATCCATGTGATCGGCCTCTTACAGCGAACACACTGGTGAAGTTTCATTAAGATCAGCTAATGTATGCTGAAGTTATAACACACTTCCTGTTTCACGTTTCTCGCCATAAATGCGTTTCCTCGCCACGGCCAAACCGTTCGAGATATCAAAAATCCCCTGGCAATTTTTCATCCTCAATGTCTTGACTTCATGCTGACCGAGTTTTGTGGCATTTCTTTGAATTCTCTAGGAGAAGTACTTTAAATTCCATTGCATGCGTTTAACAAACAACCCTAAATAGCCGACTTCCTGTTGGGCTGGGGTAAAAAGTAAGAGCATGAAGTATATATGAACCGATGAGATCTATATGTGTACCGAGTTTCATATTATTACATGCAAGTGTGTTTGATTTATGGACCAAGTTTTCTGACCCCGTTCCAGGGGGCGCTGTCGAGCCCCCCTGCCACGCCCGGGTACCATCTTCAGCCCCGCCCTGATGGCCGCGGGTTCTGACCTGTGTGCAAAGTTTCAAGAGTTTTCGAGCACGTTAAGGGCCCCAAAACCTTGAAAAACTATTTTAAAAGCATTTTCACTTTACAGACAATCCCCTCACCCCACACACACACACATAGATGCAGAGACAGAGAGAGAGGGAGGGAGAAAATCCTCCTGAAAATCACATTCAAACCAAAATATCTGACTTCCTGTCGATCCGAGCTAGTGAGTGTAAATTAGAAAGTTGTCCGGCTCGAGGTAAAACTAATACCCCATTTTTGACTAAAGGTGGCGCTACTGAGCCCCTCACCACGCCCGTTTCTGAAACTTTGCACATGTCTACTAGCTAATAAATGTAATGTGTCTGTCGAGTTTTATGCAATTTGAAGAATGTTAAGAGCCTCAAAAGCATTCAAAAAGAATATTAAAGTTTAATGCGTTGCCATGGCAACAGTATTTAAGATATCAATAATCCTTTCACAGGTCTACATCTGGCGTGTATTTAAATTATACAGATGAAGTTTGAAGCAAATCGGGTAAAAATAAGAGGGTGATTTCAAAGCATTTTGAAAGTGACACACTTCCTGCTGCTAGTTGGTGGCGCTATAACTTTGACTCACAATAGTTACATCCATGTGATCGTAAGACTTTAATGTATGCATACTTCCTGTTTCCATTATTCGCCATAAATTCGTTTCCTCGCCACGGCCAAACCGTTTGAGATATCAAAAATCCCCTGGCAATTTTTCATCCTCAATGTCTTGACATCATGCACACCGAGTTTCGTTGCGATTGGTTGAATTCTCTAGGAGGAGTATATCGAATTCCAGGGGCATACGCTTCCAAACAAACCATAATAGCCGACTTCCTGTTGGGCTGGGGTAAAAAGTAAGAGCATGAAGGATATATGAACCGATGAGATCTATATGTGTACCAAGTTTCATATTATTACATGCAAACTTGTTTGATTTATGGACCAAATTTTCGGAGCCCGTTCCAGGGGGCGCTGTCGCCCGGGTACCAGCTTCAGCCCGCCTCTGATGGCCGCGGGTTCTGACATGTGTGCAAAGTTTCAAGAGTTTTTGAGCACGTTAAGGCCCCCAAAAGTGCCCGAATAGTCGTAAAAATAATAATAATAATAATAATCCTAAGGAAAACAATAGGGCCTTCGCCTTTTCAAGGCTTGGGCCCTAATAATCCTAAGGAAAACAATAGGGCCTTCGCCTTTTCAAGGCTTGGGCCCTAATAATCCTTAGGAAAACAATAGGGCCTTCGCCTTTTCAAGGCTTGGGCCCTAAATAAGTCGTAATAATAATAATAAATATAGCTGCGGGCAGCGATTACGGGCCCAAGCCGGTGGCACCGCAACCCCGGTGCCTTTAGTTACCTAAAGGCACCGGAGTGGCGGTGCCGCCGGCTTTGGCCCTTCATCGCTGCTCGCAGCTATATTTATATATATATATATATATATATATATATAAACAAGCCGGTGGCACCGCCACCCCGGTGCCTTTATATATATATTCGTGCTGGGCAAGTTAACGCGTTATTATCGCGTTAACGCATTTATTAATTAATGCCGACAATTTTTTTATCGCGCGTTAACGCAGAGTTTTTTTTATTATTATTTTGAAAGTCCGTTGCTCACTGGCTCTGAATACACATAGGCCTACAGTCAAACCATGATCACAGGAGGGGTGGGATGTTGGTCAGCCAGCAAATAACCCACTCAAACAAGCAATGGAGAGGCTTTGGCAGGTTCTCTCAGGTGAACAGAAAGGGAGACAGCGCTCCGCGAGTGAATGACAGGCGCTCTATGGATAGTAACCATGGCAACGGCTTCTGTGCGCTACGCAGCTGTAGCCTTTTTAACTTAAATTAAAATTATACATAACTTTACCTGATAGGCCTGCGTTTAGTTTAGCGGGGATGCTCTGCCATGTGAATTCCCTTCTGTTGATGTCCTGATAACTATTTAGATTCTGGAAACTCACAAATAGCGAGCCGAGGATCAGTCTCTCTTCCAATGATTTGTGCTGCCCGTCGTGTACAAAAAGTTAGACAATTCAACTTCGGCAACGCGCGGGCGCGTGCGTGAGGCGAGCATGACCGCAACAGTTTCACAGGAACGCACCCGCTTGTCGATGCACCTGTGCTCGACCACTTCACCTCACCCTCTGTTTAATGTAATCTTACGTGGGAAACCATGGCATGCCATGACCAAACCTAAGCTGCTATCAGAGAAGTAACGTTGGTCGACTTATATCTGTAGTGATCATGACCCTTTGACTACATAGACTGTTTCTGCTGCTACCTGATACAAGATACCTGTTCAGAAAAAAAAAAACAATAAGACTCGTTTTAACAAGCTAGATAAAAGATAATGACCTGGCAGTGGCAAATAGCTTTGTTTAAATATTTTATTTGATTACGTTAATGTTTAAGTTGAGATTTACAAGAAATATTTTATTGATACTGTGTAAAGGGAATACTGCTGATATAAAAGCACCTTATTTGTTTAAAGTTTTTGCAAACCACATTTATTGCACTTTTGTAGCAGTACATTTAAATCAAAAGTGCGCAATACACTACTTTAGAATTCATTATTCAATTTTGCGCGTAACAATGCGATTAATCGCGATTAATCGCGATTAAATTTTTTAATCGTTGCCCAGCACTAATATATATATATATATATAAAAAAGCCGGTGGCACCGCCACCCCGGTGCCTTTAGGGTTACTGTGCCCCTATTTAAGCGAATCTATCATTGTACTCCTTTGTTGTTGTGTTTTCCGTGAAAAATAATAGACTATTGAACTCACAATTCAAGCAATCGGCCCCGTTATTGCACTAATTTTAAAGTGACACTAAAAAGTATGCGGCTGCACTGGCATTCATAATGGTGCGCGTCCATGGCGACGAGCGAGCAGAGCTGAGCGAACGTTTAGTTAATTTCTACTTCCATAGGAATTCATTCGAGCGCTCTGCAAGTGCCACCATTATCAATGTGGACGTCCGTATTTAAAAGCTGTAGGTCCTCAGTCACATACCAAATATATGTATATATAAATATAATTTTGGACACAAGAGGGCAGTATGCCCCTATGTATGATTTTGTGGGTGCATTCTCTCTGTCAGAGAGAGACAGAGGGAGAGAAAACAACCACATTCAAACTAAAATATCTGACTTCTTGTTGGTCCAAGCTAATGACTGTAAATTAGAAAGTTGTTCGGCTTGATCCGAACAATTTACGTACCGATTTTTATGATTGTAGGTAAAACTATAAAACTACCCCCCCCCCCCCCCCCCCACTTTTGTCAAAAGGTGGCGCTACTGAGTCCCTGCACCACGCCCGTTTCTGAAACTTTGCACATGTCTACTGGCTAATAAATGTGATCTGTCTGTCGAGTTTCATGCAATTTCAAGCAATTTCAGGCATGCTAAGAGTCTCAAAAGCATAAAAAAAGAATTTTAAAGTTTGATGCGTTGCCATGGCAACAGTATCTAAGATATCAAGAATCCATTCACAGGTCTACATTTGGCGTGTGTTTACATTATAGTAGTGAAGTTTGAAGCAAATCAGGTAAAAATAAGAGGGTGCTTTCAAAGCATTTTGAAAGTGACACACTTCCTGCTGCCAGTTGGTGGCGCTATAACTTTGACTCTCAATAGTCACATCCATGTGATCGGCCTCTTACAGCGAACACACTGCTGAAGTTTCATCAAGATCAGTTAATGTATGCTGAAGAAGTTATAACACACTTCCTGTTCCCATTATTCGCCATAAATTTGCTTCCTCGCCATGGCCACACCGTTTGAGATATCAAAAATCCGTTCGCAATTTGGGATCCTCAATGTCTTGACTTCATGCACACCGAGTTTGGCGATGATTGAATGAATTCCCTAGGAGAAGTGTTTCAAATGCCAGATCATGCGTTTCCAAACAACCCTAAATAGCCGACTTCCTGTTGGGTTGGCGTAAAAAGTAAATGCACGAAGGATATATGAACCGATGAGATCTATATGTGTACCGAGTTTCAAATTATTACATGCAAGCGTGTTGGATTTATAGACCCAGTTTTCGGAGCAGTTTTCGGACTGTTCAAGGGGGCGCTGTCGAGCCCCCCTGCCACGCCCGGGTACCAGCTTCAGCCCGGCCCTGATGGCCGCGGGTTCTGACCCGTGTGCAAAGTTTCAAGAGTTTTCGAGCACGTTAAGAGCCCCAAAAGTGCCTGAAAGGTTGACAGAAAAAGAATAATAATAATAAAATATAGCTGCGAGCAGCGATTACGGGCCCAAGCCGGGGCACCGCAACCCCGGTGCCTTTAGTTACCTAAAGGCACCGGAGTGGCGGTGCCGCCGGCTTTTTATATATATATATATATAAACAAGCCGGTGGCACCGCCACCCCGGTGCCTTTATATATATATATATATATATATATAAACAAGCCGGTGGCACCGCCACCCCGGTGCCTTTAGGGTTACTGTGCATGACGGGCAATATCGTAACTCCGCTTTGACCTTTGAGAAGATGTGTGCTGTAGAGCTTGCATTGGTGTGGGCTCTGCAAAAGTGAGCAACCTTCTGAAACCTAAAATGAAAAATGAGACACCCTACGGTCTCATGGACTTAATGGACACATGAAATAAGTACACAAGTTTGAAAGTTATATGAAGTGTGCCAAGACAGAATATTACTTGCCTGATCTGATTAGAAAAATAGTTGGTGTGTGTGTGTGCGTGTGCGTGTGTGTGTGTGAGGCGTGATTAAACAATGTAGACATAAAAACATACCCCGTCCTTTTGTTCATACAGGACATTATTCAAACTGCAAAGTGTTTACTTATATTTGTGTACAATCGCAATAAAACACAACATTGTGCTTTTGTCAAACTGTAAACTACAACTGTCACCCAACCGAAATCTCTTACACACACACACACACACACACACACACACACACACACACACACACACACACACACACACATAGTTTAAAAGCAAAACAAATCTTTTGGACATTCATCATATTGCATTGGTTTTCATTTATTGTCCTCGATCAGAGCCCTAATCTGTTTATTTTTTCAGTTACACATTCTACATTGATTAAAAAAGAAAAATCAAATGTGTTTTTATTTTATACATAAATAAATAATCTATCATTCAGATGAGAATAAAGTTAGTGTTAGTTCAAATTTTAAGGAAAACAAATATATGATCTGAAATATAGCACATTCATTTACAGGGCTGCCAACTCTCACGCATTCACCGTGAGACTCACGCAATTGAGCCAATTCTCACGCTCTCACGCCACACCCCCGATTTCTCACGCTGAAGTGTCAACCCAGTCGGTCAAATGCCTGAAAGATAAGTTTATCTATAGATCTACCAGTTGAGCCGTTTGTGATCGACTAGTTTTACCGCAAATTAGTTAAAATATCCTGTAATCTATAGCGAGCGAGCCTGCATGCGAGACAGATGTGTTGAGCTCCTAACGGCGCGCTCCTAACCGCGCACGCGCACACGACGGCAGAGAGGTAATAGCGAGCTTGCGTGTCTTTCGCAACACAGTGACAGTTGGACCCAGTGGACAGTTAGACTGTATTGGTACAGTTGAGAAATAATAATATTTTTACAGTTTTCAACCATAATTGGTATTGTTGAACCCTTGCTCTTATTATATTTCTGATTTCTCAGTTTTGTCATTATTTTAGCAAATAATTTATTTTATATGTTTTGAGACAGTTTGTTTGAAGAAGTTTTAAAGAGTTAGTAAAAGAGTAAAGTAAAAGTTAAAACTTTTTTATTTAAGTAGGCATCTATTTTTTTTTCTATTTTGTATTAATACATAACCTTACTGTATTCATTCATAATGTATCATTATTGCGTGACATTTGTGTCAATAATCGTCAAGCACAGGGGACTTCGCGTAGTGGGAGGGGCCCCCAAATCAAATTCTGCTTAGGGCCCCCAAAAGGCTCGGACCGGCTCTGGAGACCAGACAGACAGTGTGAGTTTTTTGTGACAATTGTGAGAGAAATACACAATTTATTCCCATAAACTGTGTAGTCAGCCGTTCTCCCTCCCATCTGCACTGTGTGAATTGTGAACGCAGGCAGGTCAGTGAGTTACAGGGCGCTCCTTGTCTCCATCCAGTTTAGGCTGGTAACTAATAGGCCTGTTATATAGAATTAAGTTAGCAATAGCAGAGTTGTTTGTTTTGCAGCACTGAGCAGTTATTTTACATAACTTTATCATAAAAACAGTACAAAAGCATTTCCAGATGACAAATATCTGGACATGCCTAGTAGTTAATGTTAATTATTGTTTTCTAAGAACAGAATGTCAATTAAAATGTTAAATGTAAAATTAAATGTAATGTAAATCTCCCAAGAAATTCTGTACAGATACCAAATACTTTGACAATCAATATATACTTATTACACTTCTGCTAATGCAAGGATTTTGTGTTTGTATTTTTCCCCACACCAAGCCACGCCCCTGAATAAGCCCCTCCCCCATAACCCAAGCCCCGCCCCCCAAAATCTCACTCTAAGCTGAACTCAAAAGTTGGCAGCCCTGCATTTATAATTCATTCAGGTTCAATTACCAAACATACAAATCTCAATGTAATTTAAAGCAAACAATACATTTAAAATACATGGGTTGTATGCTATTTTTTTTATATAAAAAGATATATATCCAAAAAGACAAGGCCTAAACTTTAACAAGGGTTAAACAATCACTGTAACAGACACAATCACACACACACACACACACACACACACACACACACACGTCAAATCACTTACATTTTAGATGCAATATTGACTTTTTTTTCTGTTTCAGCAGCGAAAATAGTTAAACAAAGATCACAGCAGAACCATCGAGCATCTCACAGCAACGCGTTCTCATTACTGAATGATTCAGCATTTTGAACGAATCGGTTGACTCAAAGATTCAACGACCAATCCATAATCTGTCTCATTCATGAATGACTCAGCCGTTCGAACGAATCGTTTGAACGAATGAATCAATGACTCGCTCATTGAGACGGTCGCCTGGCGGCACCTAATGACGGGTTTAGTGATATTAAAAGTATCATTCTTTCCAACGATTGTTAATTAACTCATATTTGAAACATAAGCTATATATATAATATACACACACATATATATACACATACATATATATACACACACATATATATACACAAAAATAAAATAAAAACACATTTGAAGCGTGTTTGCTTACTAAATTGTGAGCGGAACGAAAGTTGCAGCAAATATCAGCAACAGGAGTCAAATTTCATTAATCACGAGAGTGAAGAGCTGACTGAAAAGATGATGACGGAATAGGCTATTTTATGTAAAAGCCCCTATTTAAGCGAATCTATCATTGTACTCTTTTGTTGTTGTGTTTTCCGTGAAAAATAATAGACTATTGAACTCACAATTCAAGCAATCGGCCCCGTTATTGCACTAATTTTAAAGTGACACTAAAAAGTATGCGGCTGCACTGGCATTCATAATGGTGCGCGTCCATGGCGACGAGCGAGCAGAACAGAGCGAACGTTTTTTAGTTCATTCCTACTTCCATAGGAATTCCCTCAAGCGCTCTGCAAGCGCAACCCTTATCAATGTCCGTGTGGACGTCCGTATTTAAAAGCTCTCGGTCCTCAGTCACATGCTTGCCAAATATATGTATAAATATCATTTTGGACACCAGAGGGCAGTATGGCCCTATGTATAATTTTGTGTTTAAACTAACTATCACTCGAAGAGCCCCTCCCCCCCTCCCCACACAGACACACACACACACACACACACACACACACACACACACAGTTCGCCCGCGCCTCTCTCTCACACGCACACACACACACACACACACACACACTCCAGCATTGCAATCTTGAGATCGCAGCTTGTTCATTATGCTGCATTCACACCAAACTTTTATACTCTTTTGTTGTTGTGGTTTCCATGAAGAATAATAGGCTATTGAACTCACAATTCAAGCAATCGGCCCCAGAAAAGGCGCTAATTTTAAAATGAAACTAACGGCTGCACGGGCATTCATAACGGTGTGCGTCCACGGCGATGAGCGAGCAGAACTTTAGTTAATTCCTACTTCCATAGGAATTCCCTCGAGCGCTCTGCACGTGGCCATTATCAATGTCCCGTATTTAAAAGCTCTCGGTCCTCAGTCACATACCAAATATATGTATAATGTATATATAAATATAATTTTGGACACAAGAGGGCAGTATGGCCCTATGTATAATTTTGTGTTTAAACTAAAAGAGCCCCTCCCCCCCTCCCCACACAGACACAGACACAGACACACACGAATGGCAGGGTGCATTCTCTCTGTCAGAGGGAGAGGGAGAGAAAATTCTCAGAAACATCCACATTCAAACTAAAATATCTGACTTCCTCTTGGTCTGAGCTAATGACAGTTAATTAGAAAGTTGTCCGGCTTGATCTGAACAATATGCGTACTGAGTTTTATGATTGTAGGTAAAACTATAAAACTAACACCCCCACTTTTTTCAAAAGGTGGCGCTACTGAGTCCCTGCACCATGCCCGTTTCTGAAACTTTGCACATGTCTACTGGCTAATAAATCTGATCTGTCTGTTGAGTTTCATGCAATTTCAAGCAATTTCAGGCATGCTAAGAGTCTCAAAAGCATAAGAAAAGAATATTAAAATTTGATGCGTTGCCATGGCAACATTATCTAAGATATCAAGAATCCATTCACAGGTCTACATCTGGCGTGTGTTTACATTATAGTAGTGAAGTTTGAAGCAAATCGGGTAAAAATAAGAGGGTGATTTCAAAGCATTTTGAAAGTGACACACTTCCTGCTGCCAGTTGGTGGCGCTATAACTTTGACTCACAATAGTCACATCCATGTGATCGGCCTCTTACAGCAAACACACTGCTAAAGTTTCATCAAGATCAGTCAATGTATGAAGAAGTTATAACACACTTCCTGTTTCCATTATTCGCCATAAATTCGTTTCCTCGCCACGGCCACACCGTTCGAGATATCAAAAATCTGTTCGCAATTTGGGATCCTCAATGTCTTGACTTCATGCACACCGAGTTTGGAGACGAACGGCGGAATTCCCTAGGAGAAGTGTTTCAAATTCCTGAGCATGCGTTTCCAAACAACCCTAAATAGCCGACTTCCTGTTGGGCTGGCGTAAAAAGTAAGAGCATGAAGGATATATGAACCGATGAGATCTATATGTGTACCAAGTTTCAAATTATTACATGGAAGCGTGTTTGATTTATAGACCCAGTTTTCGGACCGCGTTCCAGGGGGCGCTGTCGAGCCCCCCTGCCACGCCCGTGTACCATCTTCAGCCCGGCCCTGATGGCCGCGGGTTCTGACCCGTGTGCAAAGTTTCAAGAGTTTTCGAGCACGTTAAGGGCCCCAAAAGTGCCCGAAAGGTTGATAGAAAAAGAATAATAAATATAGCTGCGAGCAGCGATTGCGGGCCCAAGCCGGTGGCACCGCAACCCCGGTGCCTTTAGTTACCTAAAGGCACCGGGGTGGCGGTTCCGCCGGCTTTGGCCCTTCATCGCTGCTCGCAGCTATATTTATATATATATATATATATAAAAGAAGCCGGTGGCAAAAACGTAACCCCTCTTTGACTGTCGAAAAGAAGTGTTCTGTAGAGCTTGTATCAGTGTGGGCTCTGCAAAAGTGCGCATCGAGGGCACATATCAATCACAAAGTATGCGTGAGCAACCTTCTGAAACCTAAAATGAAAAATGAGACACCCTACATGGATTTAACGGACATATGAAATAAATACACAAGACCGAGTATTCATTTGAAGTGTGCCATTTGGGACTAGGCCTATGATTGTGAACTACAATAGCCACATATATGAGATCATTTAAATATAGAATAATTTTTTATGTCATAGCTCAATATGTTTTGCAGCACTTAAATGTGTAAATATAGAGGCCCAGTATTTATCTGGAGGTCTTTGTACAGGTTTATTAATGTAATTTTATTTTACGCTTATGTTCTATGATATGCAATGGAAGTAAATTTTAATGTTTAACATGGGTGTATTCACAACACATAGCATACAATATAATATAGTAAGATTATTCATCATTATGTTGTCTCTGCCTTTTCTGTTCTGCCCTGTTTTCCATTGTTCACCCTGCCTGTCTTTTTCCATTCTTAATAAAAAGCTGCAAATGGATTCCCCTGGCCTGACCCTGCCTCGTTATAACACATATGCTGCATCTGCTCGCTATCTGCCAAACGGCTCTGGTAGTTCCGCTTCAGCACTGATGATGTTGTAGGAATAGTGCCCTCTGGTTGGTCTGGATTATTAGGAATTTTTTATTTTATACAGAAAAAAAGTTATTTATAATTCAGACGATATATATATATATATATATATATATATATATATATATTTATATATATATATATATTTATATAAAGACACAGAGAATATTATTTGCCTTACCTGATTAGAACAATGAAAAAATAATAATAATAACTAGGGAATCACTAAACCGAGAGAATTATTCTGATTTGGTGGTACACTCAAAATATTTCACAACAAAACCTTTAAATTTAATAATATTCAGACCAGAACACGAATACAAAAATAACTATAATCAAGCCAAAACGAAATAATTTAAAACAAAACTGAAAGTAGGCTAAACGCTTTGTAGCTACTTCACCCACGTTCTAATATCTATCGAAAAAATCATCCTCTTCACTTGCAGAAAAATGTTTTTGGAAAAATCACAGTGGAGCGGTGCTTACTGTGAATGATACGAATTGTACGACTATTTAAATATAGAAGTGTAATTTTTATATGTTAGGTTGACTATTTTATTATTATATATTATTAACGCTATAGTGAACAGGCTGCGATGTCAAGATTGCAATGATGGAATGTGTGTGTGTGTGTGTGCGTGTGTGCGTGGGTCCCAGCAAAGATCAGCAGCATGGGTCAAATTTCATTACAGAGAGTGAAGAGCTGACTGAATAAATGATGAGGGAATCTGTCATTATACTCTTTTGTTGTTTTGTTTTCCATGAAAAATAATAGGCCATTGAACTCACAATTCAAGCAATCGGCCCCAGAAAAGGCGGTAATTTTAAAAGGAAACTAACAGCTGCACGGGCATTCATAACGATGCGCATACACGGCGATTTCATTTATAAATATAATTTGGACACAAGAGGGCAGTATGGCCCCATGTATGATTTTGTGTTTAAACTAAACTATCACTCGAAGAGCCCCTCCCCCCTCCCCACACAGACACACACACAGAGAGAATGGCAGGTTGCATTGTCAGAGAGAGACAGAATCCACATTCAAACCAAAATATCTGACTTTCTGTTGTTTGTAGCTAATGACTATAAATTAGAAAGTTGTCTGGTTTAAGGAGTACAATATACATACCGAGTTTTGTTACTCTAGATAACTAACATGCAATTTCAAGCAATTTCAGGCATGCTAAGAGTCTCAAGCATCAAAAAGGAATATTAAAGTTTGATGCGTTGCCATGGCAACATTCTCTTAGATATTAAATAATCTTCTCACAGGTCTACATCTGGCGTGTGTTTACATTATACAGATTAAGTTTGAAGCAAATCGGGTAAAAATAAGAGGGTGATTTCAAAGCATTTTGAAAGTGACACACTTCCTGCTGCCAGTTGGTGGCGCTATAACTTTGACTCACAATAGTCACATCCATGTGATCGGCCTCTTACAGCGAACACACTGCTGAAGTTTCATCAAGATCAGTTAATGTATGCTGAAGTTATAACGCACTTCCTGTTTCCATTATTCGCCATAAATTCGTTTCCTCGCCACGACCAAACCGTTCGAGATATTAAAAATCCCCTGGCAATTTTTCATCCTCAATGTCTTGACATCATGCTGACCGAGTTTCGTTGCGATTGGTTGAATTCTCTAGGAGGAGTATATCGAATTCCAGGGGCATACGCTTCCAAACAAACCATAATAGCCGACTTCCTGTTGGGCTGGGGTAAAAAGTAAAAGTACAAAGGATATATGAACCGATGAGATCTATATGTCTACCGAGTTTCATATTATTACATGCAAGCGTGTTTGATTTATGGACCAAGTTTTCGCACCCCGTTCCAGGGGGCGCTGTCGAGCCCCCCTGCCACGCCCGGGTACCATCTTCAGCCCGGCCCTGATGGCCGCGGGTTCTGACCTGTGTGCAAAGTTTCAAGAGTTTTCGTGCACGTTAAGAGCCCCAAAAGTGCCCGAATAGTCGTTAGAATAATAATAATAATAATAATAATAATAATAATAATCCTATGGAAAACAATAGGGCCTTCGCCTTTTCAAGGCTTGGGCCCTAATAATAATAATAAATAATCCTTAGGAAAACAATAGGGCCTTCGCCTTTTCAAGGCTTGGGCCCTAATTATATATATATATATATATATATATATATATATATATAAATATAGCTGCGAGCAGCGATTATGGGCCCAAGCCGGTGGCACCGCAACCCCGGTGCCTTTAGTTACCTAAAGGCACCGGAGTGGCGGTGCCGCCGGCTTTGGCCCTTCATCGGTGCTCGCAGCTATATTTATATATATATATAAACAAGCCGGTGGCACCGCCACCCTGGTGCCTTAAGGGTTACTGTGCATGACGGGTAATAACTTAACCCCGCTTTGACTGTTGAGAAGATGTGTGCTGTAGAGCTTGCATTGGTGTGGCCTCTGCAAAAGTGTGCATTGAGGGCACATATCATATGCGTGAGCAAACTTCTGAATCCTAAAATGAAAAATGAGACACCCTACGGTCTCATGGACTTAATGGACACATGAAATAAGTACACAAGATTGAAAGTTATATGAAGTGTGCCAAGACAGAATATTACTTGCCTGATCTGATTAGAAAAATTGTTTGTGTGTGTGTGTGTGTGTGAGACGTGATTGAACAATGTAGACATAAAAACATACTCCGTCCTTTTGTTCATACAGGACATTATTCAAACTGCAAAGTGTTTACTTATATTTGTGTACAATCGCAATAAAACACAACATTGTGCTTTTGTCAAACTGTAAACTACAAATGTCACCCAACCAAAATCTCTTACACACACACACACACACACACACACACACACACACACACACATACACGTAGTTTTAAAGCAAAAAAAATCTTTTGGACATTCATCATATTGCATTGGTTTTCATTTCTTGTTCTCGAACAGAGCCCTAATCTGTTTATTTTTTCAGTTACACATTCTACATTGATTAAAAAAGAAAAATCAAATGTGTTTTTTATTATATACAGAAATAAATAATCTATCATTCAGATGAGAATAAAGTTAGTGTTAGTTTGCATTTTAAGGAAAACAAATATATGATCTGATATATAGCACATTCATTTAAAATTCATCCAGGTTCAATTACCAAACATACAAATCTTAATGTAATTTAAAGCAAACAATACATTTAAAATATAAGGGTTGTATGCCTTTTTTTTTATATAAAAAGATATATATCCAAAAAGACAAGGCCTAAACTTTAACAAGGGTTAAACAATCACTGTAACAGACACAATCACACACACACACACAAGTCAAATCACTTACATTTTAGATGCAATATTGACTTTTTTCTGTTTCAGCAGCGAAAATAGTTAAACAAAGATCACAGCAGAACCATCGAGCATCTCACAGCAACGCGTTCTCATTACTGAATGATTCAGCATTTTGAACGAATCGGTTGACTCAAAGATTCAATGACCAATCCATAAACATCTGTCTCATTCATGAATGACTCAGCCGTTCGAACGAATTGTTTGAACGAATGAATCAATGACTCGCTCATTAAGACGGTCGCCTGGCGACACCTAATGACGGATTAGTGTTATGTTTAAAAGTATCATTCTTCCCAACGATTTTTAATTGACTTATATTTAAAACAATCTAATAACATTATTTAATGCATTGTTATTTTTCAGTGTAAACGATTTAATTTGATCAGCCCTACCTAGGGTAAAAGCCATATAGTGTCTTATCATTCTAAATAATTGAATTTATTGATAAAATTTACAAATTAAAAATGAAAGATGAAGCATACATTTAATAAGACTGGACCGGGGTGCCCTGCATATATTACAATTTGCAGATTTAAATATATCATTGCCCCCCACCCTCAATTTGATGTGTGTGTTTGTGTGTGTTTAATAAAATCATTTAGTCACTACAATTAAAACCTGAACGGGTTTGCTTACTAAATTGTGAGATGAACGAAAGTTGCAGCAAAGATCAGCAACCGGAGTCAAATTTCATTAATCACGAGTCGAGAGTGAGCGTCTCTCTCTGCTGTGTTATGCTGCATCACACGGGCATTCATAACGCTGCGCGTCCACGACGATGAGCGAGCAGAACAGAGTGAACGTTTTTTAGTTCATTCCTACTTCCATAGGAATTCCCTCGAGCGCTCTGCACGCGCCACCATTATCAATGTCCGTGTGGACGTCCGCGATCGAACAGTGGAAACATTGGCTACTCCGTCATTTTATTCAAGAAGATCATTCAAACTGCAAAGTGTTTACTTATTTTTGGATACTCGCAATCCAACTTTCTCAGTTGGTCGCACCAACATATGATTTGGTCGCACCTTTTTTTTTTGCTACATGCCATGGGATTAATCAATGCATGTTGATGAATAGTGGTTTTAATGGACCAAGGCTAGCAAAGGCTTTCTGGGTTGCAGCATAAATACCTGTAATATATTATATAAAAACATTTTTATATTTATACTATATATATTATATATTATATAGAATAAATTTAATTATATTATAAATTACATTTTATTATATATTACGTTATATTATATTACATTTTTAACCCAACATTTGGGTTTGTCCATATTTGACCCAAATTTGAGTTTAAACAACCCAGCATTGTTTAGGAGTGTATAAATCTATCTATTTACATTTGAATTATATTATATCTATCTATCTATCTATCTATCTATCTATCTATCTATCTATCTATCTATCTATCTATCTATCTATCATATATCTATCTAAAAATCATTAAACATTCAAATGTATGCATTACATTTTAAAAGATTAGAGTATTATAATACGCTGATACAGATTTTCCGTTATCAAAGTTTATAGTTGTAACAAAAATCAGAAATCTCACACTCCTTACCTTCTGCATTTTATAATCATTTTCCTCTGTCGATCGATTACTATCATCTAACCGCTGAAAAGACGTAGGAAGGGGCTCGGTATTTCGTGAGACCTTTTCATTTTTATATGCCGTCTTAATTCCTGAATTCGTAATTGGCGCGTTTCACCATCAGTGTGCAATGCGCGTGACGTGTACGTTCGTCAATAAATAAACTGCACGTGTCTTGCGGGAGAACACTGTAGCCGGAGCTACTTCTCTCCGTTAATGTCTATGGTGAGTCACGCAGGCACTGGGCAACTCCGCAGCCGAGCCGAGCCCGTCCGGGATAAAATAGTCAGAATATTTATTATAAGCGTACCGTAGGGATTCAGGATAAGTCAAAAACATCGTTTGGAAAATGGATTCATGATGTAAGGACTGGGCGAGGGTGAATCTGAATAACTAAATACATCCTGCTAAAGCTGAATGTAAATTAACCCAAACACACACACACACACATCCCCCACCAGTGAAGACCACACTCAGGACAGAGCGTGGTGTCCGCTTACAAGCCATTTTTATGACAGATCGGAATTTCCCAGAGGGAGTGGATTCTAAAGCGAAAAGAAACTCCTTTTCCTTAAAAGACATTTAACCAGATATATTCAATGTGTTTTATGTGTGTTTATTTATCCAGGTTACAATGGAATAACTGTGACTTTATCATTATGCATTTTACATATAACTGTCGATTCCCAGAATTGTTGTGTCTCACTCTCTCTCTGGATTTAACTAAGAAGGAGAAACGAATTCTGCATTCATGGATATATTCTATTATATATCCCCTTGAGAATTGTACAAACAATGTATCCAATCTCATCTTACGATTTGTCTTATGTGTTTGATCTATGTTGTTGGGAAACTCTAATGGGATAAGGTTTCAAACTTTGCAAACTGTGAGTAACCAACTCCATGTGAGGCAAGTTTGGATTCTCTGAGCTCCAATCTTCATTTCCCATTTAGCCATTTATATCACATCTTGCTAAAACTTTGTGACACATAGGATTATAATAATTGTGAAGATTCTGCTCTTAAACACCCGACGAAATTAGGGTTTCAAATTTTGAAGGAGAAACACGAGCACGTGACCGCGTGACGCGCCGGACCGAGCGAAGCACGCGCTTCTTCACCAGCCATGCAAAGATGTAACGTTAACTCCGCGTGATTTCCCCGTAGAGATCTTTATTTCCTTTTTGGTAGTCAAAGTTTTGTTTTCCGTAGTTGACTCAGTTCACTTCCACGAAGTGAAACGAACTTAGCCGAACTATTTCCCTTTGGAAATGTTACACCAAAGACTTTGAACCTCCGTTCAACACGCGCGCCAAGCAGCCCACGTGACGCTTCCTCACACACAAAGGACTCAGCTCACGCGGCCAGACAGGGCCGTACAGGAATGCCTCGACACACAGAGAGACCATAACATAACTTGTGCAAGTATAATCTCTTTATAGAGCTTCTAAGAAGTTTTAAGATGATGTTTCGTGTTGTAATCGGAGAGGTGAATGTCTTCCTGCCAATGAAATTCTGCCAATGTTCTCTGTTCTCTCTCTCCCCATCCCCTTTCCTCTCTCTCTTACTCGCTCACGCGTGTAAGTTATCCATTGTCCAAACTTTACGCATTTCTCGTTCATTGATGTCTTATTGTATTGTTCATTGATGTCTATGTGTTTGTTAATACATATATCCCGTGTAACCGTAGTAAATACATAAGTAGTCATGCCTCTATTAAATTAATTATATATTCATTTAATTGATGTGCTGTCTCTTTGCTCAATTTCAAGTCCCTTAAGTGCAAAAGATCTTATGCTACAAGCTTACTAAAACTAAAAATACCTTAAAGAGTATGTGTTGTGTTTATAGGGCGGGAAACCCATCTTCTGGCCAGAGAATTGGGTTTCCTGAAATCCTATAAAGTGAGATGATATTGTGGATCCCACAAATATTATCCTGACAATTGAGCTAATTCATTTTACCTGTTTTGTGAAACGTGGTCCGTGTAATTAATTGCAATCAACTTGTGGTTAATTTCAAGGATTCACATGCATGCAGGTAAAATGACAGATCCTCCCTTATCGGGAGATTTATTAACATGTAAGACTGATCTAATCCAAACATGTATGAATAATTATTAATTACCAATTATTAATTATGATATGCAAATTCCCCACGGAT
This sequence comes from Rhinichthys osculus, assembly GCA_029959095.1. Lineage (NCBI taxonomy): Eukaryota > Metazoa > Chordata > Actinopteri > Cypriniformes > Leuciscidae > Rhinichthys > Rhinichthys osculus. The sequence continues at coordinate 10,892,731 of JARWKJ010000014.1, read as the reverse complement.
TAGATCCGCCCATGAGTCTTTACAAAATTGGTGGAGAAATATGCTTGGCACACTTTAAACTTGTTTTTGAGCAAAATTCAGTTTCAATCTATGTGTATATTGTTATTTAGTATTGTACGCGCGTTTCGAATCGTGAGCCAAAGCGTGCAGCGCGAACTCACTGACTAAACTGAGTAAAGGCACAAAGCCGAATTCAGGTAAGCACATTAACAGCTGCTAAATATGTCTTAACATTTTCGTCACTGTTAATTGCTAAATTAAACTGCAGTTATATTAATAATATTAAAATTGCCTCTGTAAAGACGCGTTACATTTTAATATTAAAAACTCCCCTGTCCGAACGAGATTCTTCTAACAGGGTGAAGACAAGAGTGAGTGAAACGATGCTCTTTCACTATTCTTAAAAAGGCCTTATAATCGTTAGATTAACGATAAACTCCTGGTTAAACATTGACGTAGCTACTCAATTGTAAAAACCTAAAGCATATTTACGTAATCATAGGTGATATTTGATATATGTTATTGGAGTCGAAAAACAGATGAATAATTCCTGTTTTCTCTCGCACAACGCAGCGACGAATCCTGCTAGATGTGCTTGTAAAACATAGCACCGAAAAAAATCCAACACTGGAAACATTTTTTCATCATAAATGCTATTTGATAAATGTTATTTGGATCCGAAAAACAGATGCCTAATTCCTGTTGTCCACAATTTACGTGTAGTGCAGCGAAGAAATCCTGCCACACACTTTTGTGAAATATAGCATCGAAAAATCCAAAACCTAAAAACATTTTAATCATAAAAGGCTATTTGATAAATGTATTTGGATCCGAACGACAGACGTGTAATTCCTGTTGTCCCTATGCGTGTGTGTAGAGAAAAAAAATCCTGCCACGCCGTTGTGTGAAATATAGCATCGAAAAATCCAAAACCTAAAAACATTGTAATCATAAAATGCTATTTGATAAATGTATTTGGACCCGAACGACAGACGTGTAATTCCTGTTGTCCCTATGTGTGTGTGTAGGAAAAATCCTGCCACGCCGTTTTGTGAAATATAGAACCGGAAAGAAATCCGTTGAGATTTAAATTCCGCACTATTTCTGATTTATGCAGCAATTGAGGCGTGTAATTCTTTGCACGTCCTCTGAGACAGTCACATGTGAAAGCAGGCGGGTTGCAATACTACTGCCAAACGCTAGGGCGCGCCCTTGAGTTTCCCAGTATCAGACTGCCTCCACGTCCTGACTTTACCCTCCATGAGCGAGATGTCGCCATCGTGTGGACAATGGTAACAAGGTCATCCTTTCCTAAATAATTTTCTCTCAGCACCATTTCAGATTGTTCCAGTGAATTCCTGAAATTGTGTTTCTAACTTTCAATGCATGTGCAAGTTCCAGTTTTAATAACATGGATTTCACTCCTGACTGTGTACACCTATTTTGAATTTGGTTCCAACCACATTTGAACTTAAAATTTAAAAGTAAGTATTAGCAGTTTCTAGCGCCCCCTTTGTGGCCTTTCCCTGCTAAGTCAGCTCATCACTTAGTTCCTAACATCATTCTGTTCCGAAGTGGCTTTCTCCCAGCTGGCTTTATTTTGGTTTTTGACTATCACGACTATCACCATAGTCGTGATCATCATCAAATATAATGACAACCTTCAATTTCCTACACTTATTCAAATTTGGTTTGAAACAAACAAATTTCAAGATTAATTTGAATTAAGTCTCCGTTCCTGTTGGCTTTATTTTCTATATTTCCTTTTTCAAATTATTTTTAATAATTTTGATTCGATACGTTATGACAACTGTATCCTTACTGTCTAGAAGTTACTTAACATCTATGCATATGCTTGATTTGAATTGTAGTTAAACCAGTTTGAATGCAATTTAAATCAAGGTCTCTGTCAGCCAGATTGACCACCAGGAGGAAGTGGCCCAAACGCGCCACTGCAGCTTGCTTCCTCCTGTGCTCTTCCTGCTGCACTTAATCTCTTCTCTGAATGGAGGCTAGGTTGTTCTGATAATTAACATCGTCATAATTTCCTTTTTGTTTGTACCATAATTTTAGTAAAGCCGTTGCCTTCGATTTTTTTTCTACAAAAATAGACACTCAATTTGATTTAGATAGAGAGAGCTTTAATTCACGTTGAGGTTCACTTGTCCTTCATCCTGTTTTGTGTTTGTAGGTAGAAATTTCTCTCGTGCTGTGGTGATTTGACAGTCATCTCTGCTTGGGGTCCAGCAAGCGGGTTCGTCTGACCTGCGTCACCAGCGCTGACTGAGCGCGAGTCTCGGACTTTCCCGTATCTCCCCGTTGGTGCGGCCCGCAACACATTACCAATTTGGCACTGCCGGTTGCGTGAGAGGGCACACATCGGTACAGATATACGGAAGGGCCCGGGACACTGCTGTCAAGTGTTTGGGGATGACAGGAAGACCAACCACAATGCTGACTCCAACCCGAATGACCTCATTTCACCCCAGGCAAACTAGAAAAAGGTATTAAACCCATCCTTAGTATTGGTACTTAGTATTGGCCACAGAATCTATGAATTCCCCCGGTCATTGAAGCGTTTGGCTCCCTTCTCCTCTCCGAGCCACAAACCGCAGGCTTAGGCCTCCTCTTCCCTTGTAACACTTCCTGTGTACTATTGACGCCATTTCATTACAGACCTTTCCATCTTTGAGGGTTGCATGTTACTTCAAACTTTGCTATCTTGCCACTTCTCTTTTCTGTTGTGCTCTGTTCCTTTCAGTTCACCTAGAAGACAGAACCTATCTGAGACAACAAGGAACGCTGAATAATAGTTTGACAAACCAAGCCGTTAGCATCAACAGGTGACCCCTAAGCTACCGCCCTGTTAAATTTTATTCAGGCCCATGCTGACCTACCTAAATTGTCCCACCGAATGATTTAACTGTCTGCATCAGTTAACCAAAATTTTCATACACGGCATAGCCCGTATTATAGCTCGTTAAACGTAGAACAAAATTGCACTGGTCTCTCTGCGTGTGTTGTGTTCCTCTCGCCCACAGCGAAGCCAGTATGTTCCGGTCCTACAGTCCCACAACCCCCTGGGACAACCTCGACACATGGCTGACTGCCATGACGGCTAACTTCCTGCCCGAGGACGCTAGTGACTCAGAGCCTCGAGCCATGAGCATCGCAGACGTGGACAAGCTGACGGCGCACAAACCAAGCCAAAGCTCCCACGACAAAGACCGGTCAGACACGTCAACCTCACTTGCCAGCTCATCACACAAGGACGTCTCCACGAAAGGAGCCGCATCGCCCTGGAGCACGAAGTTGCAACGCTAAGGATGCAAGCCGAGGATGACAACGACCCCTAGCTACAAGAAGGAAGTGGAAAGACTTCAAACTGCCCTATCTGATCTTCATCTGCACAATAGACCGAAGAGAGCAGTCAGAGAGAAGACCCAGAGAGGAACTCAACGAGAAACTCCGACAAAAGTGAAGCCCCTTGCGGAGAGCAGAGACTGAACTTAAAGAGACTCAAAAGCCTTTCCAGGAGAGGCCTGCCACTAACCACGGCATGGCTCCCAAAAGACTTAACAAGCTAAAAGAAGCTTACACCAAGCAAAAGACTATGCACGACTCTTTTAAAAACAAACATTTGCTACATGCTGGTTGAAATGACACTGCTAAACATTAGTTTCCATTACAATGAAGGGTTACGAGAAACACTAGCTCCAAATAGAGCATACGTCCCCTTTAACGCCAGAGTGTAGGGAAACTACCCAGTTTTAAACTACTGTTAACCTACAGGCGTGCTTTTGGTCGTTGCGATCCAACCTGAACACAACGTGCAATACGCATTTTTGATCGCTGGCTTGTCTAAATGCAGATAAAACGATAGCTGGAATTTACATCTCTACTTTAAGTAAAATAGCCTTAGATTTCCAACTAAACTTAGCATGTTCGGCAGTAAAGCGTAAGTCTGTTTGACGAAGAAACCCCATCTCAGCAGCTTGTAAACTGTACCGATATCTATTCTGCTTTACTTAAAAGAAATCCAAATTGTAATATGACTAAACCTGTGTCTAACAAAGAAAGCTCAGGAAAAAGTCATATCTAGGTAGACCTGGGTGATGCTCCCCTTTCTACAAATGTAAAGGCCTTACAAATTATTGTTAGATTGATGTAATTCACCTAAATTTTACCTGCATCTACAAGCAAAGAACTACCTAGCGATTTAATACTGTTTCATCGCCGAAAAGTCAGCATTTATGCACGAGAGGGACATAACTATATATGCTTAGACAAGCTTTGACTTCCAGCAAATCTATTTCCTTACTCTGTAAACAAATAGATTAAGTTGCGTAAAATAAAGAGAACAGTTACACGAGTAGAATGAGCAAATGCCAAAACACATCTGCATTTTACTTAATGTAACACCAAGTTCTGGAAGGTCTTAAAATATAAGTGCCTCCTGTTAACCCGTTTAAACATGCATAATTCATGTAAAATGTACAGACATTTTTCAGGGACTGTTGAATTGTCTGACATGCGCTGGTTCCCATGACAACAACCTGTCACAGGAAGTGATAACTTGTGATGTCACTTTGTAAACAAACCAGCCTAGGAAGCTAAACTAACCTAACCTGGCGTCCATCCAGCTTATGCTAAGCTAAATAATAACTTCTACACTAGCAGTTAGCATCATTTACTTGAACCCTTAATCACCGCTTGTGTTCACACAATGCAACGTATTCTAGAATACTTTCCTTAACATCGGTTAGGGTTTCTAATTATTCACTTTCCGTGTTTGCAATTCCTCTTAGCTAAAGTTTACCTTCCCTAGTTCAGGCATAGTCCTTACTAACTGTCGGAGGATAACTTTTGTTGGAGGATAAATTATTCTCGCCTTAAGATCATTCCCGTAGTTTTGATCACTTTTATTTCATTTCGCTTTTAATTTTAAATTTTTTTTTTGCTCTTCGTTAATTCTTTAATTTCTTTGACTTTGATAATAATAGCACTCAGCTATTCCCTTGGCTATTCGATCATCTATATGATTTACTTTTATTTCCTCTCTTATTCAAATGTGGTTCCAGTCCCCATAGGGCCCAGAAAGGAAACAGAGACACCTTTACTTGTGATTGTGTTTATTTTCAACAAGCGCACTCATTTTTGTGACCCTGAAACACAAGTATTTCAGCACTTTACTAGGGCACAACTATAGTCCAGAGAATTGATAATAAGCATTATTCAAATAGGACAGCTGTCCTTTTTCCCCCTATCATTCACTTCGTCAAGCCGTAGTGAACCATGACTATGCCCTTTTCAGGACATACTCTCGGAACCACATAAAGTCTTGGCCTCCTAACATCCACAGCTAAGATAAGGATACAAGACACACTTCACTAGCTAGCCACACGTGAAACACCTAGCTTTATGCTACATACCTAGTGAACCCGTTAAACCGTGGTTCTGAACTTTTAGGGTCATGGATTAGTCTCTCCCCACAAGTGTGACAAAAGTCACAGAGCCCCTGCTTCACCTGACCTTAATCTTTCAGCTTACCAAAGACTATGACAAAACAATGGACACTATGAGAAACCACCTCTCATACCCCTCCAACCACCCACGGACGCCGTCTGCACAAACCGACAACCGGTGCCCCAGACAACCTGCGTCAACAAGCACATGCTGCGTGCACTAAACAACATTCAGCGTTCTGCACCTGATGCCATCACCATGCCACAGTGCAAAAGGGGGGTAATGCCAATGTATGCCGCTGCACGCCGCAGCACCAGAGACACTGGCAAAACACCGAAGCAAGTGGCATACCGGCGAATTTTTCCTCCCTTTCTCTCTTTCTCTCTCCCTTTCACTTTTACCAGGATGCTGCTGTGCCTCCAGCCAACCTGAGGGCAACCGCAATCGGACATCTCACCAGGTCTGGCACCAGGACTCCTTTTCTGCCGGACCCGCACTCAGAAAGTGAATGTGCCACCTGATCCTCACAACGCCTACAGAACACATTACCCCAGCGTAACAACACAATACAGCTGGGTAGGTGCTGATGGACAAAGGACTCCCGCACTCACGCTGAGACCGAGGTTGAACACCTGCTCAAGCAACTTGAGAAAATGACGGTCACGCTAGCGGAGCCAGGTGGCCACAACCACCGCCGCACTGCCGTCAGAACTCTGTTTAACACTTGTATGTCCAGCATGAATGCAGCAAACCTCGCCAACGTGGGACGGCATTTAGCCGAAATTCAGACTGAGATTCCACAGATAAAAGAGCACTCACAACAGAGTGCATCCCTGCAGGCCATCGACAAGACACTAAAGGGAACTGTGGTAACTTTCAACACTCACAGCGTTGAACCCCATGCACTCCAACACTCACTCCATGAAACAGCTGTTTACTGTCTTCCAGAATGACTTTGCTCAAACTCAGCTGGTAATTACAGCATTACAGCATTGTAATGATTGTTGTCCGATTAAGTCCACACAGGGACTTCATCAGACAAAAAGGGGGACTGTAAGGACTGGGCGAGGGTGAATCTGAATAACTAAATACATCCTGCTAAAGCTGAATGTAAATTAACCCAAACACACACACACACACATCCCCCACCAGTGAAGACCACACTCAGGACAGAGCGTGGTGTCCGCTTACAAGCCATTTTTATGACAGATCGGAATTTCCCAGAGGGAGTGGATTCTAAAGCGAAAAGAAACTCCTTTTCCTTAAAAGACATTTAACCAGATATATTCAATGTGTTTTATGTGTGTTTATTTATCCAGGTTACATTGGAATAACTGTGACTTTATCATTATGCATTTTACATATAACTGTCGATTCCCAGAATTGTTGTGTCTCACTCTCTCTCTGGATTTAACTAAGAAGGAGAAACGATTAAGAATTAAGAATTGTACGAACAATGTATCCAATCTCATCTTACGATTTGTCTTATGTGTTTGATCTATGTTGTTGGGAAACTCTAATGGGATAAGGTTTCAAACTTTGTAACCAACTCCAACTCCAGGCAAGTTTGGATTCTCTGAGCTCCAATCTTCGTTTCCCATTTAGCCATTTATATCACATCTTGCTAAAACTTTGTGACACATAGGATTATAGTAATTGTGAAGATTCTGCTCTTAAACACCCGACGAAATTAGGGTTTCAAATGTCTCTCTCTGAGACAGAGCCATAAAACCCAAAGTCCCGCCTGTGAATTCCAACCCTCTAATTGGCCAAGCCGACAGGAAGAGGCTGGATTTCTCCAAAAGTGATAAATGACGCTTCCCCCCTCCGCTCGCTCTCTTCCTCCCTTGTCCTCGTGTCATAATGTAACGTCTCGCCTCCGGGCGAGCTCTTCGCCTTTCTTTTATTTGTTTCTAGTTTAGTTTGTGTTTTTCAGTTGTAGATAAGTCTCTGTGTTTAATTCCAATCGACGATTGAAAAGAAAACCCCGTGACATATCTCTTCAGCAAATCCATCTACAAGGGACCTTTAAACGAGCGCACGCTCGCTTTGAAGGAGAAACACGCGCACGTGACCGCGTGACGCGCCGGACCGAGCGAAGCACGCGCTTCTTCACCAGCCATGCAAAGATGTAACGTTAACTCCGCCTGATTTCCCCGTAGAGATCTTTATTTCCTTTTTGGTAGTCAAAGTTTTGTTTTCCGTAGTCGACTCAGTTCACTTCCACGAAGTAAAAAAACGAACTTAGCCGAACTATTTCCCTTTGGAAATGTTACACCAAAGACTTTAAACCTCCGTTCAACACGCGCGCCAAGAAGCCCACGTGACGCTTCCTCACAAACAAAGGACTCAGCTCACGCGGCCAGACAGGGCCGTACAGGAATGCCTCGATACACAGAGAGACCATAACATAACTTGTGCAAGTATAATCTCTTTATAGAGCTTCTAAGAAGTTTTAAGATGATGTTTCGTGTTGTAATCGGAGAGGTGAATGTCTTCCTGCCAATGAAATTCTGCCAATGTTCTCTGTTCTCTCTCTCCCCATCCCCTTTCCTCTCTCTCTTACTCGCTCACGCGTGTAAGTTATCCATTGTCCAAACTTTACGCATTTCTCGTTCATTGATGTCTTATTGTATTGTTCATTGATGTCTATGTGTTTGTTAATACATATATCCCGTGTAACCGTAGTAAATACATAAGTAGTCATGCCTCTATTAAATTAATTATATATTCATTTGATTGATGTGCTGTCTCTTTGCTCAATTTCAAGTCCCTTAAGTGCAAAAGATCTTATGCTACAAGCTTACTAAACCTTACCTTAAAGAGTATGTGTTGTGTTTATAGGGCGGGAAACCCAATTCTTCTGGCCAGAGAATTGCGTTTCCTGAAATCCTATAAAGTGAGATGATATTGTCGATCCCACAAATATTATCCCGACAATTGAGCTAATTCATTTTACCTGTTTTGTGAAACGTGGTCCGTGTAATTAATTGCAATCAACTTGTGGTTAATTTCAAGGATTCACATGCATGCAGGTAAAAGGACAGATCCTCCCTTATCGGGAGATTTATTAACATGTAAGACTGATCTAATCCAAACATGTATGAATAATTATTAATTACCAATTGTTAATTATGATATGCAAATTCCCTACGGATTAGATCCGCCCATGAGTCTTTACAATGATGTACTCGTTCATTTTGAACATAAGTTACGGACTACAGCAGCTGATACAACGGCGTTCTGTTGCGCGAGTGTCCACTCGCACAAATGCGACCACATACAATTTTAACTCGCACATTCTCAAAAAACGGTCGCATATGCGACCAATTTGGTCGCAGTCTGGAACCCTGAAGGGTCCAGCCCGCAGACAAACCAGATAAACGTGACAGAATTTGACGGAAGTTGAACCTCGGTTCGTCCCACGTCACCACGCACAAAACGTGATGTATATGAGAATGTTCTCATTAAGTTAGTCACATAAGACCACATAGGACACGTTATAATAGGACCAACTTAGACCCATATGAGAACGTTTTGATTACATCCTCTTTGTAACGTTGTTATGAGACAATAAGATTACCATTACAGAACGTTGTCCTATAAGGAACGTTATAATAGGACCAACTTAAACCCATATGAGAAAGTTTTGATTAAATCCTCTTTGTAACGTTGTTATGTGACCATAAGATTACCATTACGGAACGTCCCCCTAAAGTCCTATAAGGAATGTTATAATAGGACCAACTTAGACCCATATGAGAACGTTTTGATTACGTCCTCTTTGTAACGTTGTTATGTGACCATAAGATTACCATTACGGAACGTCCCCCAAAGCCATTTAAGGAACGTTGAACTGCAGCACTTGCATTAACAAAAGAGGACGTTTCAGGAACGTCCCTAATGTTCTGTAAAGGTTCGTCACCTTTAGAGAACTTTTAGTAAACGTTACCCATGGTCGCGGGAACGTCACCTTCTACCTGGGCTTTCATTTGGGTGCATTAAGCTGGCGTTCGGTTTGCATTGAGGCTTTCCGGTTCTCACCTCGACATCACGCACTATCAACACACTCTATATCTCTTTCCGCACCCCCTCACCTTTAGTTTAAACTCCTTTTATATGATTACCTCATTTCCTTTTTCTCCATTTTGTTAACGGAAATGGGTGGAGATGACATTTATTCAATTTGTCGTTTCAGCTCCGCACACTTGTCACAGCCTGAATAACTGTTGTGGCTTTTTATATTTTTAATAAAAGCTCGTGCTGGGGCATCGCATATAAACGAGCACACTTCTGCCATTATGTGCTGCCCATTGTGAGCAATGCCATTTTTTAGAATGCCACTAAGGTCCTCAATAAATGGGCCAAAGACTCAAAAACACTCTTTGGTTTCGTAAAGCCACAGAGGAGGCCGACAAGGAATGGTGATCTGCTGTAATCAGCATTAATTTTTTTTATTTTATTTTTTTTATTTAAAAGGGACAATGCATATTAATGAACATCTTAGCTTTTTAGCAATGTAAATATGCCAGAATTAGCCCCAGGGCTACTTTACATCTGCAGTACCCTGTCAGGTCATCACAAAATTCTCTTCTTTTCAATAAAGTAATTTATATAAAAAACAAATATTCTCAGTTTATGTTATCTGTATGAAAAGAGAGTGCTGTCAGAATTTTTTCCCCCAGCTCATTACACTTCATTACGCGTTAATCTGACACGCCCACGGAGGACGCGCGCTATTCAAACGCAAATGTTGAGGCAAGCCATGACAATGCCCACATCAGCCGTTCCACGCGGCGGTAAAATGTGTGGTGTATTTGCTGCCTTTTACCGCTAAGAGGCGCTACAATCATAGACTCTGAAAAGTGTTCGTTTATTCTTTCTAATGCGTAATCTGCCGCCGCACCGCGGCTCATTCAGAGCGATTAAAAGCTGGTAGCAGATGAATTCAACAAGTGAAACGTAGTTAAAATAATTCATAATCACAATACTGAAATTAGGCTACTGAAATGAAATTGAATAAATAATGAAAACATAAAACATTGCAATAAAAACATTTACAGACGTACAGACGATAGCTCAGTGGTTAACGCAACAACATGAGCTTCGAGGAGCTTCAAACGACCCGAGAACGAATCTCAATGTAGCATACATGTTGTTAACCGATGTTGGCCAACAGCGTTTATATTTTACCTTCTTGATGCTTAAATAGCTAACTGTTTATAACTGTTTACTTATTTAAAGTCAAGAGTTTTGTTTAATTATCATAACATAAATTTGCTACATTCCTGTAGAACCGCAGCCGCAGCACAAACGACAAAAACTGATAAAGGAAGATTTTCAGCCGATTGCATCAGAAAATGAAAATGAAGAAGCTCGTCTTTAGTCTGCTAAATTATTGTGTAATGTAAAAGAACACTAAAATTACTTAAGTTTGAAACCAAGTTCGAACATTTCAAGGTTTAAATAAAGTGTCGGGACAGTTTTTTTATTATTTAAAACAGGGTTGCATCGGGTTTAGAGTTTATTTCTTTTGCGATACAAAATAAGAAACACTATAGGCTAATCTTATTCTTGCCACATTTTAAATTTGTATTGCCAAAGAAATGACAGCTATATTAAACAATTAAAACAGTAGGCCTACAAAACGAAAATTGTCCAAAGCAACATAATTAAATTAAAACATGCGTTTTTCTTTGCCTCTCTCGCGCTGAATCTCTTTTTTAACAAGTTTATTTAGTCTCCCTCGCTCTCCATATGAAAGAGGAACATTAACACCTAGGCCTATTGTCCTGCGCACACGATACACTGAAATGTCCCTCCAACCCCCCACCGGCTATCGGAGTCTGAGGCTGATTTAACACAAAGAGAAGTCGCAATTCACACTTAAATCGCTATTCTAGACAGTGTTGATAATGAAGGAATTAAATGATTTAAGTTACATGTAGCCTAGTGATATTTCTGTCATAAAAGTTTATTACTAAATATTTCATTATTTCAATAATTGATGAAATAAAACTGGTTTGGGCCAGCTTTTTCCAAGCAAAACTAAATATAATCTGAAAAAACGCATGTTAATTTGTTGTCATGAACAAAATGTTCAACTCAATATTAAAGTCTACAGGGATCTTTGGATCCTTTCAACCAGGCATGCAATTTGTGAATTAAGTTTTTATTTTTTGTATTATTCAAATAAATATCGAAACACGGTGCTTCGTGGTAATGCTGCTAAATTAAATAACAGGTATAGAATAATTATGAACTTAAATGAAACAATATCGCAACATTTCGACAAATACATTATTTGATCTGTTTTTACATTTTAATTCAAGGGCGATTTGGCCTGCTACATTTAATTAGAGCGAGATTTTCACCCTTGTCATTTTCTCATTGGGAAGCGCTTACAGGCTACATGTTTGAGTACATCCTCTGTACCTCTCGTTTTCATATGGATTACATAATCAGATAACATTTATTAGCCTGAATATTTAGACATTTAAAGGCTTTAGACAGAGCCGATTTCTTATAGTGACTGAGCTGAAGTGGCTTTCGGTTCATTTTTGTGATGCGCAGTGCCTGGAGACAGAGACGACAGATCAACTTTTGTCGTTAGCAAAAGTTCAAATAAAACCCGACTTTAGAAAAATGCCACTCGGCGTGGACTGCCAAAACACTTAATTATAAACTTCAATATTTCATTCAAAATAATCTCAAAACGCTTTGTGAAATTTTGAAAAGCCGTGCATGCATTAAGGCCACTTGAACTAATGAACAACTGAAACGCTGGTTTTGATTTTATTGTTTGTCGTTGTTTAAACGTGCTTGTTGCATATCTCTATTTTATATTTGATATGGTCTATTGGTGAAGTAGCCTATAGCATTGATTACTGTGGAGGGAGGGGTGTGGGGATTCAAATAATTCAGCAGAAGCAGGGATATTTAGACCAGAAGGAAATCCCCGTCCCCTCTGGCAAATCACACTTTACTTAAAACAATGTTTTTTAAAACTCTAGGTTGTAGGGAATCAAAATAATAATAATAGGCCTAATAAAAAAATAAAATAAAATATATATATATATATATATATATATATAGGCTATATATATAGGCTATATATATAAAATTACTTTTTTTACAGAACTGCTTTTGAAATTACGATTGGTAGCCTCGTACGATTGGTACAGATGCAACGTTGTTCTGTTGGATACTATTGTTCCTTAGTGTAAAATGGAAATGCATGGTAATTTTATTTTATAAATATAAGCAAATAACTGTATGGTGTAACAGAGTTTTAGAGCTAGACAAATCTCTCTGCATTAATAAATATACAATTTACAGTAGACCATGTTTGATCGGGATTTGAACCCGTGTCATCTTGATGATCGAATCGTAAGTTCTACCGCTCAGCTATGAATTTTCTCACTGAGAAATGCCCAAACGTTTGTTTCTCAAATGAGCGAGAAAACGTTTTGTCGTTAGCCTGTGATTGTAGGCCTACTTTAGCCTACATGAATAAAAGTAGACCTTTTACAGTTTTAAAAGATGATATCTTATCTGTATGACCAACAATTACGCAGTAAGTTCTTTTAGCTGTTATGAGAAAAATAAATCCAAATGAATATCTAATTATAAACTTCAATATTTCATTCAAAACCATCTCAAAACGCTTTGTGACATTTTAAAAAGCCGTGAATGTATTAAGGCCACTGGAACCAGGATCGTAACTGAAACGCGCTGCATGTCTCAATACAGGAAGCGCTGGTTCAGATTGTATTGTTTGTTGTTTAAACGTGCATGTTGCATATTTAAAAATATTTGTTTAAAAATAAATGTTTGTTGTAGGCTTATTTGTAAATTACCATAACTTGTAGAATTTCATCCTTACTGTTAATTGACATTAGCCCCACTTACGTTTTGATAAATGTCCCTTTGCGCCACCTGGCGGTCATTTCGCGAGCGACTTTGAAATGCGACTGGTTTATTTTTATTGTATTGGTCTACTTTAAAAAATAATACTTTATAAGAAATTTATGGAAAAATACTATTTTCTTTTCAAGATGTTTCCAACTGTAACTTTGAACCAATTCTGTAGACTGGCCCATATAGCATTTGACCAGGATTTGTTTCCAGGTATGACTAAAAATGTGCTTCTGGCTTTCATTTATATTTCGATTGTTTGTATATATATGTGTGTGTGTGTGTGTGTGTGTGTATATATATATATATATATAAATGTAGGCTATATATATATATACAAGAAATAATGCAATGACAATATATATATATATATATATATATTAGTGCTGGGCAACGATAAAAAAAATTAATCGCGATTAATCGCATGATTTTCTTGCGATTAATCGCACTGTTACGCGCAAAATTGAATGAATTCTAAAGTAGAAGTATTGCGCACTTTTGATTTAAATGTACTGCTACAAAAGTGCAATAACATGTGGTTTGCAAAAACTTTAAACAAATAAGGTGCTTTTATACCAGCAGTATTCCCTTTACACAGTATCAATAAAATATTTCTTGTAAATCTCAACTTAAACATTAATGTAATCAAATCAAATATTTAAACAAAGCTATTTGCCACTGCCAGGGCATTACCTTTTATCTAGCTTGTTAAAATGAGTCCAGTTTTCTTTTTTTTCTTTTTTTTCCTGAACAAGTATCTTGTATCAGGGAGCAGCAGAAACAGTCTATGTAGTCAAAGGGTCATGATCACTACTACAGATATAAGTCCACCAACATTACTTCCCTGATAGCAGCTTAGGTTTGGTCATGGCATGCCATGGTTTCCCACGTAAGATTACATTAAACAGAGGTAAAGCCCAATTTATACTTCTGCGTCGAACTCACGCAGTAGCTGTGTAGCGCGCGTACCCTGACGTGCATCTCTCCAAAAATGTAACGTCAATTCTACGCGTACCGCAAGCGCTGTGATTGATAGAACCGCTCCCCGGGTTTCACACTCTCCCTCTGCATGTGTAATTGCGCGTCAACGCGGACAATGTAACGTGTCCAGATCATAGACTGTAAAAAAAGAAATGGTCCAGATATATAAATGAAAACCAACGCGTAGTCTATATAGCGTAGTAGAGGTTTCGGCGTAGGTCCGACGCAGAAGTATAAATCAGCCTAGAGTGAGGTGAAGTGGTCGAGCACAGGTGCAGCGACAAGTTCCTGTGAAACTGCTGCGGTCATGGTCGCCTCACGCACGCGCCCGCACGTTGCCGAAGTAGAATTGTCTAACTTTTTGTACACGACGCGCAGCACAAATCATTGGAAGAGAGACTGATCCTCGGCTCGCTGTTTGTGAGTTTCCAGAATCTAAATAGTTATCAGGACATCAACAGGAGGGAATTCACATGGTAGAGCATCCCCGCTAAACTAAACGCAGGCCTATCAGGTAAAGTTAAGTATAATTTTAATTTAAGTTAAAAAGGCTACAGCTGCGTAGCGCACAGAAGCCGTTGCCATGGTTACTATCCATAGAGCGCCTGTCATTCACTCGCAGAGCGCTGTCTCCCTTTCTGTTCACCTGAGAGAACCTGCCAAAGCTTCTCCACTGCTTGTTTGGGTTGGTTATTTGCTGGCTGACCGATATCCCACCCCTCCTGTGATCATGGTTTGACTGTAGGCCTATGTGTATTCAGAGCCAGAGCAACGGACTTTCAAAATAATAATAATAATAAAAAACTGCGTTAACGCGCGATAAAAAAATTGTCGGCATTAATTAATAAATGCGTTAACGCGATAATAACGCGTTAACTTGCCCAGCACTAATATATACACTAATATATATTGTCCTTACATTCTTTCTTGTGTGACAGGCTCATTATTATGCAGGGTCACTGTCTGAGAACCACTTAATTATTCATGATAGGGGTTGGGCCGTTCCGCCCATCCGCATATTGCCTTGGCAAACAAAAAAATGTTTTTCACAATTTAAAACAATCTATTGTTTTATGTGAATGATTAGGAAGGATGATTTTCAGATCATTTTTCAGCTAAAACTCTAGGCGACAACGTACATTAGTCAAAAGTCTTGTGGACTCATATTTAGTATGTTTTTTGTGTCCTTATTTCAAAAACTTTATTTTTTTGTTTTTTCAATAACCACGCATAAACAATATTCTCTCAAAAATACAAACATGTACATACATGTTGCTCACACATTATGGTAGTCCTGTTTGTGCTAAATAGAGTGTAATTTCACCTGTGCCATTAATATGTTTATAAGCAACTGAAAAAAAGCACAAATGTCAGAGCATGTCAAAACATCTCAAGGACCCCAAAAACACCTTGGTCCCCAGAGGGTTAAGGATAATAATATAGCATGCACACAGATAAGTCTAGCTGATGGTGACCGCATTGTTATAGGTATGACAATGGCTGCTCGGGTAAGCTAAATTGAATCGCAGAGGTCTGTGATAGTTTAAAGTTATTCAGTGAAGTATTGTTTGTAAAAACAGTGAGAAACACTGTGAGTAGAATATAGCTTTTGTCAAGTCATCTTCATTTTTTATATAGCGCTTTTAACAATGAATTGTTTCAAAGCAGCTTTACAGAGATAAACATATAATTTAAGGTAACAGATTGTTTTGGCGTTATAGCGGTTCTTGAATAATGTTACTTCCAGCTAAAGTTAACTTTGATTGATTCACCTCCGTCGAAATGATCAGACTTTAAACGCGAACCTGTGATTAACGCTGACGGCGTTCACATGCTCATTCAGAATTCTATAGTTATGTGCTTTTTAAAATATGTGCGCAGGTTTGTAATTCATACAACCCAGCCTAAACAAACTACTGCCTATAAGTTTTGATACAGAATTTTGTTTTATTTTATCACTTCGGGGTACGCGAGCCGGAATTCACAGCGCTTTATCTGTAGAGTGGGAAAGGGATCCTCCATAGGGAGAGGATAGTGGATACTTCAGCACTGCATTGTCATCGGGTCCAGGCGAATCTCCTTCGTCAGATCTGGACACGGCCTGGATCCGGCAGGCTGCGGGAAAACCTCGGGATAAACAAAGACACTAATATTAGCGTAGATGCCATTCTTCTTATGATGTAGCGAGTACATCAAGATTTAAGGGAAGTGTTCCCAGTTCCGGCTGACCTAATCTATGCAGCCTAACATTGAATTTATAGAAGTCTATAATGTATTATGTGTATGCTAGGTCAAAGAGATGTGTTTTTAGTCTAGCTTTGAACTGACAGAGTGTGTCTGCTTCCAGGACAATAGTAGGAAGACTGTTCCAAAGTTTTGGTGCTAAATAGGAAAAGGATCTACCGCCAGCAGTCGATTTAGATATTCTAGGTATTATCAACTGGCCGGAATTTTGAGATCGCAATAGACGTGAAGGACTATAATGCGTTAAAAGAGCTCGCTCAAGTACTGCGGAGCTAAACCATTTAGTGCTTTGTAGCTAATCAACAATATTTTAAAATTTATACGATGTTTAATAGGGAGCCAATGCAGTGTTGACAGAACCGGGCTAATATGGTCATATTTCCTGGTTCTGGTAAGAACTCGAGCTGCGGCGTTTTGAACTAACTGTAGCTTGTTTATTAAGCGTGCAGGGCAACCACCCAGTAGAGCATTACAATAATCTAGCCTTGAGGTCATGAACGCATGGACTAATTGTTCCGCACTTCCCAATGAGAGCATATGGCGTAATTTAGATATATTTTTAAGATGGAAAAATGCAGTTTTACAGATACTAGACACGTGGCTTTCAAAAGAAAGGTTGGTATCAAATAGCACACCCAGGTTCCTAACCGACGACGAAGACTTGACAGAGCAGCCATTAAGTGTTAGACAGTATTCTGGGTTATTACGTGTGGAAGTTTTTTGTCCAATAATTAGAATCTCTGTCTTTTCAGAATTTAGTAGTAGGAAATTACTAGTCATCCAATTTTTTATATCAGCTATGCATTCCGTTAATTTTGTGAATTGGTAAGTTTCGTTGGGTTTTGAAGAAATATACAGCTGAGTATCATCGGCATAACAGTGAAAGCTAACTCCATGTTTCCTAATGATATCTCCTAATGGTAGCATGTACAGAGTGAACAGCAGCGGTCCTAGTACTGAGCCTTGTGGTACGCCATACTGAACTTGTGATCGATAAGACATCTCTTCATTTACTGCTACAAACTGATAACGGTCAGTTAAGTATGATTTAAACCATGCTAATGCAATTCCACTAATGCCAACATAGTTTTCTAGTCTATTTAAAAGAATATTGTGGTCAATGGTGTCAAATGCAGCACTAAGATCGAGTAACACTAATAGAGAGATACAACCACGATCGGATGATAAGAGCAAATCATTTGTGACTCTAATGAGAGCGGTCTCAGTGCTATGGTACGGTCTAAATCCGGACTGAAAATCCTCGCAGATATCATTTCTTTCTAGAAAGGAACATAGTTGTGAAGATACTGCTTTTTCTAATATCTTTGACAGAAAAGGCAGATTCGAGATCGGCCTGTAATTGACTAATTCTGTAGGATCAAGTTGTGGTTTTTTAACAAGCGGTTTTATCATAGCCAGTTTAAAGGTTTTTGGTACGTATCCTAGAGACAAAGATGAATTAATGATATTAAGAAGAGGATATATGACCTCTGGAAACATCTCTTTCAGTAGCTTAGTCGGTATATGATCTAACATACAAGTTGTCGATTTAGATGAATTAACGAGTTTGCAGAATTCTTCCTCTCCTATAGCAACAAATAATTCAAATTTTTCCTCAGGGAGACTACAATGCACTTCCTGATGCGATACTGTGGTAGACGGTTGCATAGTTATAATTTTGTCCCTGATATTATCAATCTAATAAGTGAAGAAGTTCATAAAGTCATCACTGCCGTGTTGCTTTGACACTTCTGAGCTTGAAGCTTTCTTTTTCGTTATTTTAGCCACTGTTTCAAATAAATACCTAGGATTATGTTTATTTTCTTCTAATAGGTTTGAAAAATAAGCAGATCTAGCAGCTTTTAAAGCCTCTCTGTAAGCAATTGAGCTCTCTTTCCACGAAATCCGAAATACCTCTAGTTTAGTTTTCTTCCAGTTGCGCTCCATTTTTCTGGCTGCTCTCTTTAGGGCCTGAGTGTGCTCGCTGTACCACGGCGTTGGACTATTTTCTTTAATCTTCTTTAAGCGCAACGAAGCAACTGCGTCTAAAGTGCTGGAAAAGAGAGAGTTAAACGTTTCTGTTGCAATATCGAGTTCTTCTAAGCTATCTGGGATGCTGAGATGATGAAACTGATTAGGAAGATTATTGATAAAGCAATCTTTAGTGGCAGAAGTTATAGGTCTAACGTATTTATAACACGGAGTCGGCTTTGCAGCCTTGGCTAAATGTAATTTACATGAGACTAGATAATGATCTGAGATGTCATCGCTCTGCTGCAGAATTTCAACAGCATCAACATCTATTCCATGTGATAATATTAGTTCTACCAGAAAGACTCTGGAGATAAATTGGAAAGCTGAATACATTTATTGACAGCTCAGCAAGCAAAAATGTATAAGTTCTTTGGCGTAGGCCCCGTCCTTAGCGAGCGAAGCGAGGTTAGCCGAATCTGCATGTCCCGCCTGAGATGAAGGCGGGGGCGCAGCCGACCCCCTGGAGGTAAGGAAGGGACCATCCTGGTGGTGGTGATGGGGAGGATGGAGGGGAAGGTACCATCTTGGTGGTGGTTGGGGAGGATGGAGGTGAATGGCAGCGTCAGCATCTGCGAACTCAGACAAGTGTAAGTACCAATCTTTTATACTGTGGCTGTTAACGCCTGATTGGATAGGAATGAGGAATACATGACGCGCTGATTGAGTCTTCCTGACAGAACTTAAGCTAAAGCTTTCATATCTAGAGTATGATTACGACAATGAGTAGGTCCTGACACGTGTTGTCTAACTCCAATTGAGTTTACAATGTCTTTAAATGCCAATCCCAAAGCATCTTTTTCATTATCTACATGTATATTAAAATCACCAACAATTAGTACTTTATCTGCAGCCAATATTAAATCTGATAGAAAGTCCGCAAATTCTTTGATAAAATCTTTATGGTGCCCTGGTGGCCTGTACACAGTAGCCAGCAGAATTCTCAAATGTGATTTATCGTTTACACTATATATTTTTACATTAAGCACCAATACTTCAAAAGAAGTATATTTAAAGCTACATTTCTTAGTGGTTTTGAAAATATTACTATAAATTACAGCAACACCTCCCCCTTTGCCTTTCAGACGAGGTTCATTTTTATAACTGTAATCTTGTGGGGTTGACTCATTTAAGATATTGTAATCGTTTGGTTTTAGCCAGGTTTCTGTCAAACACAGCATATCAAGATTATAATCTGAAATCATATCATTAACTATAAGAGATTTTGAAGTAAGGGATCGAATATTCAGCAACCCAAGCTTTATCATTTGCTCATCTGTATTATATCTGTTTTTTATTTGTTGAACATCAATTAAATTTTTAACCTGACGTTTTTTGGATTTCCAAATTCGGGGAACAGACACAGTCTCTATATGATGATATCTAGGTGAAAGATGCTCTATGTGATGGGATTTATCTGACCTTGGTGACGTGAGGCCGCTAGCAGACGGTCGGTTTAGCCAGTCTGTCTGCTTCCTGACCTGAGCCCCAGGTTGTCATGTTTTAGCTCTAAGACTATGAGCCAAATTACTAGAGAGAAGAGCAGCACCAGCCCAGGAGGGATGGATACCATCTCTTTTCAACAGATCAGGCTTGCCCCAAAAACTTTTCCAATTGTCTATGAATTTTATATTATTCTGCGGACACCACTCAGACAGCCAGCGATTCAGTGAGGCCAATCGGCTAACTATCTCATCACTCCTGCGTACAGGAAGGGGGCCAGAGCAAATTACAGTGCCTGACATCGTACTTGCGAGTTCACACACCTCTTTAATATTAATTTTGGTGATCTCCGACTGGCGGAGTCGAACATCATTAGTGCCGACATGAATAATGATCTTAGAGAATTTACGATTAGCATTAGCCAGCACTTTTAAATTTGCTTTGATGTCAGGCGCTCTGGCTCCCGGCAAACATGTGACTATGGTGGCTGGTGTCTCTATTTTCACGTTCCGTGTGATCGAATCACCAATTACCAGGGCACAATCAACAGAATTCTCAGTGGGTGTTTCACTGAGTGGGGCAAATCGATTTGTTATGGGAATCGGAACGGAAGAGTGGTTCTTTGATCCGCGACTAGAGCGGTGATCTCTCACAGTAACCCATCTGCCCTGCTGCACGGGCT